>CAWUFW010000115.1:2917500-3517500 GCA_963921515.1 Calotriton arnoldi
GATTGCTCCTTCCTGGTCAATTTGACTTCCGGTAATAGGTCACCTGCTATTGAAGGTAAAGCGGTCAGTTTTGCCACGAGGATAGCACACATACAGTCTTTATTATTTACGGATGACGTGATAGACGGGCACCCTGCATACTGTTGAGGCTTTTGCGCTTCCTGGAGTAAGCTTCTTATGGTTGAATTAAGCCTGTCAAAGCGCAAGTCTATAGTTGTAATGTACTGAGCTAATGTCTCAAGCAGTGAAATTTGGATATCAAACTTGTTCGATTGATATTGTAATCCTTTGGCGGTAGTGTCTAATGTGCTGAGCAGTTGTTCCCAGGTCCCCATGTTTAGAGGGACCTGCTGATTGTTTTCTAAGGTCTTAGTGAGGGTTTGACGTGAAGGGCTGGAGGTTAAGGAAGACGATGGGACCCGCAACGGGGCTTGATCCACCGATTGACTATTTCCGCCTTCTATGGAGGTTCCCAATTCCGGGGATCATACCCTTTCTCCTTTGGATTAGGCGGTTGTGTTATTGTTTGATTATCTCGCGGTGTGTTGTTACTGGAGTTATGCCCACTAAAGTTTGCTAAAAAACTGGACCAGTCTGTCGACTGTGCCTCCTGCCCTCGTGATGGGGAAACTGGTGACTGTGACGGCCTCTTTGGTTGCTGTTCGTTTGCCGAGATTTTCGAGGTCGGGGTGGTGGTCGAATTAAAGCAGAAAAGTTGAGCTGGTTGAGAGACTTGAGGGCTGAGGACTGGTTCGCCCGGATCTGTAAGAAGCGTCCTAGGTCGTGCTGGACTAGGTGTTCGAGGGGGAAGCAGCGCAGGAAGAACCTCTTTAACCTCCTCTTTTGTAGGGTATAGAGCAGCGCCTTCATCCTTCATCCTTCATAAAGGTGAATTTTGAAGGAATTTTCGGAATCCTGGGCCATGTTGCAAACATTGATTTCTGAAACTGGGTTAATCTGGGAATTAGAGTGCGCTCACTGGAGGCTGGAGACTCCTGTCTAAGCCTCTTCGCTTGTGCATGCAAATTAATTGATGTCTGAGGTTCCCCTTCCCTTGCGAGTTTGACGCTGGTTGTCCTATGACCCTTTCTTTTTCATTGTACCGTCGGTATTTCACCCCTGCTACGGCCTGAGCACATTTTGGTGGCTGGATTACCCTGACCTGTGGCCTCCTTTCAAACCGCCTTTCACGCCCCCTTTGATTACACTGCTTTAAGGCCTGAGCTGGAGCGCTTCGGGCCAGGGACTATGCACCTGCTTCAAAAGCGCTCTTAAGTCGTCCTCTTATTCTTTTATCCTCCTCATGGGTTCCATTAACCTAATTGTCTGAATGACTGCGTTATTGCTATAATTGCTGCAGCTATCACTGAAGGTACGTAAGGTATAGCTCTAGTAGAAAATGCTGTGCATAATGTATGTAAAGCTGTACTTCTCAGTCCATCCAGGGGTTGCTGATTCTGAAAGGTTGCTGTTTAACTATTCTTCTGTTGGTCCCCCTGGAACCCTTTAGTTGGACGTCAAACCAGAAGAACTGAATTCCAAAACTTCCACGGCTCCCCCCTACAGCGTTAATCCTGGCAAAAACAGGTAGAGCAGAGTAGGGACAAGCGGGTGGCAGCGGAGTTAAAATCAGTATTATGTTTACACCCAGGTGAGCAGGGCACTACAGGCGGACACAAGCTGCACCCGGTGCTGCCCGGGCCACCTCCGCCTGAGGCGCGCACTCTGTGGCCACCGTCTAGAGGGTCCGCACTCACCCGCACGAGGAATACACTTTGCTACGCACCTTTCTTTCCGTAAACTCCTGCCCAAGCGTGTTGTCAATTGGGCACTTGCTCTGCTCCACTCCAGAGTCGGCACTCTCGCTCACCGTCCAAAAGATGCTGAAGGAATTTGCAACGGGAGATTGCGCCAGGTTGTTGCAGGGCTGTAGCTAGGGCTGGAAAGACCGGGCTGGCCCCCTCACTTAACCCGGCCCAGACGGGTCACGCACCCGCAACCTGCAACTCGTAGGTCGTAACCCGCAGCTCCCACGGCTCCTGCGGCTTCTGTGACTCCTCGCGCTACACGCTGCACGTTTCACGCCTCTGATGTGTGCAGAAGCCCTTGTTAACTCGAGTTCCTGGGGCTGAAGTTAAAGCCAAGTCTGGCCTCACAAAGCTCCAAACGAAGAACAGCGTATATCAGAGGCCGCAAATGCAGCAGCAAACAGGCCCCGCACCAGCAGACCCCCGGCAGGAGCACCAGCACCCAGCAGAAACAGCACATGGAAGCCCTCTGCCTCCTCTCCGCGAGCTGGGGGCGGGACCGAAGTCCGCACTGGGGGACTAGGGACCTGAAGCCGCAGGTCCCCAAGCAACCCAATGCCCCCTTGATGTCTCCTCTCGCTGCTCTCCACCGCCTCTCTCCCCTGCCGAATCACGCCAATGGTAAGCGGATTGGGGGCCGGGTTGATGGATTGATGGGTTTGTAACCGCGAAGCAAGGCGAGGCAGCGGTCCGCGGTCTGTGACTGAGCTGTGAGCTGTGAACTGCTGCGAGCATGGCAGTGTTATGAAAATTCAGGGAGTATTGTTCGAGCTGCCAGTGCTTGGAGGATTTAGCATGGCTGGGGCTGATGCCTATTCCTCCGGCTCCCCCATGCTCGTGGGGCGCCACTCCAGCAGTTCACACCCCCCTCCGAATGCGCGTGTGCGGTGCCGGGGCGCCAGCAATGTGCACGCTTAGGGAGAGAGAAGGTGTTCCGCTGTTATATTTTTCTGCTCCTCGTGTAGGGTTCACTGCTCGATCTCCTGCCGGCCGGTAGTCCCCAATGCGACGTGGGTGCAGCGCCCCAGCTCCACTCTTAACTGTATTATACCTTTCCACGAAGGTCAGGGGGGGGGGGTACCAGCCGCAGCTCCCTTGCGTGTCTCGCCCGCCTTCGAGGTGCAGTAACAGCTCTTTCCCGCCGCAACCGAGACTCGTGGAGGGCAGTCGCACCACTATATCACTGTTGGGGGAACTTTTCAGTACAGGCCAATATTCTGGCTGGGCGAGGGCCCACAGGCACAGCGCCCGCCCCCTGCAGGCTTCGTTCTCCGAGGTCGGGGGTTTGCCTGCACTATGTGGCTTCTTTTCTTTGTTTTCCCCCCTGGGCTGTAATGGATTCCTCCTCACCTCCTGTGTAGTGGGGACTCTCGAAGCTCCGGCCCGAACTCCCGGGCCGACGCGGGCCATGGGCCCCCCCCTCCGGTCGCAGAGTCTCAGGAGCGCTGCGAGTTTGGCCTGCCCCTTTTGCGCGGCCCCAGCCTCAATTAGGCGACGTGTCCGCTGCCCCGTTCCACGCTCCAATCCACCGCATCCATGCTGACTCGCTGTTGGCTTCTGCAGTACTTCCTTGAGCCGCTGATGTCACGCAGGTCTCCGTGGGTACTTGGCTGAGTTCTGAGATGAATTCCACATGACAAGCTCCCTTTAGAGCAGTGGTTTAGCGGATTAAATTAACATTTGCTGTCCGGGCCTGCCCCTTTTGCGCGGCCCCGTCCTCAATTAGTTGACGTGCCCGCTGCCCCGCTCCACTCCACTGCATCCGTGCTGACTCGCTGTCGGCTTCTGCAGTACTTCCTTGAGCCACTGATCTCACGCATGTCTCCGTGGGTACTTGGCTGAGTTCTGAGATGAATTCCGCATGACAAGCTCCCTTTAGAGCAGTGGTTTAGCGGATTAAATTAACATTTGCTGTCCGGGCCGCCGGAGCCTCACCGTTGTGCATCCATCTTGGTCGTGCGCCCCGTGATGAAATCATATTTGACACTATTTATACGTTATTAGAATGTCCCTTATGCTTTGCATGGCAGAATCGGGTTCTGCACAATGAAGGTAAGGTCCCTTTGTTTCGGAGGAGTGGGGAAGCCTGGTAATAGGTTACACAAGGGAGACAATGTTAGGCTTTTACATTGCGATTTTATGTGTATGTGCAGGATTTTGTGAAGAATGTCATACAATCGTAAATGGAAATGGTCTCTGTGAACATGCTATCTTTTAACTTTTGTATTCTGCAATGAATTCATTGCTTTATGATTGATCTAATCAAAATCTGATATTTACGTTTCTTTTCTTATACAAAAAAAATTGGCTGATGACCATCTTTTTTTCTACCATTCACCTGATTGCAGACCTTGCGTCTTTGCATCTTGTATCAATCTGTGTATTTTCTTCAGAACATTTCTCACTCTTTAAATTGATTTGGTGTTGCTTCCCTTTTAAACCTGCAAAAAAAGAATTGTTATGTAAGCCAGATATATGATGCTTTGTGAATGCAGGGATTATGCAGCATAACAATTAGAAATCTAGACAACAGCAGCAACTGATTATATGAAATAATGTGGTTTTCTAGACTGAATTTGATTTTTCTCTCCCTTTTTTCAAAAGAGTCACAAAGAAGGGATCAAATAATGTGAAGGCTGTGGAGGTCAGGCTCTCTAAAGAAGAACTGGAGTTGAAGCGACAAGATCGAAGCCGGCATAAGCCATTTGGCTTGACAGCATGGGAACCCACTGATGATGTGTATGTCAATAAATACTATCGATGGCCCATCTACGAGATAGAGAATGCTGTTGAAATGTTGAAAAAGTTTCAGCAATTAGACTTCACTTACCCAAAACAGCCTGTGTACGTTGACCTGAAATTGGATACAAGCCTAGACAAAAAGGTGGGTTTATATTGGTTGAACAACCAGATTAAAGCAATACATTTGTTGATGGATTAGATACAACCATAACATTGTGGACCTCTTGTTACTCCTTCCCTATTTGGCAACTTTACTAGTCCACATGCACTGTTTTTTTTAAACATACTTTATTGGTTTTCCAATTATATTCGCCATACTTGGCAGTAACAAAAAGCCCGTACATTACATTCTGTCCAGTGTGATATCATACAGTTACAAGTGACAATGCTCTGCAATGAAGTACTGGGTCATCATAGAATCTTATGTCGTACATGTACATAATACTTTTCCTTAATTTCCTAGATATCATGAATGTAGGCAAACGTTATATGATACAAACTACCCAACCCTCCTCCCCCCTCCCAACTGTGTTCCAGCAAACTTCACAATATTAATGTATAGTTTACGTACAAGTGCAATTTGCATGTCTGTCTGTTGTATATTGATCGTGTCCCTTAACCCAATCCTTTCTTCAGTATACTCCTGTGCGCCTGTGCATCAGAGTTGCCTATTGTGTGTTCGGGGTAGTAGGTGTGAGATCACGATCTATACTTTTAAAGGCTTCTAACATGACATCCCATTCCATGGATATCTGTTTCTTCCGGAGCCCACGGGCCTCCCCTCAGACGTATAGCAGCGCTTTCTGCACTGCCCCAACGTAGCGTTTCACTGTGCCAGGTGTATGTCGTAGGAGGTTTTGATGACTTACATCTCATGGTTATGGATCTTTTGGCTATGATGAGTGCAAGGTCAAGGAATCGGAGTTGTACCTTATGTGAGGCTGGGCATTTGCGTAAGCCTAATAGGCACTCCAACACAGAGTCCGCAATATGGACGCGTGTGGCTGCCTCCAAGTGACGTTGGACCTCCCCCCAAAACCCTCTCAGGCATGCCCACAGCATATGTGTTAAATCTGCTTCCTCCAACTGGCATCTAGGGCATTGATGTTGTGTATTTGGGAACATCCGCTGTAGGCGGCGTGGCTTAAGGTAGGCCCTGTGTAGGACCATACATTGAATACATTTAAATTTTGCATTTCGGGTCACTTTTTTGGGGTGTTCCAATATAGCAGCCCATTCTCTGTCCGAAATCTCCTGACCCAAGTCTTCCACCCATTTAGCTCGCAGGACATCGAGGGGCACCGCAGCGTGCGCCCGGACGCCCACATAAAGCCATTTGATGAGATGGCGTTCTTGTCCCATGTAGTATAAGGATTTAACCAATTCGTGTGTTTGGGGTTCCTCCCACTGGGGGGCCCAATGTTTCTTTACATATTGCGATATGGCCGCGTGTAACATGTATAGATGGTTTGGCACCCCGGTTTCCCGTACAAAGTTCTCATGGTCCATTAAAATCTCGCTGTTGAATAACGCTCCTACCGTGTCCACCCCTTCGTCTGACCATGACTTAATCCTGCGCCTCGTAAGCCTTCTATTTGGCGTCGGGATCCCCAGTAGCGGAATGTTGCCTGCATAAGGGGGGCAGCGGGATGTATATTGCAGCGCTTTCCTCCAGCACAGTAATGCTGTTCGCAGTAGAGGTGGCGCATCCGGGGGGATTTTATACTGTGGTAGCAATAATGTGTGCAGGGTTCCTTGGTCAATGTTTTGTGCAGTGAATCCGATCTGCAGGTTGCGGCCCGCCGTCCAATAGGCTAGCCATTGCAATTGGCATGCTTAATAGTACGCCCGAAAGTCCGGTACCCCTAACCCCCCTTTACATGTCCCCAGCTGCAATTTTTTAAGGCTCACCCTGCGCCGTCCCGTTCCCCAAACAAGGTCCGAAAGTACTGCGTCTAGTGTGTGGAAAGTGACTGGGGGTACTATGACCGGCAAATTGGTGAAGTAATATAGGAGCCGGGGGAGGTCTACCATTTTTGACACCGCCACTCGCCCCATGACTGAGAGAGGTAGTGTGGTCCAAAAGGTGAACTTCGAGCGTATCCCCCTGATTGCCCTATTTTTTTTTGATAATCAATTTTTATTGATTTTAGGTTAACACATTGGCAGCAAAAAACAAACCAGCTTTCCGCAAATTGGTCAATATCGAACAGTGACAAAAATGGGAATAATACTCTCACATGCATGAGTCCAGCCAGGAGTAGCAAGCAACATTGTCCACAACCCTGTCCATGGAGCCACCTCAGGAAGTTCAATCTTCCACCACCCCGATCCATTTACCCCATACCCTTCGAAACTTTTTAGGGCAGCCGCGGGTTACATACATTGGTCGCTCCTGCGCCGCACACCAATCCACCCCCCTTCGCCACCGTGCCACGGTGGGGGTCGACGGGTCCATCCAAAGGGCTGCGATATCTCGCTTAGCAACCATCAGTGCCGTGGTGAGACAGAGCTTCTCGGCCCTGTTCCCATTTAAGCCATCAGTAACCCCTAAAAGGATGTTCAGTGGATTCAGTGGGACCTCCCAGCCCAAAACCTCCGTAAGTTCAGCTGTCACTGATTCCCAGTAGCGCGTAACTGCGGGACAGAGCCATACCATGTGATAGAAATCTGCTTGGGAACACTGGCAGCGAGGACAAGACGCACCAGGCCGGAGCCCAGAGCGATGAAGGCGCAGTGGTGTGATGTAGGCCGCGTGCAAATAGTATATTTGAACTAAGCGGAGTCGCGCTGAAGCAGTAACAGTTTTAGGGGCCATCAGCGCGTCCCTCCAATCAGCATCTTCTAGGGAGCCTATCCAGCACTGCCACTTATCCCGGAGAGAGGAGAGGGAATTGGGGGTGTTGTTCGTGAGGGAACGGTAAATACGAGAAATCCCCCCCTTTCCCAGGTCGCCAGTCATGACCTGTGCCTCCGGTGGGCTGTATGCAGGTAGGGAGGTCCCTTCCGAGATGTGGACATGAAGTGCATGGCGCAGTTGAAGATAGCGGTAGAACTGAGAGGCGTGGAGGGAGAACCGGGTCTGCATGTCTGAGAATTCGCGAATGTGGCTTCCGCGCCATACATCTCCCAGCTGAGAAATGCCGATGAGATCCCAGACTCTGAATCCGGGGAGAGAAGCAACGTCTTTGAGTCATGTTCCACTCCACAGAGGAGTACATTGGGTTAGTCTGCCTGACCAGCGGGTATGGCGCAGGGCCGCTCGCCAAGCCAAAAACACCCCACGAGTAATCCCTGGCATGGTGTGGGGGATAGTGGTCCCGTACAGCATCCCTTGAATACCGGAAAAACCTAAGGCATGTAATTCCAGTCGGTAGGCCGGATCCGCCCAGCCACCATTAAACCAGTCATGCACAATGAGAAGCCTCGTCGCCAGGTAATATAGGTGTAAGTTTGTCATTCCCAGCCCCCATCAAAGGGTGGAATTCTGCAATGACCGAGGGCCAGTCTCGGCCGCCGCCCTCCCCAGAGGAATTTAGTGGCCAAGCCATCCATTTCTCTGAACCAGGACCGCGAGAAGGTGAGGGGTGTGTTTTGGAGCATATAGAGAAATTGTGGCAGGACCATCATCTTAAAAAGGGCGATCCTGCCCATGAGGTTCAACGGCAGTGTCTGCCATCGAAGGAGATCCGCGCGTACCCGTTTCGCCAGTGGGGTGACATTGAGAGCCCAGGCGAGATCAGGAAGGAGCGTCACCCAGATCCCCAGGTATTTAAACGACTGGCGCCGGAGAGGGATCGAGGACTGCCAGTCGAAGCATTCTCTCGACAGATGAAGGGGGACCAGGACCGACTTGGCCGCGTTCAATATGAGACCAGAGACACGTTCGAAGAGACGTAGGGCTCGGAGACATCGAGGTCCTGAACGGGCTGGGTCCGACAGGAAGAGCAGGACGTCGTCGGCGTAAAGGGCGATCTTGTCCTCTGCCAGACCGGGCCACTGCCATCCCGTGAGTAGCGAGTCGGCGCGGACGAGCGAGGCAAAGGGCTCCATCGCTAACGCGAAAAGGAGGGGTGAGAGGGGGCAACCCTGCCTCGTGCCCCTCCCAATGGGGAAGGGGCGGGAAAGACCTCCGTTAACCATCACCTGGGCCTGCGGCTTGTAGTAAAGGGTCTTAATCAAGTTGCGAAAGGGGGTTCCAAATCCCATCTCCGACAACACTGCCTCCAGGTACCGCCAATCCACAGAATCAAATGCTTTCTCGAAATCCACGAGAAGCAAGGAGAGGTAGGGAGTCAGTTGTTGGCGGTATGCCAGGGCCAGGTAGAGCGGTCTCAGGCAGTGCCTGGTGCCCCGGCCGGGCATAAAGCCGCACTGGTCTATGTGGACCAATTTGGCCAGGTGAGGGCGCAGACGGTGCGCCAAAACTGAGGCAAAGATCTTGAGTTCCGAATTAATAAGGGAAATGGGGCGGTAGTCAGAGCAATGGACTGAAGGGGGTTGAGACTTGGGGATCACCACAATGGTAGCAAGATCCGTCTCAGGACGGAAGAAACCACGGTCCGCCGCCTCGCGGTACACTGCCAGAAGATGGGGGATCAGCGTGGTCCGGTAGGACGCGTAAAATTCCTGCGGGAGGCCATCTGGTCCTGGCGTCTTGCCCGCTGCCATGCCGGAAATAGCATCGTTAAGTTCTTCCGGAGTAATCGGGAGATCAAAATCACCCGCCTCCGTGTCAGTGAGCCGTGGGAGCGAGAATCTTTCATTCTGGAGAAGTTCTGACAGGGCGAGGTCTGGAGGCCGGGCAGAGTATAGAGAGGCGTAATAAGAGGCAAAACACTGGGCCACCGCCGTGGGGGTTTGGTGTGTCTGCCCTTGGGAGTCCACCACTTCGGGAATAATACGGTTAGCCATTGGATAGGTGGCCAGACGATGGAGGAGTTTCCCGTTTTTATCCCCCCACCCATACACTCTCGCCACGGAGGACCTCCATAGCAGCTTAGCGGACTCCATGGAGGCCTGTCTGAGCTCGTCTCTAAGAAAGGTAAGTCTTCGATCCTGCGCCTCCGTTCTTTCCCCGGGTGGACGGGCCTCCAGCCGGGCCGCTTGGGCATCTAGGAGTGTGAGCCGGGCCTCCTGTTTAGAGCGTTGAATTTTGAGTTGGCCTTTGGCGAAACCGCAAATGGTTGCCTTAGCGGCTTCCCACAAGGTACCAGGGGACGGGACCGAGCCTTGATTATCCGCGAAGTAGTGACGTAGTTCAAGCCCTACCTATTTCTTGAAGTCTTCATCCTGGAGAAACCAGGCGTTGAGCCGCCAAATCGGGCGTGAAGAGGCCGGGAGGCTACCCAGATGCATAGATACTGGGGAATGGTCCGAGAGGCCTCTGGGAAGGATAGTGATGGCTTGGATCGATCGACAGTCTAGGGCCGGGAGAAACAGATAGTCCAATCTGGCCTGCGTGTGGTGGGCGGCCGATGTGTGAGTGAACATAGCAGTGGTCGGGTGCCAGAGTCGCCATGCATCACTAAGTCCCAAATTCGCAGCCCAGTTTGAAAAGAGTGCAGATTGGGAAACTCGAGAGACAGAAGGGGTCACAGCAGAATCAAGAGCTGGGGCCATGACAGCATTAAAATCCCCCCCCCACCACAGTGGTTCCTGGAGGCAGGGCGGCTATTAGTGGAGTGAGGCGCCGGAGCGTGGGGGACAGCAGAGAAGGGGGAGCATACACCGTTATCAAATTCAGGGCTGGGGTCCCAATGTTCCCTTCCAGGATGAGAAAGCAGCCTCCCGGATCATGGATTACTTTACGCTCAACAAAGGGCAGAGCGCGGCGCAGCAGGACGGCCACCCCTCGAGACCCCCGGGTAAAACCAGCGTGCCAAACCCCGCTGTAGCCATAGCGCGCCAGGAAGGGGCAGTGGTTGCCTACTAGGTGGGTCTCCTGAAGCAGTAATATGTCTACATTGTGTCGCTGTGCATAGCGCAGCAGTGCGTTTAACCTTGTCGAGGAGACCATTGACGTTCCATGACACAATGTGAAGTGATGTTAAACCTGTGTGATCGTTAGACATGGAGAGGTAGGTTAAGTGGTTGGGTGCCCCATATGCGCAGGGAGCGTGGCAGTGGACGCACGTGGAGTGTGGGACATGGAAGGACAAGGTCTATCACTGTATAAACGTTGCAAGAGGAGGCATAAGTGCTGGCATGAGAACAACAAAAAACAAAAACACCATAGAACCCGGGACAACGGTCCCCCCACTGATTGCCCTATTAAGGTTGCCTTCCAGCATGTCTGTGTGGGATCGGTATATATGTATACCAAGATATTTGAAAGTATGCTGTGCCACTGGTAATGAGTGCGGCCCAAAGCCAACCTCTTCGGGGCTTGCGTGGCTTTGAAAAAAAAAGCGTACGATTTTGTTTCATTAATAGCGAGGCCCGATATACGTTCAAACCATGTAAAAATTCTTGGGATAGGGTCTAGATCGCCTAAGAGATATTGCACATATATAATTATGTCATCCGCATATGCAGATATTAGATGTGTCGAATTGCCCACTAGTATCCCAAGTTGGTTAGCCTCCTGACGCAGCCGAAGTGCCAGCGGCTCCAGCGCTAGTACGAACAGCAGTGGGGAAAGGGGGCACCCCTGTCGCGTGCCCCTGCATATCTGATATTCCCATGAAATGTGTCCACCTGTCCGGACTCTTGCTGTGGTGGCCTCGTATAACAGGCGCAGCCAACGGAGGTATTCGGGGTGGGGCAGACCGAACTTTGCAATGGCCTTGAACATATAATCCCAGGAAAGCGTATCGAACGCCTGCCTCAAATCGAGTGCAATGCAGCCGGCGGGTTGGGAGATGTTCAAGGTTTGTTGCCATTATATGATGTAGTCTCCTGATGTTTAAGGATGTACTGCGTGCTGGTATGAATCCACATTGGTCTATGTGTATTAACTTGTGTAAGTAGGGAAGGAGCCTATTTGCCAAGATCTTGCTTAATATTTTATATTCTGTCGCCAAAAGTGATAGCGGGCGATAGCCTGTCATGTCTGCCGCGTCCCTCCCCGGTTTGGGCAATGAGACCACTAGGGCCTGTGCGGTAGTATGGGGAAGGTGACCCAAGTCGAGCGATTTATTGTATAGGACCTCTAGTTGGGGAATTAAAACCTCGGAATAGGTAGCACAAAATTCCACTGGTAGACCATCCAGTCCCAGTGATTTATTACGTAGGAGCCCATTGATAGCAGCCTTTATTTCAGCCTTTGTGTTGGGACCTGCTAGATTTGTTCGCGCTTCTGCCTGGATCTGAGGATAGGGAAGGTCTTTTAAGGAAGTGTCTGTGTACATGGCGTCTAGTAAAGGCGGCTTATCATAGAGCGTGGTATAATATGCACAGAAGGCGTCGTTGATATCCTGCTGGGTATATACCGTGTCACCCCTAAGCATGGTGATTTGACTAATTACAGTAGCCGGGGGGGGGGGGGGTCTTCTCTCAGAATCTTCGCTAGAAATGTCCTGGATTTATCTGCATCTGTGTGTTTTAACTGTGTGAAGGCCTTATCTATAATCCTGAGGGTCTCTAATAGCTCAGCAAGTTGAATACGTGCCTCCTGTAGGGGAGCCTGTTTTGTGGGGTCTTGAGCAGCTTCCTGTTCCAGCCCGCCCATAGAATCCTCTACTGATTTCAAGCTTTTATGTATCTCTTGTCGTGCATCCACAGTGGTGCTGATCGCAGTTCCCTGTATTACTGCCTTGAGTGCATCGCACTCAACTAAGACCGAGGACACGGTGTTGCCATTCTCCGAAAAGTAATTTGTGATTGCAGTGAACAGGGTGGAACGCAACACAGTGTCCTCCAGCAACTGGGGCCATAGCTTCCACGTGGGGACGGGGGTGGGGATTCTGCCCCAGGTGATGGAAATCTATAATGGGTTATGGTCCGAAAAGGTTTTGGCGAGATATGTGGCATGTGTCACTTGCATGGCTATGGAGAGGGAGCAAAGACTTATATCTATTCTCGTATGTAATTGATGGACTGGGGAGTAGAAGGAGTATTCCTTATTTACTAGATTCCTATTCCTCCAAACATCACACAGTTCCCACCTGTCCACCCAGTTTCTGAGGGCCTCTGCTTGCTTAATGGTACCTGCTCCGTGGAGGGGGGGATGAGAACGATCAAGCCCGATATCCATCACTGCATTACAGTCCCCCCCTATGATCCATGGGTGTGCTTCCCAACGCGCTAGTATCGTGTTTAATCCCACGAAGTATTTATTCTGGTCGAAATTTGGCACATATAAATTGCCCAATACAACGTGTGTACCATCTAGTGTCCCGTGAAGGAAGATGTATCTACCCTGAACGTCTATGCGCCTTTCCAGTTCTACAAATGGGACCCCATGTCTGATCCAGTTCGGTACACCCCTAGCAAAAGCAGAGTAATTAGTAGAGAATATTTGCCCCTTCCATTTCTTTCGCATTTTTGCCCCTTCCGCTTCCGTTAAGTGTGATTCCTGCAGGAACACTATTTGCGCCTGAGTAGTTGTGCATGCACCCTATGCTGCTTCTGTCCTGAGCCTAGATCCCGAACTTTCCAAGTGACTAAGTTATATGTGTCGAGCTTGTGCGTTGGATAGTAGCTATTATGTATGTGTTGAGGGCAGGGAAAGGGAACTGCGATGTGGGACCTGTCATCAGTTGCATGTTAGAACCCCTGAACTCCCATTGAACAACTAATACAAGGCCCAGCCGGTGAACTATGCCGGGCCAAACCAAAAATACAACATGGAGAACTGTGCTGCATTTAACTGGTGCATACGCAATTAGAGGGGTGCTGCCTGTGCCGTCCATGTTGTACTATTTGCGTACTTTAGCTCAAACAGATCAACAGCTCAGCAGCTCGACAGAGCCCGGGCCTTACATATTTAACATTCCATTGTCATTTTAATCATAGGAAAAAGGATATGCATATGTAGTAGTTAGTGTGCCGTCGCCGCCATTCCTCGATAGCCGCCTGGTCAATCAGAACAGTCGTATTCATGTCTTATTAGCCCAGAAAGTCGTCTGCAGTTTGTGTCACTGTGGGGAATAAAGTTAAGCTGCTCTCGGAGTCAGAGCGCACAGTGCTTCCCTCTGAGGATTCCGAATCCATGCGCCGGGCACTGTCTCTGAACGTGGTCGCCGCCGCCAGAGCTTCATCTTTACTCCGTTGCACTTGCTCATGGGTAGGGTTGAGGGCCAGTTGTTTGCTGGGGTTCTTGACATTACGGCGAGACCGCCATCCTTTCGTTCGCTTGGGGCTGTTTGACGGTCCCCGAGGGGTGGCGCCGGAAGACGATGCTGGGTCCATGACCTCTATCCACTCCTCCACGTCCTCCGGGCTTTCAAAGAAGTAAGTCTTTAGATCGTGTATAATTTTTAAACGAGCAGGAAATAATAGCGCATATTTAAGGTTCAGCTCTCCTAATTTCTTTTTAACTGACTGGAAAGAGGATCTTCGGCGTTGAACCATGACGGTATAGTCAGGGTACAGTGATATTTGGCAGTTTTCATATTGTATCTGGGGTTGCTCTCTTGCCTTCTGAAGCAGGACGTCGAGGTCTCTATAGTTCAGGATCCTGACTATCAGCGGCCTTGGTGGGGCTCCCACCTTAGGTTTCCCTGTGGGGATTCTGTGAGCTCTTTCAACACAGAAGAAGTCCGATAACCAGTCAGGGGCTACATAATCTCAAAACCACTTTTCCATGAAGGTAGCGGCGTTTGGGCCCTCGCTACTCTCCGGGAGCCCAATAATGCGCACATTGTTCTGTCAGGCTCTGCCTTCCGCATCCTCAACCCTATCCAGAAGACCATTGACTTGCAGCTGTAATGTCAGGATTTGTGACATGTGTTCTTTGTGTTGGGGGAGGATCTCTTCCAGTACCAATCCGTTGGCCTTCACGGTAGTCGCCAGTTTGGTGTGATCGGCCTTTAGTAGTGTAAAGCCGGTGGTTAGTGAGCCAATCTGCTGCTCTATCACCTTGCGGGAGTCCCTGACCTCCTGTAGTATTAAATTTAGCTTATTCTGGGGTGCCATCTCGTTTGTGGGCGGTATGCTGGTGAGCGAGGGTGGAAGCACAGTGCATGCCTGCTCGTCTGTGGGCTGCGAGGTAGAGGCAGCCCCCTCCTGTAGGTTCCCTTTAGGTCGCCCCATGATTCGAGGCAGACTCCCAACCAGGCCCGCTGTTGTGGGATAGCTGATGTCTCTTCTGTTAGATGAATGTGTGCTCGCACTCGGTTTCTCGTGTTTGGTTGTTGTATTGTAATCACCTGAAAACCTTATTGTCTTATGGTGTGAAGAGTTCTTTGGTGCGCCCCTGTTCCCTTTGCGTGAGTGAGCTTGCTTCAGTGGAAGTGACCGGGGCTCAGTCTCGTTACTATGCCGCCCGGTATGTTTGCACTCTTTGCAACCAGGCCCCGTGGTTCGGGCCTGCAATGTTCCCAGGTGGTTAGGAACTGGCGGAGTTTTCCAGCAACTCTTAAATCAAGTAACGCTTACATTATTACTGCAGTTGGGTTCCAATGAGGAAGCTCTTGCTGTACCCACCTCCATGCACTGCCCGTGAGTGACTAGCGTGCTCGGGCGTGCTCGAGCGTTGGGCTTTCCACTTAAATTTCACTTGAGCCCTCTAATTGAGTGTGCCGCTCGTTACAGTCTACTGATTACCTGTGGGGTGCCGGGCACTGGACGGTGTTGCTGGTGCCCCGTACTAGGACTCTGTGATGTGGCAGCCCTCTCCTTTCCTGGTCGTTTCCTGGTCGTATGCGGCTCTCTTGTGTGTCCTCCCGCTCTGTCAGGGGCATGCACCGATGGGATCAAAGCCAAGAAGGCGCTGGTAATGCAGGGCCGATCCGGTTACATCTGGTGTCTCTCTCACCATCGCTGCACAGCCCTTCCGCTGCGCTCTTCCAGGCACTTGCCACCGCTGATCAGGCCACCCCCACTATGTCAGGCGAGGGGGAGGGGGGGGGGGGAGTACAGCAGGAGACGTGCAGAAGAAGCGGGCAGCACCCCCTCCCTCACCCGTTGAGTCTCCTCGTCCGTGGCGGGGGGGTCGGCTCCTCGCTACCCCCAGGAGGAAAGCACGCAGGTGAGGCCGCGCCCCAGCCCCACTCGGCCCAGTGGCTCCGCTCAGCTCCAGAATTGTCCCAGAAAGTGTCCCGCCTGTAGATGGAGGGGAGGGGGGTGGGGGAGGAAAGAGAGCTGCTCCCCTGTGTGATCCTCCAGCGGCCAAAATCGTCTGTCCGGATGCCTCTGGAGCACACCCCGGGCAGGCACTGCCGTCAGGGACAGGCTCTCGGCACATGCGGCAAATCACTCACTCAATCAGCCGGTGGGGTAGCAGGGGCATCCAAGAGGCATCTCCTCCGCTCGACGACTACCGATGGACCGCAGAATCACCTTCGGGGCCTCTCACCGTGGTCCTCCATTCTCTCGACCTCGCTCCCTTGGAAGATGGCGGCTGCCTCACAGGTCCCACTGCTAGTATACTTCGTTACTATGACGGTTTCGGTCATTCCATCCGTCTGCGGGAGAGCCCCGACTGTCGCACCACTCAGGCCTGCCTGATGGGGCCCCGGTGGAGGTCGGCACACTACGATAACAAAGGATTGTGTCGCCCGGGCTCCGGAGCCTCTCTAAGCTGTTACCGCCATGTTCGTCGGTAAGCCACGCCCCCGTCCACATGCACTTTTAACTGATTCTTCACGACTCTCTTGGATGCTTCAAAGTATAAACTCTCTGGATGTGGGAGGCTCCAGCCAGTAACCCACTCTGTTTCATGAGGTCCAATGGGCGGAACAAAATAATAAAAAAGTGCAGTCAGTCTATCAATGAAAGCTGTATTTACAATCAGTCGCGGCTGGCATGACTCGAGGGTGGGGGGGGGGTGTCGTGGGGGGTGTCGCAAGGGGGTTTGTGCGCGTGGGGGGCGGTTTATTTATTTTTGTTTTTTAAACGTACCTTCCCGGGTCCCGCGCTGTCTCAGGTCCTGGCCGGGTCCCGCATTTTCCTTCTGTCCTGCATCTGGCAGGAACAGGAAGCAGGCAGCCTCCCTTCCCTCAGCCAATCACAACGCTGCAATGGCGTGGGGACGCCGACCAGCCAGGCGTCTATGGGGAGGTCATTTTCTCCATGTAGGGCCGACCAAACAGTCGGGGCCCGCAGTAGCATTGGGCAAGCCACTCCTACCCTGCCCTCGAGCAGACCCGCCCACCCCCAACCAAACCCTTCTGCTTTCTCGCAGTGCGAGAAGCAGAAACATAAAATGGTAGTTTTACCATTTTATGTTTCTGCTTTTCGCACTGCGAGAAAGCAGTGGGGCGAATTTCCTCCGCCCTAATGGAGGAGCCGCCCCTGTATAACCAGTGCATCATCATCGTTGTTGCGTGGAGCAGACCCGGTGCATCGCCTTCGGAACTAGCGCATCGCCTTCGAAATCGACGTACCGCCTGCTGCGTGAGCAGCATGCGCGCATCTCATTCGGAATCAGCGCTTTGCACTCTAAACCGACGCATCGCCCCGGTTGATTGAAGAAAATCGACGCTTTTCATCCACGACGTGGCTCGACACAGACGCATCACTTCGGCTGCACTTCCCTTCTTGGTCGACGACGCATCCCAGATCAAGGTAGTTTGGTTCTGCGGGTCCCTGTATCCGCCCGCACTCCATTGCGGTCGTTCTGAACTTTTGACTTTGCCCCAGTCCAGTGCAACCATTAAACCCAGTTAAGCTCTTATTGCTTCTAAGCCTTATTTTACATTTATTCTTTGAAAATTCATATCTCGACTTCTACTTGTTGGATTTTCCTCGTTTTGTTCTTGTTTTTATTTATACATTTATTCTTTATTTTCCTAACCTGTTGTGGAGTCTTTTTGTGGTGTTTTCACTGTGTTACTATTTGAAGTGTTGCACAAATACTTTACACATTGCCTCTTAAGTCTGACTGCTCTGTGCCATGCTACCAGAGGGTGAGCACAGGATAATTTAGGGTGCGTTTTGATTTACCCTGGCTAGAATTGTGGTTCCTGCTTCGACAGGGTGCATACCTCTGTCAACCAGAAGCCCAATTTTTAACACCTTGCCTTTCTGTGATGACATTTACAGCTCACAACTAATACCTTTTTGTTATAGTTTTCTTTTATTTGATGTTTATCTTTTAACACAATTTGCTCAGTTTTCTTTTCTGATATTTTGCTTATATTCCCTTATCAGATTCTACTTCTGTCCAGTGCTTCAAATGTGGTGCATTTATAGGAAGTTTAAACACTCAGTGCTTTTGTGTGTGTGCAGTGTAATAATGTTGCGTGGTGTGGAATTGTGTGGAATTGTGTGGAATTATGTGGTATTGTGTGCTGTGGAATTATGTGGTGTAATTATGTGGCATGCTGCAGAGTTGAATTTTGTGGAGTGTAATTATGTGTTTGGAGCTGGGTGGATATATGTGGAGGGTAAATAAGTGGTGTGAGGTGTAATTGTGTAGGTTGAAGTGGAGTTAAGTGTAGAGTTGAAATATGTTGCGTGGAGTGATATGTGAAGTGGAGATATGTGGCATGGAATGGTAATTATGTGGCATGGAGATGAATTGTGTGGTGTGGAATTATGAGATGTTGAAATGTGTTGTGTGTAGTGAAATTATGCGGTGTGGATCTGTGTAATGTGGAATTGTGTGGCGTAGTGTTGAATTATGTGAAGTTGAATGCTTGTTGTCTTCACAGGCCAGCTGAGTGTGGGGCACAGTCTACATCGGTTGACTGTTTTGTCCAGTGATCTCTGCGGGGCTAAGATTGAAATCAACTTGGAGTGCATGCAGCACATCTACTGTAGTGCTGAGATAGCAGCCTTCATGGGAGGTGAGATGATGTTTCTCTTTTCTGTACGCTCACCCCCTGAAATTGGCTAAAACAGTGTGAATGCTATCCAGCAGCTGTTTATGCCTCCCCTGTTAGCGCGCGAGTCTTGAGGCGACTCCTGCTTCGGGCAGTTGGATTAATCACCGCTTTGAAGTTTCAAAGCAGGCTCTGCTGAGGGGAGGGGACATGGTGATTTAATATGGCTCGCTGAGTCCTCTGTATTTACTCAGCGAGCCAATGGCATTTCTGCAGTTCTTCTCTCTGGTAGCATGTTCGGCATGAGGGACAGAAATAAAGTTAATCTATTCCTTCTGCTAGACCATGGCAGGAGCAGCTTGTCTGCAGTGATGTTTTCTTGCTTGTCCTTTAAATTACGAACATCTGCAGGGCAGCCATTAAAACAAGAAACTAAATGGTTCATCTCCAGATGTTTTCGATTTTCTGTCCAGAAATCGTGCTAGGGCGGGGGGAGCGAATAAAGAAACAAGCAAAGGTGGCGGGCGAGGAGGAAGATAAAGACACATTACAGCACCATCTGCAGAGCGAAAGAATCAACAGGGATGGGGCGGGTGGAAGGCGATGGAGTGAGTGAAACACGAGCACTGGTATGGAGTGCTCAAAGACAAATAAAGTAGCTCCTAAAACGGGAGCAGTGGATGAACACGAGTACTTGGTCCCTGCTAGGGGGGGGGGGGGCGATGAAGGCCCTACAAAAGATAAAGCATGACGCATGCATGTCATGGACAAACGGAAATGAAGCATACGAGAGCGAAGTTGCAGGGAACAAATAGTAAGCCTATTAGGCGGGCTGTAGCCCAGTTATTGTAAACAACATATCTCGAAGAGACAGTGCTGTGTAGCCGAGACCTAAAAAGCATTGACAAAGCCAGTAGGTTTTGCCTTTGTGTGATCTATTGGCTTTGTCAATGTTATTTTAGACATGCTGCACAGCAGCAGCTCATCACTTATTAGCTAAAGTTTTGTATGGGAGAACGTATTTGAAATGTGCCCACGTCGATTAACTTGGAGTAAGATGTATAAAAAAAATGTAAGTTCATCTCCTTGGGTTTATAAAAACTAGTTATCCTTGATGCAAGCACCAGCTGTTATATTAAAATTCAATACTCGATGTGAGAAAATCATGTTGCAGCTAGTCTTGTAATGTAAAACAAAGGCCCTTCCAAGAGCATCTCATCATCCTGTGTCACCCAATTATGCAGCTACAGCCAGGGTCGGACTGGGCTATAGTGCAATCAGGCAGTGCCAATAGGCTTATCTGATAGGTCAGTGTGTGGGCCGTTTTTTTGTTTTTTTTTAGGTTTGTGGGCTTGTTTTAATGTCTTGTGGGTGGTTTTTACTGTTGATTTTCCAGATATTACCACAAACATTGCCTGTAATTGATTCTTGACTCGGAGCTTTCTGAGAGCCAGTGTACCGATTGTTGCTGAGTGCTCAAGGGGCGTGGCAGTGAGACAGGGCCACTGGACGTAACCAGGAAATAACACTGTGGTCTCCGTCCGTCCGCCTGGTCAACCCTTAACCGTTACCCCAGCTGATCCCCTTGGGTCCCCTGGGCCCAGTAGCACTGCAGGACTGGGGCTTGCACTAGTGTGGCACGGCATCGGTACCAGAACCGGTGAGCCCATGGAGTGGAGCTAGTGCAGGGACATAGGCGGGTCGTGCTCGCTTTGAGGCCCATCCCCGGCCTCAGTGGTGGCTCCCTTGGACTGGTGCGGGCCACCTACTAGCCCACTGATCCTGCGGTACTTCCTGACTTCATTGTTGACTTCACCTGCCACGTGCAATGGCGTGGCTGGGGAATGGGGGGAGCGTGAGAGAACCTCTTGTACACTCTCAGCTGCCAAGATCTGCATTCGTGACTGCAGCAAGGTGCTCTCTGCTGTCCTTTTGCCTCACATTGGACCATTCGTGACCTCATCGCCCTGTCAGATTGAGAGGCCTCCAAATTGAAGTCTGTAAGTGCATGCTCGTTCCCCCCTCCTTACAGGAGGGGTGAGGCAGTGCATAACTAACTGACGAAAGGCTGAAGAATTAAAGTTCCCACTAGAAGGCTACAGGAGGAGACCACACAAGGCTTATTGAGCTTAGTCACCCACTCGTCTCAATATGCCCTCCACCATCTCAGCACCAACAACCTGTTCAGATGCTGTCGAGGAACTTGCTATGTTCAGTAGTAATTGGTTGCAGCTTAAAGGCACCTGGCCTCTTTATAAAGCCTATTGTAAGTTTAAAATTGCAGGTGACTAGTGACTAGTAACTGGCAATGGCACCCACCTGTGATCTGTAAACAAGAGGTGGTCAGTCTAGCTACGTGAGTTGTTTGTTCTTGCAGAAATGGTTGGGATGCGGTTTGCGAGTTAGACGCTGTGCATCCTTCCTCTGAAGCCCAATAAATCAAACACCACAATGTGACAGGTAACATGAGATTAGGCAAAGTCAGACAACAGGCCACGCAAAAGAGCCAGAACCAAAAAAGTCCTTAATGAAGCTCAAGACCAACAACATGACAAAAGCAAGTGCAGGCCAGGTCAGCCCACTGATATCACCAATCCAAACACTTTCTGGAAAGACAAACTGTGCCAGTAAATTCACGTTTTTAAAGGACCCAGCTGCAGTCATCTATTCATAAACAGAAAACATTGAGGGCCTGACGAACCCACTTGCGTCCTAAAAATCAGACTCGATAACCTGTTCCGATCAACGGTCCAACCCAAAAGAGGTTGTAAAAAACAGCAGCCTCAGTGTAGGAAGCTGGTTATCTATATAGTGTACTAAAAAGAAGTACACTGTGCAGAGAGTCCAATGGGTCTCCAATTGGTTTACAGAGGCTAAAGTAGATAATACTTACTCTCTTTTGTGGTAGTGTGGGCGAGCAGTTAGGCTTATCAGAGAGTAGTGGTAAGCATTTGTTCCACTCACAGAGGCAATAAATGAGAGACACGCTCAAAGAATAAATCCGAGACATTTTAGAAAAATAACACTTCTTGTTATATATGTTTCGAAACCAAGAACTTCGTTCAGAGGTAAGTACTGTTTTCAATAGACATTCGTACAGGTACATAAAGCTCTTAAAGTCGTCTGCCTTTATGCACAATGTATTCCTATGGAAGGAAAAGTCAAAGATGCATAAATGTAGGTACAGTCGGTTTCAAGGGTTCACCTTCAGGGTTTAGCGCTGTAGTGGGCCAAGGTCCAAAGTGCTACCAACAATCCTTCGGGAACTGCCTGGGTTCTGCCTGGAGCAGGGTGCTAGTGAAGTTAGTAGCTGGCACGCTACGGAGAAGGGGGGGGCACCCAAAAACAGGCTGCACAGGGGGACTTGGGGACAAGTCCGAGAGCTCCAAAATGGGGGCTTGTGTCGCAAGGGGTCTTGGAGCAAGGGGGCACAGCCGGTTCATTGGGACCATGGAAGGGCGGCTCGGGTGCAGAGTGGTTAGGTTGTCTCGGCTGGGTGCGCAAAGGTGCTCCTCGTGGTCAGGGACACACAGCTGGCAGGGGCAAAATCAAGGCAGCAGGGCCGCTCATGAAGGGGGCCTCAGTGATGCTGATTTCCCTCGACGGCTGCTTGGTCCTGTCACAGTGGGAGTCCGGCCTGGACTCTCAATGTTGGGGTTTGGTGCAGGGCGTCCGGTACCCCGGGGGTTGGTGCTGCATGGCTTTGGTTGGTCATTGTGCTTTCACATTCAGTGGGGAGACAGATCTGTCCTTCCAGAGAGCATGAGTACCTTCTCCTGGTCGTGTGCGGAGTCAGTCGAGCCAGGGACTGCACGGCAGTGGACCGTACTCTGCTTGTCGGTGCCTGTGGGCTGCAGGGGAGTAGCTCCTCTACTCCAAGGGAGACTTCCAGTGTTTGTCGAAGCTCTGGTAGTTCACCTAAGGCTTTGGTAGTTCTCCAGCTCGCGGTAGGAGTCACTCAGTCGCAATTGTTGAGAGAGGGCTGAGGACGGGCAGGGTTTTCTGCCAAAAGTCTACAGTTTTGCTGCAGTTCTCGCCAGGTAGTGACTCTTCTTCGTCCTTCTCTTAATCTGTCGAAACTGAATCTTGGGTTGAGGGGGCCCACCTAAATACTCAATTTAGGGGCGTTTAAGGGGAGTGACAGGTAGTAGCCAATGGGCTACCTAACTTTAGGGTGTTGACAACCTCCAAATGACCACTTCCTGTGGGAAGTGGGTATAGCTGTGACCCTAGAATGCTAATTCTGTCCAAAACCAGATGGAGGAATCTGAAAAGTGGGGTCCACATCAGCTGGCCTGCCTTACTTACTAATCTTCCCGCCTGTCTTGCCGCCAAAAGTGGGAGCAGGACAAGGGGTGGGCATCTCCACTATCTGGAGAGGCCAGGGTTTCATAACAAAGGCGGCAGGGCCTTTGAAGCTTCCCGCCCTGGAATGCAGGAGGTGTGAACACCTCTGCCCAGAGCAGGCTTTGTTCCTGGCCTCCGAAAGCAAAGGCTTTCACTTCAGGAGGCCAGAAACCTGTCTGTGGTGGCTTGCTAGTTGAGACCAGTCAGTCAACACACTAGTAGTCGGTAGGTTATCATGGGACACCTCTAAGGTGCCCTCTGGGTGCATTGCTTAAATCCGTCACTGACAGTGTAGGTTTATCAAGATGAGGTGTTTGGCACCAAACATCTTGGGGTACAGTGAAGCTATTGAGCTGGGAAACACATAATCACAGATGTCCAGCCCATGTACTTGTCATGGCTTACCTTTGCACTTGTATTATCTAAGGTTCTGCTTGGATATCACAGGGACACATCCACTGGCGCAGATATGCCCACTCATGGGTTATAGTGCACCAGGCCTGAGGGTTGTAAGGCTTGCTGTAGGGGTGACTTACCTATACCACATTCAGTGTTTTACAAGGGTGTTTGGATCTAATGAGTTGACAACTCCCCAAGTTACCTCTGCTACCCTAACCGGGGCGAGGGAGATGGTCAAATTTACACTGGAAGAAACTAAGCTTGCTCTAAACCAGTGTAAACGTGCAAAGGCACCAGGACCTGACGGTGTCCCAATTGACCTGTTTCTGGATAACCAAGATCTTTGGGCCCCTCTTTTAACTGTTTTTAATAAGATCGTCCACACTGGTGTTCCTTTATCATGGAAAACAACAGTAATTGTGCCTATTTATAAAAAGGGGTATAGGTCAATCCCGAAAAACTACCGGCCAATATCCCTGATAGATTCCACTGCAAAATTAATGGGACATCTGCTTTTAAACAGGCTTGAGGAATGGGCCCTGGAAAAAAACATTATAATCCCCTGCCAGTTTGGCTTTAGAAAGGGGAAAGGCACTGTGGATCAGTGCCTGAACCTAAGCTTAATAATAACAAAATATACTGCAGCCAAAAAGGGTCATTTGTACCTTGCCTTCATGGATCTGTCAGCAGCCTTTGACTGTGTGGCACAGTCTGGGCTCTGGCAGATCATGGAGGCAATGGGGATTGACATTCAATTGATTAATATTATTCGCAATTTATATTCAGGTGCCTCAGCCTGTGTTCGATATGGAATGGGAGGAGAATGCACAACACATTTTAAAATCACTAGAGGGGTGAGACAGGGGTGCGTTATGGCCCCTTTTTTATTTGCACTATATACCAACAATGTCGAAACCGCTCTCCTGGGTGCCACTCCTGATGTCCCTTACATCAATTCCCTGCAGGTCCCGCTATTACTATACGCGGAGGACGCAGTCATTCTAGCCCGCACCAGTAATGCCCTGCGACGTTTAGTGGTAGAATACACAGAATTTATGAATAAGTTGGACATGAAAATTAATTATTCAAAGTCGTTTGTCTTAGTGGCAGGGACAAAGCAGCGGAAGCAACCACAAATTATTGTTGAAGGAAGTAAGCTGGGAGTTGTGGATTCTTTTAACTATTTGGGGATCATGTTTGATCGACAATCTAATTGGCTAACTATGGTTGCAAATAGGGCATTGCAAATGGAAAGAAACATTGGAGCACTTTTTAAATTTATTAAAAAAACTGGCTCAAAACCAATAGAAGCAATAAAGACAATCTATGAGGCAAAAACGGTATCAGTTGCTACTTATGGAGCAGCCATCTGGGGGATAAGAGATTGTTCTCGATTGCAATGTATAGAAGATACCTTTTAAAAAAGTTAGTCTCTTTACCAAAGTCATGCTCGAATTTTATTTGTCATATGGAATTGAATGTTCCTTACATAACTGATAAAATCCGTATGGCACCGATTTTGATGTGGCATTCAGTGTGGCGGAAGGAGACTCTTTCTCTGACAAGAGATATAATTAATGATATTTTGAAACTAGATGGTGTGGGTAATGTCGCCTGGCTACATTATGTTGAATCCACATTAAAAGCTGCAGGGCTACATTATTTATTTACTGACCCTATGTTATGCCAGTCTATTTCTAAAATAGATTTAAAAACCCACTTACTCTCTAGCTTACAAGTGAAAAGAGACTCTATAAATAGTAAGTTATCAACAGTAAGAGCATTTCTGGCGACTCCGAGTATTCTCCAAATGGACATGAACTTAACTTATTTATCATTTGTGACCAATTTGCAACATCGGTATATATTGGTGAGATTCAGACTAGGTTACATCCCCTTGATGCTGGGTCTCCCACTGAATACTTACGTAGCTTCTGATCTTCCATTTTGTTCATGTGACCATCGATCTGCCCAGGATGACTTGCACTTTTTGTTCTTCTGTAAATTTTATTGCGATGAGAGAAAAAGGTTTATTGTCCCTTTGCTACATAAAATGAATTTTACACAATGTCGCGTGACCCTTTATTTTTTACGGGGATTATCTGATTGTTTTACTTGTTTTACTGTAGCCTCTTTCTTGCTATCAGTTTTAAAAAGGAAAGAAAGCAAGAGATGCTTAATTTGATGTTTTATCGTTTTATACTCTATAAATGAACTGATCTTAGATTTGTTATAATGTTAGTATGTTTTTATGAATTATATTGTTCCCGCTCAATGAGTTTGATGTACTTTATTAGGTATTTGCTGCTGGAAATTTGTAATTATTGTATTTTTAACTATATGTAGTATTGAATGTTTTTATGTATAGTATACTTTTATGCCTTCATTGTGATGGCGAAATAAAGTTATTCTGACTGACACATTCAGTGTTTTGCTAGCACGGCACACCGGTGTGCGCCATGTCGACTCTTCATTTTTCTCTGCACCAAAACACACAGGCTGCAATGGCAGCCTGCATTAGCTTGGTGAGGGTCCCTTAGGGTGGCACAGTTAGTTCTGCAGTCCTTAGTGACCCTCTTTAGTTCCAAGGCCTTCAGTACCAAAGGTACCACTTATTTGGGACTTACAGGGATCCTAAAGGGGTGCCAATTGTGGAACAATGGTGCGGTTTAGGAGTTTAGGGAAAGAACACTGGTACTGGGGACCTGGTTAGCAGGAACCCAGTACACTTTCAATCAAATGTACACCACAAACTAGGCAAAAAGTGTGTGTGGGGGGGTACTGCAACAAAAACCCAGTTTTCTACACTCAGTAGCAAGCGAAATTCCAGGAGGTAACACTTTCCCGATACAGGCACAGGTCGATGTACCAAACTGTCAACACTAAACGCCAAGACCCGTCCTAAGACCGAACCCAGTTCAGTCTTCTATGCAGGAAAATATCACCTGCAACAGTACTAGTAACCCTATTGAAGAGGTTGATAATTCCTGGCTACACTCAATCTCAATAACGAATTATATGGATCCTCATACAAGCAATGGAGGTAAAGACCATCAACTTGGCTGGCAACCTTCAAGAGTGTATTCACTAATAGAAATTTCGAGTCACTTGGATTTATCAGTTCAAGCAGAACCAAGCAATAATCATGAGTCATCAAGACCGAACTTAGTAACTTCAACACAGGCCCAGACAGACGGTATAGACTGAAATACCTTCCACACCTCAGTAACAAAGGCAATCTGGGAAAAGAAAGATGCAGGCATGGTCATTCAGAGCAATCAGAATCATGATACCTTAAAGTTGAAGAACATTTCGAACTTACACTCCTCACTACTAAATATCCTACAAACTTCAGTCTCGGTGCTCAAAATGCAATCAGACAAACTGGATCTTCAGATTGACCTCATGAACATTATAGCTTCCCACATCTCTGGTATCAACACCAAACTGGATAAACTGACAGATTTGATAACCAGCACAGAAGAAAGGAATCCACAGTTCAAGAAGTCTGTGGGTGTGGCCCCATTATTGATTAGCTAAGTACCATCCCAGCTATCCTAGCTAGCATCTTAAGTGAGAGGAAAAACCACGTGGCTGAAATAATATCTAAATGGCTCACCCCAGAGTGAGCAACTGCCACCTAGCTCAAACAACAGAAAAGCAACAGATGCCAAAGAGAGGCACGTAGTTCACCATGTAAAATATCTGTGGATCCAGTGTCAACTAAACAGGCACCCCAACTCCTCGATTCATCATTGGAAAGGGCCTTTGAACAGAATGAACTCATGACTCTAATACAAACCAAGAGACAGAAAAAACGCACTAGGAAGGCAAGAAAGAACCCTCCGCGCATAGTGAAAGACGATGCGCTCAACAACAAATTATATTCCATCTTTGCATCCAAGCAGGAACATCAATACCTAGAAACAGCAAACACCTCAATGACTCGGACCAGGGATAATGAATTTGAGGAACTTGAGGGAAAGCAGATATGCTTGGATTCACTAGACTCATTGCAAAGAACAGTTGGAAGGACTGACATCCTGCAGAAGGCACTTGAAATCGTTCAGATGCAATCAGGCTCTGATCAGAGCCCACAGGTCGGGAAGATGAGTAAGTACTCCCGGCAACACACAGAGACCCCAGAACCAGACAGGATCCTGTCCCTTGCAACTAAAATCAAATCACAGCACAAGTTAAAAATGGCAATCAAACACGCCCCTCCAACAACAAATAAAGGTATCACCAATAGGTACAAACGCATCCATAGCCAAACACCTGCTAGTCGTACTTTCACATCAACTAGTAACACATCTGAGGGAAACCCATGTGATGCTGCCTGGTGGGTTCATAACCCAAAGAACCTCTTTCTAAGTGACAAGATTGTAGTAAAAATCAACACGCTACGAATAGAGCGAGCAAACAATGCAATGCACCTACAAAACATCGACTTGGAAATGTCACTCCACCCTTTAACCTAAACTATGCTGTCCTGGAAAATGGAGAGTCCAAATCAGCAAGTCATTCTAACATCTCAGTACTTTTCGCAAGACAAGCTGGACATCCTGAACAGAGGAAATATAATGAGGCTGGTCACCGAAATACACACTGTAGCATATCAAATCATCAGACTTGTTATCAGTCAAATTTCTATCCAACGAGGATCACCGGCAACTGGAGCAAACCCTTTCCACATGGAGAACAGAGGACATAGCACTCCTAATCAACAACGCAAGCCAGCAGTTTGAAACATGGAACATAGCACTCTCAAAACCCATAAAATTGTGTTACCCTTCTCCTCTGCTAATTCCGTCCAGAAGACCCAGCACCGATCTGGGACCTATTCCTGTTTACTCAGTCCTACAAAGTGCTCGTGGTACAACAGAAACAAGCATTCAATCAAAAACAAACATCGAATCGATAAGAACCAGGATCAATGGCAGTGGCTAGCGTCGGCCCTAAATGATCCAGGAAAAGTGACTCCCAACACAAGGGACAAGTAAGCTCCAGGAAGCTACAATAAACATTCTCTCCTGGAACATCGCAGGAGCAAAGCATGAACTTCGCAACAGTGTTCCTCTGACGAATTGGGGAAAATATGAGATATTCGCTCTTCAAGAGACCTGGCTGGTCAATCTAGTGCAACTGGTAGGTTATGTTCTCCATCATTTTGAGGCCAGAAAATCCCATCAATTTAGGAGATCAAAGGGGGACCTTGCAGTGTTTGTGCGACAGCACTAAACGTCACCTCAGAGCAACTACTCCCCTCGGCCTCTGACTTGCAAGTAATCAAGTTTAGCACGCGGCATAAACACTTTACAAAAACGGTAATATTATTCAATGTCTATGCATAATCCAACGTACAAAAAAGACTACATCATTAAAAAGTGATCACTCGTATCAGGCACCTGGAGCTGAGTTTAAACCCACAAGACGCATGAGTGCACTAGACAAAATAAGATACCTAAAAACAGCTAATCTGAAATGCTTGAGATGGTCACACCACTCACTACCGAAGCTGGCCAACAAAACGAAAGACATATTGTAGTCTAGTAGTGCACCCAATTGTACCCAAACAGAAGTCTGGACGTCCTTCTCAACAAGGCTGCTAACATGCGGTCCTGTTCTAAACCATACCAGGAGGCAACCGTTTACGTCCAGATGGCCTGACGAACAAGTACCAAGCATTGAAAATAGAGCTAAGACGAGTTGTTTGGAGTGAAAGAAAACCCAACGCCCCAACCAATATATGGGAGAACATAAAAAACTTGAGGAAGCAATATAAAACATAACTCTAGGAAGACATGAAAACAAATAACGACAAGTTCTGGACAAAACTCCTTTTCGATGCCAAACAAACCAACACCAGTGCTTTTTGGGAAACCGTAAATATCATTGTAAAGGGACTCCAGTGCGCACAAGTATGTTGCATGACCATCAAGACCCTGGCGGTACTGGAAATAGTCAGGTCATCGTACTAGTGGAGAACAAGTATGTGGCCAATTCCGTTCAAATAGGAAGAGCCGATTCTTATGCGGCACCGACCAAGTGGACGAAGAAGTGAGAGGATTACTAAGAGAAGGAGCATGGTATCATAAGGAAGCGGTGACAGGTGAAAGGGGACAGGGAGCCCCGAAGAACAATGGCAGGAGTGGAGCACATCTCCTGAGGACGAATGAAACCCGAGAGGACGCCAGAGGGAGGATCCGAAGAGAAAACAATCAACATGCTGAGGTGACGTCTGCAGCAGCTTGTGAGGAAACTGAGGCAAATTTCCTGGGGAGAGGTGCTGAGGACGTGGCTCCCACGGCTCTGGACCAGAGCTGTGGCCACATGCAAGTAAAACGCAGGGGTTAAGGGACTGCGATGTGGTTGGAAGTACTGCGGAAATCTCTCTTTGGGGTCTAATAATGAATACACTCGTTTTGAGAGGTGTCTCTCAGTTGTAGCATTGGCATTTTTTTTTACTTGGGATCGGTCACGTTCTAGACAATGGTAAGGAGGGATTTGACAGTGCACATTTGGGGTTTCAGTGTGCGAAATCACTTCTTCCCCTTATCATAAAACACGAATCAGTCACCTTGTCGTGTGGTGTTCGGGTGGACATTGACCAGTAAGAAACTGATTAGTAAAGCCTTATGTCCTTTTCTCCCCGAGGGTACAACACACCTGTATGCAAGGACCTGCTTCCAGGAAATCCCACTGGTAGAGCTAGAAAGAAACCCCGACGTGTGGTGATTCGGCTGTATTGGCAAGCTACAAAACATGTTCTAAATGAAACACATTATACTCATACCTCCTCTGTAGTAGAGTCCCATCCATTCTCCAGGTTTAGGCATCAATATAGATGCAAGAGTAATAAACTGCTCAAACATGCTGTACAAAGCCTGGGTCCGTCTGACTAAGACATTTTCCAAGGGCTTGCAAATGGGAAATCCAGAGCAAAATCGTATCGGCAACGCTTGGGTTGACAAAGCAAATTACGTCACCATCATCAAAAAGCTGGGTATATCTAACCCATATAGCACACCAGACAGGTAGTCTGAGCTGGTCAGTCAACACTACACAACAGCAAAGTGGCGAAAGTGATAGTGGCAGGACGAAGAGACGGGGTGCCAGGGCCAGACGGCATCCCGCAGGCCATCTACAAACTTGACCCCGTATACTGGGTAAACCCACTATCTGTACTATGTAATGAGGTGGAAGGAACAGGCACAATGCTTAATAGCTGGTGAGGGTCAGTAATAAACCTGGTCTTCAAGAGTGGAGACCGGTCCAACCCTGCCAACTACAGGCTATTAGTACCCATAGATTCAGAAGCTTAATACTATGCAACGCTAATCTTGGAGGAACTATTAGGATGGTCAAGCATTCACAATCTGGTCCCCATCAATAACACCGGGTTCCGGAGAAGATTCGGAACTACCACGAACATCCTAGCTGTACCAACAATAATAAACAAGTGTAAGCGCTTAAAGAAGACGCTGAATCTATGCTTTTACAATGTGGAGAGCACCACCAATGTTCAATTTAAGAAATTGCAGTCCATTCAATGTAGGTATCAAAAAACGTGGTTTCTTTATTCTTTAGTATTGCCCACAGAAAAACAGCCAACGCGTTTCGTCCATAGATATGGACTTCATCAGGGCTTGGATGAGAAGTAGACTTGGCCGTGTGTTCAGAAATATAAAAGGGTCAGAAATACAATAGGACCCCACCCGAACAGGGTCAGACGCAGTAATCGAAGGTTCTGAAAGTTGAACCGATGGAAGAGGCCTGATCGGATTTTCCAGGCTAAAAATGATCAATCCATCAAGAAAGGTATGTTAAGTACATACGCAAGCACTGAGCCCTCCTAGATCCAGGGTCAGTAAAGTATTAACTGGCTAGTGTACCCGTGAGACGTCAAGATGCGGCCTCTCCAGATGACGGGCCTTCCCACTACTGAAGGCCCGTCATCTGGGGAGGCCGCATCTTGACGTCTACGGGTACACTAGCCAGTTAATATTTTACTGACCCTGGATCTAGGAGGGCTCAGTGCTTGCGTATGTACTTAACATACCTTTTCTTGATGGATTGATCATTTTTAGCCTGGAAAATCCGATCAGGCCTCTTCCATCGGTTCAACTTTCAGAACCTTCGTTACTTGCGTCTGACCCTGTTCGGGTGGGGTCCTATTGTATTTCTGACCCTTTTATATTTCTGAACACACGGCCAAGTCTACTTCTCATCCAAGCCCTGATGAAGTCCATATCTATGGACGAAACGCGTTGGCTGTTTTTCTGTGGGCAATACTAAAAAATAAAGAAACCACGTTTTTTGATACCTACATTGAATGGACAGCAATTTCTTAAATTGAACATTGGTGGTGCTCTCCACATTGGTAAAAAGTTATATTGGTCTTGGTGACTGCCACTTGGAAACAGCGGTGGAAGTGGAGGTGCACACCGCTTCTGAGCATACCGGCTCAGGCCCTTGAGTTGGACTTCCAGTTAGGGATTGGTTTTGGGTGGGGAGGTGCGTCACCAGCGCATCTTGGTGTGCAGGTTTGGCTTGCTGTTTCACTTCTGGGGCTGAATCTATGCTTTATAGACTTCCAAGCAGTGTATGACCGGGTGAACCACGGCCTTCTGTGGGGGAAAACTAAGGTTGTGGGGGCTCCCAGATGGAATACTACGCAGTTGTACACACACACTTGGATCCAAGTTATATTGGCTGATGGTACAAGACTATTGAGGAGAATTCCTACAGAAGTCGGCCTTAAACAAGGATGTGCTTTAGCCCCACATTTGTTTATCTTGTTTATGGCTGACTTGTCTCCAACACTTGACCTAATAAACTCCCACCCACAGTGACTGGGACCTTTAATGCTGACTCACCTTTCTTATGCAGACGATATAGTCTTACTTAGCCAAACAAGAGTGTGACTGTAAAGATTACTCACGGAACTGGCAGAATACACCATGGTCAATACATTTGTAATGAATATATCAAAAACAAAAACGATTTCTATTTGGAATCGACCTGGCCTACCACTCGAGATCAAGCTTGGAGATGAGATCCTAGAGAAAGTCAGCAGTTATAATTATCTGGGACTGTACATAGACAAGAAATTAAACCTCCAAGTGCACAAACAGTACATTGTGAATAAAGTAAATGCACTGACTTATGCGTTTTGTGCTCTTGCCAAGAAGCTGGATGGTCCCTCCTTCAACTCATTATTGTCAGTAATAGCGGCTAAACTACTCCCAACGGTGGCATATGCAAGTGCTGTCATGCACGGTAAAGACACCTTGCTTCTGGAATGAATGAATTAATTTATTTGTGTGATTACTTAAAATCATTACAATTTAAAAACCATAAGAAACAAGGTGGCAGTCCAGTTAAAATTCAAAGTGCAAAATGTTTCTATAAAATCATGTCAGCAATTTGATGTGTGGTGAGCCAGTTCTCGACCCGATGACTTGTGTCCGAATAGTTTTCTTTGTTAATCAATCTAAAAAGGAACTCCTGTGAATGTTAGGCTATATTCTTTTTGAGAGTCTTCAATAAAGTGGCAGTGCATTTTAACCCCGCATTCTGCTGGCTTATCTATGAGGCCATATTGGGATGTGTAGGATCAATAGTGTCCATAATGGCACTGGGTCATTTAAGAAGTAAGTGATCCTATTGGGGCGGTGCTCCTTGTAGCTTGGGGCTCATCTGGCTGTTGGTCGCTCTCTGCATATGCCGTTTTGTCTTTCAAAAGGGAACGGGTTTGTTGTATGAATTTGCCAAAGTTGACCATGTCCTCATTGTGTCCAGGATGTAGAGCTGGCGGACTGCTTCCTTTGCTGTACGAGTGCCCTGATGGAGAGAGATGAGCCTGAGATGGATTTGGCGGGCTTGTCGCAGTACCGGGCAACATAATAGTATGTGTGCCAGAGATTCCCTTTTGTATTTACATAGTCTGCACTCTATAATGCATGTAAGTGACTTCCAGGTTGGGTACAGTTCTCTTAAGGGAAGCGGGTATAGACTTGCGGCTAAGATCTGATTTAGGGCCCATCTCCCCACGGCCTGAGTGAGATGGGGCTTTGTTGTTTGGAATGTTTGTGGAAGACTCATGGTTTTATGAAGGTCCCTTGCCTGGAGAGATTCCAAGTCTAGAGTAAGGCACTGGAGGCGCAATAGTTTTTAGGTCTCGCCTGGCGTTAGCAGCGCGCATGCGCTGCTCTCGCCATGCGAGGGCCTTTTGGAATCAATATGGATTCCAGATGTGCACGCGGACGGACGGAAGATGTGCACGCGGGGACTGGATGCTTTACTCGCGGCGTGATACGGACGCACTATTTTTCACACTGGCGGCGCTTTCACTTGTTCGTATTTGTCTTCCTTTTTTTCTTCCCGTTTTTGTTCCCTCCCTCTGCATTCTTCCTTCTTTTTCTCCCTACCGTTTTTTAATGCGCATTGGTAAAATGCAAAGTAGTTATCGGAGCACTTTACATGAACACCAGTTGCATTACATGTTTACACAAGGTTTTATTTCTTTTGTATGCGTGGGAAGATTAAGTGCTTTGTTTTTTGTTAGGTGATGTGGCTGACTTTAGTGTTTTTTGTTCTCGGCATCCGCATCTTCTAAAGAAATGATATTAGTCCGGCTGAGCTTATCATTGTTGGCGTCCGCCAAGCTGGGGGGGGCGGGGGGGGGGGGGTGATGTGTTACAGGGAAGGACGTTGCTTGTTTTATAACCTGAAGCAATGGCTGCTCGTTTCAGAGATCACTGAGCCGAAGTACACACTTTTTTTGTATCAGCATGATAGCTGGTGACAAAAACGAACATTATCGCATAATAAAGTTGTTCAAAGCGCCTTTAAAACTCGCAGAACTTTGTCTATTCTCTTACATCGACTGCCTTCATGGATTTCCATCATACAACTTGTCACGTGTTCCTTGGGCACCGTGCACGACTAAATCCATTTGTATGGCTACAAGCATTTACATACATGTTTACATATTTCCAGTCTAAAAGTCGTAGAAGTTAAACTCCTCAGATGCTAGTACTAGAGTAAATACAGAATTTAGGGTGTTTTTAAATTTGAGGCTGCAAACGCATTACGTGCTAAAAAAAACAGAATGTCATGTTGTTAGACAAAAATCAATCCTAAAATTATTCCAATTGCTGTGCGCCTGCCGGTGATAGCTCAGCGTGTAAGGAACCCACTGTGCCAGCGACCTTATGGAATTCGCTGGTTACAGGTTTGACTCCCAACAGGCTAATCTGGAGTTTATTTTAACACTCCCAGTAATGCTCAAGAGGGGGGTCGGGAGGGGGGTGGGGGTAATGGCAAAACATTTACAGGCGAAGTTTAACCGTTCGGCGCATTACAAATCTTTCTGAAAAGGAACAGGCGCTGTGACTGTAATACTGCACGAATCACGGTGACTTCAAAGAAATGACAATCGCGTCTTCAGCTGGACTTTTTTTTCCGATAGTGGGTAATTGTTTCTGCCGATTATTGCTCAAATTCTTTGGACAGGTTTAAAATACTGGGGGAATGACTCGGGTGATAATACTGGACAGAGAATTCTTGAGAAATGTTAAAGCAGATTCGTGGCCTTCCACCTTCTGAAATCTCTAAACCTCATATGGTGGACTCTGGAAACAATAACATCAGGGAGTGCCAAGACACACTTGAGCAACGGTGTACAGGTCACAACAGGTCAATGTTACTGCTGTTCTACGCAAACTCACAATTTGGTTTCATGATGATAACTCATCCAACTCTGGAGCGTTGCCAGCAGCAACCTTTTAACGGCACTCAAATGTATAGGCCCCAGAACTGCCAACATTACAAATAAAACAAGCATTTGCAATGCAATAGGTCTCGCAATTACGCTAGTTTGAGCTATTGGCATTCTAAACGACAATGCCTTTTTTGTTTTGTTTTGCTTTTTAAAAACCTAAATAAAAGGCATTGTTATTTACAATGCCAATAGCTTAAACTCTCATAAATGCGAGACCTATTGCATTGCAACAGGTCTCGCATTTACCCGAGTTTGAGATATTGGCATTGCAAATGACAATGCCTTTTATTTATGTTTTTGTTTTTGAAACATAAATAAAACGCATTGTCATTTACAATGCTAATAGGTTAAACTCGCGTAAATGCGAGACCTATTGCATTGCAAATGCTTGTTTTTATTGTTGTTTTGACAGTTGTATAGTCGATAATGCTTCAATCCCAATTCTCGATGGCCAGTTGCAGTGATTCTTTTGCTGTTGTGAGTTTGGCAGACCAGGGATGGTTTGGTCTTGTAAAGAAGGTTTTTATGAGTTTCTTCATGAAGTTATCTGGGACCAGGGTTGCCAGATAGAAGTATTTTGCTAAAACGGCCAGCTCTTCTAATTTTTGGTGGATGATGTCGAATTCAAGGCGGATCAAGGTGTTTCTTGTGCAGGAAGGCAGATGGAGTTGTTTCTTGTAGGCTGAGCATTGTATTTTTTCCAGATCCTCAGCTAGCATACCCGGGAATGCCTGTTGCGTGTAATTGACCAACGGAAGCAGTTTGGCCCGTAATACCCTTCGTATTGCTGTTGTTGATTGACTATCAATGGCGGCATGTAGTTTACAAAGGGCGTACATGACCATCTTCCCTTTAATCTTCATTTTTTGTAGATGGAGCGAAGGGCAGCCTGTTCCGCTCAACCAAGCACCTAGATAATTGAAGCCTGGTACACAGTCCAGGCTGAGTGTACCCAGACACCACTTGGTAAGCCTTTTTTTGGGTGGTTGCCAAAAGATCACAATTTTAGATTTGCTCGCATTGACAACTGTAGGAGGCTGGCTTAGTATAGGGTGTTCACTGATGTAAATGTAGCCCCCTGCACTAATCTAGACAACCCTTATGGTTGATTTTAATGGTCTTAAACAACCTTAGAAAGCTCTCTAAGTGGTAGCTGTGGAGAGCAGCCTTCAGGCTTAGTCCAGAAGGAGTGTAAAGCAGCTTGTTTTACCAGCACTTAATCTTATGGTATGAGTTAAGTGAAAAAGAACCACGCAGTGTAGTTATAAAAAATATGTATTTAATATTAACACTCACTTACACAATGTATTATCTCCTACCCAGAGATATAAACACAATACACACAATACTTTGTCAATAGAATGCATAAATAGCACAGAATACACAGTGGTCCTCAAGGGAAGACCAAACCATATACTAAAATAGTGGAATGCGAACCACGACTTAAGTCAAGAGTGGACCCAGAAGACATAGAAAAGTCGGGGACCCAAGGAACCACCCAAGGTGAGTATCTAGGAACCCCATGGAGGCTGTGTGCAGAGTGGGAACACGACCGCATACTTAATTGAAGTCAATAGGTAAGTTGCGGTTGCAATTTTAAAGAAGGACTAGAGAACCCTGAAGAAACCCAGTGGAAGATGGAAGGTTGGAGAGTCACCCCACCCGTGGATACCCCAGGAACCAGAATACCTACAACAGGGAAGCTGGGTGCATAGGTGCGAAGTGACGTCAGAAACCGCCGTAGACCACAATGGAGGACTTCAGAAAAGATGCTGCTGGCGAAGAAGGTGAAAGTGTCCGGTGGAACCCAAAGGTGGTTTCAAGGTGAGAAGTACATGCAAGCAGAGGGGACAGAGTCTATGCCACTCAGGAGTGACCAGGAGGCACGGAAGATGAATGCCCAATGATGTTGGGAATGCAGGAGAGTTGACGGTGTCCTTGAAGTTGCAGCTGTAGGGACCAGGCAACGCTGAGGAAGTGCAGTTCACGAGCTGTCCCAATTCGGATGACGAGAGCCATGGGGTCAGTGTCCGGCAGGGACACCAACAAGCCTTGGCAGCGGCAAGAGATGTAGTTGTTGAACAAGGTGCAGTGTCGGGACCAGCTAGGTCCAAGTGACTCACCACGAGCAGGTAAGTCAGAGCAGGCCCTGGGCAAGCAGGGGAGCCCTTGAAGCCAAACAAGACCCTCAAGAGGACCCACAGGCTGGAGGCACAGTAGTCGCAAGAAGACCTCAAGCAGCTTACCAAAGGATGAAGGCCCACAGTGCAAAGGATGCGGTGCAGGCGAAGATCTTGGCTGCAGGAGATGCTTGAGGCTGGAGCTTCTTGGAGCCGGAAGATCTCTGGAGGAGAGAGTCAGCAAGCCTTGGCAACGGCAAGTTGACGCGGTGCACAGGGGTACCGCTCCATCGGTTCTGAAGAGGGATACTGGCCTCCAACTTGCTAGGAAGACAGTACAGGCCTCGAGAGAGTTTCAAAACCACCACCTGTTTTGCTGAATCTTTCGGAGTCCGTAGGAGCTCAGGAACAGCAGACCTGTCAGCTTCGTTGTGGTGCCTGCAGATGCAGGGAAGTGACTCCTTCAGTCCAAGGGAGATTCCTTCGGGTGTCTTGGATGTCCACAGGCCTTGTGAAAAACATGTATGGAGCACAGGCATAGACGTTGCAGCAGACTTGCAGGACGAGGAGACAAGGAGCAGCAGGAGGCTTCCCATTGCAGTCTCAGTTCCCCCAAAGCGAAGTCCAGCGATGTCCAAAGTGCCCAGACGATCGAAGTTGAAGTGGTGATGGATCTGAATCTTGTCCCACGACGAATCTAGGAACCCACCCACAGGTAAGCCCTTAGGTACCCTAAGGAAAGGGTTGGAACGATTCAGGGGTCCCTCCCAGAAGGAGGGGCTGGACAGTAGGGAGGATACTCCCATGTCCTTTGTCCAGTTTCGTGCCAGAGCGGGAGCCAACGGCTCCCTGAACTGATGTGAACTGGAGTATGTAAGGAGGGCACCAAATGTGCCCTTCCAGCAGTCTGAGTGGCACTAGGAAGCGGCCCCACCCTGCCCCAATACACTAAGTCCCGTCAGGGAGGTGGTCACACCTCCCTGTAACAGGATACCCATTGTCCTGACTTACTCTGCTCGAGCTTGGCTCAGCAGCAGGAGGGCAGAATCATGTCTCTGGTCGGCAGCAGCCATAGTTTGCTGTCCGGGTCTAGAAGACTGGTACCGGGAGCACTGAGGGCCTCCCGTAGGAGCTTTAATGTGCATGGAATCATACCTTCCACACAATGTACAGTGTGGGGGTGATTCCAACATGTTTGATACCAAATACGACAGGGTTCTTTACAGCCAATTTAGAGATTTTCATTGCGTAATGACGCATGGCCACTCTATATAGCGTAATGGCGGCTGCTCTTATAGCCCGGGAGAATGGACTCCATGGATTGTAGGAGGTGTCCTGCTCATGCAGGAGCACTCACACTTAGAACCGAGGACCCTGCCTTCAGGTTTTAAAGGCCTGCCTTAGGGGTGACTTATAGGTTTTAAGTGCAGTGACCTCAGATATAAGGAAACTTATAACTGTTGTAAGTGGTGCTAGCACCAGCTTACACAGGCTGCAATGGCAGGCCTGTAGTCACAATTTGAGTGGTTTCTCATGGGTGGCATAATACATGCTTCAGCCCATGGGAGACCCCTCGTGTACCTATGCCCTGGGTATCTTCGTACCATATACTAGGGACTTACAAGGGTACCCCAGTAGCAAATCTGGAGTGTACCCAAGTACTCGCCATGTCCAATTTAGGGGAGAAACACAGAGACTGGGTCCTGATTAGCAGGATCCCAGTCAGACTGGTCAGTAAAACATAATGACACCAGCAAAAAGGGGGGGTAACCATGAAAGCAGATCCTACTTTCCTACAACAACCAACTCGTTCTGGATGTTGTAATCAATAAGGGCATTGAGGGCTTTTTGGAGGCCTTTTTTTGTGTGATCTAATAAAACTAGATCATCAGCGTACTGCATCAGGTGGATTTTTTTAGTTCTGATTTTTGATGTGGCAAGGGAAGCCCCACACAGTGCTGGGGCCAGATCGGCAGTATATAGGTTGAATAATAGCGGTGCGAGGACGCACCCCTGCTTTAGTCCTCGATCTGTGGTAATTTGTTCTGTGGCAGACTCCCTGGTGAGTTTGATCCTTACCCAGGTTCTAGAGTATAGCAACCTGATAGCCCGGAGTAATTTCGGACGGATGTTCCACCCTTCCAGTTTCCGCCAGAGGGTGTTACGGACTACCCCTTCGAAGGCTGCTGAGTAAAGACTGGGGGGGGATGCTGCAGGCTACTGCTTGTTGGGCTAGATACGAGAGGACTGTGATGTTGTCAAAAGCCCCCTTATCTAAACCCGGTCTGATATAATGGTAGGAGCCCTTCGGTGTGCCCAGTCCGCTAGTTCCTGCAGGAGTGCTGGTGTAGGCCTTTCCCTCGATGTCCAATAAAGCAATGATCCTGTAGTTTTTTGGGTCGGTATTTGCCCTTTTCTTAAATATAGGCTGCAGAAGAGAGCCCCTCGATGAGTCTGGTACGTCTTCCATGAACCTGCATTCAGCGTACAGCGGTGTGAGATTTGTGCCCCAAAAGTTTGTATCCTCCCTAAAGTGCGAGCCGGGTAGGCCATTTGGGCCCTGGGGCTCCGTCTTTCCGGATCCTTTTTAGGACGATGTGTACTGCTGCTTCGCTTGGGCCTGCGTATATCGCAGGACACCTGGGCACCTCAACTCTAGTTTTGTTTGTTCTCTGCAAGGCATATCCATAAGACAGTTGGTTTCCTGATCTCTAGTGTAGAGTAACTTCACATGTGATACCCATGACTCTGTTAAGACCAAGTTCCCTCTATTTGAGGCCCCATGGGTTAAATTGTTCAAATATTGCCAGAATTGTTGGGTTTTACTGGGTGCCAGCAGTTCAAAGATCTTTATCCATTTCTCCTCGTTTGAGTATCCATATGAGTTGTTTGTGTTGCTTTGCTGCAGAGTTTAGCTGCTTTTTTGAGGCCTCGGATATTATTTTCTTATGTGCCCTTTGTTTCAACTTTAGCAGCTGCGTGCTTTGTTTGATCTCCGGAACTGTACCAAGGGTGTGGGTTGCCGTACTTGTTTTTGTACTCTGCGTCTTTCCTCGGAGCAGCATGCCCAGTTCTAGTGCAAGATTTTCCCAGGCCTATATGAAGGCCAGCTTATTTGTCGCTGTCGGCCAGCCTTCACTTGTAGATCTCCATCTATCGAATTTGTTGGTGGTTATCTGTGACCATTTTATTCTCCTCAAGAGTCTGTGCTGTTGCTCGCCATTTGTCCTCCTGAGGGGTCTGATGATATGGCATGTTTGATTATTGAAAGTGGGTCGGTGTGCTGACCCCGGCTCGGCCAGTGTTGATATAAATTGTGCTGATTCTAAGTTATAAGTCTGGAGGAGCATGTTGAATCTTCCCATGACTCGGGTGGCGCTGCCATGGCTATTCCTTTCTCCCAGGCGGTGCATGTTGAGGTCTCCAAGAATATTAATTCCGAAGGATACGTGTTGTGCTATTAGTATTTCAATTTGTTCAGTTAGTCGGGCCAGCTTGTCATTGGGTCTTGGGCCATGAGGATTCTAATATACGTTAATTATTAGTATTGTTGGAGGCGTGGCTTAGGAGGCTAACATAGCGGACGCATCTTAACGTCTCGCTGAGCCTAATCCTCGAGATCCAACATTAATCCGAATCACTGGCTGCCATCGGCAGTCCGGACCGCAGGGCGCACCCTAGGGAGCAACGGAGCAGTATCTTGGCTGCCTTCCTGGTGCCTCTGACCCCGGAACCTGGTGAGGACTGGCGCCTGGGTTGAGGCCTGCACAGCCGCGTGGCGTGAGGGAGCGGATTGCTGTGGGTCCCACCCTTCGGCTTGGGATGGCCTGCAGGGATTTTGCCGTGGCGGCGGAGACCCGGGGGAGCCTAGCCTACGGGCAACCATACTAGTGCAGGCGGCTGTGCAGTCGCTGTGTGTTGCTGGAGGTCCGCAGCAGGAGCCCACCTCGCCCATCGGGGACCGCTCCCTTCTATGACCCGGGTGCCGGGCCAGTGCGCGTTCCCCCCCCCTCTGGCCCTGCTGCTGCTGCGGAGGCCCTGGTGGGCCCTAGGACTAATGACTTCTGCTCCGGCTGCCCTGGATCGAACCTGGTGCAGCCCTCGGCGGCGGTGGCGGCCGGGCTGGCCGAGACCCCAAAGAGTGTATCACACTGGCGGAAGCCTGCAGACGTTGGGTGGGTCTCTCTCCTCTCCCCCCCTCCTGCTCGGTTGGCCGGCTGTAGATCGCGCTGGTGTGGTGTACCGGTCAAGCTTGTACAGTGGGGCTCCTGAGGAGGACAACAAGCCGGAGCCGGCCGGGTCTCCGGAAAGGTACTGTCCTGGTACTGGTACTGGTGCGGGTGGGGTGGGAGGGTGCCCGCCGGGGCCCGGATGTCTGGGTGGGAACCTTCACCCCCCACCCTTGAACTGCTCACTTGCTGGGAACAGCTTGGGATCTCTTGGCCTCAGGGCTGGCGGAGGTGCTTGCCGGCTTTGCCCTACACTGGTGGGCTGTGCCTGCTTTCCTGACTTCGACCAGCCTGCCCACAGGAGGGCCTGAACTTTCCTCTTCTGTCGAGGCAGTGCCGCCTACCCCCGGCTGCATCTGGCTCAGACTGGGGGCGCGGGGGCTGGAGTGGTATGGCCTCACACGAGAAGACCTGCATGTTGGGGAGGGGCACCCACCGTGGCCCATCTGTTGCTGGGGCCACCCCCTTTCCACCTGCATTGACCACCTATGCCCTGCTGAGGGGGATTTCCGGGCCCCAGACCTGAAGAGGGACCTCGATTTTCTGGGCTGGACTGCTGTCTGGTGCCTGCGCCACCTCCATTGACTCCTGGAGGTGCCCTTGGGTTGCAGTGGGCCTTATGGGTCTCCGAGGACGGGGCCCGTGGTTCTGCCCCCACCCTGCTGTTGGCTGGAGGCTTGTGCGGGTAACCGCAGACCTTGCATTACCTGCCTCACCCGCCCTCTGCGGATCTGCCCCTGGTGCCCTCTCATCTCCACCGTCCGGAGACCACTGTAACTGAATGGGCCATTGGGGATTGCCTCCTGACTGATGGGGTACCTACCTTGCTGATTGTGGCTCCACTCCTGGCGACTTGTCTGGCGGTTTGGGTACCTGGGGCTCGCGCCCCCCCTCACACTTACCTCCAGCGTTCTTGTCGGTAGCCCATCTACTCTGCTACTGAGCTACCAGCCTGGTCAGGTTCCTCCCCACCAAGATGGGCAAGGACAGATCCGCCAGCTTGGCACCCACACAGATGAAAATGGATCAATTCACGTCTGTCGCCTCCGGACGACCGGAGGGCGACGGACCTGGCCCCTCGACTCAAGACCTTACCACAATATTTCAGGCGATTCAGACTTCGCAATCAGCGGTGGAGAACAAGATAGGGGAAGTTCGAATGGACGTGGCCCTACTGTGCCATGACCTCTGCAACACCATGACTCACAGAATCCGAATCTCGGATCTCCTCTACTGAAGATGACCTTTCCAATCTTAAAAAAACAAGTCTCCACTCTACTCACAAGACCGGCGGACCTCCACGGGCGTGCGGAGGACACCGGAAACTGCTCCCTGTGCAACAACATCTGCCTGATTGGAGCCCCGTAACGGATGGAAGGGGATGGCCCCAGATAAGTGGCGGACTGAGTGGAGAGTTGTATAAAGTCTTGGATGCCAGCCGACTGTCTCTCTTCATGGTTTGCCATTGAAAGGACACATCAGGCCCTGATCCCCAGGCCTCCGCCTGGGGCTCCACCTCGCCCCATCATCGCCCGAATCCTGAACTTTCAGGACAGGGATGTCGTCCCTAAAAAACCCGGCAACAACCAGACCTCCGTTTCGGGGATGCCAAAGTACTTCTCTCTCTGAGGTCCAGCAGCACCAATGCTCCTACACTGAGGTCAAGCAGAAGCTGAAAGCAATGGGGCTCCAATATCGCCTACTCTTCCCTGTACACCTTCGGGTTCTCCACCTGAGCAAATCCCACTTCTTTGACACACCTGAAGCCGTCTGGCAATGGCTCACAGAGGAGCTCCCGCTGCATGGCCCTGCTTTCCCCCCCCCTCCCGGCACTGAGAAGCTCCTGGTGCCTTGGGAACACAGACTCTACCCAAACCACGTAGACAATGTAACCGGTCGCGGAGGGGGCGCAGGAGAGGGCGATCACTGTCACCTATGGGGTCCCCCCCGGGAAGCCCCCCCTCCACGTCCTCCCGGCTAGCTTTGAGTCCCGCATCAGGAGGCGAGGAGGATGAAATAGCAGCTAAAGAGCAGGGGGCCTCATAGCGGGTCTTGAATGCCCCCCACTCTGACTCTGATCTGTCCCGCAGCCCCGTCATTGGATAGCTAGCCGGCTGTGCTGCTCCTTGTCTAATAGAGACTCAGCCTTTATCTGTATGCACTGGCACGGCGACACCGAGGAGACCAAGAAACTGTGTACGTCTCGCCCCTTGGGTCCCTGACCTGTCTGAGGAAGAGTGCCGGTGGCGGACACAGACACCACGTCGCTCGGAAGGGGGACAGCCTCCGTCCTAGCCGCATGTCTCTAGACCTGCCCGCCGATCCTGGAGCACCTGCAATCCTGCCAGTGGCGAGAACCTGATCCCGACGAGGATACTTCTCCTCAGCCTTATACTGTCTCACCTGCCTATCCACCAAGGGGCTGCGCTGACTCCTCTGTGCCACGTAGGCCCACCTGATGGCTAAATAGCCTCCATTTGTCCGCTCCACAGCAACTTTGGTTGAATTTTGAAGATCTTCTACTTGAAGAAGGGGGTTGCTCACATACCCATCAAGACACATAGAATGTTATTAAGCACACAGGTTTTTATTGTTTGCTTCTGGGGTAGAAGTATGGGGAGGGGTGGGGTTATGGGGTTATGTTTGCACACTGTTAGTTGCCTTTTTGATTAACTTTCTTTTCCTCCTTAGGTTTTGGCACACACACACACTGTATTCTTATGCGCTGTCCTTCGCTCACCGACATCGCCCAGAAGTCCTGTTGCTGCAGGAGACCCATTCTTTTGGGGGATATCTGCCCCTTCCTGGCCCGGAAGGGTTACGACCGTATTCCACGAGGGGTATTCGCGGGGGGCCACAGGGGTTGCAGTCTTGCTGCACCGCTCCTTCCCTCTGGTGGTAAAAAATGTAATACGTAACCCGCAAAGGGCGCCATATCACCTTGGAGGGCACGCTAGAGGGCCAGGTGGTCCTACTGGTGTGCGTCTACATACCGCCCAGATCTTTGGCCGCCGGGTTACAGGGTCTCTCCCGTCTCTTTGCCCGCCTCCCGCAGGGACTCAATGTGATTGGAGGCAATTTTTAACGCTGTACCTGACCCTTAGATGGATAGCTCCGGTGCCCCCACGGCGTCCTGCGGGATTGGCACCTGTCATCTTACTGACTGGGCCGCGGCTTGGGGGCTTTGCGATGCCTGGAGGTTTTGGCAGCTTTGACGTCGGCAATTTATGCACATCTCAGCGGCTCACCATACCGATTCCCAGATAGACCTGGCCTTCTTATCCACCCACGACTGCCAGAGGCTGACCCATATCCAGAATCTGGCCCGTGGTATCTCAGACCACTCCCCTTTACTTCTACACCTGGGTCATCCTATGGTGGGTCAGTGGCCTATGTGGCCCATAAACAACTGGTACTTCCAGGACGAGGCGTTTACACGCCTCGTCCGGTCTGAGCTCCGGTCCTTTTTTGTGACCAATGCTGGCTCAGCGGCCAAGATGCATACGTTGTGGTCCGCGAGTAAAGCTACAATGTGAGGCCTTGCTAAAAGCTATATCAGGGGACGAGAACAGGACCGGTCGGCTCTGGTAGCTTGACTGGAGGCGCAGGCTCTCCAGCTAGAGCAACAGCTGGAGGCTGACTCTTGGGCTGGCGTCACTCGCCAGCTGAGCCTCCTCAGGGAAGACATCTGACTACACTCCCTAGAGGCAGCCTCTGGAGGTCCACAACGGCTAGAATTTATGGTTGGGAGGACAAGAACAGGAAGCTACTCTACTGGCTGGTCTCATCAGCAGGCCAACAGGATTGTCCCTAAAGGCCTTGACACACACGATCAACCTCTGCATTCCCTCTGAGATAGCTTAGACTTTCGCTCACTAATACCAAAACGTATATGCTAAACCTGCGGCCAGGGACGTGATGGTAGGGCAGGTCTTCTTTGACTCTCTCCCGCTTCCCTGCCTATCACCCCCTGAGGCCCGTGCAATGGATGAGCCCCTTATGGCGGAAGAAGTTGGAGAGGTGATGTCCGGTATAGCGCCGGGCAAAACTCTGGGCCCTGACAGTTTCCCCATGGAATACTATAATGCATTCCGGGAAACTCTCACCCTCTACCTTTTGCAGCTCTACCAAGAGGTCGGTCAAGTCGGGTCCTTTCCGGCTGAGGTGGCCCCCCTCCACCTCGTGTGCGGACTACTGCCCGATATCGCTCCTTAGCTGCGAAGTTAACATTTTTCGCTGCAATTCTGGTGAACCAGCTTTGGCCCGTCATCACAGGACTGGTGCACCTGGACCAATGTGGCTTCATGCCGCTCCGGAGCACGAGATACTGTATCCGCAGGCTGCATGTGGCCCTGGCCCACAGTCATCGACTGCCCCCGGACTTAGCTTTACTTCTTATTGATTTCGAAAAGGCCTTCGACTCGGTGGACTGGGGCTATTTCCAGTCAGTGCAGGCCCGAGCGGGCCTCGGGCCCAGATTTCAGGGTATGGTCCGAGCTCTTTATGCCAATCCCACCGCCTGGGTCTGGGTAAACGGAGCTCTCTCCGAGGCCTTCCCCATAGAGCGGGGAACTTGACAGGGTTGCCCCCCTGTCTCCCCTCCTTTTTGCTCTGGTAATAGAGCCCCTAGCCGCATTCATCCGTACTGATCCCCTCTTCGCCGGCTGGAGGTGGAGGATAGGCCACGAGAACCGCATTGCGCTGTACGCGGATGATGTCCCACTGTACTTGGCCCAACCGGCTGTGATGGGGCCCAGATAGCTCCTGCTACTTGAGCGGTTCAAGCAGGCATCCGGTCTGCGGATAAACCCCTCTAAGTCTGTGTTGGGTTCCTTTGGCACCGACTAGGGACTGTTTTGACTGGCAGGCGACAATCCCCCTTATCTTTAAGTACTTGGGTATATGGATCACCTTACACCCCGAACTCACCTGGGCCCTCAACCTCCAACCTTTAGTACAGAAAACTAAGTCAGACCTCACTAGGTGGCGTACTCTCCCCCTCAACATTTTAGGCCGTATTGCCCTCTACAAGATGATGATTCTCCCACGCTTCCTTTGTCTTTTAGAATCTACCACTTCAGCAACGCTGAACTTGGTTCTCTGCATTTGACAGCACAGCAAAATAATTTTTGTGGCAGGGTTCCCGGTCACTATTGCCCTTGAACACGGTCAACGGGGGCCCTACGACGGTGGCTTGGGTATGTCTAATCTCTCTCTACTACCTATCCTCTCACCTGCTTGTCATTCATGACTGGTTCAATGGGGGTGTTATGTTCCATATAGGTACCCCAATATAGGCTCAGGTAGTCACCTAACCTTTCACCTATATTCTCCCCTACCATTACACTACATAACGGTTCTTAGTACTGACCTTTTACCTAGTTACGGTAATGCATGAAGATGACATGGGGCTTTCTCCGAAAAGCTTAAGCCTCATTCATTATGCATGAGGATTGTTGGAATCACAGCAGGTCAGCAGGCCTACCATCGCCTGCATAATAACTATGTATAAGGGTCATTCCTTCCGTCATCCTAGTCCGACATGACACAGCAAGGTATATCCCCAGGACGTACCACTTTGGGTATGTATACACCATATCTTGCTGAGGTAGCCAGAGGAGAAAAGGACTTCCATGCCGACACACTGACGCAAGACGCTGAGGTTCCTGCACGCAGACACTCCAGCTCGCAGTGGTCTGACATCCCTCGCGGGGTGTCCATCTCGAGACCAAGACGGGGTCCCACAGTCTCTCACTTCAGGTAATGGGGTTGAATTTATCCTAGAGGGATTCTTGGCTTTTACACCTACATACATGCTAGGTACACTTGGGTACATCTAGTTAGGATCGCATCGTAGGAGTACGCATTCTACTGTCATGTATTTTATATACTTGCCTGTATTCATTGTTTTAGCACAATGGTAGAAATCTACCATCCTTTTACTCTGTTAGTACTTATAATCATTTATATCTGTTACTGTCTAATGGTTGTTTCAGCACACCTATTTTACACTAGAATGACGCTGGTTCAATAAATGCTTATTGAAAAACGTCCCCACCGTTTATTCTGTGTATCTCTCTGAGACAAAGTGAGCACGAGTGACTGATCGTAAAGTAATGCACTGTTTCCACGATCCCTGATGGGACAGAGTTGTCATGTTTGATAGTTGTCTAGAACTATTCTCTCCTTGGTAAGAGGGGTTTCTTGTGGCACTGTGAGCTAGCTGGTATACAGGCTAACGTACCCGGTGGGGATGTCTAGAATCAGTCAGGACACCAATCCTACAGTGTATGTTGTCTAAACACGCAGATCCTACATAGGTTTATAGGAACCTCACGACAGGGGGTGGTCAGACCCCGCCTACCTGCTGGAACTCTCCCTTTTAGACTTTTCCCATCTCCAGGCCATGCTCTATGAGGCACCGATATCTCTCTCATTGCCCATGGTGACCCGGGCGATGCTCCCTGCGTGGAGGGTGGCCCTGCGACATGTGCAGTGGGAGACTAAACTTCACAACTTTGGCACGGCACTTGGTTAAAGGAAACCGTGTCTCTTAACGGCTTCCGCTCCTGGGACCTCATTGGCAAAACAAGACTGGGGGATGTATGGTCGGGGACACATGCGGTCCTTTCACGATCTGCAACAGGCTTACAACCTTACACACGCTCAGTTTTATAAATACCTTCAACTCAGACACGCCCTTCACACCCACTCCCTCCCAATGGATACCCTTCCGGAATTTAACCCACTGGAAGTCAAGCTACTAATGGGGCACATGGGCAGGGGCGTCATTTTGCAGATTTGCCGCACACATGATCAATTCCCCCAGATCACTGGACCACCTTAGGACCCGGTGGGAGGGCAGGATAGGACCCGTTGAGGATGGGTACTGGAGGGACACACTAATGGCCCCACGGAAACTCACCACCTCCGCCAGATTGCGTCTCATTCAAATTAATTACCTATACTCTGTCTATCTCTCTCCACACCATTTGCACAGAGCTGGTCTACGACACACCTCCAGATGTCCGCGATTCAATCTGATTTTTTTCACATGGTGTGGGCCTGTGACGCCGTGCTCCAGTACTGGCGAGGGGTGACCAGGAAGTGGTCAGAGGTTCTGAGCAGGGAGGTTCACTTGTCTCCCCTAATGGTTCTCCTTGGGGTGTTTGAAGGCTCCGGGGGTACAAGAGCTGAGAGGTATTTTTTGGGTACGGCCCTCCTGGTGGTGAAACGCGATATGGCCTCGCAATGGATGGCCTCTAGACCACCCGCTCTGTCAAGGTGGAAAAGAGGTGTCAACTGGTGTACGCAGCAAGAGCGTGTGGTCTTTGAAGCACGTGGCTGTCCTCGGAAGCATGCAAGGGTGTGGGGTAAATGGCTTGGGCAGATTGCTTAATTGGTTGCATTGTTATGCTGGTGGGCTTTACAGAAATGCACTGTCAAACAATTATTGGATGTCTTGCCCATCATGGACTACTTACCCTCTGCAATGTTGTATTATGTGTGCCCTGCTCTACTGTTTCACCAATGCTACTGGTCTAAAAACTTAATAAAAATCTGTGTATCAAAAAAATATATATAGGAGTATGGGCCTGCCCCACTCTTTAGCCCTTCTAAAACACCAGCTAGGACCATATCGGAGGTCTTTTTTAATTTAGTAAAGCTCAACTTTAGGGAATGTTTGATATATACGGAAATGCCTCCAGAAGGCCTCCCGAATAAGTTAGTTTTTATGGCCGGTTTGTGGAATTCCCGCATATCCTGGTAATATTGCCTACGTTTCTTGCACACAGATGAGGTCCTCTCCTTCGAGAAATGAGATGCCCGCCAAACTTTGGAGGGTCTTGTGGATGCAAGCGACATTCCATGTCATGATGTTAAAAAGTTGTTTGCTGCCTTCCGTGCAGCTGGGTCGGAAGGGCCCCATGCCAGGGGCGTGCCTGCATTTTATCGGCCAAGTTGGAGGAGACCCACCCCCAGTAGGCTGTATTTGGGGAGAGCGGCGGGCGAGAAAGTTTGCTGCATTTGGTGGAAGTAATTACTTGCCTACCTCCGTTCTGGCTGTCCAGTCTAAACCTTATGGTAATGATTACATGTTCTATTGGAGTGCCAACTTGGCTGGTCCCCTTCAAAATGCATACCAAGGGGGTGTTATTGGAGAGTACTTGTATAATGAATGGGTACTTTTCCTTATCAATCATCCCGATGTCCATCCCCCAGTCAGCAAATTGGCCTTTTTGATTGCCGATGTGCTGGCACCTCGCCATGTTATAACTGTCAATTCCCTCCCTAGGTCTGAGGTCGGTGTGACAAACTGGACCCTGGCAATGTCTTTGCTGGTGATTTGAGACAGCGACTGGATGTGTTGTAGGAGTTTTAGAATGTTTGCTCTATTTAGGATGTCCATTTTGCCTTTGTATATGTGTAGCACAGTCATACTCATTTTTGACGATTGACTGTCTCCTGGGAGATGGTTGCTTGGCCAAAGGCAACTGTCGCTATGGGAGACCATTTGTGTAGATGGAGTTATAGGGGCAAATATTTGGGTGCTATTTGGAACTTGTGGGTGACCTAAAAAACTGGGTTCTATCTAATGTGCAGTTCTTGGGAATTCTATTAGCCGAGGAGCTGTTGTGGGCCTATGTGGCTGTTCCATTATTCTTACTTTGTTAGCCGGACTTCCTTGGTGAATTGATTGCTGTCTTGTGGCGTTTGATGCCCCTGTTGTTGACAGTGGCTGCATATTTGTAGGGCATCTCTGATTCGTGGGAGTCCCCCATGTGTCGTCTACCACGGAAGGAGCTTTTTTTGTTGTTGTTGTCGGGTGACCTATGTGGCTGCTGGGTGGGACCTGGTTGGAAGTGGGCTGGGTTCTGTCGAGATGCTGGTCTTGCAAGGATGAACTTAAGTCACAATCAGAAATGCAAGATTGGTTGCCTTGGGCAGTGCATCCCTGCATTTTGTGCCAAAGGGGGGGCTCTTTGACTATTGACTGTTCAGAGCTTTCCAATCTGGGTCTGTTGTATTTTGTCCCTCTGTGGGGCTGTGGTTGACTAACCGATGATGGCCCCCAGGGTGGCCTGGGCATATGTGTGTGTAGTAGATATTTTTGTGGCAGTGTGACCCTGTTCTGGGGGGGGGGTCCTGAGATTCTGCTCTCATATGAAATGTTGGATAGCATAGTGTGGTTGGAGCGCTATTTCTTGCATCGGTTGCTTGCTTTAGTGGTTCCTTTTTGCCTGCTGTGTGACTTGATTTGATCAGTGTAGTTTTTATTGACTGCCGTTTTAAGTGCTTTTGTTGTTTCTTAAGACGTTTTTCTCTCCGCGTCATTGGTGGTGCTGTGTGGGGGGAGCCCCAGTGGCCCCCATGTTGTTGGCATCGGGGCCCTCAGTTTGATTGCTCTGCCCTGCAGTTGGAGCGGATTGTGGTTGCAGGACTTCACTTGATTTCATATGCAGAAAGGTTTGGCTGTTTGGGAGGCCTGCTTCTCGGCTTAGTTCGGTGGTCACCTTTGGGCCATTGAACATGGCTGGGTGGGGGGGGTCTGAGGGCCTGTGTGGGTTTTAATTGTAAGTTTTAACTCCACCAGTGAGGTGAGTACAGTTGGAAGCAAGGCCAATTTGTCCACTATCTCTGGGCACAGGCACTCCAGTGTCAAGGTGGGCGCTGCTGCTGACCTTGGCAATCTTGTCTACCTTTCTGGCTATGTCAGCCATTGTGAGTGCCATTACTTGGCGAGCTTCCATCTGCATTTTGAGTTTCTCTGATTGCCCTGTTATGGGGTTTATGGCTACCATCAAGGAAGAATTGACCGACCTTAGTAGATTGTCTTGTGCATATGAGAGTTCAAATGGTAATAGTGAGGGTGACCTCGGAAGTGAGTAGCTTAGTTCTGGCGAAGAGGAGGAGTCTAAGATGATGCATGTTCCCTCGTTGCCCTTGTGTGTATTTGATTCCTGATTTGGCTGTGCCCTTGCTGCTTTTCTTTGTGTGGCCGGAATGTCTGGAGTTGTTGTTAAAATATCAAGTGGGCTCTTGTTGCCTGTAGGGACTGGTGGCGTTGAGGAAAGCTCGATGATTGTAACACTTGAGTCCCCCAAGTTAATGCAGGAGTTATTCCTTTTCTTTTCCCAGGGGTGGCTAGCTTCCTTAGAACGGCTGGATGCTGATTGTGTAAGTGCTGGGTAGAATGATTCTGTTGCCTGCGGTCCGAGAGATAGGCCTGTCTCGGAGTCTGCGCCCATGCCTATGCCTGAATGTGGGCTTTGCTCTCTTTTTTAAAAAATAGGCCTTTGTCCCTGCACCTTGGAGGTCCCGGTTGTGCAGGCAGCTTGTTCTGCTCTCGTTGGGGGTGGGCTTCTTGGTCCGTACCCAACTTATAGGTCGTACATCATGGGTTGTTTATCTGGGGTTCTGCTGTCCCCATTTGTATTTGTGTTTGCTGGCGTATCTTCAGGTTTAGGTTTTGTCTTCTGCTTTGGCCTAGCTTCTGCCTGCCGTGCTCCTTTCTTCATCATTGCGGCAATAGCACTATTCGACTAGGGCCTACGTGCGTAGAGGCTGTTGAGAAGCTTCCAGGTCCCAAGCGATGGGTCTTGGCTTGTTGTGTCTAGTCTGGTTGCAGATTTGGTGATTGCAGCCCTCTTTGTTCTCCCTTCTGGTTGGCGATTCAACCAGACGTTACTTTGAGATGGACAGATCAATGGAACCAGTAATGGGCCGTGCATTGTGGGGTGGGCCCCTGGCGCTGGTGGAAGTGCTCTTGCGCTCCTGCAGGTTTTACTGTGTCATCTAGCCAATTGCTAGATGGGGCAAGTGGGGCTGTCCAGGCACACCCCACAAGCTGCACCCAGCACTAGCCTGGCCGCCTCCGCAGGGGGTCTCCACCCACACCGCACTGCCGTTGAAACTGGATCCGGAAGAAGAGGAGGCCCTGTTTCTGTCTATGGTAAGGCCTTATCTTGGAAAAGTGAACCACCTCTCTTGCCGGAGTTACTTCCTCACCTCGCTTCTGGACAAAGTGCAAACTAATACGTATAAGCGAGTTTTCGGTCTTCCGCATAACGCCTCAACCACAAAAGTGTGCTTGGAATTCGGCCTCATGCGACAAATCATAGGGAGAAGCTACTCTACCATCAAAACATGGTACAAAATACGGTCAAACCAAAGATGTTTGATAATTAATGCCCTATGGCAGTCATAGGAAAAGGACCCTCACTCCGTCTACAGTGAATACTTGCGGTCATCATTGGAAGAAACAAACACAATAGACCCATGACATTTTTACTTACCTCATCCAGCCTTTTACCAAGCAATAAATAAAGCTGCAAAAATACACTCACTTTGAAACAACAAACATATACTAACCGGCCGCACGCACAGATGGTATTACAATCTTATAACAACCTGAAGCTGGCAGCATATCTTAGCACGATGTACTTGGTGTGCCTTTAGAGAAAACTGATGGCTATCTGTCTTGGTTCCCTGTCATCCTTGGGCGACCAGCCATCATGGAAATATAATGGCCCAAAGTCGTGCATACTATGCGGTGCTGTAAAGGAAGACATCATCCACCTGGTTTGCATATGTCCACTTTTAAAGAACGTACATATTTTATTACTGATCACATTTTTAACGACGGGGGCATCAGAACCTGCAGTAAGACCACAACAAAATATCTTACTCCTTCCGATCCTCAGATTAACTGTAAATTGATGAAATTCTTGATTTTATCTGAAAATTATTTTTAGGAAGTGTTTTATTATTGTGAAACAAATTTTAATACCAGGTGCATTTGAACTTAATCCGTTAACAAGCCTAGATGATTCTATAGGTTTAGCAGCACCGTGGCACTTTACCTATGATTATACCTATCAGTGGCTTAGATGATGATAACACAACGGCATTTTACAAATAGGAAGCTTGATAGTGCAATATTATATAAAATCTAGGAAGGGCCAGGCCAAGTTGTGACCACTATCGCACAAAATGGGGCATCACTGACAGCAACCTTAATCACAATATGATTGTTTGATGATTTTATTGTAGCAAACCTTAACTGCAATATGACTGTTTGATGATTTATTTATCTACCACAGGTTATGTATTAACTACACTATGGCACTTTATTAGTAAATAGTTATTAACATGAAGCTTGATGGTTCAAGTTTCACTAAATACTTAGGATGCCCTGGACTTCAATGCTACTACAATTTAAAAAAACAAAAAATCGTTCATAATTGTGTATTAGATTTCTTTAAGATTTAATGTGTAATGTATGTAGTTTTGTGTATGTGTCAATATTGTTACGGTTTTTATTGACATAATATAAAAAAGTTTGATCATTGCCTGTAGAAAGCACAAATGCATGAGGTGCCCCATACCTTGCAGAACACCTATACAACGTGTCTTTAAAAGTTCAAAACTTTCCTATTTGCAAATGTGGGCCACTGTTCTAGCTATCTGATTCGCTTATGGGGGCCACATTTATTTTGGTGCCTGGTCCTATTTTCTGCCCCAGTCCAACCCTGGCCACAGCTCAGCTTCGGTGGTTATAAAAGCAGAAAATATTATGACAAGGGAATCTCTCTCAACCGAAGATCTTTTTTTAAAATGTATGTCATGGTACTGTGTACTTGGAGGTGTTGGGGGGGGGGGACAAAAGACTTATACATGTCAAATGAAATCTCTATTTTTATATTGTCTGTTAAGTGAGGGAAAGATTTGTTTTGTCTCATTATTGACGAGTTTCTCCTTTGATGTCCTGCAGAAAAAAGTGGAGCCTTTCGTCAGCATCCTACTTCTGCCCTACCGTTTCACAACTGAGGCAAACAAGGTCTTGGTGTTTACTGAGGTGAGTGCAAAACTAGATATTCGTTATTGTTACTTATTAAATACCACTGCAGCTGAAAGATACGGAAGTAACTAGTGAAATGTTAAAATTAAACTTATTAGCAATCTTAGAAACTGCTCTAGAAAACCAGATTCCCACACTCTAGTATTTTGATTCATAGGTCTTTATTTTAAGCTCTTGTTCTGTATACGTTGCTGGTTCTCCTACCTGCTAGTTTCTGGTTGTGGGTAGCCCGATCCAAGCCTCAATGTTAAGGGCATTGGGGTGGGCATGCAACAATTCCCAGATTATTGAGAAGTGAAATCTTTTTTTTGTTGTTTTTTTTACTCTTTTTATTGAAAACAGTGCTCAGCATACAGAGTATATAGGAAGGAACACAGCTTTACATTGCACGTCTACAATCAGGATGGTGTTTGTACGTCTAATGCACACTTCGAGAAAGAATCCACATTTTTAGGCCAACACATAGGAAACTCCCCATCACATCCAACAGCCACCCACTGGTTAGGACCCCCAGAATGCACACCAGGCTCCCCACACCTTTCCCCACATCTTGGGGCAGCCCTGACTTTGGTAAACCACCCATTCTGCCCTCTGACACCATTCGAGATCGGATTCCCAGTCTCCAAAGAAGTGAAATCTTGTGTCATTATCTTTGTTGATTAGGTGCAGTGTGCTTGTCCTTTTTCTAAGATTCATTTGTAGTACTCTCACTGTCATCATTCGAGTTGAGTTGAGTCCATGTGTGACATTTTCTGGCAGTGGATGATATGTCCATTTTTACCAGACAGATTCACTACTAAAGACAAACTGTCGAAGGTTATAAAACACCATAAACCTACCAATTGCTACTTCGAAATTCTTCCTGCAAACATCATCAAGGCGAACTTCCACCACTTGGAAGCAGCTTGGCGCTCACTGATCAATGCCTCATTCACAAGGGGAATCTTTCCAAGACTGCTAAAATCTGGTCAGCTTACTGTAATATTGAAAAGATTGAACCTCCTGTCCGATTTTAGACTGGTTCCCAATTTACATTGGTTTGGGAAATCAATTAAAGTGTATTTCCAATCAAATTCCAGTATCAATGAAGTACATCTGTTAGTGGACTATCAGTTTAGTTTCTGCTCTGCCAGTGGCATCGTAAATGGCCATTCCCAAAATATTGCTCAATGTGCACCGCATGCAAGATAAGGGGTAATCTTGTTGTACTCTTGATCTCTCAGCAGCCCTTGACACATTTGATCTTTGCAGGCAAATATCTACCTTGGGACACTGCAGAAGCTTTTGTTGGCAAGTTCTGAGTTGATTCTTTACTTTTATAATCTATAGATATCCAGTGAAGAAGACTGGATTTTGAGTCATTGAGTTCACTTTTGGAAGGGGATGGAAGTGTCCATTCACTAGTGCACTGAGGGCACAGACCTCCACCCAAAACCATCATCCATCAGCAGTCACCTTCTCCTCAAGCCTTGTGAAGCTTCTTCAACTGTCACCGCCTGGCAGCTTACTACTGCTCTTCTCTTTTTATCACCCACTAAGTACCGAAAGAAATTTGACTCTACTTCGTGACAGGCTCAAGGCAAAACAATTCTTTCCCACCTACCTCAGTGAAATCTGTGGATTTTGCACTTCACTCAACTCTTTCTCACCCAGCACAATATCATATGAAGAAAGTGGCCAGCATTCACCTTGGCCCTCGTTAAAAGATCAACTGTCTACTCTTCCATGCCCAACTGAATTGATGGCCATGCTATAGTTATCTCTAGCTTGGGCTTTGGCAACACCATAAAGCTGGTGTCGCTAAATCCTTAATTTCTCCTCTTAATGCTGTTATTCAATCCACTGCCATGCTTCTATGCTCCACAGGATAATTTGAACAAATATGGTTCTCCAAAATGTACATTGGCTTCCTATCTAAGGATCAGATTTTAAATGTGTTGCCTCACACAGAAAGCTATTCATCCAAATAAAACACTCCCTAACAGAATTACTTGCTACCTCGGGTGTAAAAAGTGGCCTCAACAGCAGGAACTCTGAATTGCTAACATTAAAAATCTTCCAAGCCCAAAACCAGGCAATAATTTTTGCTGCTGCAGACCTCTGCATCTTTTACCAGTCCACCTAAGAACCTTTCCTGTTATTCTCAATTTCATAAAACATTTTAAAAAACAAATCTTTTTTTAAAGTTCCTACATTAGCTTATAGTGCCAGTGGACCTGGCCTTACCTCCCTGCTTATATTATTGTTCATTGCTGTATCCATCCCATTGTATTATCTATCTTGCTCTAAAAACACTTTAGTGCAGCCACACTTTATAAAAGCATGAAATAAATAAACATCCAAATTTGGAATCTCTTCCATTTTCGTCAGCCGCATCTTGACGTTGTCATATCTGGCAGCCTTTAATGACTTAGGCTGTGGCTGTCGTGGCTTTGAAAATTCTCAGAGAGAAGCCTTATTGTGAGTATCCCTCTTCCTCGCGTCACTTCATGTAATTGACATTTTTCATTCTTATAATTTTGGCGGCATTTACATCAATTTTGTATTAGCCATATAATGTTGACTTCAAAACCAATTCATGTCACCCTCAAAATTAAAGTAGGCACATATCACCTGCATAAGTGTTTTGATAGCTTTGGACATCAGAACCTAATTGATGCAAGGACATAGTGCGGCATCAGCCTTTCAACCTTGTCATTCTTTTGTCAGGGCTTCAGAGGCTGAAGTACAGATACTGTAAACGGAGGACATTTACTGTTCCCTATCCGACAAAGGAATTCTGCCACCCAACCTTGTCCATCAGACAACTTGCTTATCTTAATAAATTAAATTCAGCTGTACTTAAGTATAACATTAAATAAGTGAAATAAACCAGACACCTGGAATGGTTTATGTAAACACATGTATAGCTTTTTTATATCTTGAATATATCCAGAAGGTGAACACCGAACAGGAAGTTCTTTGCTACAGGATCATTAAAGTAATAGATTACACATCTGTGGTAGAAAGGTCTACACATCTATCACACTCAATTTAAAAACGACAAAATCATCAGCATTAACGACGTGGAATGGAAACAAATGGGAAGAATATTGAGAATTTGTTGAATTTACTCTTGCACAAGGCTAACAATGTAGACAAATCTACAAGTTGGAAAATTTGGATCCATTCTATTCACAAGGCCTTCCTTTGAAATTGCAGGCAGTTAAACTAGAAAATGGGTACAGCAGTGACACTTTCCATGTATTTTTACTGCATTGTGATGCTTCCAGGGCTTTTCCCAGACCATGTCCTGCCTCCAATCCAACACCTGTATCGTTTCCCTGCTTGTGCTGTCACCCCTTTTCAGTTTTGGGCCTGGCCCTGCACATGTTCCATCCCTGATTTCACTTGTCATACTTCAGTTTTGGATAGAGATCTGTGTAGCTTCAACACTGTGTGAAAGCAGGAAGCTCAGAGTCACTGGTCTCTCTATGGTTTACTGCATCTCAGCAGAAGACTGACACAAATGTGGTGCCAGGATGGCCTAATATCAGAGAGGCAGAAACACCATGGGTCAGTACTGTGGTCGCTATGGCAGAGTCGAAGGTGGACAAAGAAGGTGGGGAACACTCTGAAAGGTTCTTTGAAAGGATGTGAATTTTACTTGAGTTTGGAGAAAAGTAGAGTGCAGAAGTGAATATCATGATCTACCAGTTATTGGACAACTGTATCTGGGCATATTGAAGACATTCTTCCCTTAGAGATGTAGGCTAATTTCATTAGAGAAACATGTAGTTTGCATTAAAAGTCAAAAACATTTTTCCCCAGAAAAACTCCTTTGCATATCCAAAGGAATAAATAAAAGTCTGTTCATCTTTATATCTAGTTTGTGTCATACATATGTCATCTGATACCCAGCAGATGTCGGGCTATGAGATAGCCCATGTGCTTATATACAAATACATCAGAACCAGTCCGCTCAATAGGACCGACAAGTGCTGCAAGTCCATGGTGCTACATAAGTCACAGTGTAGGAGAAGGTTCTAGATAAGTCACAATACATGAAAAGCAGTGTTGGATCTGGACCTTTTTGCAGGGTTATCCCCAAATCTTTTGCTTTCTTCCTGTATTTTTCGGACCTTGATTTTGCTGGTTTTAGGACTCTGGGCACTTTACCACTGCAGACCAGTGCTAAAGTGCAAGTGTTCTCGGTCTAAATTATATTGGTGATTGGTTTATCCATGATTGGCATATTTAGTTTCTAATGAGGCCCTAGTCAAGTGCACCAATTGTGCTCAGGTCCTGTAAATCAAATGCTGCTAGTGGGCCTGCAGCACTGATTGTGCCACCCACATTAGTGGCCCTGCAAACATGTCTCAGGCCTTCCCCTGCAGTGTCTGTGTGTGCAGTTTTAAACTGCCATTTTGACCTGGCAAGTGCACCCACTTGCCCGGCTCAAACACTCCCTTTTATTACATGTAAGGCCCCCTAAGGTAGGCCCAAGGTAGCACCATGGACTCGGTGCAGTGTATTTAAAAGGTAGGACACATACTGTTGAGTTTTGCATGTCCTAGTAGTGAAATACTGCTAATTTTATTTTTCACTATTGCAAGGGCTATCTCTCCCCTAGGGTAACATGGGGTTTGCCTTGAAATATCTTTTAAGTGTCATTTCACATTGGGAGAAGATAGAGATTTGGAGTTTGGGGTCTTTGAACTCACAATTTAAAAATGCAGCTTTTGGTGAAGTTTCTTTTTTAAATTGCGTGTTAGAAAATGCCACTTTTAGCAAGTGGGCATTTTCTTGCTTAACTCTGCCTGTCTGTAGAACACACGTCTGGGCTGGCTGACAGTTGGGCTCTTGTGCATTCACTCTAGCCAGTCACACAAAGGGAGCTGAGGTGTGCCTTGTTTATCCTGATGCCTTCCTGAGCTAGAGTGGTGGGAGGAGTTGTCACTGACACCTGAATAGGGCTGTGCCTGTCCTGACACAAAGCTGTCTCCACCCCTTCCCTGTAGTGTGACTGGAACCAGGTCAGGGAAAGACATGGTCTTGTGCACTACTAAGACATTCCTTTGAAGTTTGCCTACTTCAAAGGCATAAAGGGGTATAAGTATTGGACCTCTGACACCCCAAAATCGGAACACTTCTGGACTGAGGACGTTCTGCCAGGTAGAAGAGCTGGATGCTGTAGCAGGGACTGCCACTCTGCCTGTTGCTTTGTGGTGCTGGCCTCCTACGTGCTGCTTCCGTTCTGGAAGTGAAAGGACTGGACGTTTCTTTCTGTATCTTGCTTCCAAAGTTCTCCAAGGGTTTGTGTGTGCTTGTCTCGTGTTTGAAGTCTCAGGGCCATCAAAGACTTCACCTGCCAGTGCCTGGGCTCTTCTGCTGACAGTCCTGACTTGCCGAGTGGTGCCAGTTCCAGTTCCTGGTGCCTTGGAAGTGTACCTTTGGTGATCTTAAGGGGAAATTCCACGCATGGACTCCCACTGCCTGTTTTATCGACACATTTCTGCGAAAGATCGATGCATCGCTGCTGCCTGCCCCAAAGCGTGGTTCCCGCTTGAAGCATCGACCACGGTGTTCACCGCAGGTCCCAGCGTGCCATCGCTGCCAGTCAGAAAAATCTCCGCAGCGTGAGTCCCAAGCACCATGTCACCGACGTCAGTGGCACCTGCTCCGACTCAGACTCTGAAGCAGCCCCTGCTTCCCGGCTGTGGAATCGACGGAGCCCCTGCTTCCCGGCTGTGGAATCGACCGAGCCCCTGCTTCCCGGCTGTGGAATCAACGCAGCCCCTGCTTCGTGGCTGTGGAATAGGCGCAGCATCTGTATCGACGCATCGTCCCTGGATTTTTGACGCATCGTCCCTGGCCGCCGATTCTTCATTGATACCGTCACAGCAGTAAGGAACAGAGGCCACGTATCTGGAAACCGAAGCATCACCTCCCCTGCCATTAAGGAACAGATGCATCACCTTCCCTGCCAGTTAAGGGACCAACACATCACCTCCCCTGCCAGTAAGGAACCGACGCATCACCTCACCTGTGTTGTAAGGAAGCAACGCATTGCTTTGCTTTTTCAGCTCCTCACCTCCCCTGCGTTTGACGTTTGGCGCATCAACTGTACTTTGTGCTAAAACAAAGCATCCATTGATTTCTATGGACTAAACTTGCTTAATCTTTTAAAAGTGATATTTTGACTTGTGTATGTTGGACGTTTGTCGTTTTGGCCTTGTTTTATTCAGATAAATATTGGCTATTTTTCTGAACTGGTGTGGAATCTTTTTTTGTAGTGTTTTCAGTGTGTTACTGTGTGTGTAGGTACAACTACTTTACACTCTACCTCTAAGATAAGCCTGACTGCTCGTACCAAGTTACTAAGGGGGTGAGCAGGGGTTATCTTAGCTGTGTGACTGCCTTTCCCTTACTAGAGTGAGGGTCCCTACTTGGACAGGATGCAAACCACTACTAAGTAGAGACCCCATTTCTAACATTGATGGTCAGCAGTGAGGATAGGACTTGTGTTTGTACTTTGTATACAGTGATTGGTGTACACTACTTCCATATCACAGACCATTAGGAAACCACCTACTGTTTTTCCTTTTCTTTCTGTTTTTGCAGCTGTTGAGTTTGATCCGCAATCATGTCTCAGGTTGGTGAACCAGCAGTTGAAGCTGCAGATTTGGTGTTTGAGCTAGAGAGTTTGGAGGCCTATACGGTACCTCATCTCAAAACGTTCTGCAAGGAGTTGAAATGTCCTATTAGAGGCATCACTAAGAAGGAGGAGCTGCAAAAGGCGCCGAGGCCCTGGTTGACAGCAAAGGAGGCTGGTGGGCACACAGCAGGTGAAGATGATAATGTGGATTTGGAGGAGCGAAGCCTGCATGAGAATTTTGTGAATCGGAATCCACCTGGGAGGGAGGCACCTTCCAGGGCAAGCAGCAGTGTTTCTTCAAGAGGTTTGTCCCCAGGTGCTGGAGGACAGGCGTGAGGGAAGAATCAGATGGAACTGAAAAGGCTCAAGATGGAGCATGAGAGGGATCTCCAGCTGGAACTAGCCAAACTCAACCGAGAGGCAAACCAGGATAAATTGGCTATAAAGGAAAGTAAGATGATGCTAGCTCAAGAGCTGAGCTTGAATGAGCTGGATTTGAAGGCCAAGCCAGCACAGATGGTGGTAGCATTTCTTCAGTGCAGTCTGTGAGAAAGAAACACATTCCTAAGAATCATGGGAAAGAGTTTAACAAGGAGGATGATATCCAGTGGTGATTTCAGGGCTATGAGGCAGCTCTCCACATGAATAGGGGCCCTGAGAGAGATTGGGGGGCAGGACCGTGGAACTACTTTACAGTGGAGGGGAGGGACACATTGCTAGCCTTAGGGAAAGTACATGAACTCACCTACACTGCCATGAAGGACGCCCTCATCACCAGGTATGGTCTTACCCCAGATAGGTACAGGGACAAGTTTAGACAGAGCAAGAAACTGGATTCTCAGACATGGCTTGAATGTGTAGATTCTTTTTGCAGAGCACTGGATGGTTGGGTGAAGGGCAGTGAGGCAACAGATTACCAGATGCGGGAGGGAGAGAGAGAGGGAGAGAGAGAGGGAGAGGGAGGGAGAGGGAGGGAGAGAGAGGGAGGGAGAGGGAGGGAGAGGGAGGGAGAGGGAGGGAGAGGGAGGGAGAGGGAGGGAGGGAGAGGGAGGGGGAGGGAGAGAGAGAGAGAGTGAGAGAGAGATTTTGATTGATTGATATTGATTGATTGATTAGTTAAACATTGCTATAGGAAGTTCCATACTAAAATCCATCCCTTTCTTCATTGTTACATGAGGTGCCTTCCATTGTCTGGCAATGTTTTTTTTTGCTACTGTGAGGCCAAGAAATAGCAGGTGCCCTTTGGACCCCATTTCCCCCTATTCCTTCTGCATAGTGTAGGAGTGTAAATTTCGAGGACCTAGACAAGTCCCATGCCAGTACCTCTGCCAGGCAATTTAATATGCCTTGCTAGAAGTGATCTAGGGCCGGGCAGGCCCAGATCATGTGTACGAGTGTGCCTACTTGTGACAGACATCGCAGGCATTGTGGGGAAGCGATTAACCCAGCCGTCCATAATCTATGTCTGGTATAATATTCCCTGTGTAAGTATTTAAATTGTATAAAACGGAGTCGGGTACAGATTGCCGCTTCACGTGGTGATTAAAGTGCCTCCGCCCAGTCATCATCATCAATAGTCCACACATCTGTAACCCATGTTGCTCTTAGGGTAGCCAGGGTAGTAGGATTATTAGTAGTTAGGGTTTGGTAAATTTTTGGATATTTTGGGGTCTCCAAGGTCTCCCATCAGAAGTTTGCCCTCTAGTGGGCTGAATTCCGGAAGGTTGGTTAGGCCTTTAATATAAGGATAAAGGGCGTGCCTAAATTGTAAGTATTTGTAGAATTGTTTATGGGGCATGGAGAATTCTTTTTGGAGGTCTTGGAAAGATTTGGGGACATGCCCTTTCATTACATCGCGTAGAGTTGAGATTCCGATTCGATCCCAACCGCAGAATCCCTGAAGGTCTGCAACTTGTGGGAGCAAACTATTCCGCCACAGCTGAGTCTCCTTTGTAACGCGGCCCCACCACTCTGTTCGGCGAAGGGACCGTTGCCAGGTCATAATCACCCCCTGTGTCACTGGGGGAAGGCCTTTCGGGTCTGACCTACTTATAGGAATGTTTGCAAGGGAGGGTCTCCCATGATCCATTGTTCGACTCTATATGCGGGATCATCTCTGGGCCCATACCACCATTCATTAAGGATCTGCAGGTGTGCAGCTGCATGGTAGGATTGTATGTCGGCAGCAGCAAGGGGTTATCTTAGCTGTGTAATTCCCTTACCCTGACTAGAGTGAGGGGCCCTACTTGGACAGGGTGCAAACCACTGCCAACTAGAGACCCCATTTCTAACAAGCAGGGAGAAGCTTTACTACGTTACACAGATATTTTGTCCTGTCCAGACTATCCAAATAGGTAAGGGTACATGCTCCAAAGGTCCACACCTTGTAATTTTTTGGGTGTATGAAGCAGCAGAATTAACAGTGATTACCAACTATATGGATGTAAAGGTGGCCATCTTTGAAAGGATGGGTGTTGATGAAGGCACATAGATAAATAGTTATAGTGCCTTTAAAATGAAATCCACAGAAACTCTCCACCACATTTATTCCAACAGATTAAGGGCCATGGGGACACGTGCCTACATAGCTCTATTACCATTGTTCTTGAGACAATTAAAAACATCTATCTCAGCACTTCAGTCAGCTTAAGCCAGTGGTGCTCACAGTCATTTTGTACTGATCTTAGAGAGCTTCTAAAGACATCAACGTAGTCTTGTCCTACTAAAGAGCTGAGATCTTGAGAGACAGAGTCCAGTCTAGAAATGGAGGAAATCCCTTTCCATCTCAAGATATCTGGAAAAGCATGGCAGGGTTCAAAGGATTCACAAAACCACAGACCTTCTTGAATAAGCTATAATAGGGTGTTCACTCTCATTTAGTGGCTAATAATGCTTGTGGAGAATGGTGGCAAATGCCTTATATGTTCTCAGAAACCGAAGTCAGAACTCTGGAACTTGGGTCTTTGTCAGTCAACTTACGAATTTCTGGCGGAAGAGATGCATGTATTTGTAAAGATTGAAGTGGATTTTCAAGCAACTCAAGGCATGATCTACAGTGCCAATCAAAAACAGCAGTGAGTGAGAGTTTGTACACTCCTCTTGGAAAATGGGGTGTGGATCTAGTATATTTTCGAGGACAAGAAATGCTATCCCAGGAAAACATTGAAACTCATCCAAGGGTCTGACACATACATCAGCCCAACTCTCCCTGGCTACGGTGCCACGCATCAAGAAGTCCAGAACAGGAGGCCGCTCCTTTTCCCTCCTCGCGGCCAGAGCATAGAACTCCCTCCCTCCCTCTCCACCTCGGTCAGACCCCTACACTCTCCAAGTTCATGAAGGACCTCAAGACCTGGCTCTTCGACAAATCACCATAAACATCCAGGAGCTGCGTGACACAACCCCCCTCCCCCGCGCCTTGTCACACTTGCGGGTGAGTAGCTGCGCTTAATAAACCCTGATTGATTGATTAACATTTGGTGAGAGCAGACATCTTGCCTTTACCTGAGCCATCTGTTCTAAGGACCCCCCGTCACACGTTGCTACAACAAAAGAATGAGCAAAATTCCTAGAGGTAACCAACCTCTTTTAGTGAGTAGGAACTTGAACAGGCAATAAACACCTCTCCTTGCCTCCTTCAATGCCAGAGGCAAGATAAAAGAATGAATGCCTATTAAATGAATCTGAGATAGTGGTAAACTAAAACTTCTGATCAGTGGGGAGCAGACTTGAAGATTATTCTAATCTCTGAAGAAGCTCACTCTGACAAATGCCCCAAACCCTTCTTTTATTAAAGTAACAGAATAAGATACTGCACAGTTCCTAGCCAATAAACATTCACTGCAACAACTGTTAGTGCGTCCACTTTCAGAGGGCTGGTACTAAAGCTGTGTCATACCCATTTGGCAGTACCAAGGAGTAGAGAAAATCCAGAAAAGATGGTCTAAACTTTTATTTCTGTCTTGCTATCTATCCTAATCTCTCAGTACTGTCAGCTGCCGCTGCCTCATCAGTCACAATCCATGATATAGTATAGATCAAAGAACCATTACAAAGGAGAGGCATATACATAATTGGCCCTTGGGCCTGTCCATTACAGGATTTCACAACAGATTAGTAGTGAAAAAAAATCCCAATGAAACAAAAAAGCACACTTTGGACTGCCGTGGTGCAACCCTCTGTCCAATCCTCTTTGCCTTGCTGGATAGAAGTCTATATCCACAAAATCGAAATCATGAGGGACATTGTTTATGTAATACATCCACTTTAATTGTTATCAAAAATTGCGTAATCTCGCCAACAGGTGGTGCATATCATTAACTGCTTCTTCAGGGCCACACACCATGTCACAGTTATTCTAAAAACAAACAAAACATAACATTCTTGATAAATTCATAAAAAGCATTTGGTTCTCTGACTGAATTTGCATCAACTTTAGTTGACTCAACCAATACAAATTGCATTTCACTACTTGTTGTTGGAACAGGATTGTCACCTGTAACATATACAGTCGTGACTCTTTCCCAGTGCGCCTGAACTACATAAACTTGTGTTCCTGGTTTATGGATTTTTGGTTCATGCCACACCCTGGTTTATGGAGTTTTGTTCATGCCATGTGTTAATCCTGTGTTGGCGCTTTGATTTAGGTCCCATGTTTGAAAATGATCTGTTCAAGACCTTGTTCTGAACTCGAAAGGAGTGCACCAAGCACACCCTCATAGTGACAGCGTACTACCGTCCCTTTCACGGGTTTCATACATGGAGCCCGGTGCAGGAAGCATACCATGTTAAGTGAATTATAGGAACAGCCCTTCTTACCTTTTACAGATGAATGTGCGCCTACATGCAATTCATACGCTCACAATGAGCTTGGGATCCTGTACCCTGACATCCTGTGCATTCTGTAAGTGTGTATGTGCTAGGATGATAGCGTGCCATGCACGAGTGATACAGGCCTGTGGGTTTTCATTTTAAGAAGTTCATAGCCTGGAACGGAGTGCAAGGTAGAAGAGAGGCTGCCTTTCCCAGACAGCATATGTGTATTGCTGACATTTCCTGAAGGGAGTGACCACAGTCACTATGGTGAGGTAAGATGACACAGGGTTTCTTTAGAAATGCCAGGGCCCTTCCTTATACATGAGGATGTAAATGATTCAGACTGCAGTAGCTGTTACGTAGATGGCAGGGGATGCAGGGTGAGTCCAGCAGTATCTGTGGTTTGGGAAAGGGGTCCTTTAAAGGGGTACAGATTCTTATCTCTCTTCCTGATCCATCTGTGTGAGGAGGGGTCATAAATAGCTGGGTGCAACCTGCTCACAACTCGTGGGGGCGTGGCTTGGAAGCCAACGATGGCGGACGCGTGAGGTGAGAGCTCCGCGCCAGCCGTGGCATTTATCCTGCATATTGTGGTGTCCGCCGGGGCCCAGGGGCGTGCCGCTGTATGCCTGATCGGCTAGACGTTGCCGAGATCCTGTGAAGCTGACGGGAGACCTGGGAGAGGCGAAATACACGAGAGCGGGGCTGCGAGGGAGACGGCGGCTGCCGTAACAAAATGGCGGCCTGCGTTGCGCCTGTGTGTAGGGCAGAGGAGCGGACCTGAATTGGGAGCCGGGAGACGAGAACGCCCCGGACCTGTGCTCCCTTGAGCCGGAACAACATTGCTGCTTCTCGTTCCCGGTTTGCGGACTGGGGTCGGCCCCGGAGTGCCTCGCCGGAAAGCAGACGCCAGGACGGTGGTGAATGGCAGCGCCGAACTGCTGTTGTGGCCGCACCGGAAGGGGGGGCCCGGTGCCGCCGTTTGCATCGCTAGCTCCTTTGGAAACTGAGACAGTGACCGAGATTCCCCCCTCCCCCTCCAGGTATGGTGCGGATGAAATTATGACTAGGGAGCTGTGGACACGGAGCTGAGATTGGGGGCCCCTGTGGTGTTGAGAGACCTGCTTGGCCTGTGGTGTACAGTGGCGGTCCTGGATTATAGTGAGCTGTGGGTGCGACCTGCTGGCGACGGAGCCGGGCCCAAGACGCGGCATTGGTGGACGTGGGATTGGAGTGAGGCTGCGAGGCGAGATGGTGCTATGCTGACGGAGCTGCGGGGTGCTGCTCTCCATTTAAGACTGCGGGCTCCTCCGACGACTGCCTGATAACAGCGGGTGAGCCTCCACGGGGTTTGGCACCTAGTGTACCGGAGCAGCGGCCGCGGCCTGAGCACTGAATTCCTGGAGCGCCCAAATCTATTTTATGGCAGTTTGGCATACATAGTGTGGGCGCAGAGAGTGGAGCGCACATAGCTTTCTGCCAACACGTAACGGGGCTGGGCGTGGACCGCTAATCCAGCACTGCGGATCTGACCACGACGCCTGGTTCTTCTTTCCTGGGCCGGAGGGGGGGGGGGTGATGCCGCTGTTAAAACACACCGCAGCGGAGTGCGCCCCGTGGTTGCTGCCACATATTTAAAGTGACTTTTTTTCGGAGGAACTGATCCGAAGACCTCGTGCTGAGTGCCCCGGGGACATCAAGGGCTATAAGATAGACATCCCGGACGGCGCTTTCTGCAGTGGTGGTGGCTGCCAGATAGTGTGTGATATTGGGGGGCGCCGCACTCACCTTTGGCACGCTGGGTTCTTACACTGGAGTTTGGTGTGGCGGGTATCCTGGCGGCGGCCCCTCGACCACCCAGAGAGGGACGCACCAGATCCTCTGTGGGACAAGTTACTTACCTGACGATGGGAAAACCAAGAGGAAAACAGATGGGGCCTCCCCCAGACCTTGAAGACGCACCGTCAGAACAGGTTCACAAAGAATTGGACGTTGAGCCCACGGCAGTCCCTGTTCACCAAAAACTTGCCCAAATTTTAGCAGCCATTGCAGATACCAAAGCAACACTGCACCAAGACATCAGCACAGTAGCAGTGGGCCTGGGTCTGCTGCGAACGGAACACGCTAAGTTGGCAGATAGGGTGAAGCAGTCCGAAACCTCCCTGGCAGTGCTTACCCCAGCGCATCAATCTTTGTCTACTCAGGTGGGGGACTTATCGAGCCGGGTGGCTGTTCTAGAACGAAGGGCCGAGGATGCTGAAGGACGTAATCGGTGGAACAATGTCAGAGTCCTAGGACTGCCGGAGGGAGTGGAGGGTGATGATATGGTCCAATACCTGGAGGGTTGGCTCCGAGATGTGGTTGCACCGGAGGGCCTGTCACAATTCTACACCCTGGAGAGGGCGCACCGCGTCCCGGCCAGGCCGCCTGCCCCGGGGAAACCCCCGCGTCCAGTGGTGGCCAGACTGCTCCACTTCAGGGACAGGGTTGCGCTGTTACAGAAGGCACGCACGGAGGGTCCATATGTGGTCGAAAATAGCAAAGTGTCTCTATTCCCGGACTATACGTTGGAGGTTCAGAGACGCCGCACCTCCTTCCTCGAAGTTAAGCGAGCCTTGTGCGATGAGGGGATCCAATACTCTTTGATGTTCCCGGCCCAGCTGCGGATAATGCTCGATGGGAAGACGCATTTTTGCGAGGACCCTAAAGCAGCTTGGGAATGGTTGGAAGGCTATCACACGGAAGGTCGACCCGGGACAGTCCCGAAGGTGGCCAGCAGCTAGAGAGCTCAGGAAGCGATTGCGGAAACGTAGGCGACGGTAGAACTCGCAGAAACCGAGCTCATCGCGGACGGCCCAGGAGAGAACAGCAGCGCTGCAGGCGGTGGCAGTAATGATGCAGGGTCGGAGGTCGTCGCCCGATGGCGGAGCGGATTCGCAGAAGGGGACGGAGGGGACAGACTCTGATGCCTCACGCAGTGACAGTCTTCAACTGCCGATTGTGACTCCGAACACAGCAGATGATATTATTTAACCTGTGGGCAGTGGCCTCGGGTCGTTCTCAGGCTTTCTCTCACCATCAGCCTTTCTTGCAATGTTGTTCCTTTTCCCCCTCTTCCCCCCCACCCCCTTTTTTTAATTGATTTGTGATAATATGCCTGTTTCCTTTGTCGGGGATCTGGGAGAGGGTAGTGATAATGGCACGGTGCACCCCTGGGTACTGGCTGGACTGGCCTGATATGGCTGGCGCATGCAAGGTGCTTACTGGTGCTCTATTCAGACGCCCGTAGTGATGGCCACGCTCCCCTTAGGTCCTAGCTCTGCAGCTTTGGGCCTTTTGTGTAGGTCCTGGCGCACGTGGCTTTGAGCCTTGTTTAACTATTGAAGTTTAGTACAATGCAGTTTGTCTGCAGGTTTGGGCAGCTGACCGTTGTCAGTCCACTCGTGGGTCTGGGAGTTGTTTCGTTGGGTTTGTTGTTACACGTCAGGAGGTCCACAACATGTGCACAGATTGGTGCTTCGGGGGGGTTGCTGGGAGGGGGATTACAGAAGATGATGGCCAGTACCACTAGTCAGGCTGAGGAATTTAAGTTCCTGACTTGGAACATCAGGGGGATGGGTTCCCCTTCCAAACGTTACAGTATCCTGAATTACATACGACGGCGGGGAGCACATCTAGTACTGCTGTAGGAGACCCATCTCACGGAGGTGGAGGTGAGCAGGTTGCGGCGTAGATGGCGAGGGCAGCTATTCGCAACTACTTATTCGGCCTTTGCTAGGGGGATGCTTGTGTGGGTTAGGTCTGGGGTCCCCTTTCAGGTTTCCAGGAAGCTCATAGACACAGAAGGGAGGTTTGTAGTAGTCAGGGGCACATTAAAGGGCAGGGACGTAACACTGGGAAGTATTTATGCGCCGAATCGTGATCAGATCTCCTTTCTAGAAAGGCTTTCTGGAGCATTGGCAGGAGTGGCACGAGATGATTTGATTCTGGGAGGGGATTTTAATTGTGTGTGTGATTTGGGTTGGGATAAATCTACTCCCCCGCTAAGAGGGACGGTAGCGACCACTACGACCACGGGGCTTAAGAATTGGTTAAGGGGGTGGGAATTAATCGATGTTTGGAGACTCCACAACACGCAAAAAAGAGAATACTCTTATTATTCCTCCCTGTATGATTTGCATACGAGATTGGATATGTTCTTTTGTTCAGATTGGCTCCGCTGCTCTCCAGGGCTGAATACCTTGGTAGATCCCTTTCAGATCACAGTCCCTTGGTCATGCGATTTGCCCCTCCTCCAGATAGGGCCCCGATCCCGTTATGGCGCCTAGATCCCTCCCTGCTGGAAGATGAAGGTTTTAAACAATGCCTAGCTGGAGCTATGACCACCTATTTCACTGAAAATCATGAAACTACTAGCTCCCGCCTGATAGAATGGGATGCCTTTAAGGTGGTAATCCGAGGGCAATGTCTGGGGCAGACAGTGGGGACCAGGCGGGAAATTGTCCGGGAACTCGAATCCGAAGAAGCCCAGATCCTGGTGTTAGATAGGGAGATTGCGGGAGGGGCAGCTGTGCAGGGTAGACTGGCAGAAGTGAAGAACCTCTGTAACTCCACTTGGGACAGACTGCGAACACTGGACTATCGAACCTACCAGGAACGGCAGCACATAGAAGGGGGCAGGGCGGGGAGGCTCCTGGCCTGGTTGATCAGACCGGAAAGTAGGGGGACCCCTATTCCTGGTATCCGTACTATAGATGGGCGGGTACTGTGTTCCCTGCGAGACGTGAACGACTCGTTCCGGGAGTACTATCAAAATCTCTACGGGAAGCCGAGAGAATTGCAGGGTGAGGACACATTGGATTACTTACAAAACTTGAGATTACAGAGGCTGGCCCGTGACTCTCGGGAATCGCTGGCGCTGCCGGTTAAGACTGGGTAAATTAGAGCGGCCATTAAGGAAGATGGCACGGGGGAAAACGCCTGGGCCTGACGGCCTCCCGACTGAATTTTACTCTTCTTTCGTGGATATAGTGACCCCGAGATTGGAGCAGGTGTATGCTGCTGCCCTACAAGAACAGCGGCTACCGCCATCGATTAGGGAAGCGTTAGTGATCCCATTGCCGAAGACCAAAAAAGATATAGCAGAGGTGACGGAATTTCGGCCCCTATCCATGTTAAATATTGATTTTAAAATCCTGAGTAAAGCACTAGCCACTAGACTTCTGCCACAGATGCAGCGACTGGTCCATACGGATCAGAACGGGTTTATCCCTACCCGCTCCACATCCAATAACTTGAGACAGTTATATCATGTTATGTTTCATGGGGACCTGAGTGTCTATCCTGATGCAGTGGTAATAGCGGTGGACTTGGATAAGGCCTTTGATTCCCTGAGATGGGATTTTTTGTTGGCGGTCATGGGGGAAATGCACATGGGAGATGGCTGGTTGCAATGGGTCCGCCTTCTGTATACAGAACCCAGAGCACGAGTGCGCACAGGTACGGCGGTTTCTGCCCCATATTCTATATATAGAGGGACCCGCCAGGGGTGTCCCTTGTCACCGTTGCTCTTTGCTCTTGCAATGGAGCCATTAGCGGAGCGATTTAGACAAGAGCGTGAGAGGCTGGGGGTGGAGCTTGATGGGACGCATCATATAATATCCTTATACGCAGATGACATATTGATTTATCTGCGGAATGGTAGTGTTACGTATTTTGGAGGAATTTGCTGCGCTTTCGGGGCTATGCCTAAACAAAAAGAAGACCTATGTGTTCCCATTGAACCCAGATATGGTTCGGCCACACGACTTTCCGCTGGACCTGGAGTGGGCGTCGATCTCCTTCCGGTACTTGGGAATACAGATTTACCATCGGCAGGTGGATCTCCTTGATGGGAACCTCGGAAGTGCCCTTCGAGCAATGCGGGCAAATGTTACATTCTGGCGATCGCTCAAAGTGCCAGTGATGGCCAGGGTGGCGTTATCTAAAATGGTGGTGCTCCCCCGCCTATTATATTACTTCGTCAATTTGCCAGTGGTGATCCCAAAAAGTTGGTTTAAAACGTTGGACCAGTTACTGAGGAACTTGGTGTGGGATGGTGGGCGCAATAGAGTATCCCTGCAGACGCTACAGCTGCCACTAACGGGGGGTGGATTAGGTGCCCCTGATTTTGAGGCCTACTACCTGGCAGCACAATTCCAGTGGCTGGCCCGGTGGCTTGCAGGGAAAGGGTTGGACACACTCCCACTGTGGGCCAGTACTATACAGAGGGCCTTGTTCCCTAGACTGCTTAACCGTCGCCAGAAGCTTAAACACAAGGGGACCCTACACTCTGTGGCGGTGGCGTGCTGGGATCGATGTGTGGCACGATCCAAAGATAGACCGTTGTATGCACCCAGTATTCCCCTTACGGGACTCCCACAGGCAGGGAGGGGGCCCCCTCTTGCGCAACGGCAATTGTCGGGATCGGAAGAGGCGGGAGTGTTGACAGTTGGCGACTGCCATAGAGAATGGTGAGCTGCTCCCATTGGCGGATTTCTTGGAATATCATGAATTGCCCCAAGGACAGTTCTTGAATTACCATAAGATACGGGGGCGATGGCTGAATTGTGGGGGGGGAGACGCGACAGAACCTACCAACCATGCGGTCCTCAAGGCACTGGTGACGCTGGGTACTGCGAGACACCTAGTAAAATGGCTCTACCTGGCAATAATGGAGATGACCCACCGGCCTTTGCCTCGAGTGCAGGAGAAATGGGAGGGTACCCTGAACAGGCAGCTAAACGAGAAGGAGTGGAAGAAGGTCCTGGGAAGCCCGAAGAAGGTGTCTAGAAATGTAGCATTTAAGTTATTACAATTTAATGTTCTTCATAGAACATACCTTACGCCACATAAGTTGAATGTAGTGGATAATAGGGATGACCAGGCTTGCGCTAGATGCTCACTAATCGATGCCAATTTTGATCATATGATATGGGCATGCGCAGGGTTTCAGGATTACTGGACCAAGATAGTAGATACCATCAACAAGGTCTTGGTGCGGAACTTAGTGCGCTCAACGGAAGTATGCCTTCTGGACCTATTCCCGAGACCCAAATCCAAAAAAATGGGACACAGGTTTATAGATCTGGCCTTCATCCTAGCCAAACGAAGAATAGCCCTTAGATGGAAGACAAAGCAGGGTCCCTTGGTAGTAGACTGGGAAACAGATGTTTCTTGTTGGGCAAGAGCAGAGGAGAAAGCCCTGCTTAGAGAGGAGAAGATTACGAAACGGCGTAAGCCTTTAGCAGAGCCATGGGCGATATATTAAGAGCATGGGATATGCGCAATATGCCTGATCAGGAATCACAGGAGAGCGCGACTGATTCTGAGGGATCGGGAGAGCTACATAGCCCCTGAACATTAGATGATTACTGTACTCTAGCGGTGTGAATGAAGGTGTGAACCCCGGGACACGGGTTGGATTACCCCCCTGCATTAGGTCGTTCTTGGGATATCCCCCCTGGATGAGTTCGTTGCTGCTCACTGCTCCCGTTTGTTGAGGGCGAATTAGGTGCTCCCCACCTTCCCCCCTCACCCCTCCCTCTAGAGGCCCCCTAGCCCCCCATAATAGCGCCGCTCACATTGTCTTTAATAACGATTTTGATTGTGGACCACTGATAGTTTTCTTGTGCATTAAGTTTAAGGATGCACTGAGTTTATTTGCTTTTCTTTTATCTTGTTCTCTTTTCCTTTTTGTTTTTTTCTTATTTTTATTTCTCTTGATTGAACTGTAGTGGGGCATTTATGTATGCATTCTAAATATATGTATGGTTCAGATGGATAGGATTATGTACGATCCAGCCACTCCCTCTTACATATTTTACAGTGGCGAGAATATAATATCTCCCAAATACAGAATTGTGTGGTGTACTTCATGGAAAAGGGATAGTAATCTCTAGGATATGACGGGAACATACCTTGCTACAACCTTATGTACACATTGTATAGATGAGAGAACGGGCGAAAACGTTTTTACAGATGATGATCTTGCTGTAGATATGGAACGGTACTGCCAATGATGATGTTTATTTTTTCTTTTTACAAATGCCAATAAAAAAGATATTTAAAAAAACACCTGCTCACAACTCTTTGAACTTCTGTGCCCTCCTCCTTGAGACGTCCCTGGTGGCGGTATTGCTGGAGTGTGCTAAGTGGCGAGACATCCTGCCTGAGCGCAAAGGAAGTAAGTACCAACCCTGCAGGAGGAGCTGTTCAAGGAAGGGACTGTCATAATTGACCCTGGCGTAGGGCCTGTTTAACAGAGACTCTCTAAGCAAGGCCATCAAAGGAATTGCTATACTGCCGGACTGAGCAGTGCTATCTTTGTCACTTATTCCCGTCGTAGCTACCAAGTCACCTGAAGCTGTGTGACCTACTGGTAGGACTGGCTGAAGCTGGGATTAGTGCTACCAGTAACCTGTGTGCTCTACAGTTGAACTGGGTGATTGCGACACTGCTCAAGTGTTCCTTTTGTTCAAGACCAGCCCAGAAGACCAAGTGACCAGAGAGCTTCTCCTGGGGTGCCCCTGAAGAATCTAGGTCTTTGTCTGAAGGCACGGAAATCCAAATATAGTGACTGATGTCTGCCTCGCTGAAGGATCATCACCTGCGAGTGTGTGGCCGTCATGCTCAAGAAGAATCGTCAAGTACTCTCCTGAGTGTTGGAATGAGCTGCCATGTGAGTCAAGTACCCACAGGAGTGTTGGAGTGCACCACGCTGTGAGTCAAGCACCCACCTGAATGTCGGGTAGGCATTACAGAAGAATGTAGAGAAGTTGAAAGTGTTGACTTTAGATAGTGTCACCAACGTTGAATGTTTTCTTAGGAATTATAGAGTTACATGGAGATAGATAGTTAAAACACCGAAAACACTAGGTGGCGGCCAATTTTCTCTCTACTTTTTTTACCTCTATGTGCTGCAGCCAAGGCTATGTGCGCCAAGAACCCGACAGTGTGTGTGGGTGCCCGGGTCCACGGACCCTGCACTTGGTGTGAGTTAGAATGGAAGGACCCATCAAACATCCCACTCACCTCCTGGGCGCAGTACCCAAAAACAGCTTCACTGCTTGCCGGGAACACTCAACTGCGGAGATCCACTTTGGGGACAATTTGATTTGCCCATTGTCTGGACCACCTGGGGGACCTGGCAGTCTTTGGAATGAGCGATTGCCTGATAGCCTCTTAGTGTGAGAGCAACAAGAAGCATGGGGCTATTTTCCCACAGGAGGAAGAAAAGCACACAAGGAAGAAAGCAAGAGGAGCAGGGGGAGGGAGAGTTTAATGGTAGAAGAAACACAGGAGGAAGAAAGCAGCATGGAGCAGAGCAGTTAGGGATTGCAGGGAAAAGCACAAGAGGCACAGAGAGCAACACGGAGAGCAGGAGTGTTTTGCAGATGGAAAAACACAGAGAGGAAAGCAAAATAGAGCAGGGAAGCATACAAGGGAAAGAGCAACACGGAGTGCAGGAGATAGTGCCTCAGTGACTCTGCTTCAAAATGTGCTTTTAAATTTTATTAATAGCTCTAGCACGCCGCAGTGGTGCCGGTCCGAGTACCTCATACTTTGATTTTGCTCGCGAGAAAGTTTCACTCATAGTCATTGAAATGGCACTCGTAATTACACTGAAATTAAGAAAATGTCGCACGTAGCAATTTGAAACCTTGGCAGCTATGCTTTTGTTAATAGAGCACAGCAGATTGTGTGCCTTTTTGAAAGTATTCCTGTTAATTGCAGCGCCCATCATTCCTACACATGGTGCTGCAATTAACATGAATACTTTAAAAATAAAAAAAACACAATCTGCAGCGCTCTATCAGCAAAAGCCATGCAGCTTGTCCAGAAGCACGACATGTGCTTTCAGAATCACTGATATATATTAGTGATTCTGAAAGCACACATCGTGCTTTTAGGCTTGCTGCATGCCTTTTGTTCATATATCGTGGTTGAATGTGTGCTTTTTTGAAAGTTTTCATGTTAATTACAGCGCCTGACATGCTAATACACGGGGCTACATGTAACATAAAAATGTTCAAAAAGGCACACAGACTGCTGCGCTCTATTAAGAAAAGGTATGCAGCAAGTCCAGAAGCACAACGTGTGCTTTCAGAATCACTAATATATATTAGTGATTCTAAAAGCACACGTCGCGCTTCTGGATTTGCTGCGTGCCTTTTCTTAGTAGAACGCGGCTGCGGGGCAGATTGTCTGCTTTTTTACTAGTATTCATGTTGATCGCAGCGCCCGTCATGCTTCTACAGGGCGCTACGATTAGCATGAATATTTGTCTCTCGGGGGATGTGCTGTGTGCGTGCGCGCTTTAAAGAAGACATTGCGCGCTGGGAGTGACGTAGGTGCACGCGCACCCTACAGGGAACAGTGGTGACGACCATCTTGGACAGTGTGAGCACACAAATTAGGTAAAGTCAATGAGCAGCCCAGAAAAACAGTGACAGTCGTGAAAACGGTCTATTACAGGTGCGAACTTGGAGAAATGTGAAGCAGGAAACTCCATACCACACACTGCCGGGTGCAACCGGCATGCAATTATTTATACAAAACAGTTTCCATTGTGATGCATGGTGCAAGCGAATCATCAGGGCATGCAAACAGTTAACATCTCAAAGTTTCCACAGTTGACGCCTGTGCACACAAGCTAAGAAAGATAATGCCCCGGTTACTTACCGGTAATCTTCATTACTCCGAGTATTGTCTTCCTCGCCACATGAGTTACGTAGTGAGCTTTAGCTCCACACACCAGAACCCTCCAAAGCAAATTAGCATCCCATGCCTCCCATCCCTCCCCATTATGGCCGACCTCCTTCACCCTTGACCCAGTATAAGGGGAGGGTCGACCCACCCAACTTCCTGTAGAACTACCACGCCCCAAGAACCACATGAAGCCGATAGCCAAACAGGGAGGGAGGGATGGGAACTCGTGTGGCGAGGAAGACAATACTCGGAATAATGAAGATTACCGGTAAGTAACCGGGGCATTACCTCCTCGTAAGCCTTCCTCGCCACCAGAGTTACGTAGTGAGCACATACCCAAGCCAAGCGGCTTCATGGAAACTCACAAGAAACCACAGACAACGGGAGAATGAATAACAGAAGGTGGAACCCAAAGCAAACAGGAGGACAACCACCAAAAAGAAGCACCGAAGGCGCGAACCACAGGACCCGGAAGAACGAGCCCCGAGAACCGGCCCACGAAGCCTCCCTGCAGAAGGAGCACCCAACACCACCCAGTAGGGAACCAGGAGCAAGTGCCAAGAAGACCAGGAAGAGGCCCAACCGAGAAGCACAGGGGAGCCCCCCGAATAAGGGCCCAGGAGACAGACCCCAAGAAGACCGACCCTGCACCCAGACAGAAACCACCGAACCCCGGGCACCAGAGACCAGCAAGACAGCCAGCAGAATCCAACCACACAGGGCGGAGAGAGAAGGCAACCGAACAGACCGGACCCAAAAAGTGACAAACAAGATGACACAGCAGCAAAAGGACACAGTCCGTACCAAAAATAGCAACACCGCCTGGCGAACAACCGACAGCGAGAGAGCAGAAGCCATCCCAGACCCAGCGACCGGCGGGAAAGTAGGCAACAACCCACCGGGAACGGGGGACTAACAAGGGGACTGTGGGCAGAAGCCAACGAACCGGACCGAACACACAACGGTCCGGCAGGACGAGGAAGAACAGAGGAGAGCAAAGGAGGGACCCCGCACTCCAATCAGACTAGCAGATATGATGGCCACCAAAAAACCCCACCTACAAGGAGAGGACCTGAAGGCCACCGACCCCTTGGGGACAAACAAACCCCACAGAATGGCCAGCAACACCAACGGAAGAACCCAGGCAAAGAGCCCCAGGACGCAGTAGGAAAAAACTCCGAAGCACCCTGGCCACCAAAGGACCGAAACAGGCCAACAGAGGACCGCGGGACGCCCGCAAGGCCACCCACTGAGCCCGAAGAGCAGAAGGGGCCAGGCCCAAGGCGAAGCCAACAGAAAGGAAAGCAACCCACAACAGGGCTACAGAAACAGCGTCAGCATACAGCACCAGGTATTCCCAGTCGTACACCCAACCAAGCACCAACCAGGCCCAGCCCAGCTTAACGTCTGAGATCAGACGAAATCAGGAGCATACAGGGTGGCACAGCCACAGGCAGCCGGGTGACGGGAGCCCGCAAGCAACGCCACCACCACCAGGGAGCAATCCTGAGACAGCAGGCTCAACAACACAAGAGCCAGGCTGGAAGAAGACGCCGAAACCCCCACAGGAAGTGGAGGGCCCCGCAATGGGAAAGGGAGACCCAGGAAAGTCCAGCACCCCAGGACAACCCACACCCAAAGCAGAAGAAACCAAGGGCGGCGAACCGAGAGGACCGTGCCAACACAACAAACTCCATGTCCAGGCAAAACATGCACAGAACACGCGCAAGCCAAGGAAACAGAGGACAGGCGGAAGAAGGGAGCCTGGGCCACGGGAAGATCGTGCAACCAGCTGCCACGCCCCCGAGCACAGGAGGAGAGCGCCGAAGCGAGGCAAGAGAGCAGTGAACCCGGAAGCAAACAGAGCCACCGTCGGGCACCCAAACCGCACGCGGGACAGACGGGACACTGCCGCCAAGGAAGAAGGAAGCCAGGGGAGGAAAGACCCTGCACAAGTGAACCGTTAAGCAGAGACCAGAAAAGTCAAACGGACAGCCCACAGAACCCAGAAGCGGGACGAGCAACCAGCCTGCAGGCGAACCAACCGATCCTGTTCGAACCAAGGATAACATAACATCCGTATTTGTAAAGCGCACGTACACCCCCAACAGGGTATCTTGGCGCTGAATAACAGATGTTTTATTGTTACCCAACTCAACGGTACTCAGTTTATCAACCTCAAATGGATAAAAGGCTGAGTGGACCTGCCGAAATGTGAACCCGTGACCATGAGGCTGAACACCTGGCCCCATCAGTGGATGCATTAGGCCAATGAGCCACCAGACCCGCACAGACCGGGAAACGAAAGACGCCCCCGCCCCCAAGCAGGCAGGGGCTGCAACCGCCCAGGAAGGGGACCCCAGAAAAGGAAGACCGCAGCAGAGAATGGACACCACCAACCGAGACAGGACCGAATCAGCGGAGACACAACCACCGGCCGAATGGAATCCGGGGATCAAGGGACCCACTGGGGCAAAAGATGGGCCACCAATGGAAACAGAGAAAGACGAGCCCAGGGAAGCACAGTGACAGTGCTATAAAACGACCATGGACGGACAGGAGCGGAACCGCAGCCGGGAGACAACCCAGGCCCCCCCCATCAACTACCGCCACCGCCCTGCAGGAAAGAACACCAACCCCTTGACCATCGGCAAGGGACACCCGAGGCACACCAAGCCCAGGGCGTGGAATCAGAAGGGACTTTATCAGGCGGACCCGGAACACCTGACGAGCCAGGACCTAGCAGGCCCTCCGGACGTGACCGTGCCAGAAAAGAAGAGCCCCCAAAGAGAAAGAAGAGGCAGAGGACAGCCAGGCAACAAGGAAAGGGAGCACCCGAAACCCATCCCTGCGGACCAACCCGACTAAGGCCAACATTAACGTGAAGACCCCGGGGGCAGAAGAACCGGAAGTGCAGGACCCACACACAAAACTGAAGGACCAGACGAATGGCCCATGTACGGGAAGATCTTGAAAGCCTGCCAACCGAGCCTCCCAAGTAGTCGTGGCCGAAGGCAGGGGAGCGAGAAAGAAAGCCCAAGGAGGGAGGTTGTCCAAAACAAACAGGAGTCGACTCACCCAGGTCGTGACGAAAGGCAACAGAAGCCCCCAACCTGGGCCCCGACAGCTGGAAACCGAGGACAAGCAGGACCAGAATGCGGGGGTAAAACCAGCCCACCGGGAGACGGCGCAGAACAGGGAGCCACAGCCGAGACCCTGTTCAGGAAAGGGCAAGCCCATGCAGGACCAAGAAATCAGCCCCGGGACGGACAGACCGCCCCACAACCGCCAGGGAGGAATCAAACACAGGAATCAGAGAATGAAGCAATGAAGGGACAAGTACACAACACAAAAACAAATACACTGACCAGCGCTGGAAAGAGAAAACAGAAGTGCAGGAACCCCCTACATAGAGTACATGAATGCAACCTAGAAGAGCAGACACTGTCCCCTTAAACGTCTCGCAGCAGCTGGAAGAGAGAAGGGAGCCTCCCGTCAAAAACAAAAGAAGTGCAGGGACCCAGACTCAAACTGCACAGAGAAAGCACTGTACGGGACAAAAATGGGTGCAGGTAAAGCAAAAAAAAATAACCCATTGTGCGAGCCAGCCAAAGATATAACGAAACCACGAAGCAGCAGGAAACCGAGAAAGTCAGATCCTGGAGGCAACGTGAAGGCCACCCCAACCTGCCATGCAAAACGAAACGCAACCAAGGCATGCTCCCAAGAGCACAACCACGCAACGAAAAGAGAACAGCATCCCACAGAGGGCGGCAACATATTATATCTCTTTCCCACTAATTATTTATATATGTCCTGCATTGTCAATAAGCATGGCAAGAGAATCGGAGAGGCCAGGGATCCAACCCGGGCCCCAACCACGCAAAGCATGCGCTATACCACTGAGCCACATCCCCACTACAAGAGGCAAAAGAAAAGCCGGCAGCAAACAACAGGCACTCAAGTAGAGAAGCCGACACAGGGCGGCCCTGCTCACTCCCACGCTGCCAAACAGAAATACCGGACACAGCCAACCGAACCCAGAGCCAAACAGAAACGGACCCAACTCGGGAAAGGAAAAGGATGCGGCAGGCTGACCACAGAAGGTACAGTACCAGCCATGTACAAGGGGACACCAACCGAAGGCCGGCCATCCAGCGAACCCTCGAAAGGAGGACAGCCGCCACTCAACACGCACCGCGACCGGGCCCTAAACACGCAAGGAATGCCAAGAGCAATCAGCCAATGGGAGCCGGAAGCTGGCCGCGTGAGGCGCCATCCCCCGGGAGGAGGGACAGGAAAGAAGACCTGAGGACGCAAAGAACCCCCGGACGCCCAACAGCAGGGAAGGGAGAAGAGGCGTGCAGGAGAGCGTCCCGCGCCCCACTACCCCACAGACAGACGGCGACTAGGCAGAACGCGGAACAAACAGACCGGCACAGGCGCGCTGGCCAGCAACATCTGCAGAGGGGCGAGCACACCGAGGTGAGCCCGTAAGTGCAGGGCCCCAAGCCGTCAGAGCCCGCTAGAGCAGGGCCCAGGAAAGTGGGAAAGCACAATCCCGCCAGAGCCCGCTAGTGCAGGACTCAGAAAAACAGGAGAGCACAATCCCGTCAGAGCCCGCTAGTGCAGGGCTAAACAACACAGGAGAGCACAATCCCGCCAGAGCCCGCCAGTGCAGGGCTAATGAAAACAGGAGAGCACAATCCCGCCAGAGCCCGCTAGTGCAGGGCTAATTAAAATAGGAGAGCACAAACCCGCCAGAGACCGCTAATAGCGAGAATCATAGGGGCAGAGCCCCACACCGAGAACAGCACAAGGGGAGACGACCCTGCCACGAGTCAGCAGCCACGAGGTGCGGGGGAAGGGAGGGGAACCCAGACAACAAGCCCGCTCGCGCAAGGCCTCACCCCCAGGGCCGTGGGATCTGCTAGAGCAGGACGTCTCCCTCACTTACCTGAAAAGAGAACATGGAGAGTCTTCAGCGCAGAATAAAAGAAACAGGAAGTTGGGTGGGTCGACCCTCCTCCCCTTATACTGGGTCATGGGTGACGTAGGTCGGCCATGTTGGGGAGGGATGGGAGACATGGGATGCTAATTTGCTTTGGAGGGTTCTGGTGTGTGGAGCTAAAGCTCACTACGTAACTCTGGTGGCGAGGAAGACTTACGAGGAGGTAATGTGCACACAAGCTAAGAAAGATAAACGTACACTTTCATTAACCTTTGTACTTGTGGTCACGACACCTGCTCTGCTTCATGATGTTTCTATCTCATGAGCAGCTCTCCTCTCGTTTCTCAATCAACAAGCAAAAACAATTATCTGAACTTTCCTATTTTACATCTGTGTATATGAACTTAAATTCAAGCAAAAGGGACTAGAACAAACGCACATGAAATGGCGACGAACATACAAAATAGAACAACCGCTGTTCAGCCTAATATGCAGCACACATATGCTCTCTCAATAGCATCTTACAAACAGGGAGACCATTTTAGGTACAGTGTTTTGTGAATGAAGGAAGGAGATGCTTGGCACTATTTAAGAAAGTCACTTGACAAGTTAGAATAGGTTGGAGACTAGAGATGTGTTTGAAGAGTTAGAATGGCCGTTTCATATTTCACTTTGGAGATTAATGTAGTAAATTGACTTTTATGCATTTTTATATTTCAGAATAATTTCTGAATGCATCGCATATGGTCTTCCAAAATATACATTGGACAGTAACAGATTTTGAGGGTTGTTTCTAGGTATGTTTATTGATTTTTAAAGTGATATTGGAGTTAAATAAGATACAATGGTAGTTCTTGTTAATAAAACTAGTAAAAGGAGGTAGCTCTGTGAACTAAACTTTCCTTAAATATAGAGAGAGAGAAATTGTAGACTAGAAATGTGCAGGGTTTGGAAAAGCTGGACATTATTGTGAAATTGATTTTAAGCATAGATTATGCATGTGTTTTTTAAAGATGGTTGGCACTGGTACCACTTCAGATGGAGAAATTTGAAAGTGAATTTCAGTTATGAATCATCTTTAAAATTGACTTTACAGGTGTTAGGTTTCTACTAAGGATAACTGAGTAGTAACGAAATTCGAAGAAACGCAAGTAAGTGAAATAATAAATCTCATACATATTGAATGTAAATGAACACCAGAAGAGGAGTCTTGGGAGTGTATTATGGAAATAAAAAGGTAATTTACATTGGCACCTTGAATGAGATGTTGTTGAAGTTGGAATATACAATGAAAAAGCACAGTCTTCGTTTTGTAATTGGGAAAATCATGTAAAACCGGTATACCACAACTTTATTCTGAAATACTTGGGTATGATAATACTAAGAACAGTGATTCTGCTTGCAGCATGGACCATCGAATATTTAGAGCATTGTGCAGGTCCTATAGATGCAGTTTTACACACAATGAAATTCAATTTTTATTGGGCTGAGTCTAATAAAAGATGAATCAAATTTAGTTAAAAAAAACAGAAAGTTTTTTAATGAACTTAAGTTTTGTTTTTAGAATACCTAGAATACCTGTGAAATGTGTGGCTCTAGAGAAGCAACGAGTGTCGCGAAACACGTGTTAGCAAGATTTAGCAACTTTTGATAAAAAATGAGTTATGTGGCTGAAAAAAAAAGAAACTGTGCCCCTCGCCTTTTTTATTTTACAGATAAGCTTTAGTAGTATGCCACAGGCAACACAGATATATTTCCCATAAATTCCTGGCACAAATATGTGATGTGCTTATTTTCCACAAAGTCCTACTAAAAAATAATTTATAACTGATAAAGCCACCAACCATGCTGCTCTTACCTACCTCTGAATATCTATTGGCCCACTGGCATGGACCAACATAAATCCTAGAAACTGACATGGATAGTCACATTATACTAGTACTAGATCTTGAAATGGGTTATGGAATCATTGTGTTACTACCTGCTTGGAGACCACTTAACTTTGTACATGGATCATGCTTACTTGCCCAATTGCCTCACTCAGAGGATATTATTCCTTGGATTTTGCACCATTCCTATGTTCAACAATCCTTATTGTTTGACCTTACATCATGTACTGGCCCCAGTCCTGGATGATGAAGATGCACTGGCTGTGCATCCACTCATTATTGAAGTCCCATCTCAACACTGAGTCCTGGTCACACATTTGTTCCTACCTGTAATGAGAGTGTGCTCTATCATGCTGTGGGTGTGTTCTTGGGATCTTCATGCTGGGCTGCATTCGTGGGAGCAGACTGCAGTGAATCAATGGTCTGGACTGTTGCATCTCGACAGGGGACAAGTATGGAATGGAGAAACATAGGGAAGTCAATGGGCCTTATTGGTTTGTTTTTTTATACTAAAAGTGTTTCTCAGGTTCGATGTTCTTAGCTGCAAGACAATGGCGGCCTCCAGAAGGAAGTCAGTACAAATGAGATGGATGGATTAACAAGAAAGTGAGATGGCTGGCAAATTCCATCCCCTTCACTCTTCTGAAAACTAAAGATACAAATTCAGCTGTGGCATAAGGGACAGCCTTATTGAGTGGTATAAACAAGTAGAAGAGTTAAACCAGGGCTCGCAATTGCTGAGATTAAGGTAGAAAGATGGAAAATGAAGTAGAGGTTTTTTAAAAAACAGATTGAGGTGAGAGGTGAATAATCTTGTTTTCCATATGCAAGACAACTATATCTGGCCTTATTGAAAAAGCCTGGAGAAGCCTTACCCTTGGAGCTGGCAGCTGAATCTGATTGGTAAGATGCTTACCCTTCTGTTTTTGGCTAAGAGGATCCCAAGCACAGATTAAAGCCTCTTAATTTTGGCATATTTTACCTTAAGCCTTCTTTTATAACTTGTTCACATACGTATTACAGTTTGTCATTGAGGGTTGGAAAATATCTGGAATAAACAAGTAGTTTGGAATCAAAGAGGAGATGGCACTTCGAAAAATTAAACATTGGTTTCCTCAGGAAAACTTAGGGGGGTGCAGTGCTTGGCTTATAGAATGTCACTGAAAATCAGGGACCACACCAATCATAGAAGCAGAAGTTGTTTTATCTATAATACTGTAGGCGCTTTTTAAAAATAATAAAAGTGTAGTTTGTAGTAACGTGCAGAATTAACGTGTAAGCTTTATTATTTTTTTTTAATGTGTTTAAATGCATACAATTGAGCTAGGCAACCATATTTACTCGTACTAGGCCTCAAATGGCTAAGGCAACATTGCCTGACAAGCTGACCAAATTAGAAATGCTAAATGCTCATAAAATGTTTTCTTGACCTTGCCATGAACGTTTTTTCATACTAAATAAGAGTTGCATAAATGTTTACATATATTTTCACAGAATGTTTCTACTTACACAAAGATCACTGTTTTCCAATGATTTGAAATTAGCCTTTTGGGTAGTGAAGAGTTCATATATGAAGATGCAGCATTTTTAAAGAATATGAATGGTTGTTGTACTAAATGTTTTTCTTTTTGCTATATTGATGTTTCAACTTATACTTAGACCATTTTTAAGAAACTTGATATATTAGAATGTTAGAAATGTAGTTTAAACGTGCCTAAGTAGACTAGAATGGTAGAATGACCCACATGAACTTACAATTGCTACAACTTAGTTGCAAACCTAACATTGCTGTCTGCGACTATTGTATTCCTGTGAGAAGACGAGGAGTGACCCTCCCATGAGAACATCGAAAGACAATTGGCTGGCTGAAGGAGGAAGAAGACCGCAAGCTGCAACATTGTTAAAATGTGTCTGTATTAGAGCATGTTCCTAGAGCAGACTCAGACACTCTTTTGCCACACTCTTTTCCAGACAGTTGTCCAGATTCATTTATCTAGACCCAGACTTTGTCACATTGCTTTGAGACTCTACTGAGTTTCTTGAACCTATCTTTATGGGATGTTCTGCTTTGATATATTTTTGATCTATAAAGCTGTCTTTAATGCTGAAACTTTGCTTTTCTCTCACTCTCTCCAATAAGAACTCTTTATGGGTTCTGACTGACTCCATTTTCCCCCCGATTTTTAGAATAGTGATTATTTCCTTTACGGAATGCGCTTTGCTGCATTTATCATATGATCTTATTAACCAATATTGATTTTAAATTTCTGTTCATGTATTGATTGAGATTAATACGAATTAACTTAATCTAATAAAGATGATTTACTAAAATATTCAATTAATAAAACCCTTTAAATCATACCAAACTCTCATTATTGACTGAAAATAGATTCGTGATTGAGATTATAATTTGTGATGCACTTCTCCGGATCGTCTCTAAAACAATGAGAAAGATCCATTACAAATTACAGAGAGGGGTGGGGGTTAGCCTTAATGCTGGTAAACCGAGATTTTTTAAAACTGAAAAAAATTCCTGCCGCTTCAGCAATACCGTACTCAGTTTCATGGGTTCTTTTAGTACTTGTTGTTACCAGCATCTAGAAAAGAGCAGCACTTTGACCAAGAAGACCAGCAGCATACTTTTCAGAGACTCCGCCTTTAATATTTGAATTATCTTGCCTTACCTTCGCCACAATTATGGCGCCCTTTGAAGTGCAATCACCATTTAACCCACATCAGTGAATTAATTTACTACCAATGAATGGGTTCAGCTTAATGTAACAAAAAACACTCTGGGAGAAAAGGGGGATCTAAGGGAACGTTTAGAGACCTAGCGTGGATATATTCCCTAATCAAATTATGCAACACAACTAAAGTATCCACGGGTCTACTGGATCAATATAAAGATACTAAAGCAACACTAGACCTAAAGAAACTGTAACACTGTTCCAAACGAACATTTTGTAAAAACGGAACATCCTATAAGGAGGACGGATTCCCATCACTCACCAAGGTGACATGCTTCATCATCTGGGTCTCCTCCTAGCAACACACTAGTGCCACTAAGGGCTACAACCCTTTCAGTAAAAAAGGGGAGCTCACGGATGTTTTTCCAATTAGCTAAAGCGCAATAACCCAGATGATGAAGCATGTCACCTTGGTGAGTGATGGGAATCCGTCCTCCTTATAGGATGTTCCGTTTTTACAAAATGTTCGTTTGGAACAGTGTTACAGTTTCTTTAGGCCTAGTGTTGCTTTAGTATCTTTATATTGATCCAGTAGACCCGTGGATACTTTAGTTGTGTTTCAGCTTAATGTACCCAACAATACTTTAGCTAGTTAGATTCTTCTTCTGACCTTTGGCCAAAATAGTCTAGGCAACACTTTCTTCATTACTTTTGTGGTACTTGCTATTATACCTTACACATAAGATAGGTAAATGAACATCAAGTTCATGATTGTCACTGCTAACACATTAATGTTGAAAGGTCTGCAGGTCTTTTAATTGTAATACATTCATTTTGTGATGATGGCGCTTGGATGAAGTATTAGACATTCAGTATCTGAAGTCCTTTGTTTTATCTGGCTATTACATGCAGCCTAGGCTCATTCATAAGTTTCTCTAGCCAGCAGTCTTGAAGGCTGATCTGTAAAACTACCTGGTTTCCATTGCTTCTTCCTTCCTCCTTCTTTGGCTGCAACAACTGTCAGCGAATAGGTGTTCTGATATGTGCTGTGTGCATGCCTCTGATGTATACTCCGGCATGAGCCCAGCTATGCAGTGCAAAAGATTCTCACAGGTAAACCGGAAGAGGGCTGAATATCCACAGAGTGGTATTCATTTTCAGTCCAAGATGTTGCTCCACAGGAGGGCTTTTCATTTGCAAAATATTTTTCCTTTTCATTATTACATTTTTACACATGAAATTCTTGACACATTTTCCTCCTTCTCCTAACAGAGTGCCTTTGAAGCTAAATTAGCCCGAGAAAATGGAGCATATTGCGCAGGAGGGATTGAACTGGTCCAACAGGTGATTCATTTTTTTCTATATATGTTTCTAATTCAAAGCTAAGTTTGTTTCCTTTCTGTATTTTGATGCCTGAGACATATCCAAATGTCTTTTTGATGATTTTTAATTCTTATGTTTGAATTTCATTTCTTGTGGCTAAGATGTGATTGAGTGTAGGACTGTAAGAGATTAACTGTTGCTCAAAATGCGGTGGTCCAAACCAATGTAACAGCTTGCCTAGAAAGCCAAGTGAGCATATGTTAGGGCAGATATCAAATGTACTACTACCACAATGAGAGAATGTTTGAGGGGAAATGATTTCAAATTTAAATAGTGTTTTTAAAACCTAAATCACTCAATTTAATGTTTTTCTGTAAGGATGTTTGATGGAATTTGCAACCGCCCCCTTTTTTTAACCAAGTCTCAAGGTACTTTAATCCCGTACCTACAGCCACATTCTCTGTATTTCAGTAGTCATATTTTACATGTACTCCAGCCAAAAATGATAACTGCTGATTTGTTTCTATTTACTGCTAGACTTTTTTGTTGATTATACTGATGAAAAGAAGTAGGAAATCGTGTTGTTAGTATATTGCAAGACATTTAGATGGAAATCACCCACTCTAGGTGGAAAAGAATTTGCCTGGAGAAGTTCACTGCTCATTTCGACTGTGTATAAAATATACAATAAAGGTACCTGTATACAACCTTGTTTAAGGTCTCTTTTTATAGAAACCTTCTGTGAAAGTACGTTTTCAAGTCTAACTTAATCATTACCCAGTTATTCGACTAAAAACATTGAGCGGCTCTTAATGAGGGTGCTGGAATCCCACAATTACGCAACTTCCTACAAAATGTGGGCCTATTTACCCCTTGAAATGCAGATTCTCAATGAATATTCTATTTTATATAAAATTTGCCCCGGAACACCATCCTCTTAATGCTTTAATTCTAACCACAGTATCTGGCGCAGCAAAAGAAGACTCTTTTCCAACCTTGGAGTATTGTGTTGGATGTACTACGTGACAGAGACGCTCCACATACAAAATCAGATACGTGATCTATACGATAGAGACTTCTAGCTGCTGATTCCTTACCGTAGAATATTCCTGAGGTCGTCAGACTGGATCCGGAAACTTGTTCAGAGGAGTCCCCTTGCACTGGTAGGTAGCGAGATCCTCGCCGTAAGTGGCGTGCACGGTGCTTATATAGGCGCAGCACGCTAACCTCAGTGCCTTCTTTTCGGCGCCATCAGCGCAGATCTGAATTAATCTCCCCTCTGTTATTTTTTTTAATGGATTTTTCAACACTTTGTTGACATTTTGACCAGTGTGCCTTTTTACGATAACTTTTTTTGTATATGTCTCCAAAGAAACCTGTTGGGCGATCAGACCCCTCTGAAGCTCCTTCGGACCCCATTGGTCCGAGCGTGGCCCCAACTTGATTTCTGTTAGTGGGTTCGCCCTCGTCACCAGTTGAGCCCTCTGGATCTATTCCTGAATCAGGACCAACCCCGGTCACGAATCCACAACCTCCACCGATGTTTGTTCCTGTGTGCTGTTTCCAGTGCCGACGACGGCCATCGGCTGTGCTGATTCCATCATAGTTCCTGACCCCCATACAGAGCTAGACTGGCTTCACACAACACCAGCGCCGACCGGACCCAGACAGTCTGAGACAGAGCCTCATTTCTCAGAAAGGCCCTGCGAGGATTATGAATAGAGGGTATCTGAGGATCCCTATAGTCATCCCGAGCCCCTAAAAGAGACCAAAGACAAGGATAACTGATTGGGGGAACTGGCTGATGCCAGGGGTCTGGATACCACACCAGACACTGGTCTCCTCCTACAGTGGCTTCGGAGGAAGGAGCTTCCTTTGCAATGGGGGTGCGTAGAGTAGTCAGGGCCTTGGCTTTACGCTGTCTACAGTGGAAGTCAAGCCAAACATCTTAACAGAGTTGCTTCAACCTGAAGTATCCCCCTCAGAACTCCTATTCCCTGTTAAGACGGAAAAGTCCTCTGCATGGTAATGAACGTGTACCCCTGCCTTGAGTGCCCAACTGTACAGTTGTCTGGATCCCGAATACTGATTTTTGAATCATGCCTGTGTGCCATGACATAGGCCTGTCCCACAGATTGCGGTCTTGTTGGACCGGAGGGTCGCCCAAGGTGCTACCCTCATAGTGGTAGAAGGCTACCGTCTTCACCAGTAGTTAAGCAGCACGAGCGCTGTGGTGGCAGCATGCCATGTAGTGATGAGTAGGAGTGAACATATCCTTTTTAACCTTTATCACTGAAGTGAGGCCTACAGGCTCACTCACCTTTTTAAAGTCCTGCTGCTGTGTGCTTTACTTAACATTGGCCTTCATTGGTTAGATGTAAAGTGCTGCACAGTGCAGGAGTGATGACTGCGCTGGTTGTATGTGTGCTTGGTAAGGGTACAGTACAGGGATAGAGCAGTGCTGTGCAGTGTGTGCATGGCGAATGCATACACCGGATGTGTATGTACCTACGAGGAGTACAGTACATGAGAGATGTAGAGCTAGGCAGTGTGTGAATGGTGAATACATGCACTGGGTGTATGTATACCTGGAAGGAGTAGAGTACATGAAGGGTATAGTGTTGTGCGGCGCACACATGGTAAATGTGTGTGTTGGCTGCATGTGTGCCTGCAAGTGACAATGCAGAATGGCAACAGTACTAAGCAGGGCACTCCGAATAAACAAATGTGTGTTATGGATGTATGTGTGCCAGGGGTGGCAAAATACATGAAGGTAACAGTACTGGATAGTGTATGTGCTGTGTGCATACACAGAGTGCAAGTGTGCCTGTAAGGGTACATTACATGGAGAACCCTGGGTTCCATTTTGGGAAGCCCAGGTCTGTCTGGTGAAGACATGAGGAGGTAGAGGAATTCCCCCAGACAGATTTGTCTATTGCTGCATTCCTGTGAGGTGGGTGGGAGACACTGGAAGGGGGAGAGCGATGCTCCCCCTGTACACTTCAGTGGGTGCTCTTTGATTCAGTGAGAGATCACAAGGAAAGGGCCTGGACACATCTTAGGAAGGAGATGGGGCTGATAAAGGAATCATGAAGAGCAGGGCTGGTAGTCCGGTATTAAGTTTTTGATGCACATATCACTCTGGCTGACATCCAGGTGTGAACTCTAGTCACTTCCATGACCTGTGTTGTTGGACTATCCACTTGGGAGTGTCTCCTGCTGTGCAGACACTTTCAAGAGGACGAGCGAGAGGAGGAGTATGTACTTCAGAAGAAGCAGAACCCAACATAAAACTTCAAAGAACGAGACCCTAAATCACATTTGATGTCTGGAAATGGACTATAAGAAGGGCAGGTTGAGACCCCAAAAATTGTCATCTGCCAAGCAGCCAGACGGGCTGCGAGAGGAGGGGAAGCTCTGTAAGACTTTTGCTTGTGACCAGTACCAGGGGCCAAGGCCTGATAGTTTCCTTGCTGGGTGAGAGGACATCACTAAGGGAAACCAAGACAACCTGCTCTGGAGCCTGGATCACCAGTGCCTGCCTGCTTGCCAAGACCAGTGAGCCCTGTGAGGAAGAGGAGAGCGTTGGGGGGGAGTGAGGTCCAATGGGGAGCCCTGTCGGGTGGACTTTTAGTGTAAGGTGTGAGGAGACGGCTGCTGCACCAATAGGTTTGTTGCCCATGTGCAGATTCAAGTTGGCGACCCCTGTATGCCAGGAGAGGGCTGCCGTGAAGATAGCTTTGGAAAGTGTGCTGTGTGGTGAGAGCAAAACCAGTGTGCCACCGCTGTGGTGACCCCATATGCCAGGAGGGGCCGCTGTGGATGTTGCTGCCTGAACAAGAGTGCCAAAGCATGTGCTGGATTGAAGCGCCGATCCCGTTTCCCAGGAGGGGCCGCCATGGTACAGACTGCCGTATGGTGAGGGCTGGCGTCTGGGTGGCAGTGGTGTGACAACACCATATGCCAGGATCTGCTGCTGGAAATAATCATGCTGTGAGGATAGAGTCGAAACCCTAGAACTGTGAAGCCGTGATGACCCATAGGTTATAGAAACATCGAGGACTGCACCAAAGATGATGCCGTGGACCGAGTGAGGACGCTGTGGATGCATCGTCACATCTCTGGGACCCAGATTAGGAGCATCGGAATCAACTCCCCCCCCCTATTTTGGAGCAAAGAACTTATGGTGCAGGATGAGAGCGGGAACACATCCAACCCCTACCGGAGACGAGTGCATAGGCTCACAGGAGAGTATGCACTTGCTGAGTGCTGCTGTGCCTCCCACATGTAGTGGACTCAAAGAGAAGGACCGGAGCCTGGCGAGTGCCTGCGGATGGCGCACCAACTGAGACACTGCACGTTTCAGCTCTGCTGGAGTGGGTAAGGCTGGTAATGGGACTACTGGGCCTGGGGGACTCGATGCTAAGAGCGCTGCAGCGCTAAGACACTTTTGACTATTTTATAAGGGTCGGAGTGAACTTTTGCGCTAAGGCCTACTAGTGAGCATTCTCTGGATGAGGCAACCAGTTAATGGGTAATAACCACGACCAATTGCGAGGAGCGGGTGGGACAGGGATTTGCCAGCGAAGCACTAGAGCCCCTATTTCAAGGGGGAAATGTGTTGTTGTCTATAAATGTCGTAAACTGCCTTTGAATGTGTGGAGGTAGAAATAAAATACTTTGTTTTATTATAAAAATAAGTATTTAAATGGACATTGATTTATTGATACAGCTGTGTGCTGTCTGAGTTATGAGTTGTGTTCACTAATCTGTATCCACATTCCCCCCAAAACCCCCCCACTTCCCCTGGGACCATTTGACTGCTTTTCCACTTTTATCACTGAGAGTGAAGCGCAGAAGGGGTACTTGGCCCAGTTGATCAGGTTCCATAGTAGCTCAGTCCCCAGGACATCAGGAGTAAAAGAACCCAGTCTTCCTTACCCAGCACCGCACCCCTGAGAGCTTGGTGGTCCAGGACTCTACTTCCAAAGTCAACCTTGGCGCATTCCCTACCCTTCAGGCAGGCGTCAGGACGGGGCAGGTCTAATGGAGCTGACACCCGAGTAAATATCTAAGTAAGGTGCGGGCACCCTACGCCTTTAGCCTATGGAGCACTGCTCTCCTAATTCTTAGGTCACGGTCAAGAGGGCATATTCGACTATTGTACTCATACTTTAGCCCACAATTTCTTATGCTATTGCCCCTACTGACCGTTTAGAGGGCTAATGTTACCCTCTTCTAATTATTATATATATATTTAAATATATTTGTTTCGTGCACTATATCACCTCCACAGTTTTTCCGGTCCTGATGAAACGCCAGGGATTGTTATGACCACTAGGGCGTGAAACATGTCGACCTGGTAGTTACCTGGGCACATTACGCCTCTCTGGGTAACTCCTAAACCTACGGGTTTTTTAGTCTGCCAAGGGTACCCTTTCTATTAAATTTTTTTGCTGGTTGGTAACCCTTAGACAGTTTTAACTCACACTGCACGCACATTATCACCCTTCACTTAGGACTCTGGTCACACACCCACATGCACCATACGGCAGTTCTCAAAAGATCTCCGCCAAAGTGACCCTTCGGGGACCCGTAGGGCATTGCACCGCCGGCCCGACGAGGAGCAACTGCCCAATGATGAAGCATGACATCCCTAGGGATGTGTGAGGGCTACAAGAGACAATTTGTGTCTCTCCTACCCCCTTTTTCACTGAGTCCTTGACCTAGTACTTTCCTTTCTCTAATCTCTCAGGAGTGTGTACGTTCTTTGCACCACTCACTGTGGAACAGTGCCCCCCCCTTTGTTGTTGCATTCTCTACCACACCACCGTATAGAAAATGCAAGAGGCTTGACTCCTTTGAAAGAGGATGTTCGAGTCATGTGTGCTGTAGATACACATGCTGTGCATAATTCCGCCATCTAGTGTGTGACCCGGATGACTACAAGTTGTTTTTGTTCCAAGAAGTTTTCTTCAAGTCACAAGGCTGTGTGACTCCTCCTCTTGGTAATACTGAGCATGGTCAGATTGTTGTTTTCCCGCCAACAGGTTCGGATGTAATCTCTCGTGCTCCGGTTCGAGACTCTTTCGGGCTCCCTTCTGTTCGCTAGTAGATCTTCACTCGACGATATGGTCTCGTTCACGTAGTTATATTTGCGTTCCAAGCGATTACCCTTCTGCATTGCAGGTCTTTGACTCGCCTCCTCGGCCTATGGGCCACGCCCGGCCAGGCCTCTTTCACTTTGACGACTTTATCGAACAATGACCTGCTAATGGAACGCACTCAATTCATTTTCTGTCCGAAGTGTCACTCTAAATATCCCCATACCAACCAACAGTCCGTCGGTAATCTATGCCTCTCACCTGATCGTGAGGAAAGCTGTGAAACTTGCAAGTCATTTCGATCGAAGAAAACCCTTAGAGATCGATGTGCCCGATGTCCAGAGATGCAGCGTAAACAAGCGGACGATGTACTGGATATTTTCAGTCGACAACAGGAAGAAGAGGAGGAAGCATCTGCAGCATAAGAGGAATCACTATCTATACATGATTCCGAGTTGGACTTCGAACAAGACTTGGCCACCATATAGCCGGCACAAAAGCATCGGACAGTGGGTACACTGATCCCTGATCCAAAGCCCACAATATCGGCACTGTCCGAAAAGACTGCTTACGGTCCGCCACTGCAAAAAGGCCATGCGTGCACCGAAAAACTTAGATCATCAGTTTCTGCACTGAAAGAAAACCATGGTACATAGGAACTAAGCACAACGGCACCGAAACCTAAACATCCTTCAGCTCCGAAATGTTTCACTTTCGGATCGAAATCTCTACCGGAACCGACCCTCGATGTAATGCAGGAATGGCTCAATCAGAGGCAAAAAACTCTACAAATTAAGCCTGGAATAAAGAAAATAATTCTTCAACCAGCAAAGCCTCATTCTTCTAAAAAAACTTATCATTTCAAGAGCCTTTAGACGTTCCTCTACAGCCTCCAAAGAAGAAAAAGAAAGATGTTGCCACTAGCCCTGTACACATTCCTGTTCCACTTCTATCTAGTCTACCAACACCACCCCCTGCATCCACTCCACCACCTCACTCACCACAACTATCTGTGGCAGGTAAGATATCACCTCACTCACCCATCATAGAAGATTATGATGACATGACAAACGACATACACCCTGGGGATGCTTGGGGTGATTATGATATTGAGCCACACGGGGATACAGACCCCTATCTCTATTCCACATGGACGTCACCACCTAATGATGCTTCTGCATATCAAAATTTAATACCAAGCGTAGCAGCTTTCCATTAAGTACCTTTATATAAGGTCACAATAGAGGAAGGATTCCTTTTTGAAACCCTAGCTATTGCTCAAAGGGGGCACAATATCTACCACTCCTTAAGGGTATGGTACATCATGCAGAGGACATTTTTAAGGACCCTGTCAAAGCTAGGATAATAGCACCAAGCATTGACAAAAAATATAAAGCTGCACCCTTTGATCCCATATGCATTAGAGGTCTGTTAACCTCCGACTACCTAGTGGTATCTAATGCGAGGAAAAGGGCAAATTCCCAAACGGGATGCACCGCCCCCAGAAAAGGAGTCCAAATTAATTGATGCCTCTGGGAAACGTGTAGCTACACATTCAGCTAATCACTGGCGTATAGCCAAAAGCCAGGCTCTATTAGCTCGCTATGATAGAACTCACTGGCACAAGATGTAGGGGCTCCTCCAGCATCTTCCAGAAGAACACAGAGAAAGAGGGCAGGAAATTGTGAATAAGGGAAAGCTCATTACAAATAATTCAATACAATGTGCACTAGATGCAGCAGACATGCGGCTAGAGGTATAAATACTAGTCTGCTCTTACTTAGAAATGCATGGCTCTGTGTCTCAGGGTTTAAACCTGAAGTTCAACAGGCCATTCCTAACCTCCCATTTGATAAACAACATCTTCAGCCTTCAAGTTGACACAGCCCTTGAGAAAATGAAAACACAGAGGTTTCAAAATCAATGGGGGCTCTGCAGATAATTACTTATTGTGGTTAATTTCATAGACCCAACTATAAACAGGGTGCAAGATCTGCCTCCTCAGACAACAGTGCCGGCATATACAAATCAAGGACAGACCTCTTCTGCTAAAACCCTTTAGGGGGGGGGGCATACAGAGGAAACCATTTTAGAGGAAAAGGTCACTGGAATAATACCCGTAACTCAAACACAAATACCAAACAGTGACTTCCTTACCATTTCCCCCGACCATTTAACACCTGTCAAGGGTCGTCTTCAAAACTTTCTCTCAACATGGAGATCAATCACAACAGATCAATGGGTGTTGGGTATTATCCAACTTGGTTACTGTCTGGAGCTCATTGCAACTCCTCCAAATATTCCACCTCGCAAACACAAATTGTCAATACAACCTCAAAATCTCCTACAGCAGGAAATATCAGCTCTATTACTAAATGGAGCAATAGAACCAATCCACAAACAGTATCAAGGAACAAGGTCATTATACTTCCTCATTCCCCAAAAAGATGGAACTTTACAACCCATTCTCAATCTAAGACCACTCAGTCATTACATCCTATCAGAACACTTCCATATGGTCACCTTCAATAACTCATTCCATTATTACAAAAGGGCAACTTCATGGCTGCCTTAGATTAAAGGACGCCTACTTCCATATACTCATCCAACCAGCACACAGAAAATATCTAAGGTTCCTATTCCAAGGAAACCATTATCAATTCAAGGTTTTACCCTTTGGAATTACCACGTGCCACAGGTATTCACAAAATGTCTAGCAGTAGTTGCAGCACATCTCCGCAGACAAAACGTCCATGTCTTTCCGTATCTAGAGACTGGCTGAGAAAAGCAAACAGACGAAATCTTTGCAAACGGCATACATAACAAACTCTAACTTTACTGCATCAATTGGGGTTCACCATCAACCTACAAAAGTCACATCTACAACCAGCTACAATACAACCCTATTTAAGAGCCATACTCTACACACCATTGGCAATGGCATATCCAAATGCAGACAGAATAAAAAACATTGTAACATTAATCCAACAATTCCAAACTTGGACTCAATCTCAGTCAAAATATTCATGCGACTTTTAGGCATGATGGCATCTTGTATTTCAATAGTTCCACATGCCAGACTACACATGAGACCTCTCCAAGAATGTCTCTCACATCAGTGGCTACAGTCACAGGTTCAACTTCAGGATCTAATGATGGTAGACAGCCGCACACATCACACTCTGCAGTGGTGGAATCCACAGAACTTATCCAAAGGGCAGCCGTTTCAAGACCCAGTTCCCCAAATAATTCTGACAGCAGATTCTTCCCTTATGGGTTGGGGAGCTCCTCTCCAAAACTTGACAATTCATAGAATATGGGACTCCAAACACAAAGGTCTCCATATCAATTACCTAGAGCTGCAAGCTGTTCACCTAGCAGTGAAAGGGTTCCTACCTCACCTACAACACATGTTCTCCTAATTCGAACCGTCAATTTGACAACTATGTATTATATATAAAAACAGGTGGACGCACTCTCTCCAATTATCACGTTTAGCACAGAAATTACTGAGTTTAGCAATAGATCACAACATTCATCTCCTGGCAGTACATGTTCCAGCAACAAGCAATCAAGTTGCAGACCTTCTAAGAAGGACACAGCAACAAGTCCACGAATGGGAACTCCACCCCAAAGTCCTCCTACCATATTTTTAAAGATGGGGGTTTCCACAAATAGATCTGTTCGCAACCCCAGAAAACGCAGAATGCCCAAACTTGGCAAGCAGGTTCCCACACCACCAATCCAAGTGCAATGCCCTATGGATGAACAGACGACCAGGGATATTTGCCTATGCTTTTCTTCCTCTCCCACCACTTCCATTAGTGGTCAGAAAGCTCAGACAAGCATCCCTTACAATGATACTCATAATGCCAACATGGGCTCGCAAACCATGGTTCTCAACCCTACTGGAGCTCTCCCTAGTCCCACACGCGAAGCTTCACCACTACCCGCACCTTCTCACACAGAACAAAGGTACACTAAGACACCCCAATCCCAAGGAAATGAACTTGCGATATGGCTCCTGAAGTCTTAGAATTTGGGTACTTAAACTTACCACAACAATGTATGGATATTCTTAAAGAAGCTCGCAAACCTACCACAAGACAATGTTGATAAACTAAATGGAAAAGATTTGTTCTATACTGCCAGCAACAAAAAGGTAACCCCTGAATGCACAAGTACAGACAATACTTACTTACTTATTGCATTTACAAACCACAGGGTTAGCTTTTACTTCAATAGGATTACACCTGGTGGCTATTGCAACCTATTTGCAAAATAGACTACATTTATTGTTATTTAAAATGCCTGTTAATATAGCTTTTATGGAGGAACTTAAAAGAATCATACCTCCAAAGGATTCACCTGCATCAGCATGGAACTTAAACATTGTACTAACAAGATGTATGGGGCCTCCATTTGAGCCACTGCACTCTTGCCAATTAGAATACTTGTCTTGGAAAGTTGCCTTTTTAATCGCTATTTGTTAGAAATGGGATCTCTAGTTGGCAAGGGCTTGCACCTTTGTCCAAGTAGGGACCCTTCTTCCTAGTCAGGGTAAGGGAGTTACACTCCTAAAATAACCCCTGCTCACCCCCTTGGTAGCTTGGCACGAGCAGTCAGGCTTATTCTAGAGGCAGTGTGTAAAGCATTTGCACATAACCCACAGTAATACAGTGTAAGCACTACAAACGGACACCACACCAGTTTAGAAAAATAACCAATTTTTATATACTCAAGACAAGACCAATTACGACAAAAATCCACAATACTATACTTTAAAAATGAATGCTTGATAAGGTAACTTCTTCTTTGCAGGAATAGTTCAAAAACAAAGTTCGTACGAGTCGGTAGCTCCGTCCGAGTCTACCGCGATGCTGAATTACACAGAGTCCAACAGTTCCGGCCGACCGCGTCGCTACGGACCAGCAGAGTCGTGAACAGACTCGGTCACAGTACCTTTCTCGTTGTGGCTGGTACGGAGTGTACGAGCCGGTCGGCGTTCGTCGCGGTTGCGGTGCAAGACGGAGCGATGCAAGGTGCGGTGTCCCTCGATGCGGTGCAGGCAGCGGCTCGAGCGTCGGGCAGACGGAGTCGGTGAGTCCAAGGCGTGCGATGCAGGGTGAGACGATGCTCGATGCGGTGCTGACAGGTTGCGATGCAGGCGACCAAGCCGGAGTGCGGGAGCTGGCGTCGGACAGCGGTGCGAGTCGGAGCGGTGCGTCGCAGACGTGCGAGCGGTGCCCCAAATGCGATGCGGTCACGACTCTTGAGCCAGTTGCAGCGACCGCGTCGGTCGGGTCCGGCTGGTTCAGTGAAGCGATGCGATGCGAACTGCGGTGCCCACAGGTCACAGTGCAAGCAGCGGCTCGGTGTTGACGGCGTCGGACGTCGCCTACGGTGAGACCAGGGTTGCGATGCGGGGCGATGCGGTCTGCGGTGCAAACAGGTCACCGGCCAGGGATGGATTCGGTTGACGGAGTCGGTTGCGGTTCCCTTCCTCTGTGGCAACTGAAACAGCGTTCCAGAAGCGGTACCCAGAGGTTTGTGAAGTCTTTGTAGTCCCTGAGACTTCTTAACAGGAGGCCAGCTCGGTTCCAGGCCCTTGGAGATACTCAGCACAAGTTTGTAGAAAGTTCAGTCCTTTCACTGCCCAAGGCCAAAGCAGCAGCTGCAGGCCAACCCAACAAAGCAACAACACAGCAAAGGGGCAGTACTCCTCCTGGCAGCTCTTCCAGCTCTTCGTCTTGGCAGGTTCCTTGATTCCAGCGAGATCTAAATTCATGGGGTCAGGGCCCCAATATTTATATCCCAAATTCCTTTGTTCTCTGAAGGCAGAGAGGCCTTTGCCTAGTCCAAACCAGTTCTGGAGCACTTTGTTGACAAGTCTCCGTCCCTTCTTTCAGAGAGTAGGCCAGGGACATCAGACGCACCACAGGAGGTGGAGCCAGCATTGTGGAGGGAAGGCACTGTCCTATTCAGGGCCCAGGTGCAACTCCTCCCACCCATCTACATGTAGCTCTTGCTATTCAGCCCTGTGCTGACTCACCCTGTCTCCTGGCATCCCCCAGCCCCTGTCACTCACACTCCAGACAAGGAATACACAACCTCGCAGAGGCAGGCTTGGATGGTTAGACAAGAAAATACCCACTTTCTAAAAGTGGTATTTTCAAACACAGAATGTTAAAACCAACTTCACTAAAAGATGCATTTTATCATTCTGAGTCCAGGCATACTAAACTCGAATTTCTACCATGTTCCCGGGTCAGTTAGGATTATAAGCTGTAATAATCAAAACTGCCCGTTCTGGCCTATGGGGAACAGGTAGCCTTGCAATAGTGAAAAACGAACTAGGCTGTAATTCACTATCAGGACATGCCACACACACCAGGGCATGTCCTACCTTTCGCATACAACGCACCCTGCCCACAGGGGTACCTTGGGCCTACCTTAGGGGTGACTAACATGTAGAAAAGGGAAGGTTTAGGGACTTGCAAGTGTGTGCACTTGCCAAGTCGACATGGCAGCCCCAGGCTGCGCACAGGCTCTGCGATGGCAGGCCCGAGTTACACTTTACGGGCTGTTTGCGTGGGTGGCACAATCCAGTGCTGCAGCCCACCAACAGCATTTGGTCTATAGGCCCTGGCACTCGCGGTGCACTTTACAAGGGACTGACACATAAACCAAATAGGCCAATCATGGAAACGCCAATCCGTAACACATTTTATACAGGAGCACTTGCACTTTCCCACTGGACAGCAGTGAGGAAAGTGCGCAGAATCATTACACCAGCAAAAACAGAGTCAAAACCGGGAGGTCAGAAAGCAAAAAGTCAGGGGAAACACGCCAAAAGATGCCAAGTCTAACACATGTCCCCTCCAGCTGAAAGTAGGGAGAACTACCCAACCCCATTGGAGTTCTCTTCACTAAGGCGGAAGAACCTGGACAGACCATCTGCGTTGGCGTGTTCTGTACCAGGACGGTGTTCCACCGTAAAGTCCATTCCCTGTAGGGAGATGGACCACCTCAGCAGTTTTGGATTCTCACCCCTCATTTGCATCAACCATCTGAGGGGCCTGTGGTCTGTCTGAACCCGGAAGTGAGTCCCAAACAGGTATGGTCTCAACTTCTTCAGCGCCCAGACCACAGCAAAAGCTTCCCTTTCTATGGCACTCCACCTCTGTTCCCTGGGAAGTAGTCTCCTGCTAAGGAAGCCTACAGGCTGATCCAGGCCCTCTTCGTTCAGTTGTGAGAGCACCGCTCCCACACCATGCTCTGAAGCGTCAGTCTGCACGACGAATTCCTTGAAGAAGTCAGGTGCCTTGAGCACGGGCGACGTGCACATGGCTGCCTTCAGGGCATCAAAAGCTTTCTGGCAGGACTCAGTCCAGATCACTTTCCTGGGCTGCTTCTTAGAAGTCAGCTCTGTTAAGGGGGCAACGATGGTGCCATAGCCCTTAACAAATCTCCTATAGTAGCCGGTGAGACCTAAGAAGGCTCTCACCTCTGTCTGGGTCTTGGGGGGCTCCCAAGCCAGAATGGTGTCAATCTTGGGTTGTAGGGGCGCCACCTGGCCGCTTCCTACCTGGTGTCCCAAGTACACCACAGAACCCTGCCCGATCTGGCACTTACTGCCCTTGATCGGGAGGCCTGCACCTTGCAGAGCCCTCAACACTTTCTCAAGGTGCTGTAAATGTTCTTCCCAGCTGGAACTGAACACAGCAATGTCATCCAGGTAGGCGGCACTGAAATCCTCCAGCCCAGCCAACACCTGATTGACCAACCTCTGAAAGGTGGCAGGGGCATTCTTCAACCCAAAGGGCATCACCTGGAATTGGTAATGACCTTCTGGGGTTGAGAATGCTGATCTCTCCTTGGCCCCATCGGTTAAGGCAATCTGCCAGTACCCAGACGTCAAATCAAACGTGCTGAGGAACCGGGCAGCTCCCAACCGATCAATGAGCTAATCAGCTCTGGGGATGGGGTGCGCGTCAGTCCTGGTGACGGCATTAAGCCCACGGTAGTCCACACAAAACCGGAGTTCTGGAGTGGCACCGGGCGCAGCAGCCTTTGGGACCAAGACCACTGGGCTGGCCCAAGGACTGTGGGAGGGCTCAATCACCCCTAACGCCAACATCTTAGAGACCTCCTCCTTGATGCTGGCTCTGACCCGGTCAGTCAACCTGTAAATCTTGTGCTTCACAGGAGGGCTGTCACCAGTGTCCACGTCATGGGTACACCAGTGAGTAACACCGGGGGTCAGAGAGAACAGTGGGGCGAACTGTCCCAACAACTGGTGACAGTCCCCCTGCTGCTCCTGAGTCAGAGTAGGGAGAGGATCACACCTTCTACTGACCCATCATGCTCCTTGGTAGACAGGAGGTCAGGAGAGGCTCACTCTCCTCTTCCACCCCATCATCTGTCGCCAAGAGCATACTCACTTCGGACCTCTCGAAGTGGGGCTTGAGGCGGTTCACGTGAAGGACCCTCAAAGGGTTCCTTGGAGCTTGCAAATCCACCAGGTAGGTGACGTCACTTTTGCGCTCCACCACCTCATATGGCCCAGTCCACTTGTCCTGCAAGGCACAAGGTGCCACTGGGGCCATGACCCACACTTTTTGCCCAGGTTGAAATTCGACCAGAGTGGCATTCTGGTCATACCATCTCTTCATTTCTTCCTGGCTTGCATCTAGGTTCGCCTGAGCGAGTTTCCTGAAGCGGGCAGTTTGGTTTCTAAAGGCCAGCATGTAGCTAAACACATCCTGGGGAGTTTTCCTGGGAGCTGCCTCCCAGCCTTCCTTTACCAAACTCAGAGGTCCTCTGACAGGGTGGCCATACAGGAGCTCAAAGGGGCTGTACCCAAGAGACTTCTGAGGCACCTCCCTGTAAGCAAAGAGTAGGCATGGCAAGAGGACGTCCCACTTACGCCTCATGGGTTCTGTTAGACCCTTGATCATGCCTTTCAAGGTCTGGTTGAATCTCTCCACCAGACCGTTTCCTTGTGGGTGGTAAGGAGTGGTGAACTTGTAGGTTACACCACACTCCTTCCACAGGGATGTCATATACTTGGATATGAAATTGGTCCCCCTATCAGAAACCACCTCTCTGGGGAATCCCACACGGGAAAAGATCCCCATTAACGCCCGGCCCACCACTGGCGCCGTCGTTGTCCTGAGAGGGATTGCCTCCGGGTACCGGGTGGCATGGTCCACCAAGACCAGGATGTACCTGTTGCCCATGGCTGTCTTGGGATCCAGTGGCCCCACAATATCCATCCCTACCCTTTCGAAGGGTGTACCAACAACAGGAAAAGGTTGGAGAGGAGCTTTGACCTTCCTCCCACTCTTACCACTTGCCTAGCAAGTTTGGCAAGACCTACAGTGTGCATCTGACTGCCTTCGCATTTGGGGCCAAAAGAAGTGGGTGACAAGCCTGTCAAAGGTCTTGTCCTGCCCCAAATGTCCTGCCAAAGGCACGTCATGAGCCAGAACCAGTAGGAAGGTCCTGAAGCGCTGGGGTACCACCAGCACACGGGCTGACACAGGCTCAGCAACCTTAGGCTCACTGTATAGGAGACCACTCTCCCAGTAGATCAGATGTGACCCGGACTGATTACCAGCTGCCTGGTCTGCAGCCTGCCGCCGCAGACCCTCCAGAGTAGGGCACTCGCTCTGCTCCCTGCAGAACTCCTCCCTGGTGGGACCCCTTCTTGCTGCCAATGGGTCAGCTCAGAGATGTCTCCCAGTTCGGCTACCTGCTCCCCTGTAGGCACCGGGGCATCCCCTTCGAGGTCCGCCTCCTCCCGGTCCGTGGGAACTTCGGGGGCCGGTTTCCGCGCCCCCTGCCCTTCTCTTTGCAGGGACTTGGGCCACTGTTCCAGGCTCCAAGTCCTCTTAATCACCCTTTCTGGCTGCCATTGACCGAGTAGACACGCATGCCCACTCTGGCAACCCAAGCATCTCCAAGTGAGACCTGAGCTCAACATCCTTCCATAAGGACTGCTCCAGGTCGTTACCTAGCAGACAATCTACAGGCATGGTAGGGCTCACAACCACCCTCAAGGGACCTGAGACCCCCCCATTCAAAGGGAACCTGCGCCACCATACACTGGCGCTCAGAGTTGTCTACAGCAACTACTTGGTGGAATGCCCCTGGGACTACCTGCTTCTCAGAGACCAGGTGACACCGGACTGAGGTCACACTGGCTCCAGTATCTCTGAGAGCCTCTACCCTGTTCCCATTGATGGTCACCCAGGTGCTATATTTCTTTGTGTTAGGGGGCACCTGGTTTCCTGGGACCATCTCACTGTCCCCTAGGGAGACAAGGGTCATTTCTGCGGGATCCCCACCCTCCTGTGGGCACCCCTCCTGCCCAAGCGCTACACTAGCCAACACTTTGGACTGTCCACCGGTGGGTGGCTGTGTCCCCTTTGGGCACTTGGGGTCCCCCTTAAAGTGACCTACCTGGTCACATGCATAACACTTGCGGGGCCGGTCTCAACAGGCTTCCCTGTAGAGACCCCTTTCTTCTTATCACCGGGGGCTGGGAACCTTTACCCTGGGTACTAGTTTGGGGCCCTTTAGAGAACTCCTGTGCTTTACCCTTGTCCCCCCACTTTTCTGCTGGGGACCCTGCCCACCTTTGGCTGAGTCTCCCCAAACGCTTTCTTGTGGACTCTGGTACTCACCCAGCGGTCTGCCTCCATAGCAAGCTTCCTGGGGTCTGTTAGCTTACTATCCACTAGGTGCTGGCGCAGATCTGCAAAACATAGACTAGACAAGTGCTCCCATGCAATCAAGTTGTAGAGCCCCTGAAAATCTGTTACACTACTGCCCTTCACCCAACCATCCAGCGACCTGCAGAACACATCCACACATTCCAACCAAGTGTTGGCATCAGACTTCTTACTGGACCTGAACTGATCCCTGTACTTTTCAGGAGTAAGACCATACTTAGTGAGAAGGGCATCCTTCATGTCAGCATAGGTGAGGTGATACCCCTTACCCAAAGCTATCAGAGCATCCCTTGCTTCTTCCGGGGAAAAGTGGCCACAATCCTGCTCCCCAATTCTCCTCAGGGACCCCATTCATGTGTATGGCTGCCTCATAACCCTGAAACCACCTTTGTATGTCATCCCCCTTCTTGAACTCCTTGCCTACATTCTTGGGAATGTGTACAATCCTGTCTGCCTTCCTGGACGAATTGCTGCCACCATCGGAGCCTGACTTACTCCTAAGTTCTAGCTCCTTCAGTTCTCTCTCATGCTCTAAGAGCATCTTCTTCTCCTCCATGGCCAATCTCTTCTCCTCCCGCTCACTCTCCAGCCTGAGCTTCTGCAGCTCAAACTGCCTTGCCTCCCGCCTGTCCTCCAGCTCCTCTGGGGACAGACTGCTGCTGCCTGACCTGGCGGGTTCCCCCCACCCAAAAGCACATCCACCCTGGAAATAGGCTCCTCCACCTCCTCACTGAGATTACCAGGCTGCCCACTGGCATGTCTGGCTGCTACCCAGGCCCTCAGCGCCTTCTGTAGCTCCTCCTTCCTTGTGAGGCCTTTAATTTGGACTTTCAGGTTTTTACAAATTGCTCGTAGTTCCTTTACGGCGTAGGTTTCCAACCTATCCTCCTCAAAGATAACTTCCAGAGATGCAACGGATGATGCAGCTGAGTCAGGCATGACAAAAGTAGTGAGTTGAAAACTGGCAAGATCAAAAATAGGCCAAAAGAAAAAGAACCAGTATGTGGTACGTAATGGTCTGCGATATGGTAGTAGTGCACACCAATCACTGTAAGTCAAATGCAAACACAAGTCCTATCCTCACCGCTGACAACCAATGTTAGAAATGGGATCTCTAGTTGGCAAGGGCTTGCACCTTTGTCCAAGTAGGGACCCTTCTTCCTAGTCAGGGTAAGGGAGTTACACTCCTAAAATAACCCCTGCTCACCCCTTGGTAGCTTGGCACGAGCAGTCAGGCTTATTCTAGAGGCAGTGTGTAAAGCATTTGCACATAACCCACAGTAATACAGTGTAAGCACTACAAACGGACACCACACCAGTTTAGAAAAATAACCAATTTTTATATACTCAAGACAAGACCAATTACGACAAAAATCCACAATACTATACTTTAAAAATGAATGCTTGATAAGGTAACTTCTTCTTTGCAGGAATAGTTCAAAAACAAAGTTCGTACGAGTCGGTAGCTCCGTCCGAGTCTACCGCGATGCTGAATTACACAGAGTCCAACAGTTCCGGCCGACCGCGTCGCTACGGACCAGCAGAGTCGTGAACAGACTCGGTCACAGTACCTTTCTCGTTGTGGCTGGTACGGAGTGTACGAGCCGGTCGGGCGCTCGTCGCGGTTGCGGTGCAAGACGGAGCGATGCAAGGTGCGGTGTCCCTCGATGCGGTGCAGGCAGCGGCTCGAGCGTCGGGCAGACGGAGTCGGTGAGTCCAAGGCGTGCGATGCAGGGTGAGACGATGCTCGATGCGGTGCTGACAGGTTGCAATGCAGGCGACCAAGCCGGAGTGCGGAGCTGGCGTCGGACAGCGGTGCGAGTCGGAGCGGTGCGCCGCAGACGTGCGAGCGGTGCCCCAAATGCGATGCGGTCACGACTCTTGAGCCAGCTGCAGCGACCGCGTCGGTCGGGTCCGGCTGGTTCAGTGAAGCGATGCGATGCGAACTGCGGTGCCCACAGGTCACGGTGCAAGCAGCGGCTCGGTGTTGACGGCGTCGGACGTCGCCTACGGTGAGACCAGGGTTGCGATGCGAAGCGGGGCGATGCGGTCTGCGGTGCAAACAGGTCACCGGCCAGGGATGGATTCGGTTGACGGAGTCGGTTGCGGTTCCCTTCCTCTGTGGCAACTGAAACAGCGTTCCAGAAGCGGTACCCAGAGGTTTGTGAAGTCTTTGTAGTCCCTGAGACTTCTTAACAGGAGGCCAGCTCGGTTCCAGGCCCTTGGAGATACTCAGCACAAGTTTGTAGAAAGTTCAGTCCTTTCACTGCCCAAGGCCGAAGCAGCAGCTGCAGGCCAACCCAACAAAGCAACAACACAGCAAAGGGGCAGTACTCCTCCTGGCAGCTCTTCCAGCTCTTCGTCTTGGCAGGTTCCTTGATTCCAGCGAGATCTAAATTCATGGGGTCAGGGCCCCAATATTTATATCCCAAATTCCTTTGTTCTCTGAAGGCAGAGAGGCCTTTGCCTAGTCCAAACCAGTTCTGGAGCACTTTGTTGACAAGTCTCCGTCCCTTCTTTCAGAGAGTAGGCCAGGGACATCAGACGCACCACAGGAGGTGGAGCCAGCATTGTGGAGGGAAGGCACTGTCCTATTCAGGGCCCAGGTGCAACTCCTCCCACCCATCTACATGTAGATCTTGCTATTCAGCCCTGTGCTGACTCACCCTGTCTCCTGGCATCCCCCAGCCCCTGTCACTCACACTCCAGACAAGGAATACACAACCCGCAGAGGCAGGCTTGGATGGTTAGACAAGAAAATACCCACTTTCTAAAAGTGGTATTTTCAAACACAGAATGTTAAAACCAACTTCACTAAAAGATGCATTTTATCATTCTGAGTCCAGGCATACTAAACATGAATTTCTACCATGTTCCCGGGTCAGTTAGGATTATAAGCTGTAATAATCAAAACTGCCCGTTCCGGCCTATGGGGAACAGGTAGCCTTGCAATAGTGAAAACGAACTAGGCTGTAATTCACTATCAGGACATGCCACACACACCAGGGCATGTCCTACCTTTCGCATTCAACGCACCCCTGCCCACAGGGGTACCTTGGGCCTACCTTAGGGGTGACTAACATGTAGAAAAGGGAAGGTTTAGGGACTTGCAAGTGTGCGCACTTGCTAAGTCGACATGGCAGCCCCAGGCTGCGCACAGGCTCTGCGATGGCAGGCCCGAGTTACACTTTACGGGCTGTTTGCGTGGGTGGCACAATCCAGTGCTGCAGCCCACCAACAGCATTTGGTCTATAGGCCCTGGCACTCGCGGTGCACTTTACAAGGGACTGACACATAAACCAAATAGGCCAATCATGGAAACGCCAATCCGTAACACATTTTATACAGGAGCACTTGCACTTTCCCACTGGACAGCAGTGAGGAAAGTGCGCAGAATCATTACACCAGCAAAAACCGAGTCAAAACCGGGAGGTCAGAAAGCAAAAAGTCAGGGGAAGCACGCCAAAAGATGCCAAGTCTAACACTATTACTTCACTTAAAAGTGTCAGTGAGATTCAGGCATTAACCTAAGAAGAACCATTCTTACAGCTTCATAGAGGCAAGGTAGTGCTTAGAACGAACCCAAAATTCCTTCCAAAGGTAATCTCCAATTTTCATATTAATCAATCAATATAATTACCTGTCTTCTTTCCACAACCTGATTCAGTTGCAGAGAGAGCTTTACATACTTTAGATATTAAAAGATCTTTAATGTATTATATTGACAGGACTAAAACAATCAGAAAGACTAAACATTTATTGCTTTCACACCTCCCCCATGGGAAATGCAATTTTGAAATCTGGAATTTCTAGATGGATAGTTAAATGCATTCAAAATTGTTATGCTGAAGCTAAAAGGCTTCTAACTGTTCGCCTAAAGCTCCCTCCACTTGCAAAGTAGGAGCTTCTATGGCATTTTTAGGGAACATTCCAGTTGCTGATCTTTGCAAAGCAGCAATATGGTCCACTCCACACACATTCACAAAACATTATTGAGTGGATGTATTTGCACGTCAACAAGCCAATGTTGGCCAAGCTTTTCTCAAAACATTGTCAAACAACTGCAACCCCCACGGGTTAACCACTGCCTAGGGAGAGGGACTGCTTTACAGTCTTTGCACAGCATGTCTATCTATAGCACACATGCCTCAAATGGATTATGTTACCCTGTAAGCATCTGTTCTTGGCATGTAGTGCTGTAGATTTCATGTGTGCCCTCCCTCCTCCCCAAAAAGCCTTGTGTAGGTTGCAGTTTACATACTTTACACCACATTACTCGCATGGACATCAAATTAATGATACATACTACAACTCCATTCTCTGCGACAAAACAATCTGGCGGTGGAGTTGACCATGCGCAGTATTATCAAGAGGAGGAGTCACACAGCCTCATGACTCGAGGAAAACTTCTTGGAACAAAAACAACTTGTAATCATCCGAGCCCAGCACTAGAGTGCGGATTTATGCACAGCATGTGAATCTACAGCACTACATGGCAAGAACAGATTCTTACAGGGTAAGTCATATAATCCTTTCACTTCCATCAGCCTTGCACTGCAGTCGGTGAACACTCTGTGCCGATACTCTCATACTGTAAGGAAGTTGGTTGCGCAAGTGCTGCCTGTGGTCTCAGAATCGCCAAAGCCATACTCTCCCAAGCAATTGTTAATGGCAGAGACTCAGCCAAGTTCACCATACTCTGTAGACTGGATACAGCTGACTCGCTAGACAATGCGATTGCATCATCAGTGGCACTCTGACGCCGTGTCTGATTGAGGTCAACTGGCTTTTAGGGGATGTACAGGCATCCCTTATGGGTATGCCCTTTGATGGCACTCGCCTTTTTGGCGAAAAGGGGAATTCAGCACTTGTGCGTTTTAAAGATAGTAGGACCTCCGCTAGGTCGTTGGGGCTCACCATGGCCCCACAACAGCCACATTCCTCCTATCGCCCCTTCCATGGCTTCGGTAGGGGCTACCAGTTCCATCCTTTCACTCCTAGCCTCCACAGCCACCAGGCTTTTGTGGCTGCTGACGTGGCTCCCACAGACCTCATGGGAACCAAGGCCAGAGGTCTACCCAGTCCACCACCCCTCCTGGCAGCCGCAGCCTCAAAGTCCCTTCAATATGTCCTTCCAACATCATGGACAGCCGGTTGGTAGCAGTATCTAGCATCATCCAGCACCACCTGCCTCCGTGGCAAATAATAACTTCTGACCAATGGGTGCTCCAGGCTCTTTTTGCCAAAAGAGCCATTGAGAGGGTGTCAACATCAGAAGTAGGTCCTGGTTGCTATTCCTGCTACTTTTTAGTGCCATAAAAGAGTGGAGGGCTTTGTCCGATTCTAGATCTGCACCCTCTCAACGACTTCCTTATAGAGGAAAAGTTCAAAATGCTCACTCTAGCTCAGGTCTTGTCCGCCCTAGATTCCGGAGACTGGATGGTAGCGTTGGACTTAAAAGATGCATATTTCTGTATTCCCGTCCTGCCAGCCCACAGGTGTTACCTGCGGTTCATGGTGGGGCACAAGCATTTCCAATTCATTATGCTCCCTTTCGGCCTTACCAGCGCCCCTTCGGAGTTCATGAAAGTAATGGCGGTGGAGGCAGCCCATCTGCAGAGATCAGGGGTTCAATCTTCCCCTACTTCGATGACTGGCTGTTGTAGGTAGGCTCCCCCTAGATAGTAGGCACCTCCAGACTATGACGGACTTCCTGCATTCACTGGGGTTCTCTATCAACATGCTGAAGCCGCACCTGCCTCCCCATCATTTGTTCCCTTTCATTGGAGCCATTCTGGACACAGTGTAGTTCTGGGCCTATCCTCCAGGGCTGCGAGTTCAGGATATTTAGGCTATGATAACAAGGTTTCAGCCAGTCTCTATCCTGAATTTCGGTGAGACTGACTCCGAGGCTGCTGGGCCTCATGAGCTCCTGCATTCTGCAGGTGAAGTATGCCCGTTTCCATAGGTGGCCTCTGCAGTGGGACTTGAAGGCCCAGGGGAATCTGTCCGACCTGGTCAAGATATCAGAGGAAACTGCAAAAGACCTGCAATGGTGGCTGACAAACCGCGATAGGGTCAGCGGCAGACCCCGTCCATTCCCCATCCAGAACTCTCAATGGTGATAGATGCGTCACCCCTGGGTTAGGGTGGCCATCTGGGAGAGGTGGAGATCAGAGGACTCTGGTCTCCAGTGGAGTCTCAGCTCCACATCATCCTTTTGGAGTTCAGAGCAATATGCTTGGCATTGAAAGCCTTCCTTCCATCTATCAAAGGTAGGCTGGTTCAAGTGTTCCCAGACACCACCACCATGTGGTACTGTAACGAACAGGGGGGGAAGGGTCATGGACCTTGTGCCAATAGGCTTTGTGCCTCTGGACATGACTTGAAAATCAGGACATTTCCCTGGTTACGCAACACCTTGCTGGATCTCTTAATGCTAGGGTGGACAAACTGAGCTGTTTATACCTCGTGGATCATGAATGGTGTCTTCACCTGGAGGAAGTGCAAGATCTATTCGGCCACTTGGGAGAACCTTGGTTAGATCTAATGTCCCCCTCGAGAACGCGCAATGTCAGTACTTCTGCACATTGGAGTTTCCAAGGCAGCTCTTGCTAGGAGACACATTTCGTCTTGAGTGGGGCTCAGGACACCTGTATGCTTTTCAGCCGATACCACTCCTGGCCCAAGTTCTCAAGAAGATCAGAACTGACCGGGCCCAAGTCATTTTAGTGGCCCCAGACAGGGCACGAAGACGGTGGTATCCTGAACTCCTGAGCATGAATCTCTGTTCTCCAATCAGGCTGCCTCTTCGGGAGGATCTCCTGTTACAGCAGCAGGGCAGAGTTCTGCACATGAACATGCACAATCTCCTCCTACATTGGTGGAGATTGAGCAGTGACAGCTGAGACTTTTCGATCTGCCTCCTGAAGTATGTGATGTGATTGGAAGAATGTGATGTGATCTTAGCAGCCAGGCATCCCTCGACAAAGAATGTGTACACCTGCGGATGGGACACATTTGTGGCTTGGCGTGCTGCCAATTCAATGATGCTCTGTTTGCACGCTTATCTGAAGTTCTATTGTTTGCATTGTCCCTCGCCTGGCAAGGCCTTGCTTTGGGCACAGTTAAAGGGTACTTGTCAGTCATCTCCGCTTTCTTACGGTTGCCGGATCAACCCTCCTTGTTCAAGTCACCCATTGTGATATGGTTCCTTAAAGGTTTACAACACGTTTCCCCCTGCTCCTTTCATTATTCCCATATGGGACCTTAATTTAGTCCTAATTTTTTTTGACATGCTCACTTTTTGAGTTCATGCACAGCTGTACTCTCAGATTGCTGACCATTAAAACACTTTTTCTAGTGTCTGTTACATCTGCCAAAAGGGCTAGTGAACTGCAAGCGTGCTCAGTCAACCCTTCGTTTACCACTTTCTTTTCAGACAAACTGGTCCTTCGGACCGGAGCTTCATTCCTCTCCAAGGTTGTGAGACACTTTCACATTGGCCAGACCATTACGCCACTGACCTTTGCTGCACCTCATCCCTCTAAAGAAGAGGAGAGACTCCACTGCCTAGTTCCAAAAGGAGTGTTATCATTCTCTATTGTTTGTACCAAAGTCATCCGGAAGGACGACCAACTTTTTGTTGGCTTTGCTGGAGCAGAGAAAGGGAAAGCAGTGCAAAAGAGTGACCTCCACATGGATTGTTATCTGCATCAAAATCTGCTACACACTGGCCAAGAAGCAACTGCCTGATGGCTTGCGGTCTCACTCCCCCAGAGCCAAAGCTGCGAGCACTGCACTAGTTTGCAAATTCCCAGTCCTGGACATCTGTCAGGCAGCCACGTGGGCATCGCTGCACGTTTGCCAAACACTACTGTCTCGACAGTCAGGTTTGGCCTAATGGGCATTTTGAGCTTTTGGGTCCTACAGGACTTTCTAGTATAACCAGTTCGCAGACTCTCCTCCGAGGAAGTACTGCTTGGATATCTATTCTGAGGTAAGGAATCTGCAGCTAGAAGTCTCCATCAGATAAACAAGTTACTTAACTTTGGTAATGCCTTATCTAATAGAGACTCACTTTAGCCGCAGATTCCTTGCCGATCCTCCACATTCTACAAACTGTGATTTCCATTCCAAGAGGTCCTTGAGGACCTCACTTTTGCACGCTGGTCACAATTCCTCAGTATGGCCCTATGGATCCGAGAATCCCTCCATCTGGGACACCGCCATTGGGTTCATCCTCAACGGCAGTTGGACCCTCCGAGCCCATCACCTGACTCTATCAACACTGGAGGAGGAGGTGCGCTCTCCGACTCCAAAGTCCCAGTTGCTACAACCTCGACTGAGGCCGTGCTTTGTTTCTGCCGATCTGCAACCTTCTGCCTTGGAACCACTTATTGTCCCCCCCTCCACAAGGCCGGACCCACCCACACACACACCCACCACATTCCCTGTTCAGAACAGATTCCAATAATGACTATGCTGCAGGTAATAAAACTGACCAACACTACCACGAGGAAAACTGATGTCAAGGAATCAAGATGCCAGTGGCCTTGACTCCTCTCCCGATTCTGGCTTCTTCCCGCCTCTAGGCTCTCCCACTGAGTAAAGGGACTACTTTGCTATAGTCATGGGGAGGGCAGCCGAAGTTCTTGACATACAGCCAACAATTTTATAGGTTGGCTCTAATTTCCAAACCGAATTCCTTCAGCCGGGGTAGACTAGACTAATACTAGGCACCTGCTGCCTTTCAATGAAGTACTGACTGACAACCTATTTGGGGCCTAGACCAAACCTTGTTCTGGTCCTCCAGTAAATCGTCAAATTGCGAGTTGCCACTGCCCTGCCCCAGGAGGCCCCCCTTTTTTTGCCTCAACACCCCTCTCCTGAAAGTCTGTGGGTGCAAGCTTCTACTAGTCGGGCGAACCCTAACACTTTCCCGACTGCTCCCCCGGATATGCAGTGTAAGAGTAGAGATCTAAAGGAAGAAGGTATTTTCCTCTACAAGTTTGACCGTCCAATCTGTTAATGGTAGGTGTCTGCTAGGCCGATACTCACTCACCCTCTGGGATTTGGTTGCTCAGATGCTTCCAAGTATATTAGAAGATCTATGCCCTATACTAAACCAGCCCATTTAAGATGTCTGTGGTGCTGCCAAATTCATGATTTGCTGCGGGCTGGACACCACAGACTCTATTGGATGAGCAGTTGGCACTTGCTTGCTGTCCATCCCCATACCTGGCTGCGGTTAACAGGCTTTTTTGGCGATGTTCAGTTGTCCCTTTGACGGGACCTGTCTTTTTGGGGACAAAGCTGGTTCTGCCCTTTGGTACTTCAAAGAGTGCAGGACTACAGCATGATCCCTAGGGTCTGTCTGCTCAGCCACACCAGCTGCAGCCGCCTTTTCATTCCTTTAACGGTTTTGGAAGAGGAATCCCGTGTAAGTAGCAGCTTCAACCTCAACAGGGTTCCCAGGCCTTTCATGGCCGACGCCATGACACCCACCGGCCACGCAGTTAGGGACACCACGCCAGGCTGTCTTAAGCTATCAGCCACCTACAGACTATGGCAAACCCCCTGTCATCTTTGTAGTTCACTATTAGGGTTTTGAAGTCACACCTGATTACTTCTCAGATGCTCCCCTTCATCGGAGCCATTCTGGACATGGTTCGGTTTTTAGTCTTTCCCCCAGAAAGTGAGTCTAGGACATTCAGGCTATGATCCTGATCTTTCAGCCTCTGTCATGGATTTCAGTGAGGTCGACTCTGAGGCTCCTAGGACTGATGTCCTCCTGCATCCTGCTGGTCAAGCACACCAGGTGGCATATGTGGACTTTGCTGTGGGATATGGAGTCTCAGTGCGCCCCAACATCAAGGGGACCTCTCCGACCACATCCAGATTTAAGAGGAGACTGCAAAAAATCTGCAGTAGTGGTTGCCGGACCGCAATTGGGTCAGCGGCAAGCCCCTTTCTTTACCCCACCCAGAGCTGACAGTGGTACCTGATGGATTACTTCTGTGTTGGGGCAGCTACCTGGGAGAGGTGAAGATCAAAGGTCTGTGGCCTCAGGCGAAGTCCCTGCTCCATATTAGCCTACTGGAGTTGAGGGCCATCCGCTTGACGTTGAAAGCCTTTCTTCCGTCCATCAAGGGGAGGCTGAAAGAGGTGCTTGTAGACAACGGCAATGCTATGTGGTATTGCAACAAGCAGTGTGGAGCGGGTTCCTGGCCCTGTGCCAGGATGCGCCCGCCTGGGGACATGGCTAGACCATCAAGGAATGTTCCTGGTGGTGAATCACCTGGCAGGGTCTTTGAATGTCAGGGCAGATGGGATGAGTTATTATCACCTAGTGGATCACGAGTGGCAGTTAAACCTGGAAGTGACATAAGTTCTCTTCCACAAATAGGGAGAGCCTCGGCTCGACCTATTTGACGCCGCCAAGAATGTGCAATCTCAGCAATTCTGTGCATTGGCGTTTCCAAGTTGTTCTCGCTTGGAGACGTGTTCCACCTAGAGTGGATCCCTGAACTCCTGCTTGCCTTGCCACTGATACTGCTTCTGTCCCAGATTCTGAAAAAACATCAGGGCTGACTGGGCCTAAGTCATCCGAGTGGCCCGGATTGGGCACGGAGGGTATGATATCCAGAGATCCTTGGCTTGAGCATCTGTCCTCTGACCAGGCTGCCCGTCCAGGAGAATCTGCTGTTGCAGCAATGGGGCAAGATTCTGCACCCGGGCCTTCGCTCTCTCCACCTTCATGCTCGGAGATTGAGCAGTGATAGCTGAACACCTTCGATCTTCCTCCAGAGGTGGTTGATGTCATCATGACAGCCAGGCATCCCTCGACAAAAACTTATTGTTGGGACAAGTTTGTGGATTGGTGTGGGACACACCAGATTGACCCCCTCCAGGATAAGTTATCTGACGTTCTGTTCTGTTATTTGTTTTGATCTCGCCCGGCAAGGCTTTGCTTTGAGCACAGTTAGAGGGTACCTTTCTGCTCTTTCAGCCTTTTTATGGTTGCCGGACCAGCCCTCACCATTTAAATCAACAGTTTTTATGTGTTTTTTTGGAAGGCCTGCAGCACTTGTTTCCTCTCTCTCCCTTTGTCATGCTACAGTGGAACCTTAACTTGGTCCTCACATATTGAAGTGTACTCCGTTTGAGTCACTTCACAGCTGTCCATTATGGCTTCTTACTCTTAGGACATTGTTCCTCCTCGCCATAACATCTGCATTGCGAGAGAGTGAGCTTCAGGCTTTCTGTGTCAATCTGCTGTACACTGCCTTCTTCCTAGACAAACTGGTTATGTGGATGCAAGCATCCTTCTTGCCAAAAATTGTGACGCCGTTCCACATTGGTCATATCATCACCCTGCTGGCATTCTATGCTCTGCCTTGACCCTCTAAGGAGAAGAGACTTCATTACTTAAACCCCCAAAAGAGCACTGACCTTTTACATTGATCATACCAGAGAACACCGTGTGAGCGATGTGCTTTTTGTGAGGTTCGCTGGAGCAAAAAGAGGCAAGGTCGTGAAGAAAAGGACCATCTCCTGCTGGATTCTGCTCTACATCAAGATCTGTTATGCAAACAGCCTCCAGAACGACTGTAAGCTCTTTCCACCAGGGGCAAAGCTGCTGCTGCTACTACTGTGTTGGGGTGCAGAGTTCCTTTCCTGGACGTCTTCCAGGCAGCTACCTGGGCATCACTGCATAAGTTCACAAAGCATTACTGTCTGGACAGCCAGGTTCGTCAAGAGGGCCATTTTGCCGGCTTGGGCCTACAGAACATTTGGATTTAAGCCAATTCACAGACCCATCCCCAAATAGGTACAGCTCTGGTATCTATTCAAAATGCGAGGAATCTGTGGTTAGAACTCTCTGTCAGAAGAACATGTTACTTACCTACTGTAACACTGTTTCTGGTAGATACTCTAACCACGGATTCCTCACCGACCCTTCCATTCTCCTGGTTCTGTGAATTGGACTGTATTCATTAATAAGTCTTGGGATCTGCACACTGGAGAAAGCCAATTTGCTGTTGGGGCTCTGTGTCTTGGGGCATGGATAGCCTGAAAAGCAACAGACGTCCGTGTGCGGGAGTGGTGCTACTATGGGCCGTGCACATATTTTCCTGAGCAGAACAATGTCAGTGCAGAGCAGCACGGTGCACCCTACCGGCATGTAGAGGTACTGCTCAAAAGTTTCTGGAGACATTCTAACGCCTGGGGAATATTTAAAAGATGAGAGATCTACAGTTAGATCGCATCTCTACCAGAAAGAGCATTACAGAAGGTAAGAAACTTGTTTGATTAGAATATCTGTCTTGTGGGACTTACTGCGCTCTATTAACCGATGTATATCAAAATGTTATGTAATTCAGCCGAAATTTACATTAATAAAAAAAAAAAAACAGTGTTGGGGGCGTGGTTGAGCCAGCCAAGATGACGGACATGAGTCTGTGAAGCTCTGTCGCCTTGCCCAAGCATTTGTCACCATCCGGCCTGATGACCCACACGATAGACCCCAGGGATAGCCTGACCCGGGCTGAGCTCGCTGACGCGAACCGGGAGCCCTGCCACTAGCCTCCCAGGAGGGTTGAAGCCACTGCAGCGGAGGGCAAGGCTGACCGGGCTGGACTGCTTCCTTGAGGGATCCCACTAGCCTGCGACAGCACAGGGCCCTCATCGGTGGGACCACCCTTCGGGCTGTGGCCCTTAGACTCTCTTCTGGTCCGCGGCCCCAGCTGGTGCATCCTGTGTGCTTGCCTCCTCTACCCGGATTACACCCTGCAGAGCTCCAGCTGCCCTACCACATCGGCGCCATCATCGAGGCGTGCAATGGGGCATATTCTTCCATCCCCACCTGTTGGGCCCCAGCTTTACCCCCTTCTTTGAAAACTTTGTACTGGACACAGGGGGGCCCACCTCATCTGCGCCATCATTGAGGCGCGCAGTGAGGCCTTCCTTTTCATCACCGCTAACTGGACCCCATCTCCTGATCTCAAGAGGTGCAATAATAACTCCACCCTTTTTCTTCCTGACTTGCGGTGTTCCTTTCTAGCCTGGACTAAAGCCCTTAATCATCTCACTCCTCACATTGTACATGATCAGGGTGTACTGGAAGCTAATCCCGCTCATGTGTTTGATTTTTCTCCTACATCCTGACATACTGTGATGAGGTTAAATAGCCCGCACCTGTTGCCTGATTGGCAGCGTTGAAGCATCACCTTACCTGTCTGCCTGCTCCCATGCCCCTAAAGCAAACCTCCCTGATATCGCATGGTGTGGGCAGGCTCCGGTCGGCCACGATTACCTTACCGGCGCAGACCCAGACTACAGAACTTAAACCCAGTGCCATCCCGGATACCCTACCTGAGGGCTCAAACTCAACTCCAACCACAACGGACATGCTGGATTTGGTGCTCGCTGCAATTGAAAATTCATGCCTTGCCATGGAAACGTGCTTTAATGCATTGGACTCTGATTTCAGCTTCCTACGTGATGACCACCGTAAACTTACCAACAGGATGGTGGAGGGTGAGCAACAACTAGCCACCCTACAACCGATTGTACTGGATACCTAGTGCACTAAACACGACCTGCAGAGCTGTATCCATCTCTTGGAGGACAGAGCTGAAAACCTCGAAGGTAGATCCCGCAGAAGTAATGTACGCATCATAGGCCTGCCGGAGGGAGATAAGGGTCGTGACTCTATCCAGTATCTTGCCAACTGGTTTAAAACCTTCACCCCACACTTGGAACGCACACCTCTTTTCACCTTGGAGAGGGCACATCGAGTACCCACCAGTCGTCCCCTTCCTGGCGCTCCCCCGAGGCTCATGCTAGCGAAACGTCTTCATTTCAAGGATCGAGACACTATCTTAGATGCTGCACGTTGTCCAGGGCCACTCAGAGTATAGCATAAAGTGGTCATGCTATCTCCCGACTACACCAGGGCAGTTCAACAACAAAGATCCTCCTTTCTAGGAGTAAAGCGCTGGCTGCGTCAGCATGGGGTCCAGTATTCTCTCCTCTTTCCGGCACGTCTGAATATTATAGCAAACAACGCTATTCACTTTTTCACAAACCCAAAAGAAGCATGGGGCTGGACAGCACACCAGTATGGCTCTACAGCAGCTGACAGAGCTGCCCCGTTCCAACCCAGCTTAAGTCGAGAAGGAGGAAACGGCAGAGATCCCGCACTCGGAACACTCCTTGTCCCTCCAGGACATCACCTCCGGACCTCGAACAGATCATTGAAGACTGACGCGGGGCCCGGCAGGCTGCTGCAGACATAGCACCAGATACTGCTACCACTGACTATGACGAAGGCCCCCACCTTTTCACCATGGACGATGATACCCTTCTTTCTGATGATTCACAGCGAAACTCCCCGAGTGGTTCAAAGACACCGCCGCCACCGATGCACAATCCCACCTGACTGAGAAGGGCCATTGTTTATCACTGAGTAATTGATAATATTGCATAAAATGTTTCCTTCCACGCTGTTGTCACTCCATACTATCCATCCTACTTTCCTATCCTACACATGCTCTCCCATGCGTCTCTCAATGAGGACCTAATTTCTTCCCCTACGCCTTTATTCCCCCTTACCCTTGATCTTGATGCGGGGATATGTTTCCAGGGCTTCCCTGGGACCACTTACAATATTGCGTGACATACTTCACACACTTTCACTTTTTATAGTTTTGACAGCAGCTATCGGAACTCAGACTTTCCCTCCTCGGGGGACCTGTGGGCTCCCATGGGCTGGCTTACTTCGTTTCATAGGGCAATTGCTACTTGGCGTATCACCACCACAGTTGCTCTCCCCCCACACTCTTTGAGTTATCACAGAGACAATGTTTGGGCATACTGTAGATATAGTAGGCTTCCCCTGTTTCACTTGCCTGGTTACATATAAGCCCCTCTACTACCCTATCCCTCCATCTCATGCATGACTCAACAGATTTTTAACACTTCATTTCCACACCAGGAATGGGACATGATGTATGACGAATAGGGAGAGGAGTCCCACCATATTATCGTTCCACACAAAACACACTTAATATGCAGTCCTGCTCTGACAATCTCCACCTGTTTACACTGAATGTAAGAGGCATGCACACTGCCCGCAAGAGGTATGAGGTATACTACTATATCAAATGTCAACAAGCACATGTGGTCTTCTTACAAGAGACCCCCACCACACTGCCTGGGCTAACTCGCCTACGTAAGCGCTGGAGGGGTCTTGTTTATGATACAACCTATTCAGTGTACGCACACAGTGTTCTGATTTGGATTAAACCCGGAGTCCTGTATCGGATATTAGATACCACAGTTGACACTGACGGCCGCTACATGCTCCTAGACGGGTGGCCATTACTTATTGGCAGCATTTATGCTCTCAACACTGGCCAATCAGACTTCTGGAACTCTCTTTCCTCCTCAATTGCTCACAAAATAAATTGTGTATTAGATTTGTACCTCGATAGATCCTACCACCCCCGCCTCCCCCCCCCCCCCCACCTTTCTCAAGTGCCCCTCCACATGGTCACACTGTGCGATTACATATCTGGGCACGACAGTGGTCTCTCTTGGATGCCTGGTGCACACATAATCCTACCCTTAAACTATTCTCATTCTATTCTCTGCCACACTGGCTCCACGTACGACTGGACTGCTTTTTTCTGTACAGTGTCATTGACTCCCCTCGTGTGCAGCGCCGACTATCTAGGACGCCTGATCTCGGACCATTATATGGACCTCCGCTGGTCATCCCCTAGATAATTTGTTCCGACCTGACGCCTCCAGAAGGACTATCTTGACGATCCAGTTTTCAGGAAAGAGCAGTGTGATCATATTCGACATTACTTTGTGGAAAACCATGGCACCTCCTCCTCGGAGTCAGTGGAATGGGACGCATTTAAAACGGTGATAAGAGGTCATTGCATACAGCAGGTGGTGGGAGTCTGTAGAACTCTAGATATCGAAATACAGTCTGCTGAGAAGCGACTTACTCAACTGAGCAAGGAAGCAGATCAGGACCCATGGAAGCTTTCGCAGCTCACTGAGGCTAAAACAGCCTATGCAGAACTCTTGGAACGGTTATGACGCCTCAATTTTACAGGTCATGCAACTAAAGTGCATCGAGAAGGGGACAAATTGGGTCGCCTCTTAGCCTGGCTCTCACGCCAAGACACTAACCCAGCTCCAATCACCGAACTCATCTCACCAATAGGCGCCCCTGTTCATTCCCAGGAAGCTATCCTAGAACAGTTTTACACTTATTACTCTACCTTGTATCGAGCCACTCCTGCCCCTGCGGGGAATAATTCCACTACTTTTATTGAAGGCTTACACTCCCTCACATCCCTGTTATGCACAAACACACATTAGACGCCAAACGCTCCACAGAGGATGTACTGCAAGCCCTTGGAGATTTTTCCCTAAACAAAACTCCAGGCCTTGATTGTCTACCACTTGAATTCTACACTGCCTTTTCCTCGCAACTTGCACCCAGATTGGTCAGCATGAATGAGGCTTCTTTGGCTTCTGGAGAACTTCCACCATCACTCAGGGAGTCTCTCCTGGTCTCAGTCCTGAAACCTGGGAGAGTCCCGACCCTACCAGCGTCATATCAACCAATTGCTATACTGGGTGCAGATTATAAGTTCTTAGGCAAGATATTAGCGTATCGTTATGCCCAGGTACTACCGGATCTCATACATGTGGATCAAAACGGATTCATCTCAGGTCGCAGCACTTGCCAAACCATACAACAACTTTTCCATATACAATACAGAGTTAGAGGGCTTTATCAAAGAGCGGCTTGTCTAATTCTAGATCTGGAAAAGGCCTTTGATTTGCTAACATTAAACCATCTCTTCCAGACTTTGACTAGATTTGAGGTTGGTCCCAGACACCTTGCGTATACGGGTCTTCTATACACTAATACGACGTCCAAAAGTCAAGTTAGGCTGCCTTGTTTCCCCATCAGTCCCTTTAGGTAGGGGAACTTGACAGGCTGTCCTCTCTTTTGATTGCTTTTAGCCCTTGAAGTGGAACCACTGGCTATCCGCTTACGGAACAAGGGTGCAGACTGGGGATACCCCTTGAGGACAGAACGCACGTGATAACCATGTACGTTGATGATCTCCTCCTTTATGTGAAAGACGTTACAAGTGACCTGGCCCCACTATGTGCTATACTTGACAAGTTTGCGGAGGCTGCAGGGCTTCGAGTCAATTGGGACAAATCAGTGATATTCGCTTTACCCTGACCTGCCACCCAGGTCCATTTTGCTGGGCTCTTTGCCCCTGCATAGGCAAGGTGCTGCCCCACGCTCTACTTGGGGATCCCCCTTTACCACACCTCTTCAGATATATTTGTGGAAATCTCTGTGTGGCACTACAGGGTATCAAAACACAAGTGCAGTTCTGGTGCTTACTGTCTCTTGCCCCGATAAGGAAAATTGCTTTGGCAAAAATAATTATATTACCTCGTTTACTCTATTATTTTGTCAATCTTCCTGTGGTCCCCCCTCACTCCTTCATTCAAGAGCTCAATTCCTTGCTGAGCGCTCTTATCTGGGGTAGTGAGCGACGCTGTTTGGCATTTAGCAAGCTGCAGCTCCCTCTAGATCGGGGAGGCTTAGGGACCCCCATCCTTCGAGGCGTATTACCTCACAGCACAACTACAATGAATATCACGCTGGACTGACGGAAGATACCTGGGGAAACCTGCTGTAAAGACCGAGTGATGACATCCCAGGCTATCCTTCGTCTCCTTCTACCGAAAACACCATCTCCCACCTCTCCACCCATACAAGTGGCTGTAGCTCGCACCTGCATGCCACACATTCACCGCATGTCACACAAACTACCAGCATATGCCCCGGCCTTGCCCCTGGCAGAACTCCCTAAATCCCCTGGATTTTACACAAGGCTTGACCTAGCTCCCTGAACCACTTGCTCGATTCACACAACAGGAGACCTCTTCTAAGACGGACAATGTCTTAAATTTGATCAGCTGACAACTGAGTATGTCTTATCTCCTGGACAGTTTTTATTACATCGCCGCCTCACACACACATTTCACATCCTGTAGAATGCCGCGGTAATTGAGCCTGCAACACACCCGGTCAGACAATCTTAACCATGGGTATTAGCCATCATTTAATCACCTGGCTGTATATAGCAATGCATGAACTGACCACGCTTTCCCTAGAAGCACTTCTACATAAATGGGTGGGGTAGTTCGGACGTGCACTCCATGATAAGGAATGTGAATTAGCCTTACAGTTTCCGCAACAAGTATCCTACAATTCTCGCTTTAAGAACTTACTATTCTTTATGCTAAACCGCGCATATCTCACACCGGCCCAAATCAATCCCATTTTCCCCCAAGCAGACGCTAGGTGTCCTAGATGTCACGCCTTTGGTGCAGATCTGCAACACATGATTTGGTCCTGTCCATCCTTACACCACTATTGGGTTAAGGTACACAAAATTCTCCTCCAGAATACAGAACTTCCCGATATCCACACATGGGAGGTATGCTCACTTGGTATTTTCAAGTGACGCAGGCCTCGCAAAGTACGCTTGCGATTCGACTCCCTTGAACTTCTCCTTGCCAAGCACACTCTTACCTTAAACTGGCGTTCCCCGACAATCCCCCCCATTGGAGGCTTGGTATGACGCGGTCCACAGATGGGGAGTGACAGAGGAAGATGCCCTCCGCTGTGAGGAGGTGCGTGGCCAGCGCAAAAGACCTCTCTCCCCCCAATGGTCTCCCCTGTTCTCAGAGTTTGTGCAATGCATACGAAATTATGACCTCCCCCAATGAAGACATCCAAGATACTGCCTTATTCACCATCATTTTAACTCCTTCCTTTATACACAAAGTCCGTACTGTTCGTATAGAGTGCTTCTGACTAAGCGAATCCAGCACACACTGCTCACATCTCCCTAGATATCCCTGAGGAAATGAATCCCGCTGCGCCCCCTCTACATGTGTCCCATCTCCTATCCCGGTTATATACTTCCCCCAGTTGCACCCATTGTCTGATGTTTGACAGCTGCATTTATATTATGAAGATACACTTTATGCACATGATTATTCATAATGTACTTACACATTGGACTCACATGCTCTAAACATGTATCTTTCTTCTCTTTGACTGTGCCCAACATTGATTTCGATTGTGTTGGTATTTGTGAGACTTACCATGCTGTTGATTGTACCTTTTTCTTTAAAATCAATAAAACGGATATGATTTTTTTTTTTTAAGCAGTGTTCCCGCACAATACTTTATTACCTGAGTTTTGTAAAGACACTATGAGTGTAAGCCCTCCTGCATTAGGGGTACAATGACGCCACTCCAGCAACCAAGCATTGTATTCAGGATAGTGGGCAGAGCATTTCAGTGAAGCTAAAATATTTGAATAAATGCTACTACACTCATTCTAAATAGCTTACATTATATTCGTTAAGGAGGAACACCATACCATGCTTCTTCAGTTCATCAGATTGAATCAAGCTCCTTGTGAAAAAAGCATGTAATCATAGCAAGTTTCATATATTGAACAGTCCCTCAGTTGCTGTTGTGTATTTGGTCCTCTGAAAAACTTCACATAATCTTTCGGCATGTATTTTGAAATAACTGATGGCATTTCCATTTGATGTGATGTCCCTTTTCAGTTTGCACTCCAGTATGCTTTTAAACAGATAGTTTAACAAACTTGGATCATGGAATAAATTCTTCTCTATCGATGCTAAAATATAATTGCATAACCATATTTACTTATTTTCATTTTGATCATTAGAAATTTGTAGAGTGAGCTTTGAGAACAAATAGCAGGGAATCTGACAGTGCTGGAAGGAGATCGAATAAGCACACACCTGTTTTACCCAGACTAATACAGCATTCCTACAGAACAATAGCTTAAATGTAGAGGCTTGCTGCGGCTGATACAATTGGGGATTTAGTTAATGAGCTCATTGCATGACTCCATTGGTTATCCAAGGAATCACTTATAATTGCTCAGTGTTAATCAATGGTACGCCGGTCAAATTCTTTGACATTGATAAACTGAATCAGTTGATTCATAGGAGACCTTGGAGTGGCAGTTTGTGTTTTTGCCTCCACTGTTGTACATGAGAGGCAGCTGTCCATTATGACCCCTAAATATGGCTATTGGCATTACCTTTCAAGCATACAAGAGTTTGGGGGTCTGATATGTAGCTTGCCGGACAAGCTTCTCCATTATGAACTGAACAGATATCGCGGCCCCCTAATTACATTAGGATATAATGCACTTGTAATTAGGTGGATGGGATATCCGATGTTGTCGTGTTAAAATGTAATGACGGAATCCTTGTGGCTCCTGATGGACTCCGTAGAACAGTGGCGTAAGCATTAGAGCGTAGTGAAGTGAATGCAGGTTTAGAATGTTGAGTATGCATTTACGCGCAGAAGAATAAAGACGTTATACTAAGCTCCGTGTGTGGTGTAGTCATTGGCGAGTCCCCAGGCTGGGGAGGACCTACAACTGGCGACGAAATAGCAGATAAGTAACCCGAAGATCAATAGTGATCTCCCAGAGACCAGAGAGTTTGCCGTGGTTCAGCAAACTGCTTGTTTGTGCCTCTGTGAAGTGTGGAATCATTTTTTGCTGAATGTGGAGTCAATGCACAGCCCCAGTCCATGTAAAGCATTTCAAAATAATGAAAGTTTTACTGAAAAGTCTACACTGTTGGAAGAGACCCTGCTGAGAAGACAGCAAAGAGAGGTACTGTGCTGCTACACAACTCAAAGCTGTACATCATGTGGAGTGATAGCGCTATAGGCATATGCAACCAGGTTTTTGAAGAGCAGCAGATTGCAAGATGAAACTGCAAATAGAAGCGCTGCCAGGCAGAGATCAACCAGGTGTCAAACAGCACAAAGAGACACCTATAGGCAATGTGATACAAGAAGCGGTCATCTGCTTACCAGTACTGATTAAAGAGAGTCATTGTGCCACAGTGCTGATGGAGTGACCCCATAGGAAGCTCCCGGGGTTGTGCCTGCGGAGCTGCCCATATCCGAAGCGGCACACCACCAAAGCTGCTGAGTGGGGCTCAGAATAACTCCGGAGGTCTCCGAAATTCAGAAAGCCGAGAGTGGCGATCGGAATTGTGAAAATTTGCTTTGCCAATGGAGACCAAGAAAGAGGTCACATTTCCTGTCATTATCAAAGATGACCCAGAGGCCATCATGTCGCAAGGCCTCAGAGACGATCTGCATAAACATGATCACCAAGCAGCCTCGGAAGGAACGCTACTCTTTACATGAGTAAGTTCCACCAATGGATACAATGCTGCCACCTTCTTGAAACCATCACCGCCATTTGATACCGCCAAAAAACGGAATATTGATGACAGATGGACTGCCTGGATAAAGACATTTGATGATTTCATTAATGTGATGGAAGAAGCAGATAACAAGAAGATAATCCAGTACCTTAAGAATCTTGCTGGTGAAGGTGTAAAAGAAGTCATAAATAAAATATTGCGAAGTGATGAAATTACATACAGTAAAATCAAAGAAGCCTTGAATCTCAAATTCAATCCAATGCCGAATGTGGATTACGAAAGGTACATCTTCAGTCAAGAACGACAGAAAGCTGGTGAGACCAATGACAAATTTAAGAGACTGGATCCGCTCATCAAACACTGTAAGTTCAATGAATTTAACGATAAGGAAGCTATACGCCTCAGAGTGATTGATGGATGATTGCCAGATTTATTCAGCTGACGATGCTGAGAGAAACTCCTAGGCTGGAGCGAGTTTTCATGGCTGCCAGAGCCGAAGAACGTGCTGATCGACAAGCTACTGACATAGAGGCCGGAGGTGCCCAGAGTGAGTGAGTCAGTCATGAATATGGAAAGGAAGCCCAAGCAGAAGGCCGAGGGACGCAGAGTGAATTTTCCCCAGAAAAAGAAGTTGTCTTCAGGTATGAGTTTTCGTTTCCACACTATGGTAAATGTCCCACCACTGGGCAAATCTGCAAAAGCTGTGGAAAGGAGAACCCTTTTGTGACGGTTTGCAAGGCGAAGGACAAAGTGAGTGCGTCACACCGCAAAGACAAAATGGGTGCCCGAACGTTCCAGCTGCGACGTTTCGACGCACGCCCATAAGGCCAAGCAACCACATCAGCTGAGGCAAATGGACACCAAATGAAGTCGATCAACATCTAAATCTTCGTTAAGCAGTTTTTCTATATCAATGTTAAGTGAAAGTAAAGAAGATGGTTGTGCCATGTCGATGTTTATCTCAGAGAAACGTGTGCATGTTGGACTGGTCGGTCCAAGAGAAGTTGACACGACAAAGCACCAGTCATTCAATTATTGTTCAAAAATCATACTAAAAGTCAACTGTTGTTCAGTACCTTTCATTATCGATAGTGGTGCGTCGATAAATATTATCCCTGAGGAGAGATAATATGAACTGTCTCCATTGCTCCAACTTATTCCATCGAACACTAAAGTGTATATGTGAGCTGCATTGACACCACTAAAAAGTCAGGGCTCATTTGTAGCAACGATGAAACATATGAAAACAAAAGTACAAGCACCCATTCATGTACTTCAACGTACGGTGTCACGCGCCTGTTTACTCAGCTGCTGCACAGCTGCTGATATAGGACTGATATGCATGAACTATAACCTGAATGCTCATCATGAAATAGTAGGTCAATTCCCTTCATTGTTTCATGGGTTGGTAAACTCAAGACTATGAAAGTCAAATTACACATTAATGAGGACGTCCGTCCTATTGCTCAAAGACGCAGACAAATTGCCTTTCACTTATAGGAAGCTGTTGAAAAATAACTGGAATTATTAGTCAAACATATTATTGAGCGTTCCACTGGTCCAACTCCATGGGTTTCTCCCATGGTGGTAGTACCCTTAAAAGACAGTGAAGGAGCTGTACGCATCTGTGTGGATAGGTGCCAAATGAACAAAGCAATTGAAAGAGAATGACATCCAGGTCCGCACATTGCCGACATAACACAACAGAATGGTGCAAAGGTGTTCTCTCGCCTTGATCTGAATAAAGAATATCATCAGTTGGCACAAGAGGAGAATTGCAAGTACATTACAACCTTTTCTACACATGTTGGTCTGTTCCTTTACAAAAGACTATTTTGGTGTGTCATCAGCTGCAGAGCTATTTCAGGTTGTCATTCGACGCAACATTACAGCCTGTCAGGAATGCTTTCAATTATAGTGATGACATATTGGTTTTTGGAGCTACACAGAAGTAGCACGACAAAGCTCTCACGCAAGTGTCATTTGCTTGCTGATGCCAGTTAAACTTTGAATGCCGAGATATGTGAGTTCTATAAGAAAGTTAAAATTCTTTGGCCATATCTTTTCTGATGGGGGTATGACACCCAATCCAACTGAAGTGCAAGTGCTTTCAACTTCCAATCCCCCACAAGATGTTTCCATGTTATGTTCATTCCTTGGCATGGCCAGCTATTGCTCTGGATACATACAAGACTTTGCTACTGTCAGTGCGCCATTAAGAGACTTAACGAAAAACAGGTTTTTTTCTTTGGTCACATGAATGCGAGTAAAGCTTCTAGAAAATCAGACAAGCTATTAAGAATGCTACTGAAATAGCATACTTTGATCCAAAGCTTTATACTGAGGTTGTTGTTGACGCTAGCCCTGTAGGGTTGGGCGCCATGCGTGCACAGCAGACACTCAAATGCTCGAAGACGTATTGTGGCATATGCAAGTCGAAGTTTATCCCAAACTGAACATGCTTATTCACAACCTGAGAAAGAAAGCTTAGCAGTGGTGTGAGCTTGTGAACATTTCCACGTATTCTTGTATGGGAAGCCTTTGAAGCTTTTGACAGATCATCAAGCATTGCTGACAATCTTTGGCAATTTAAAGGCAAAAATGCCTCCTCACATTGAATGTTGGGGTCTGCGATTGCAAGAATACAACTACACCTTTGTGCATCGTCCAGGGAAAGATCGTAACCCTGCCGACTACTTCTGAAGAGTGCCTCTACAGTGCAATGGCACCATTCTAAGATGGCTGAAGCCTACATAAATTTCATTGTGAAATCCAGCACCCCAGCTGCTATTTTATTGGAACAAATGGTCACTGCCACACGTCAAGATAGTGAAATGCTAAAACTGAAGGACATTATTACACATCAGTCTTGGTACCAGCACTCTCGACCTCATACCAGTGATTGTGAATACCAGAAAGTTAAAAATGTCAAAGACGACCTGTCCGTTACTTAGGAGGGTATTATTCTAAGAGGTTTGAGAATTGTTATTCCGGAGTGTCTGCAACAACAGATAATTGAAGTGGCCCATGAAGGACATTGGGGAATTGTTGCCACCAAACAAGCTCTCCGAGAACGAGTCTAGTTCCCACATCTTGATGGGAGAGTTGAAAGAGAATTGAAGGCCTGTCCTCTATGCAACTGCCTGTCATCGAGAACCACTCAACTTACCTTAAACATGTCAGAGTTGCCAACGCATGTATGGGAAAGAATTCAGAGACTTTCTCAGTCATCTTAATATGAAGCATCAGAAGAGCACACCTTATTGGCCACAGGCCAATGGCCTTGTAGAACGTTTCATGAGTACTCTTAAGAAAGCTGTCCAGCATGTTGTACTAGAAAAGCTCACCCTTAAAACTGCCCTAAATTTGACTCTTCAAGCTTACCGTTCGGTTCAGTGACAAAATATTGAAACCCAAAATATTGTGGTTGAAAATATCGTGCACAAAATATCGTTGTCCTATACTTACAATGTAACTGACAAAAATATTGGGGAAAAAATATTGTTTTACACTAATATCGAAAAATATATACAAAAATATTGTTTTTTAAGATAGATATAGTTAAATATAGTAAACATTAAATATTTTAACATATAACAGTAATGTAAAAAAGATATATTTAAACCATATAAAAAATATATCAATATATAAGTATTTAAACAAACATGTATGTTTATTTACTTATATAAATGTAAAACTATAAAAATTTAAATTTATATCATAATTTCCTATTTAAAAAAAAAAATGTAATAAACTTTATTGAATTTTAGACCATCTGAAACAGAGTACAAGGCACATTACTGAAAGAGGTAAACCGTTCATACAAGGCAGAACATCCAGTAGTTATAGGGCAGTAAACATACAGAATATCCACCAGCACAAATCCACATCTAATTAAGCAAATTGACCCAGCCATTTCCCCCACACTCGTCCATGTTTCTGGGTACAGACGCGGTTTTCAAAGACCACACGCTCCTGTTGCGTACCCCAACAGAGTAGGTGATCCGGGAGACATCCAAGGCGCGGCGATGTCCCATTTCGCCACCTGGAGTGCTGTGCCCAGCAATGCCCTCGTGCCCCCAGAGCCTTCAAATACCCCAAGAAGAACCAACAAGGGACACCCTTGTCCATTCCTGGAGCACCACTGCGCAGGTCCATACCATATGATAGAAATCTGCTTGGTTCGTTCCGCATCGAGGACATGTGGAAGTGTGGCGTAAACCCGCCCAGTACAGGTGAAATGGGGAAACGTATACATTGTAAAGATAGTTGGTCTGAATGAGTCGTTGTTTGGAGGAGGTGGCAAGCTTACGAAGGGCCATTGGGGCATCGCGCCAGTCCTCATCTTCTGCGGGGCCCATCCAACCCTCCCAACGAGTCCTAAGATGGTCCAGTGAGCCCAGGAGTTGATAGCGAGTGTGCTATGGATCTGAGAGATCCCACCACTGTCCAGGTGTCCCGTAAGCAGCTTGGCTTCCGGGCGATTGAACTTTAGGAGAGTGTCGGCAGGGAGGGAATTAGCTTGGATGGTGTGTCTGAGTTGCAGGTATTTATAAAATTGGGTGTGCTTGAGGCTGTATGTCTGTTGAAGGTCTTGAAAGGAACTCATGTGTCCCCGACCATACATCGCCCAGTCCTGTGATACCAATGAGGTCCAGGAGTGGAAACCGCTGAGAGCGCCAACTTTTCAACCAGGTGCAGTGCCAAAGTGGCATCTGCCGCATAAGTGTGGCCTCCCACTGTACATGTCGAAGGGCCGCCTTCCATGCAAGAAACATCACTCTGGTCACCAGCGGCATCGAGAGGGAGACCGGAGACCCGTAGAGCATGGCTTGGGGATGGGGAAAGCCCAGCAATGAGAGTTCCGCACGATAGGCGGGGTCAGACCATCCTCCATTAAAACAGTCATGGAGGACGAGGAGATGGGAGGACAAGTAATGAAGATAGAGATTGGTCATGCCCAGGCCTCCCATCATAGGGGCCCCATTGACAGTGTGCAAAGGCAATGGGTGGCCGTGAGCCCCGCCACAGAAATGCTTTAGCACCACCGTGTAGTGCAGAGAACCATGCCCGAGGCAAGTAAAGTTGTAAATTTTGAAACACATAAAAGAAATCGCAGGAAAATCATCATTTTGTAAAAGGCAATGTGCCCCAAGACATTGAGGGAAAGGGTACCCCATTTAATAAGGTCTGACTTGGCTTTCTAAACCAGGAACTGGAGGTTAAGGGCCCAAGTGAGTTCAGGGTGCAAAGCGATCCATATGCCCAGATGTTTAAAACTAAGCTGACGGAGAGGAATTGTCGTTTACCAGTCGAAGCATTCCCTAGATGGTGCCAGGGTAATCAGTACCGATTTAGATGGGTTCATCCGGAGGCCTGAGGCTCTTTCGAATTGTTTCATTTCATTATGTCTTTATTTCGATTAAAATAATCATAAAAGACAGTACATACAATGTCAGGTTAAAAATACTTGAAATAAAACACAGTACTGTATGTAACAATCAGAACAATAAGACTAATAACAATAATTAGTGCAAGACATTGATCTTATAAAATGGCTCAATAGCCGAGTACCACATTAAAAACCATAAAAATACAATCATACTATATAAAACCAAATTATCATCACTACTATAGGTTAAATAACAGTGTCTCACTAAAATGACACCGCAGCTATGGAGCTATGACTAGGCGCTGGTTACTCTTAATTTTTTTACAGCGGATAATCCAGGCCCAACTCAAAAATTTGGCCATAGCTACAACTATAGGAGCCTCAGTGGATGACCGCAAGATCCTTAACGCCTCCATAGCAGATCTAGTGCCCAGGTTCGTGCAGATGGGTTTCAGCCATTTACTCCTGGGAAGCATGTAAGCCGGGCACGCCAACAAAAAGTGGGATATCGATTCCATCGGAGCTAGACATGCAGGGCAATGCTCTGACCCGTGCAAGCGCCATTTGCATGTAAAGCGATACCAAAGGGGATGATGGACGGAGCGTTTGAGCAAATCAAACACTCACCCCCAGTCAACTGATCTGTTTTTAATCCATCATCATTCTTTAGCTCACTCCACCACCCCAGTTCAGACATGGCCATATGCAAATCAGTCTGACCCTGTGCCTCATGGGAACAGTCCAGCCCGAACTGCCAAGCCATGTCTTCCCTGGACCGGAAACAAGCATCCTGGGACCGGTTTCTGGCTATTCAGCCGTCATCAGCCAGGCTAGCTTGAATCCAGTGGCAAAGTGAGCAAGGGACCCACGACTGGGCATACCCTGCCAACTTAGGGCGAACAAAGCGATACCAAAGGGGATGATGGACGGAGCGTTTGAGCAAATCAAACACTCACCCCCAGTCAACTGATCTGGGCTCTCACCCCGAGTCAACTGATCTGGGTTTAATCCATCATCATTCTTTAGCTCACTCCACCACCCCAGTTCAGACATGGCCATATGCAAATCAGTCTGACCCTGTGCCTCATGGGAACAGTCCAGCCCGAACTGCCAAGCCATGTCTTCCCTGGACCGGAAACAAGCATCCTGGGACCGGTTTCTGGCTATTCAGCCGTCATCAGCCAGGCTAGCTTGAATCCAGTGGCAAAGTGAGCAAGGGACCCTTGCTCACTTTGCCACTGGATTCAAGCTAGCCTGGCTGATGACGGCTGAATAGCCAGAAACCGGTCCCAGGATGCTTGTTTCCGGTCCAGGGAAGACATGGCTTGGCAGTTCGGGCTGGACTGTTCCCATGAGGCACAGGGTCAGACTGATTTGCATATGGCCATGTCTGAACTGGGGTGGTGGAGTGAGCTAAAGAATGATGATGGATTAAACCCAGATCAGTTGACTGGGGGTGAGTGCCCAGATTAGCTCAAAAGTTCCGTCCATCATCCCCTTTGGTATCGCTTTGTTCGCCCTAAGTTGGCAGGGTATGCCCAGACGTGGGTCCCTTGCTCACTTTGCCACTGGATTCAAGCTAGCCTGGCTGATGACGGCTGAATAGCCAGAAACCGGTCCCAGGATGCTTGTTTCCGGTCCAGGGAAGACATGGCTTGGCAGTTCGGGCTGGACTGTTCCCATGAGGCACAGGGTCAGACTGATTTGCATATGGCCATGTCTGAACTGGGGTGGTGGAGTGAGCTAAAGAATGATGATGGATTAAACCCAGATCAGTTGACTGGGGGTGAGTGTTTGATTAGCTCAAACGTTCCGTCCATCATCCCCTTTGGTATCGCTTTGCATGTAAAGGCGTTAATTGGGAGAGAGCCAACCCTAAACTGGTGATATAATTTCCTATCAACCGGTCTAAGGATGGTATCCCAATATTTTTCGAGCACGAAGTCCTGTTTTTGCGTGAGGAAGTCCCTGGTTAAAGTAGGCCTAGTAGTGGAAGTAAAGTAGTTACTCTTGACCATCTCCCAGTATGCGGCCTTAAACTCCCTTTTAGACGGAAATAGATTATCATCGGGATGCTCCCATAAACCACTCATCCCCATCCCGCACAAGGTGTTTTTTACATTCTGTAGCCATTTGATCTTCCCCGTACAGCCGACCCCCCTGAAATCCATAAGGGATTTGGCGTATTGGGAGAGCTCGGGCGTGACCCAGAGTCGTCTCCAAAACGCTATCGGTCTAAATCGGGCTAAATCCTCTATGCGAGGACAACCCAGATCCATAAAAAGTGGCAATAGGGGCGTAGATTGTGGAAGGCTCGTGATGGCTCTAACAAATTTATTCTGAGCTTGTGCCAAGGAGGAGATGTTCTCAAAGCCCCATAACTCCGCACCATATAAGACTGAGGAAATAACCTTGGTGTTGTAAATCTTAAGAACCGGGGCCATGGGCTTAGTGGACGAGAGCTTTTGTTCTTTTACCAGAGCTCTTTCGAATTGTTCGAATAACAGGAGATATCGGGGTCCACTCACAGTCCGGCTGGCAAGATAAAGCAGGACATCATTAGCATATAATGCGATGCGAACCTCATACCCTTTACACCAGACCCAGCCAGTACATCGGGGATCCGCACGGATGAGTTCGGCCAGAGGCTCTATCGCTAAGGCGAAGAGGAGGGGAGACCGGGGGCAACCTGTCTGGTCCCTTGCTCTATGGCAAAGACATCAGAGAAGACCCCATTTACTCGGACCCGAGCGGTGGGGCTGGAATAAAGAACCCGAAACATGCTCTGAAATCTCGGTCCAAGGCCGGTGTGAGCAAACACCAACTGGAGGTAGCCCAAGTCCACCGTGTTGAAGGCTTTCTCAAATTCAATAAGGAGCAAGGCTAGATCGGAAGGCAATCGATGACGGTGAGCCAGGGCCACGTGCAGCCGGCGGATACAGTGTCTCGTGCTCACGGATGGCATAAAGCTGCATTGGTCCAGCTGCACCAGCCTAGTCAGGACTTGCTTGAGCCTGTTTGCCAGTATTGGCGCACATTTTTTTTAACCTTGCAATTGAGAAGCGATATCGGGTAATAATCTGCGAACGATGTGGAAGGGGGCTGCGTTCTAGGTATTACTACTATAGTGTCTGAGTCGAACTCCATGGGGAAGGACCCAACCCAACAGACCTCCTACTAGAGCGACAGAAGATAAGGGATAAGTGTTTCCTGAAACATAGTGGAACATAGTGTAGTATTCCATAGGAAAGCCGTCTGGACCCTGGGTTTTACCTGGCGTCATACCTGACAGTGCCTCTCCAATATCTTCTGCTGTGAGGGGCTCATCCAGCAGGTGAGCGTCGTAGGGAGGCAACCAAGGAAGGGAGATCGAGTCAGGAAAAGACCGGTGCACAGCCGCGTCCCTGTCTACTGGCTTGGAGTATAGTGTTCGATAGTAGTGGGTGAAAGCTTCGGCTATCGCAGGAAGGGATTGCCGAGACCGACGAGTGTCATCTAGCATCTCAGGAACAATCCTGTTGGCCTGTTGACGGGAGACCAGCCAATAAAGTAGTTTTCCGTTTTCATCCCCCCCAGCCGTAAATCCTAGTTATTGAGGCATGCCAGAGGTGTTTGGCTGCTTCAAGGGAGAGCAAACGAATGTCCTCACAGATGAGGCCTAACTGGCGAGAAGTATCCGTCTGGGGGTTAGACTCCAACTGCTGCTCCAGGCCAAGAGCATGTGCCTCCAACTGAGCAACAAGAGCAGAAAGATCACGTTCCTGGGCCCTAAAATAGCTCTTAGCAGAGCCTCGTATTGTTGCTTTACTAGCGGCCTATAGGGTTGCCATACAGGCAAAGGAGCCTTCATAGTAAGTTCAGAGGTCAGACCCGAGGGAGTGGGTGAGCTTCTTGTCTTGGAAGTACCAGACATTTAAGCGCTACATAGGGCACTGTCCCACAGGAGGGTGCCCAAGATGGAGGAGTAAAAGAGAATGTTCTGAAATACCGCGGGGCAGAATCTGAATCGGAGTCAACAATTGACAGTCAAAGAGGGTAGGAAGGCAAGGTCTATCAGCGAGTGAGTGTGGTGAGCCACCGAGGTATGTGTGAATTGTCGACGTTAGGGATGCCAGAATCTCCACGCATCGCAGAGACCCAGAGTCATGGTCCAATCAGCGAGATGGCGGGCACCAACCCCTCGGGAGACCGTGAGGGTGCCAGAACTATCCAGGTCAGGATCAGGGACTGAGTTAAAGATGCCTCCTATTATCATGAGCCCTTGTGGAAGGCAGGTGAGAAGAAGGGAAAGGTCTTGATGACTAGGGGACAGCGAGGCGGGTGGCACATAGACACACATTAGCAGGATCACTTGTGCTTCCAAGGTGTCCTCCAAGGCAATAAAGCGCCCCTGCGGGTCACGTGTTACGCACTTGACCACGAGAGGAAAGGAACGGCGCAGAAGGACGGCAACCCCCCTACCCTGCGTGGAAGACTCTATCATAGCCCTTACGGGCTAAGAAGGGGCAATGTTCCGCCATGAGGTGGGTTTCTTGCAGCAACAGGACCTCAGGGCTGTGCTGGTGAGCGAACATAAAAACCGCTGCTCATTTCACTCGGTCCAGCAGACCGTAAACGTTCCACGACAGGACTCGAACGGTCATTTGGGTGTGAGGTGGGGATTATTGTGAAGGATGGGCGTCGGTCAACCCAGATAGCGAGGCTCACTGGGTCCAGTGAAACCATAATGAGCGTGCCAATGGCGTGTTGTGAAGGGATGTCACCCAAGGACTGTGCGTTGTAGCAAAGCAAGTGTGTGTGTCAAAACCTAAGGAGGGAAAAAGATTAACAAAGACAGCAAACAACAGAGTGCAAATTGAACCCCATCCCCCCCAACTCCCACTCCTCCCCACACTTCTACCTAGAAGCATCTGTCACCCTGTAAGTTAAAGAAACCAATTAACACAATGTCATGTACATCTTGAATGGAGAAACACCCCATCATTGCAGGAGAAGACGATAAGACAAGACCACAGCTGCCATCATACAGGCGGATAGGGGACCCCTAAGTATCGGGTGAACTCGGGAGGCAAAGAGAGAGATAGTTAAACAGCATGTTGCATAAGGGAGTAATGCAACATCCAAAGTAAGAGGGTGCGTAGCCACTAGAGTCAGGCCCGTCCTGTGGCAGGGCTATGGGGCATGTCAAACCCAAAATGCGGATCAGTTAGTGTAAAAAGGGAGTCTGTTTCACCCCCTGGCTCCGCATTGTCGTCTCCAGCTGCTGATGCCAAGCCCAAAGCGGACTAAGACGTCCAAGGATAGCAGTCACAGTATCACAGCCGCCAGAATGTCCCTGGTAAGCTAACAGGATAAGGCCTAGGTCAAAAGGATGTGCAGCTGATAGAGGTCAAAGGCAGTCAAATGGTGGGGCTGCAGGACAAATCGGAATTGGTGTGGAGGGTGTTGGGTCCTGGAGTGAGGCCGCCTGCCCATCGGTCTCCACCTCCTCATCCTCACCCCAAGAGGCAGGATTCAAGGCCTGTCGAAAATAGAAATGTGAATGCTCTCATGGGGACCTCGTGGGTGAGAGCTGCTGGCCAGCTCTGCACACCCTCCCCGATCGGGTACGATGTCTACGCAGCTTAGGCGGTACTTGCGCTCCCAGGGTGCCGGACGTCTCCCGGTGCTGTGCGGGGGAGGTGACGCAGCCAGGCGGAGTCGAGAGTGTCGAAGAAATGTGACTTGTTGAGGTGGATAACAAGGAGTTGCGCCGGGAAGAGCAGACCGTATTGAAGTCCAATAGCTCTCAGCTTTTGTTTAACCTCTGTGCATGAGCGCCTGTATTGTTGGACCTCACGAGTATAGTCCGGAAAAAGAAGAACTTTAGTGTCCCCGTAGCGGAGGTCAGGATCCTGTTGAGCCTCTCGGAGAATGGCGTCCCTGTCCCTTAGTTAGGAATGCAGGCTATTATCGGGCGGGGCGAAGCCCCCGGTAGAGGCCTAGGGGTCAGGGCTCAGTAAGCTCTCTCAATGGCAAACCACGAGGAAAGGTGATCAGCGGGCATCCAGGATTTGATCCAATGTTCCACATGATCAACCTCTTGTTGAGGATCGTCTCCCTCCACCCGCTCCGGGACTCCAATCAATTGGATGATGTTACACCAAGAACGATTTTCGGCGTCTTTGGCGCACCTGTGGAGGTCGGTTGTTCGAATGAGTAAAAGTAAGACCTGTTTTATTGAGAGTGGAGAGGTCGTCCTCGGCCAATGAGATCCGGGATTCATCATCCGTGAGCTGTGCTGTGGCATTAGCGATCTTGACGCATCAATGCCACATCGATTCTAACCTCACCAATCTTGTTCTCCACCGCTGTCTGTGAGGACTGGATCACTTGCAATATCACGCTGAGTTCGGTGGTGAAGGAGGCGGATCTGTCGCCATTCGGCGGGCCCGGGGGAACCACTGGAGGAGCCAGTCGTTCACTGGTCCATTTTCATCTGTTTAGGGGTTGAGTGGGCCGTTCGGTCTTTACCCATCGTGTCGAGGTGGTGTGTGGCAAGACAGTTGGAGTAGTACCAGGTAGGTCAGTGTTCTGACCTCTGACAAAGAGGAGGAGGAATGAGGGGGGACGTCCAGCCCCAGGTAAGTAGCCCCCGATCCCAACCTCAAGGGCCAGGTAGAGCACTCCGTTGGACCAAGTCTGTAGTGGCCAGCCTGTAGAAGCCCAAAATTTTTTAAAGATCGCCCCTGCAAGGGGAAGCAGGAGCTGTGATTGCTAGGGTGAGCCTACCACCAGTCCAGACCTATGCTCCTGAGGGGGCCTGACCAGTTGCAGGCAGTGCTCCAGCCTCAGGTGGAGGGAGCACAAGGGGCGGCACAGAAGGGAGCCAATGAATGCAGGCGGCACAGGGCTCAAGTCTCTTCAGGAAGTCTCTGGTTTCAAGCAAGGACCATCAATGAGGCCCGCCCCAGAGAGACTCATTCAGGCCGCTACGGAGCTACGGTCTCATCTGGGAGGCGGGTAGACTGATCTTGGTAAGCACCGTCTCTGCATCTGTCCTTGCCGAGGCGCAGCTCAGTCTGGCTCGGGCCCCCAGCTCAGGAGAGGGTAAGGCGGCAGCAGTGCCCCAGATACAAAGCGGGGAGCCGAATCAAGAGGCCACACTTCCGTGTGGGGCTGCGACTCCCTACCAGTCTTCGGGTCCATGGGGACTCCCACGGTGACACTAAGACGGGGAGGGGCCCAGCCCAGAGAGGCAAGGTCACAGGCGGGAAACCTCATAGTGATGAGGAATGCCCAACAAGCAGCCCCACAGCAGGGCACTCACCTCCTGGGCCTGCACTGGCCCTGGATTTCAGCCGAAGCAGGAGGTCGCACTACACCAGTCATTGCGGAGCCGCTGCTCAATCTGGGCCGGAGCCCAGCTCAGGAGAAGGTAAGGCAGCAACAGTGTCCCAGATGCCAAACAGGTGGCCGAATCAGGAGGCCCCACTTCCGTGTGAGGCAGCGGCTGTCCACCAGTCTTCGGGTCCAAGGGGACTCCCATGGCGGTACTCGGGCAGGGAGGGGGAGCCCAGCCCCGAGAGGCAAGGCTGTGGGCAGGCGACCCCCTCGCAGTAGTGAGGCATGCCCAAAAAGCGGCCACGCAGTAGGGCGCTCACTCCGCAGGCCCGCACTGGCCCTGTATTTCAGCTGTACCGGCAGCAGGTCAGGATGCTTTACCAATGCCCGGGTCCCTCCAGGCTTCAGAATAGTCTCAGGTCAGTCTCCGACATGTGGCTCGTGGCGCCGTTACACAGTGCAGCACCAGCTAGGATTGTGGAGGCAGCCCCAGGGGGAGGGAGCCCCCAGGCTTCGCCTCACGCCACATGGCAGCAAAGGTCTGCCACAGGCCCTGGAGCTATGCCAGGCCCCAGGGTCCGCCAGGAAAGCCACAGGGAGTGAAAAGGATTGCTGCACCTCACTCAGGAACCTCAAGTGTGGCTGAACAGCAGATGGTGGCTATGGGTCTGGATTTACGGCGGATAAAGGGGGTTTTACGGTGGAGTAGCGCTAAGGTGTGACCACCATGTAGGCCTCCTTGGCCACACCCTGTTTTAACTTTAATAATATAACAAGTAGATAACAAGTAGATGTGTGTGTGTGTATGTATACATATACATATACATATATATATATATATACACACACACACACACACACACCATAAATTAAAAACCATAATAAACTGGAAAATGTATAAAACATACCAATTTAATTTCACATAAAAAGTAAGCAATTTAAAAGAATCCATTTTACTGAATTGAATTAAAAAATATAATTTTAAATGCACAAAAACATAATATAATTTTAAAGAATATAGAAAAATATAAACTTCTACGAATAATACATCTACTATTCCCACAACAATCTGTGCAACAGTAGGGAGAGCATTGTACTCATGAGTGGTCAAATTTACTATTCCCACTCCAGTCAGTGCAACAGTAGGGAAAGTGTTGGACTCAGGAAGGGTAAAACGTACTATTTCCACTCCAGTCTGTGCAACAGTCAACAGTAGGGAAAGTACTTCACTTCAAACACATACCTTATTTTAATACAAGTATTAATTCCATACAATTATAAAACAAATAACTTAAAATTAAATATATACATAAAATATTTAAACAATGTAAATTAACAATTATTTCATTACATTCCCACACTATAGTCCCACATATCTAACAGTGCCCATTTAACAAATATCTAAATTAAAATATAATAATTACACAATTTACATAATTAATTCTAAATAATGACTAATTAATCAATTATTATTTAACTTCCCACCATATACCCCCTACAAACCCGACAACCCGCCCCTAAAATATAACTTAAAAAAATATTATTTACACCATTTACATACTTAATAATCAAATAAATAAAATTAATTGCAAAAAATTATAAATTAATTATACTTAAGTAACTTCCCAACCTGTAGTCCTCCAAATCACAACCCGCTATGACATTATAAATTACTGTTTTACAATTAAATTAAAAATATAAATAACTTAAAGTTGCAAACTATATTCAAAAACATTAACAATTACACAAACAATATAAAACATATATAATTAAAATATAATCTAAATCCATAAAAAACGTAAACAATATTTCTTTAATTTTTAAAATATTTTTGTTAACTATATTGAAAAATTTGATATTTCTGCAATTCGATATTTTTAACTCGATAATTTGTCCGAATACCTTACCGTTTGACCCCTCACTCGACCACAGGTTAAAGCCCTGCAACCTAGATGTTCGGGAGAGCAACGACGACCATGTTACCTAAATGGACCAACAGAAGATCAAATACTGAGGGAGAAACCTACATGAAACTCTTGGATCGTAAGAGTAAAAAGAAGGCCTATGCAGACAAGTGTCTACAAGCAAGATGTAGTGTCGTGGGAGCCTGTAATGATGGAACCCTTGTTGCTCCTGATGGACTTTGTAGAACTGTGACGTAAGCATTAGAGCATAGTGAGGTGAACGCAGGTTTAAAATGTTAAGATCGTGATTACATGCAGAAGAATGAAGACGTGTTACACTAAGCTCCGTGTAGGGTGTAGTCATTGGCGAGTACTGGGGCTGTGGAGGACCCTACATCCTCCATGTTTGTGACAGACTAATCCGTCCTCCAAACTCTAAATCATAATGATTAACCTTTTGCAAAATGTATCACCTTGGTTTTCTTTTATTTTATCTCCATTCGGTCTTTAAACATAAACAAGCCAAGATGTCCAGAGTCGCGAGTTGTTCCTCAGAATGGTATTGTCTGCAAACAATGTGTTCCAGTGTACTTTTTTTTAAATGTGCATTTGAAAGAGATAACTGAGACTGATTGTAATGTTTCAAATGCTAACTAAGATATTGAACAAAATTAAATGTCATGAACGAACATAGACTTTTGTCAACATTTCTTTGGCAATTTTTTTTCGTTATTCCTTAATGTCACTTGGGCACTCTGACTTCCTCGCTTAGAGTATATTTAATTTCACACATTGACTTTAATGTGAGAAACAAAAAGCAAAAATGAACATAGGGGCTTATTACGATGGTGGTCGGTTGTCGCGGTGGGAATGGGACTGCCCGACAAGGAGTTGGAGGTCCCACCTTTCAAATTACAATAGGACCACCAGCACGGCGGTCGGAAATGTGCTCAATGACACTGCTGCTTGTGCTGCGGCCCTGGAAATGGACCTTCGCACAAGCCGCAGTGTTATTGAGCACTTTGTGCACTTTCATGCACTGTGTGGCATACACCATGTGGTGCCTGGCACACAGTGCATGAATGTGCGTGGGGGCACTACATGTCCCCCCCCCAGGGCCACACTCCAGTGGCCCACATGGGACGGACCCCTGCTTGGGGCCCCCCATAATCCCCTTCCGACAGCCTTTCCATGGCGGAGGGACCGCCATGAAAAGGCTGTCGGGAAGGGACATCGTAATCCCTACAGCAGCGCCTGCTCAGGCACATAGATCCTGTCCGAGGCAGCGATCTGTCCCCTGACAGTCATGGGTCCGACCGCCTGCATCATAATGCGGCGTTCGGCCTGAAGTGCTGTTTGTCGGTGGAACTCCCACCAACGGCCTGTCGGTGGCGGTCTCACCGGCATCATAATGATGCTTATAGTTTTCAAGCAATCATTTTAAAATTTGATGTACAGTCTAATCACTCATTCACATTTTTTATTTTAGTATATGTCGTTGCCAAATTCCTTGTTACATTCTCTAGTAATTTCTAATTTTCAACAGTCTTGCAGTGCCCCAGTGACTGGGTTAGCCAATCGTACCACAAGTCATGGACATTTACTAGATAGAGTGCTTGCTTCAATAAATATAATTCTGTCATGGTTTTGTCAGACCACCTGTTTACACTGCATTAGCATGACAGAGGATCTATCATTCTGCTATACTGTACTACTGTGATGTCCTGCTTTTGCATAGGAGACCTTGTATTATGTGCTTACTCAAAAATCTATTAATATAAGAAAAGATTACCTAATGGATATCCTGGCAATGTAGGTCTAGCTTATAGTTTATGTTGCTCCTTGTGGTATATTTCTTGAATTTACAATTGTAAATGTGGTTATTTGCGTTATGAAAATATCATTATTGTTTAATGTAATAGATACTTCCATACACTGATCTTAAAGGAGGCCCTTACCTGGCCTCTTAAAGTGAGTGAAATTGTTGTGAGAGATTCTAATAGACGCTTGTCTTTGTTTAAGGGTTTTTTGTCTTGACAAGGGCATTTTAAAGACATAGGGACGTTATAGTGGGAGAAGGATGTTTTAGGGAAAATATGTGTGCTGTTGAGAGTGACATTGAATTTTTATACCTTAGCATACAGGAGAAATGTGTTCATTGTATTTTTCGATTTTTTAAATTTTATGAATTGATTGTTTGAAAGGCTAATTGCGCCTTAATACATGAAAACTTTAAAAAGCAATCTCTAGTGCCTCTAAAACCTCAATGTCATTTGAATGTTCCCTGCATCTATACCATTGAGTACTGTGTCTATTGAAAGTCTGGTGTCCCTGCAACCCTCAGAACTGTTGCCATTTAATGTCTGGTGCCCCTAAGACCTGTATTCACCTATAGCCAGATGTACAAAATTTAGGGATTGTGATTTCTCAATTGCGATTCTTACCAAATCGCAATTAGTAATTCGCAATTCCCAATGTATGAAATATACTTAAACTCTGAAATGGTAATTCCTAGTGGGTCACAATTCGACCTACTTCATGTAAGGTTGCAGTTTGTGACCCACTAGGAATCGCAGCCATCACAAGGATGATGACCTGCTAGAGTCAGCAGACCACCATGTCTATATTTGCTTTTAAATTAAAAAAAATTCTTTAAATGCAGCATTTAAAAAAAAAAAAAAAAAGTGAAAAGTTTGCGTTCGAGGCATATGAGCTGTAGATCATATGCGTTAGCGTAGATCGCCATCTGGCGTTGGGCCCGGATGTTTGCACTTTGTTTTTCTTTGAAGAAGTCTTTGTAGTCACGAGGTAGGTGACTCCTCCTTTCGGTGATAGTGCGCATGGGCATCGACTCCATCCCCAGATTGTTTTTTTCCGCCATCGGGTTCGGATGTGTATTGCTGCGCTCCGGTTCGGTATCGTTTTCGAACCCCTTCGCGCAATCCTCTACCGTCGACAGAATTGTCTGTCTATCACGGTTTCCCATTCGACGCGCATCGTGTAAAATCTGAAAACCTTCGATCGGGAACTTCGAGGCGGGCCGTCTGGCCTACCCGTGCCGACCACGCAGCAGTCGATGGAACGGACTCCATTCAAGCTTTGTCCCGGGTGTCGTGCTAAGTTTCCACGTACCGACTCGCACGTGGTCTGCAACCTCTGCTTATCCCCGGAACACAAAGAAAAGGACTGTGAAGCGTGTCGATCATTCCGATCGAAGAAGACCATTTGTGATTGTCGGGCTCGACGCCACGAGATGCACCGCGGCAGCGGCTCAGTTCCAGACATCTTCGGCGAAGATTCTGATTCCCACCGTCCAGAACCAGAAGCCGAGGAAGAAGAACTGGTCTCCGTGTCCGAAGCCGATTCCGACATAGAAGAAGAACTTACCATCACTCCGGGTCAACGTACCGTGAGTACAGATCCCCATGTGCCCAGTCACCCAAAATCTAAGGCTCCGATATCACCTTCGCCCTCGGGCTCAGGTCGGCACAGAGAGAAAGTTTCAGACGCCCCGCCCTCCGGCTCGGCTACGAAACACAAACTCGAGCCAGCCCCATTCCGGTGCCAAACCAACACCTTCGGCACCGAAACACAAACAGAAGGCTTTGCTGGTCTCCACAACACCGGCACTGAAGACACCTTCGACACCAAAGTCCTCGGAGCCGAAGCCCTCCAAGCACAAAGACCCGGAACCCAAAGCCTCCAAACCTAAGGCTTCGGAGCCGAAATCCACACCTAAAGGCTAGGAGCCGAAACCTCCTGCGCCGAAAACTTCGGAGCCGAAACCTACTCCTCCAAAGGGTTCAGAGCCTAAACCTGCTAAAAAGCACTCAGACTCAAAACACTCAGCGCCTAAAGTCTCTCAGCCTAAATCTTCGCGCCGAAATCAACCCCATCCAAAGAACCTCGCCTCGAAGAGCCACCTTTGGATCCCAAACAAAAGAGACTAAGCATTGACCCTAACACTGGACACCTCCAGGTCATTCTTCCTAAAAAACGGAAGCTGGATCTCACAGAGGATCATTCTATACCTCTGAAGAAAAAGGACATGGTTACTAACCCTTCTCCCCCTTACATACCTCCCCCTAACCCAAATTTGATATTTATACCATCAAATTCACCACCACCTCCACTATCACCTGACACACAGGATGAGGACTATGAGGATGGGGACGGGAATGAAGACCATAACGTGCCACAGGATGAGGACATACCACAGGACACTGATCCCTGGGACAATTATGATAAAGATCCAGACCAGGATAACGACCCCGACCTGTATCCCTCCAGGCCCTCCCCACCTGATGATAACATCGGCTATGTCCAACTTATTAACAGGGCTGCCCAATACCACGGGGTGGAGCTTCATACAGAACCTCTAGACGAGGATTTCTTACTTGAGACACTATCACACTCACAAAGGTCTACTCATACTCTACCCATGCTCAAGGGCTTGTTAAAGCATGCAGATGAGGTATTCAAAGACCCAGTCAGAGCAAGAATACTCACACCTAGAGTAGACAAAAAATACAAGGCCGCTCCTACAGACCCAGCATACATTAAAGGTCAGTTGCCCTTAGACTCTCTGGTAGTGTTTAACGCTCGCAAGAGAGCTAACTCCCAAACTACGGGTGACGCCCCTCCTCCTGACAAGGAGTCCAAACTCATTGATGCCTCAGGCAAAAGAGTGGCTTCTCAGGCTGCTAATCACTGGCGTATTGCCAACGCTCAGGCTCTATTAGCACGTTACGATAGGGCTCACTATGATGAGTTAGAAAAACTCATGCAACTCTTGCCAGATGAGTACAAAACCAAAGCCAGCGACCTCATTCAGGAAGGTAAGCTCATCACCAATACTTCCATTAAGTGCGCACTAGATGCGGCTGACACAGCATCTCGTGCCATTAACACTAGCGTACTATTACGCAGGCAAGCTTGGCTTCGAATCTCCGGATTCAAGCAGGAGGTACAGTCTTCCATACTTAATCAACCTTTTGATAAACAACATCTTTTCGGGCCAGCTGTCGACACATCCTTAGAAAAGATGAAAAAAGTTACGGAAACTGCAAAGTCCATGGGGGCTTTGCAAATGCCTTCTACCAGAGGTTCCTTTCGCCGCTCCTTTTATAGGGGTGGCTCAAAAACAACGCCCACAGATAATCCCTCCTCCTCTTACAAGGGCCAATCCCCCTCTTCCAGAGGTTATTTCCGAGGGAACTACAGGGAAATTATAATAAGGGAAGAGGCAGAGGTAACTCCACCCGCACTTCCCCTGCCAACAAACAGTGACTTCACTCCACTACCCCCCGATCATTCCACTCCTGTCGGGGGACGTCTCTCACAGTTCCTACCTGTCTGGAATTCAATCACCTCAGACAAGTGGGTAAGAAAAATTATCCAGTATGGTTACTGCCTGGAACTTACCAGCACTCCCCCAAAACAACTTGTAATGTCACCAGAACATCTCACACTCCTGAAACGAGAAGTTCTTTCTCTGTTACAAAAACATGCAATAGAACCAGTCCCATTGCATCATCAGTGGACAGGAGTGTACTACCTGTACTTTCTAACTCCAAAAAAGGACGGCTCTCTCAGGCCTATAGTAGACCTCAGACAGTTAAATCTCTACATTCAATCAGACCACTTCCATATGGTCACACTCGAACAGGTGCTCCCATTGCTTCAGCAAGGCGACTTTCTATCCACTCTGGATTTAAAAGACGCCTACTTCCATATTCCTATTCACCCAGCTCACAGAAAATATCTCCGGTTCATGGTGGACGGACACCATTATCAATTCAAAGTTCTCCCCTTTGGGGTAACTACAGCACCCAGTGTATTCACCAAGTGCCTCGCAGTAGTCGCAGCTCATTTAAAAAGACAACACATTCACGTCTTCCCTTACCTGGACGACTGGCTAATAAAAGCCAAGTCACAACACAGCTGCATAATCCACACTCACAAGACAGTTCAGCTGCTTCACAACTTGGGGTTCACTGTAAACCTCGCCAAGTCTCACCTTCAGCCGTCCAACATGCAAGCGTATCTAGGAGCTACAATAGACACTTGCAAAGCTCTCGCACACCCCAATCCAGTCAGGATATGCAACATTCTAAATCTGATATCGCAATTTCGGTCCCAACACTCACGACCACCCCGAGTGTTCTTGCAGTTGCTTGGAATGATGGCTTCTTGCATTCTAATTGTCCCTTACGCAAGACTTCAAATGCGTCCCCTACAGGAATGCTTAGCACGTCAGTGGAACCAGGCTCAAGGTCAGTTAACAGATCTGGTGTTGGTAGACGGCCGCACCCATCGCTCTCTGCAGTGGTGGAATACAGAAAACCTTTCCAAAGGGCGGCCATTCCTCGACCCGGTTCCACAGATAGTGCTAACGACAGACGCATCGCTCACCGGTTGGGGAGCTCATCTTCAAAAACATACTATTCAGGGCGTGTGGACCCTACAACAGAAAAAACTCCACATAAACCACCTAGAACTACTAGCGATTTTTCTGGCATTGAAAGCTTTTCAACTGCATCTAGTAGGCAAAGCTGTCTTAGTCCGTACAGACGACATGACAGCAATGTACTACATACAAAAACAGGGGGGGGGGGCACTCTCTACAGCTTTCACACCTAGCTCAAAGCATATGGAGATGGGCCATACCTCAAAAAATATATCTCCTTGCAGAACACCTCCCAGGAGTAAACCACCAGATCGCAGATCTGCTCAGCCGTCAAAGACAACAGATCCACGAATGGGAACTACATCCTCAAGTTCTCCTCCCATTCTTCCAAATGTGGGGCTACCCAGAAATAGATCTGTTCGCCACACACCTCAAGGCAAAATGCCCAAACTTCGCGTCCAGGTATCCACACCCCTTGTCCAAAGGCAATGCGCTATGGATGAATTGGTCAGGGACATTTGTTTACGCTTTTCCACCTCTCCCGCTAATTCCATTAGTGGTTCGGAAGCTCAAGCAACATTCCCTCACAATGATCCTAGTTGCTCCCACGTGGGCTCGACAACCCTGGTTCACAACCCTGTTGGAACTGTCAGTAGTTCCTCATCAAAAACTACACCTCTCCCCCAAGCTTCTCACTCAGAACCATGGAGAGATAAGACATCCAGATCCCAGTCAACTCAACCTTGCGATCTGGCACCTGAAATCATAGAGTTTGGCTATCTTAATCTCCCGCCAGACTGCATGAACGTCATTAAAGAAGCTAGACGACCTACCACTAGAGCATGCTACGCAGCAAAGTGGAAACGATTTGTAATCTACTGCACAAACAATCAAATCAACCCACTAGATGTTTCAATCCAAAACATCATTTGCTACCTGTTACACCTACAGCGCTCTAATTTAGCGTATACATCTATACGTTTACATCTTGCTGCAATAGCGGCTTACCTACAAAACAGACAACACTTGTCTTTGTTTCGAGTACCCGCTATCAAAGCTTTTATGGAAGGACTCAAAAGAATCATCCCTCCTAGACTTCCACCTTCTCCAGTGTGGAATCTTAATATAGTCCTTACAAGACTCATGGGCCCACCATTTGAGCCTCTACACAAATGTGAACTACAGTTTCTCACTTGGAAAGTAGCCTTCCTTATAGCCATCACATCTCTTAGAAGAGTTGGTGAGCTCCAGGCGCTAACCATACAAGAACCATTTTTACAAATTCATCAAAACAAAGTGGTTCTTAGGACTAATCCCAAATTTTTACCCAAAGTCGTTTCTGCCTTTCATCTCAATCAGTCGGTTGAGCTACCCGTGTTTTTTCCTCAACCAGACTCAGTGGCAGAACGTGCTCTTCACACATTAGATGTTAAAAGAGCACTACTATATTACATTGAAAGAACTAAATCTTTTCGAAAAACTAAACAACTTTTTGTTTTTTCGCCACTGCATAAAGGCAATCCCATATCAAAAGCAGGTATTGCAAGGTGGATAGTTAAGTGCATCCAAATATGCTACATTAAAGCTAAACGCACATTAACAATTCCCCCTAGGGCGCACTCTACACGCAAACTAGGGGCATCTATGGCATTCTTAGGGAACATACCCCTAGATGACATCTGCAAGGCTGCAACATGGTCTACACCACACACATTCACAAAGCACTATTGTGTAGATGTGTTAGCAAAACAACAAGCTAGTGTGCTCCAGGCAGTTTTAAGAACACTATTTCAAACCACTGCAACAGATACAGGTTAGCCACCGCTGGGAAGATAACTGCTGTATAGTCTATGCTAACGCATATGATCTACAGCTCATATGCCTCGAACGGAAAATGCTACTTACCCAGTATGCATCTGTTCTTGGCATATAAAGCTGTAGATTCATATGCACCCACCCGCCTCCCCGGGTACTTTTATCTGTTGCAGTATTATCTTACTTAGATACACTATACATGGACATCTCTTTCTACTCTTACTAACCCAACCATCACCCTTAAGGCAAAACAATCTGGGGATGGAGTCGATGCCCATGCGCACTATCACCGAAAGGAGGAGTCACTTACCTCGTGACTACAAAGACTTCTTCGAAGAAAAACAAAGTGCAAACATCCAGGCCCAACACCAGATGGCGATCTATGCTAACGCATATGAATCTACAGCTTTATATGCAGAGGACAGATGCATACTGGGTAAGTAGCATTTTCCTTTCCTTTTTAAGAGCAGGCAGTGGTCAGTTTGACCACTGGTGCTCTTAAACATAATTATTTTAACATTCTCAAAGGAGAAAGTGTCCCATGGGGATGCCTTCTGATTTGCGAATGGGTTACCACCTCCTTCGAGGTGTTGGTGAAATATTAATGTTTTGCGTCTGTAATTCAGTCGCAAAACATTAATACATTGTAGGAAAGTAGGGTTTGCTTTCATGGTCACCCCCCCCCCGCCTTTTTGCCGGTGTCATTATGTTTTACTGACTAGTCCGACTGGAATCCTGCTAATCTGGACCCCAGTCTCTTTGCTTCCTCCCTAAATTGGACATGGTGAGTATGTAGATACACCCCAGATTGGTTACTGGTGTACCCTTGTAAGTCCCTAGTATATGGTACTAAGGTACCCAGGGCATAGGTACACATGTTACCATTCATGGATGATGCAATGCATCAGTAACGAATTTGGGCAGTTTTCTAAAATGATCACATCCCTTTTAATTCTTCCCCTCATTACAGTCCTTTCAAATGGAAGCGGCTTATTGGGTTTTTTTTTGTGTGACTTTATTTACCGTTTTACATCTTATATTTAAACCATCGTGTGTAACAATTTCTCAGTGCAGCAGTACAGACACGTCAATTTCAACATAGCAATACTCTGACTACTATTTGTCCAGTTGAGTCCCAAACATTGATCACTGCGGACTGTTCCACTTATCCACACGTACATCATTTCTCACAGTTGCTTCATCTATATGCATCTTGGCGTTCTACCTCTATATCTACCTGTGATTCAACCCACCCCGGTGGGGACAATCCCAGCAGGGGTCTGTGACACTGGTGCCGTCTCTTCGGTCAATAAAAAGTTCTTTAACGGGCTCCAAATGTCCTTGGGCCGCGATGTCGGGGGTAATGTTATAGCAAACAATTTGCTGTTTGTGTTGCAATAAAGAAGGCTATTCATCCAGGCTTTTGTTGTTGGGACAACCTTGCTGCCCCAGCGTAGCGCAATCTCTCGCTTAGCCAACAGCAAGGCAATAGCGACAAATCTGCGCACCTGCTTTGGAAAGTTATGTACATAGCCCATCCGGGCCACCTCTGGCAGGGGGCTAATTTCCAGGGCTATCATACGTGACAGTATAGTGTAAACTTCTCTCCAATACCCCCCGAAGCTGCTTATTGTTAGGTGACCAGGATTGTTGCAGAATGAAGGCCAGGATCCCATATATTTTATTGGTCTCTCTGATAGTGATCTTCTGTAATAATGATTTGTTTGAAGGGCCGCCAAAGCCCCAACACGCACCGGACTCCTGCGGCATCCAGCTGGGGTGGGACTCGGTCCCCCAGCATTCCACCGGAGATGCGGGAGGCGGAGTCAGCTCTCCCGATGCCACTAAGGCTCCCTTGAACTCCTGCAGCATGGGATGCGTGCAGGCGTGCCCGGGGCCCGGGCCAAGAGCAGGCCCTTCTGCCCCGTCAGAGCCCCGAAGAGGCTGGGCGACCCCTCTAAGCCCTTGAATCCGAAGGTACTGTACTATTTTATACGTGCCCTGGAACTGTGCTTGTTGCTTCGTGACCTTTTAGCCAGGGTCTGTATAATCTACCTAATCGGTCATGGGGAAGAGGAAAGCGACTGAAGGTAGTTCCAGGGAGACACCCCCAAAAGTTAAAAAAAACAAAGAGGGGCCTGAAGCACGCGGGGGGCGTGTTCTTGATAGAATAAACAATCTTGTGTCCGAATGTGTGGAAATATTGGAGTCCCCAGTCAATCCTAGCGCTAGCAGCCCTAAGTCCTCACCGGCATCAGTAAATACCAGACTACTCAAACGCACTCTCCATATTCCTCACATCTTCAAAAAGCATACTAAACGTGTGGCAGGGCCAGAGTCCCCTAAATCGCAAACGAGCAAGAAGGCTAGGCCAGAAAGTCCAGCCACCGCTCAGTCACGTGACAAGATGGGTTTAGTCGCCATCTGTAGCAACAGTTTTGGACCCCTTACAGCCCTGGCAGATAATCTCCAAGATGACGAGGTAGGTTGGACTGCAGAGGGTGAAAGTATAGGAGCAAAGGCAGGGTTGGGGGCCGAACATACTGACCAAAGGGAGCCAGTTATGCCAGATAATGTTTTATCAATCATCAGCGATCTAGGAGAAGAAGTAGCCTCCCTGAATTTATTAATCCTGTGTTGAAAGATCAGGTCAGCCTTCTCTTGGCCAAGAATGGGAACCCTTCCATTTAACCATCTGTCCCAGCCCTTCAGCCTGTGAAATTTAGAGGGGCAGACTCAGTCCTGCCTCTGGTAGGACCTCCCCAGTGCTCGACCAGATCTAGCAGCATAGTCTACAGGCACAACAAGAGCGAGCTAAGGAGTAATAAGCTGCTGGATAGTTGGGGGGTGAGGGGGACATACTGAGTACAAACAAACGGTTTCCTGGCTGGGGCGAAAAACCTTATTGTAATGATACCCAGCCCAGGTGCAATCGCAATAATACTCTAGCAAATGTGGAGAATAAAGCCCCTCATACCCCTAATAGGATATAAATGACAAATGTCCCGAAAAGCAACACTAACCAGTGTGGGAAGGCGAAGATTCGCTCAAAAAGAAAGTAATACACTTGATTAGGCACACCAGAGGCTGTAGGACAATAATTAGGGAGGACATCTTATGAGTAAGAAGGTTAACTCCCCCCCTCCGCCCCAGTGACTGTATCGAATTGTCCTTGGCGGATGACAGGCTGGTCCATAATCTGATAGCCCTGGAAGCTAGAGCGTGCCCCTCTGTGAACACCAGCATCCAATGTAAGTACCAACTCTCTTGTGCCCCCCTCCACTTCGACCAAGACTCGAGCCTGGCCACTATGGACTGACTAAATCGGTCAATCCTAACTCCTGTCCTGAAACATCCCGCAGCTTTGCCACCCATACCTGAGAAGAGTCGTACCTCTCTTAGCTGTGTAAGTTCAGGCTCGCCCTGGGGCTCACTTTCGAATCCACCTAGGGCACAGCCAGTGGGGGGTATTTCCCCTCCTGTAATCAATAACCACCAGATGCACCCAGAGCTGTTGATCTTGAGACCTAGCCCTTCCAACTCCCTAACGCCCCAGGCCATGCGCCAGCTGAAGCTGGTATCTCGGAATGTGGCTGGGGTAAAGACTAAGATGACACTCCCGCATTGGACTCACTTCATGGAAACCTTCGATATCTGTCTACTCCAGGAAACCTGAAGCACCACGCCATTGTATATGCCTGCTTTCCTAACATACCATCGTCCAGCCTTTCAGAATAAAGTTGGTCACCCTGTAGGGCGATTACTAGTTTGGGTGCAGATAGAGCTCAATTGCCAGATCCGAGAGCTTCCTTTTAACAATCCTGATATCCTGGGCATACGCCTAAAGGGCAAAATAGGCAGGACCCTGGACATCCTAAATGTCTATGCGAGAGGAACCAAGGTGGGCGATAGATCAACCACCTTGCAAGATCTCGAGGAGCTTCTTGAGGTAATAGGCTCCTCGTATCCTTTGATCTTAGCGGGGGACTTTAAAGTAATCTTTGAACCCCTGGGTAAGGAGGAAGACGGTGAGGAAAAAGAAGATGATGATTATTGGCTAGTCCCCCAACTTGACCTTCCTCCTGTTCGGATAAGGACTCATGTCGCATTACAGCTAAAACCAATTACATTGGGGTATGGACTGAGGGCTACAAACGGGCGGAGCAAGTCGGACTAAAAGGGTGCTAACACTTTTAATAGATCCAATGGAATTAGTCGCATAGACTACTTCCTTCTTGACCTAAGGCTTTGGCCTGTGCTTATAAATATGGCCGTGGGATCAAGCGTAGACAGTGACCATAACCCGTTTAAGCATGAGTCTTGCATCACCCTGGGAGGTGACTCCGATTATGCCTAGATCTTTCGAAATGACTAGAGAACGTCTTCCCTTGGAAGACAACCGGCGCTTAAAGTGGCAAAAGGTGATCCTAGATGAGTCTAAGCTTCAGGCCCTTAATCACAAACTAGTCGTAGGTCTGATGGATTTCAAAGCTATGCTTGGGGACCCAGATGGACTGGAACTTATCTCTGTTGGAAAGTGGATTATTAGTAGGGGCAAACGTATATCTGCCACTGGCAATAAGGCCACTAACACATTATAGGGCTCAGAATAGGTCTTAGAAAATGATTCCTATGCTCAACCCTTGGTAGCTTGGCTGCGAGCAGGCAGGCTTAACTTCAAAGACAGGTATGTAAAGCATTTAAAAACACCAATTCAGTAAATAATTAAGACACAATGCATAATAAAAATCCAACACCAATTCATAAAAGTAGGAAATATTGTATCTTTAAAATGACACCGAAACGACAAAAATCCAATATAGGGAACCGGAGATATGAATTTCCAAGGATTTAGCAATTTCTAGCACATAGAAACCAATAGCGCCTTATCGGGACATCTGGTCGCAATAGACCGGGTCAAAGTCAAAGTTTCAGGCCGTACGCGATGGAGCCCTGCTCGGCTACCCCTTGTGGTATGTCTCTGTCACAGTTTTTACCTTCTGACTTCGAAACTTTTCTGGAGCTTTTTCTCGCGGGGTCCCTTGATGCTCTTCACCAGGCCGGATTCAGTGAGTGTTTGCCGGCCTCGGATTTTGCCTACTCCCGGTCAAACTCTGGAAGTAGGACCTGCGGAGCTTTTCAGCGGGACGAACCTGGCCGGCTGGCCGGCTCGCGGTTGAAGGCAGGCGGCTTGGCTGGCCAGGTTGAGTCGGTCCCCTTATTGAGCTTTTTTCCAAAGTTCTCCAAACTCCTGGAACTTCTTCCTGAAGTTCCCCAAAGTGTCTCAAAGTGTCTCAAATGCACTCCAAGGGTCTGGAATCTCCAAGATGGTCCTTTAAAGTTGAGGACTTCAGTTCCCACAATCCACTTGGACAAAACCCTTACACATCCACTGGTAGTTCTCCAGGTTGAGGATCCTTGGTGGTGATGTTCGAGGTGAGCTCTGTTAACCTGTAGCTTGCAGGGAGTCCACTCTTTAGTCCTTGTACAGCAAGGTAATCCACAGGCTGTAGTTTTCAGATGGTGCAGAAGGTGCAGTCTTCAGAGTGCAGGCCCTAGGAAATGCACATCAAACTTCCAGCATGGCCCATCTTGCTTTCTTAAGTTTCAAGCAGCATGTCTGTGGGGCTCTGCCCTTCTCATATACTTATTCCAATTTCTTTGGGTCAAGCAGGAGGTCACTCCTGTCCAATGGGCTGCAGGGTACCACCCAAAGGTCTGACCACTTCCTGCAGTGTGTGGCACTATTTTGTCCCAGAGTGCACCAATTCTTCCAAATTTATAATGGCTGATTTTCCAGCAGGGAGAGAAGAGCTGGCTAAACACACCCCTAGGATGGCGTATCTCCATTGTGTCTCCCCCTTGCATCAGCTCATTCCTTCCTTAAGCCTATCATCTGGTCTGGGTTCAAAAGAGTAGAGTTGTACATGACACTGTTGTCTTCCCCTTCCCTTGAAGTCCATTGTTTGACTCCTCCCCCTGCTCTGGCATTCCTGTGTAACAGAACACTGCCCTACCAGCAGAGCTGGTTAACCCCAGGGGCTCTTTGTCACTGCTTCAAAGAAGCCTGGCTAATCCACTTAACTGACCAATCAGGACAGACCACTGGAAGGTTGAATCTGGGTTTACAAACAAAGTCTTATAACTTCTTTTCTGTACATTTTAGGAGAAAGTCAACAATATAATATTGTTGGATTTATTAATACCATTCTGGGAAGTCTTTGAATAATATCTTTAGCCTTCTCCTATCAAGAGTTAGCAGTTAATAAATTCTTGCCATGTTAATCTATGTATTTGCAAAAGACAGCGGTCAAGGTTGAGGCCAATTGGGTCCTCGGGTAGCCAGAGCTACTATTAATTCAAAAGTAGTCTTAGTCTGGGTTTTATTAGTGAACAGAAAGTGCCAACAAAATTTTTGAGAACAAAGTATGCAGGGACACAAGGTTGTATGAATGATATCACATTTATTAACATCATAAAGGGAGTATCATTCACATGATAGGAGCTAGTCCTGGTGCTCACACAGAGGGTGAAAAGTGCGTGAAGTGATAAGTGCTGGTGACTTAAAATTTACATCGCATTGACAACACTGTACAAAGCTCCATAGTTAATAAGGTATGTTTACAATGTTAATCTATGTGGCATGGGATTTGCAATGGGAAAAATGACTTGGACCATTTTTGCAGCACCAGGGCTTATAAAAACATATTTTATAAGTACTCTATATATATCTACATGACCCCCCACCCCAGGAACACCTAGGGGAGACTTTAGGGGTTCTGAATATGTAACAATATTGCAGATCCTCCCTCCACATTGCTCCTACCACCAAAGTCAATTTGGGCCAGCACTTTATCAAAATGTGGGGAGTGAAATGTGCCATTTCACTTAACCCAGGGCATATAAAACTCATTTTATAAGGGTCCTCCTTATAAATACCTGACCCCCACCCCTTGGACACCTAGGGGGGACCCTAGGGGTACCTAATATGCCCAAACATTCTAGGTTATCCATTTTTAAGTGCCCCAAACACCCAAGTCGAGTTTGGGCACAATTTACTTTTTAAAAGCAGTCCTGCAACACAGAGCCACTTTTAAACTGACCTCAGGCTTCCGCAGTGCACACATGCAAGTGCAGAAAGGGCTGCTGGCCTCTAAACTGCCATGCCCTCTTATATACTAGGGACTGATGGGTACTTTCAATCCCCCTGCCCTATTATGTACTAGGGCCTTGTAGGGTAGGTCATGCCAATCATAGGGGTACCCCAACCCATAGTGTACCCTAGTGTATGTAGGTGTTTTCACTATATTCCAAATGTGTCTCTTTCACATAGCTGGTTAGGCAGAGCCCAGGGTCAGTCAGAGTCAGTTACCACCAGTACCAGTCAGCAAAAGGTTGAGGGGTGCCCAGGGCACAGGATGACTTTCCATCAATCTCCCTTACACATTCCTGTCTTTTTAAACAATTGTCTGCCCATTTTAGTAAACCAAAACCACACCAACGGCACAGCCGTCGGGTACCACAGCAGACTGCTTGGTTTAATCATGAGTGTAGGCAACTGAAACGACAACTAGCATCTGCCATCAGATCCCACTCGCCCATGACAGTAAGTGATACGAGAAGGGCCTATAAAAAAAAGCCCAAGCTAGAGCAAAATTGGAGTGGGATGAGAATAGGTGGAGGGCAATCGGTGAGGCTTGTGCCGCCAAAGACTCTAAACTGCTTTGGCTGATTGTATTGTGTGGGGACGCCCAGAGCTCCCCCCAAACAGCCAGCAATATAGCAATCTCCAACTGGCAAGATCATTTAAAATTTTTGTATACCGACTCTGCGTCCTCAGGCATAAACCCGTCCCAACTTGCCCTGCCCTTGACTCATACTAAGGAGCTTTTTACTAATGCCGAAATACTGACCTCTATTAATGCAATTGTTCAGGCAAAGGCCCCCGGACCTGATGGCATTCCCAGTGACTTATTTCTATATGATAAGGAGAACTGGTCGGCCTATATCCCGATCCTGTCAAATGCTATTGCAGCGGGAGCGCCAGTTCCCCTGTCATGGAAAGGTGCCGAGGTGAAACAGATCTTCAAAAAAGGCGATAGATCATCTCCAAGTAATTACAGACCGATAAGCCTTATCGATTCTATTCAGAAAGCGGTCAATCGAGCACTATTGAATAAGATACAGATCTGGATTAATGAGAATAACATCCTTTCCCCCTTTCAAGCTGGCTTCAGAGCCAAAACGGGAACAATTGATCAGGTTTTCCGCTTAATTGGTCTCTCGTGGAAGACCGTGGTCATTGGCTGGGGAAGCCTATACGTGGCTTTCATTGACCTCAAAACAGCGTTTGATCTTGTCCCCAGACATAAATTGTGGCAATGTCTAGCCGACTTGGGGATGCCACTTGAGATCTTGTCCATGATAATTCGCCTCGACGAAGCAAATTATGCAAGAATCCGCTGGGGCGACCAAGGGCAGCTCACAAACTCCATAGCTGTTAATAGGGGCGTCCGTCAAGGATGCGTGCTAGCCCCCACACTTTGTTTCCTTGTACATGAATAGTGTTGTTCAATTCTTGCAGCAGGATCTTTTGGATGCCCCATTGCTGGGGGGTGACAGAATCGTGAAACTTCTGCTTGCGGATGATACCCTGCTGGTGTCTAAAACACCTGGGGGTTTACAGAAACTACTCTCTCGCTTTAAGGACTTCTGTGACATGCGTGGTCTCGAGATCAACACCTCTAAAACTAAGTTTTTAATGATCAACCCTCATAAATCTTACAAGGGCAGACCTTCCTTGGATGGGACTTTACTGGAGAGGGCATCCACCTTCGAATATTTGGGAATCACTCTTTCTGAAACCATGTCATGGAAGCCCCAAGTGGCTAAATCCACTCTGAAATTTTCTCAAATAGCGGGGGCTATAAGTAAGGAGCAGCGTTCCTCCCATAGTAAATCAGTGGCGGCGCCTCTACAGATCTATGAAATGAAAGTGGCCAGCGCCGTGCTTTCAGGAGCAGAGCTGTGGGGCTACGACAGGATGGATGATCTTTATAGGGCAGAGAACAAATTCCTAAGGAACTTAGTTCAACTTCCCCAGAGTACTCCTCTTCATCCCTTAAGGCTAGACTTGGGAAATAAATCGATTGTCGATAAGGCAAAGCTCCGCCCTGTGTTATTCTGGCAGAGAATATGAACAATCCCTGAGTTGAGCTCCTATGCCAAGGCTCTGGAAGAAGTTATTTCCCTAGATAAACAGAACAAACTAGGGTGGCTAAAGAACCTAAAGCACTTGTTAGCTGATATAGGGCTTTGGGATTTATGGGAGAATAGGGAACCTGCATCATTCCCTTCTAAAAATCAAATAAAACTGCAGTACTGTGGTTGGGTTTCCCAGTAAGCCACCGTTCGGACTAGTGAGGGCCGGCTATGCAACGAATTTACAGACTTTAAGTCCGAAACCCTCATAGAACCCTATTTATACATTATTAAAACCCCACTAGATAGGAAGCTGTACATGCAGTTCAGGTTCAGCACGCTTCCACTCAACGCTCATACTGGTTTATGGCGCAACACTAGCGTATCTACACGGTCCTGTCCATTCTTCACTTCATCTCCCGAATCCCCAGCGCACGTCTTCTTTGGCTGCCCTGCCTACTCTCACCATATGTCTAATTGGCTTACACCCCTATGCAAACAATTGGGGACTCGATTCCACACTGAAGCCCTGCGCATATTAAGAGCGGACTCTCGACAAGTCATAGCTTGCTCAGTTGCAACATTTTTGGGCTACATGTGGGGCATAAGAGGAAACTACTGCAAAGAGGCGGAGACTGATAACTTCATACAATATCGTATAAACCTACTGCATGAAGTAGCGGTACAGTATTTCTCGTTGGAACTGTACATGTTTGCGATGCTGGCTACCCTACAGATCTGAGGCTTAACGAGTAACATGGATTATATGATTTTTAACAGCGTGGACCATGTGATTTGAACTTGCTAGAGGGCCTTCGAATTGTAAATAATGATCGTTTTAATTGGCCCCATGCACAGACCATGTTTTTACAATTTTATCTCTTTTAACCTTTTTAAAACTGTACGAAATCAATTAGGAAATGTATTTAATGCATTTGCAATTGCACTTTGTCCATTCAATCATGGGATTCGGAGTGTATGAGTGGATGTGCACATTGTACTATTATGGTCTGTGACCGAATTAAGTTGATGATGGTAATAACGTGTTCTTCGTTCCCACTCAAGGGGTTTTCAATAGCTCGTTGTGGCCTTCCATCCCGTCTTTGAAGTCAGATTTTAACAAGCTAAGCAGACTCAAAGCACTATTGTTTCAAAAAGATGTAGCATTAACATCTGCTCGAGAAACCTTTGAATTTGCAGGTTGCATTGACATCCAGTGAAATACAGTCCTTGTTAAACACCATTCTCCCACTACATTTCGGTGAGCTAGTTCATCACATTTTTAATGTGTCCAATACTGCCGGTATAGCACACTTTTTTAAAGTTATTGGGATTTGCTTGGTCTGTTCCTTCCAGAAAACTTTTGAGTTATACCAGCTTTTATACATTCCCTTTTTCAGGTGTATTCAGGGGCATCCCGTTGGTGTTATTCCTTATTTGCGGCATTTTAGTTCTGTTTTTGCAACTCCGCAATGGATGTTACGTTTCGAAGCCCAGTAGTAATGCAATTACCACCGATCCAGCTGTGCCGTGAGTGCATGTTATGATTATTGGGATCCCCTATTCTCCAGGAACTGAACACTGAGTGGTCATTGTCATTCCAACTCACCTGGTTTACCTGCGTATAACCCATGTTTCATTGCCTGTGGTGCTCGTTCGAATGGGCACTGGATGTCTGCGGAGCTCTGCAAATGCCGGTTCCCGTGGACATGAACCTGTTGATGAATCCTATAATGACCCATTTTCAGAGTTGTCCCTTGAGCTTGCGGCTGTTTCAAGATACTTGGTACGAGCCACTCCCTCCGTGAAGATGGGGGCTTCAGCACCAGGATTACCGACTTCTGGCTCTAATTACACTGATGCAGGACAATAGGCTACTTCCTCAACATCTGCTGATAATGAAAATCATATCTGTTCTTTTGAGCTTTTAAATTGGACAATTGCAGAATCATTGTCTGCGGAAAACAGAATTCTTTCTGGATTCACTATACATTGATCTCATGCAAGATATCTCAGATGCCTCTGGATCTATATTTTTTATTATGATGATAATTCTTTTGTATAACGTGCCTATCAGCATGGTTTTGACTTTGCTTATCTTGGCTTGTGCTTTTTTTATTATTTTGTTAGTCTGTAAGTCTGTTAGTCTGTAAATTACTTTCCCGACCAAGGAGGGGTTCTCTTCTGGACCTACGTTAGTTCTCCCTTAATTCTGCAAATTACATGTTTTAGCCTGCCTTTTGTTCCATACAGCTACAGATAATACATTTGTGCCAGGATATTATTTTAGACATACTCTGCACATGTTATTTGTTATGTAGTTCTCCTTCTTGGGACTCAGTCTGAACATTTCTTACTAGGTCGAACAACATGGTGCACTGTTGTCATGTAATCAGTCAGCAGTATCTCCTAATGTTTTAGACACAACACAAAAGAGAGAGTCCCTGCATTTTGACGTTCTGTTGTCTGTTGCACAAGCAGAATCCCTGCAACACCAGCAGAGGACAAACACAGGGGAATTTCCTTAGGTGTTCAGCGTAGGTCAATGATGGACAGAGCTGTACTAGAATTTTGGTATACCCATGCAAGTTAAATGTACATAGAGCGAATTTAAAAGAACCTATTTAGATAGTAGTTATCCTGAAAGTCTGATACTGATCCAGTACTCCTTGACTTAACCTTGAATATTGTAGAGATATAGGTCACAAGGTCGACACTGCCCCGAGTCACGTGCTTTGTGATCAAAAGGGCTCACAGATCACTACACAGAAACCCCATTGTGTCCTATGATTAAGTACTGAACTTTAGAGACAGAGACACAATTCTCAGGTGGGCATGGTTGGCTGAGAAAGTGTCCTTTCAATTCGACTGCATTATGATCTTCTCGGACTATACCTGTCAATCCACCAGCTATGACAGATGAACTTGCAGTATACACTAGTTTCCCAGCCAAACTAAAAGTGATATATAACTCTCGCCCCTGTTATTCAAAACACCCAAAGCAGTGTGAAACTGGGCGGCTGAATGGAAGCAACTAACGTGCAGCCCTCCTTGTTGTGCTGCTGCCTCGCCCGATGCCAGTTACCATAACGCTTGCGTACAGGCAGGGTGCGCAGAGTTCAAGAGAGGTGCAGGGAACGCTGGTGGGCTGCAGAGTTCCCCCGAGCACACCGGAATATCGAAGGATACACAGGTCATTGTACCGGCTCAGGAGTACTCACATCATTGTTGCGTGACTCACAGCACCTTTCATATATTTCCAAATTGGATTGGTTGCCGCTATTCGTGTAATTAGGTTACCGCGCCTCTCCATACCAGTACCCTCAATTGGGAATTGCCCCAATCCCACCCTACCTCCTTTGTTATGCGCCAAGACGCTCGAGTGATCTAACGTACCTCCGTGCGACCGCAGTAATCCCTTGCTGGCATTATCGCAATTGCCTCATTGCTTGCCCCCTGCTATTACGCTTGGCTAAAATTACCTCAGGCATGTAATTTTTACGTCCTGATAATGATCCAATTCAATTTCAATCTTTATTCGATCAAAGTAAAATGATCATAAAAGCACAGATAAAAATACATTACAATAAGATATTAAAATCAGCAAATAGTTCATCATTGATCTTAGAATAAAGACACTGTTTCAGCAAAATCATTTCACATGTTAAAAGTTACTGCATAACCGGCTCAAGTCTCTTGGCGTCCCCCCCCTTCCTCTTTCTCATGCAGGCCCATAAGAACGTAGCTACTGAATAACAAACCAGGGGGGTCAGGTAACGATTTTAAAAAATAAAATGCCACGCGGCATTGGTTAAAATTCCCTTGCTTTAAAATTGGTTTAAGGTAGTTGTTCCTTTCTTTTTCATAGAGCCTGCAAAAAAAAACTAGGTGCAGTTCAGTTTGAGGTGAAAGGTTATCACATGGACACGCGCTTAAATCCGGGTGATTATATGTTTTTTCCAGATAACCTAACATCAATGGGATCATATTCATGCGGAACCTCAGTAATATAAATCTGTGTTGCGGCCTGGTGACATCTACTAAATAGGAGTCTCTATCAGTGGCGGGTTTTGGAGATAAATACAAACTGCTTGTTTTTCTCTGTGGTATTCCTTTCGCTTATAATCTGCCATCAGTAAGAACATATTGGTGACTTTTTGTTTAGAAACCTTTCTACAAGCCAGTGGGTCCTTAAACAGATCCGGGAGACCAATCTCCTTCAGTACTGACTCCACGTAGCTGAGCCACCTAGACATTCTCCATTTGTCCATACTTAGGCAATTCTTTATTATTGTTTGTGTCAGTGGCACTGTATACCTCCGCCAGATTGAATGCCACAAGAGGATTGGGGCTAGTTGTATTGAATCTGCAATATAGGGCAAACCCAATTCCAAATGTAAGATATAGTTTGAGGAAGAGAGAGGGAGGCCCACTATGGATTTGAAGAAGTTATTCTTGGTGGTTTGCAATAAGGTTGACGCTACCACACCCCAAACACCAGCCCCGTACGTTACTGCTGCCTTTACTTTGGCCTGGTAGATTTTTTTTATTGGTAGTAAAGGTCTTGCGCCCAGTTTTTGGGCGAAAGATTTAACAGCCGAGGTACCTCACTCCATTACCAGCTTCCTTCCTTCCACCAACTTTGACCATGATAGGTCCTTATCAAAAAGAACCCCAAATAGGGAAGGAATCCACCACCTCTATTCTTTCGGTGTCCGCATGTAGATACGGGGTTTTGTCTCTTTTCTGGCCCCGGCTATAATTACAAAGGACTTAGTTTGGTTTACCTTCAACTGTATCGAATCCATAAAGGAAACATACGCAGTTATCAGGTGTTGCAAACCAAGCCCCGTTCTGGCGATTAGCACCGCGTCGTCCGCATAGGCCAGTATTGGTAGCAGTTGGGAATCAAAAGCGGGGACGTCCCGGGTGGCCAGTGTGAGTGCTTCCTCGACTCCATTTGTGTATATGGAGAAGAGGAATGGGGCGAGGACGCAGCCCTGCCTTACTCCCCTGGCAATTTTAAATGGACGCGTGCATTCCCCATTTTTTGTATAGCGGACCGATGCAGCGGCGTTTGAGTACAGCTGTCTGATAAAGTTTAATATGGCTTGGTCAACCCCCATCCCCTCCATGATGTTCCATAGCTTAGCATGGACCACACAGTTGAACGCAGCCGACAGGTCCATGAATGCCCTGTAGATCTTTTCATCCTTCATTCTGGTGTACTTTTCTATGGTCAGTGCTAGATTCAAGCACTGATCCACAGTGCCCCTTCCCTGCTGGAATCCATACTGGGCCTGGATTAAGATATTATTCTCCTTGGCCCATCCCTCTAACTTAGAGAGGAGGAGGCGGCCCATGAGCTTCGATGTTGTATCCAGCAGGGAGATTGGTCTATAATTCTTTGGGTTAGCCCTGTCTCCTTTTTGATAGATTGGGACAATGACACCCGTTGACCATGAGGGGGGGGGGACCTACTAAAGCTATACTGTTGAGGACATTTGTTAGGACAGGTACCCATAAGTCTGGGTTATCCTGAAAGAAGTCAATTGGGACGCCGTCCGGTCCTGGGGCCTTTCCCATACTACATGATTCCAACCCTATTTTAACTTCAGTTAGTGAAAAAGAAAGAGGAGCGTCAGAGTTTACCTCCGGGGACAAGGAGAGGTTTGGGGAGTGAGGACTTGGGGCAAAGATGTTCTCAAAATGAGAGACCCATGCCTCCTCATCTACATTTGTGTATGTTGTAGGGTCGCTAGAATTTTTAAAATGTGGTGCGTTTACTAGCTTCCAAAAATCACGGCTGTTTCCCATTCTAGCTGCCTTATCGAGGTCCGCCCATAGCTCCTCCTTAATGCCTTTTTCTCTATTTATTCATGCCAGTTTATATGAGGCCCGCAATGTTTTTATTTCGTCCGGGATTCTGGGTCTGGTTTTTAAAGCGTGCATCAGAACCTTTCTTGCTTTTGTGCATGGGGAGTCAAACCAACCCCTACCTTTGCTTTGTTTGGCGCTTTTATGCGTGTGAGGGCCAATTTTACCTTCTTGAAGATGCCGCCAAAAGCGGACACGATTTCCCCTGGATCAGCATCTGATTCTAATATGTTATCCCGTGTATTTAACATAATTTCAGGGATCAGCCTTATTTTGTCAATATGGGCCCATTTTAGTTGGACGCCGTTTTTTCTTGCCACGATTGGGGTTCCAACGGACTGATAGTTAGGTGGGTCCCATATGAGTACCTTTAGCTCTAGAGATAAAATGGCGTGGTCACTAAAAATTAAGAAGGACTTTTCTACCTTGGTGGCCCTTGTACTAAGGGGGTTTGTAAGTAATATATAATCAATCGTTGAATCAACCCCATTTCGAAGAAAGGTTCCTACTGAATCACCTATTGGTGGGTCTATATCGCTAATTACTTCCATGTTTTAGGAGGCTAGTAATCTATTTAGACAGTTGCCATACTCCTTGTGAGTGAAATGATATATTGGATTTCCCCCCATATCCTCTAAACCACAAACGGGGAGTGTATTGTGTTTACAGGGATGTAAATTAAAGTCACCCAACCAAATGACATTGACATTCTCGTTATTAATATTACGTACGATGTTGTTTATTGCCTTGTCAACCTCTCCCACAGTAGAATGCATGTTAGGGCCAAACCTATTGTTATAAAAATGTATGTGTGAAACTGGGCGGCTGAATGGAAGCAACTAAGGTGCAGCCCTCCTTGTTGTGCTGCTGCCTCGCCCGATGCCAGTTACCATAACGCTTGCGTACAGGCAGGGTGCGCAGAGTTCAAGAGAGGTGCAGGGAACGCTGGTGGGCTGCCAAGTTCCCCCGAGCACACCGGAATACCGAAGGATACACAGGTCATTGTACCGGCTCAGGAGTACTCACATCATTGTTGCGTGACTCACAGCACCTTTCATATATTTCCAAATTGGATTGGTTGCCGCTATTCGTGTAATTAGGTTACCGCGCCTCTCCATACCAGTACCCTCAATTGGGAATTGCCCCAATCCCAGCCTACCTCCTTTGCTATGCACCAAGACGCTCGAGTGATCTAACGTACCTCCGTGCGACCGCAGTAATCCCTTCGTGGCATTATCGCAATTGCCTCATTGCTTGCCCCCTGCTATTACGCTTGGCTAAAATTACCTCAGGCATGTAATTTTTACGTCCTGATAATGATCCCAATATTGTTTCTACGGGATCGAAACATCGTCGACCTTATATGCACCGTAAACGCAATTGAATTAATTACGGATGTGTAACGGTGTCTCTAAATATTGTTTGCTTGTTGCATTTCTTTATACAAGTTAGAAGCATTTTTCTCCTGCCTGAGCCTTTTTCTGAATTTGTGAATTGCTGTTCATTTGTGTCTTTGTTATATATGTTGCGCTGGACGCAGGATTGTGTCCCACTTTATTCTTGTGTTTTATGTGATTTGATACATTATTAAATTTTCTGTCCTGCTGGACAGCTTTAATATAGCACTGATTTCAGGCCTATATTCATTGTTTTCTGTGTGAATCTCCCCTGTCAGGGACTATTTTGTAATTATAACGTACTACTACCCAAGGTCCCTGACCATTACAATTGGGTTCCCTTGTTAATTAAACACGAGTTCCTCTCAGACACTTACCTGAAAACGACCTGCCCACCAGTATAATCCCCAGCATCTGCGCTCTTGTCCTGGAGGTATAGTGGCTAGGAGGCTCCTCTGGGGTGTCCATTACCAGAGTCAATCTTTTTACCAGAATCCTGTGGTGAGGATTCATGGGATAAAGCTTCCCTATCCAAGATGGCGGCTGCCCATAGACTATCATTAGATTTTCCCAATCCATCATGGCGCCAATCCTTCTGATGTCATTTTCTGGAGTCTGAGGTATAAAAGGAACTCAGATTTTTTTTTCCTTTTGTCGCAACACTCCGGCAGTCTTGTCGTAGCCTCTTCACTCCCAACTTGTTTCCAGTTAGTCCTGGTTCCTGTTTGGTATTCTTCTTCCTGATATTCCTGCAAGCTTATCAGCCTGGTCCTTGTTGCTGGCCTGTTCCCTGGATTCCCTGCCTACTCTTGGAACCTAAAGTCTGCTCCTGCTCTTCTCTGCCATACTTGGAGATTTTTTGTCCACTGGGTTCTTTCCTCCGACACGCATTTTATTTCTGGCAGGCACTATCTGCTTTGGCATTGTCTTCTACTGGCAGCATTGTGGCTACTAAAAAGGGCACCCTGACCTCTTGCAGACCAGGACTGTCCAGACCTGGACCTCCCGATCCAACCGCCACCGAGGAACTTCAGCTAGGCAACAGTCTTTGGAGGATGACAGTTTGCAATTCCCTAATTCGGTCTTGGACCTGGGTAGATGGATCAGGCCCAGGCCATGGCACATATAGATCAAGCTGATCAAGCGCAAGCCTTGCTTCAGATTGTCAAATAACAGACACAAGAATTGCAACTGTTGCGTACGGAAAATCTCACTCTATGACAATGTTATGTTATACTGACTTATAAAGCACATAGCTGCCCCAGAACGGGAATTTCCAAGCACTCGCCTACTACACAAAGATGATTCATCAGAGCAGGGTAGTGTTGCATGGAGAAGTGAGGAAAGACAGAGGATCAGTTGACAATGTAGGAGCATGGGATCATTTATTAGATTGCTTAAAAGACCTTGATATGGTGGATGAATCCGGGGAAGAAAGCGTGTAGAAGCAGCTTAAGTAACTTCTGAAATTGAAGGCCAGGAATAGAGTATATGTAGTTGCGGATTTGAAACGTACTTTGTGAACCAGTAACAGAAAATGTGTACAAATATGAAGAGGTGTGTGGGTGGGGAGGCTACAACGGAAATGCAGTGACACATGATGTGATGGGCACTGGACTTTTGGAGAGGAGGTGCCAATAAAACTTTGTTTAAAAAAAAAAAAAAAGAAAAGATCCATCACAGAGCCAAAATAGAAAGGACCTAAGCTTTAAACAGCCAGGTCTTCAGGTACTTTCTAAAACAAAGATGATTCTGAGTAGTACGGAAATATCCATAAAACCGTAGCGACCTACTAACCTGATCCTATTGGTACAAGCTATCACAGTTAATTCAAGTCAGCTGATTGGAGGGCCTAGTAGGTTTATACGGCTACACCAGGGTGCTAAACTGAGATCCCCATGTTTGTACTTAATCTAATGGGATAAGCACAAGGCTTTAAACTAAATACGTTTCTCTATCAGGAGTCAATGAAGTTTACCAAGCAGCTTAGGAACAGCGCTGAATTTAGGTAGAGGGAAATGTAATCTCGCTGTTGCATTCTGAACAATCTGCAGCCTATTTTTAATGTTCCTAGTTGCGCTCAAATACAGAATATTGCAATAGTCGAGGTGAGATGATTAAAGACTGTATAATCATTCCCCGAACCTGAGGATCGAAAAAGCCAATAATAAATTTAAGGCTTCTAAGAGTGCCAAAACAAGTTCCAAACAGTGCCTTGACCTGTGGCTGCAACAATAATGCGTCATCGAGCCAGACACCCTATTTTATTTACAGCTGATTTGGGCTTGGGAGGGGACCCTAACACCCTCGGTCAGTAGTGGTCTCCCCAAACCTGAGAATGGTTCCCTAAAAAGAGAATCTGTTTCACTGGGATTCAACTTCAGGCAATTAGAATGCATCCAGTCAGCAACAGCGGTCATACAATTCTGAAGACTGACAGCAGCCTCCGTAGACGCCCACTGACCGAGAGACTATAAGCTTTGTATCATCTGTGTAGGATCCCAAAGAAATCCCAAAATATTTCACCACATCGCCAGTGGCCTAACGTAGATGTTACAGAAGGTGGAACTTGGAGCTGAGCCTTGAGGCACGCCCTGTTCTAGAGTACTCTTAGAAGATGAGAAAAGGGGGGATATCGCCTGAAAGGCTCGATCTCGTAAAAAAGAAGCAAACCAGGCCTGTGCCTTGCCCCAATCTCCAATTTGATAATGTCGCCGTACCAGCACCTCATGGGACAGTATCAAAAGTAAAGCTTAAATCAAATAGAATAAGCGCAGTCGAACCTCCTTCATCCGTGGCTATACACAAAGCCTCATCCACCGTAAGATTGCGTTCTGCGAGGAGTCTAGCACTTGGTGTTTCTCTAAAAGTGCCGTCTGGAGTTTATTCACATGTTTCTCCCCTACCTTTGCCAAGAATGCTAGAAGAGAAATGGGTAGCCAGGCTGGACTGGGTCAAGCAAGAGTTTTTTTTAGATGAATGTCTTTGCCATGTTTCCACGCAGTGGCCACCACAGCTGTGGACAAAGAGATTCGCTAGACTTAAAATGTAGGAGTAAGGAGCCCCTGCATTTTAAATATAAGTTCAGGATTAATAGGGTCATCATGAGAACCCGACTTAATTTTGCTCATCAGGGAGATGGAGATATTGTCCAGCTCCCTCAGCTCATCCTCCTGCGGCATGCTGCCCATCTTTAATAAGGGGCCGTCAACCTCAGTTCTACTAGTTTCGGCAGAAAAATTTATATAAATATCATTGACCTTCTTTAAGAAATAGTCCGCAAGCTTATCACAGCTCTAATTGGATGCATTAGTCGGTTTAGTCAAACTGTAAACTATGGTATAAATTTCTTTCGAGGGGTTGCTACTTTTTAAAATGTTATCAGCGTAGAAATCAGCGCAGGCCTTCTTAACCATTTTGTCATGGACTTTGATGGCTCTCATACACCATTTTATTTCTAACGCAGTTGAGCTCAAGCACTTTACAATGCCTTTTTTCGGCAATACATTTTTCATCAAACCAAGAGGATGAAGGCCTCTTTTTAGGCCTACAGGAGCGCACAGGTATAAGCAGATTCAAAGCAGAGGTTAACCAAACATTTGTCTAGAGTGCTAACTGTCAAGTTTGTGCCATTGCCTTCCACTAGCTGGTTTGGCTGCAGCAAAACCTGGGGCACTTGGGATGTTCAAATCCATCTGTACCATAAAGTGATCTGACCACACCACCAGGAGTGGAGAGGATACTCGATGGATGGGTAAGTTGGAAAAGACAGGGTCCAACAGACACCCCGCAGCACACTTATGGCCTGTCACTAATTGAATCAGATGAATATCTTCCAAATCATTGATTAGGTTGTGTGATGGTGGCCATCAATCTGCTAAAAGTGCAAGTTAAGGCCCCCTCTAATCTTAAAGTTAGCCAATTTCAACACAAGAAGAAGAGATATAGTCTACTAGCATCTCCTTATAAAGTTTCTCTGGCCAGGAGGTCTGTAGATCAGAAGGACTGAAAAAGTGAAGTTTTTCTTCAAATGAACTTGGCACAGCGCACTTTCGCACCCCTGTATATTGCAAGAGACAAGATTGCACATAAGAGTTTCTATAAATAGCGATACCACCCCCTCCTCCCGCAAGTTCTGTTGCACCTTTCGATGCACTAGCGAGAAGGAAGAGTAGGAGTACAAAGAGCTAATTCTGTCTCAGGAAGTGTAGGCTGGTTGAGCCAAGTTTCCTTGAAGAATATAACATCCGGTGAATGTTCCATGATCAAATCCAAGATTTCAGCATGGTTGCGCACCAGTGAGTAGTAATGGATACTAAACGCCTTCAAACTTGTAACAATATGTCTCCCTCCTCGGTACCCGTAAGCGGGCCTAGAGAACTTAAAAGTAAAACCACAATGCTTAAAAATTGAACCAACCTCCACCGGATCCAAAGAGTAAGTGCACTCACTGCGCGTTTCAGGGTGGTAAGACATCAACTGGAAGGCAGAGTAGTGGATGCTCTGCCTATTCAACAGACCAGAGTCTCTGGCGCCACCCAGGTGTGGTGGGCACAGACGGGCTTGCCTTTGGCACGCCAGCTGCACACCCGCTGCACACGCCCACGTCTCGCTTTTTATAGTTAGTAGGGCACTTAGGTTTAGACATATAGCAGTTCACTAGACCGCTGACTACCAAGTAGCATGGCCTAATCAAAATGGCTGACAGGAAACGTGATCCTTACAGAGTAAAACGCTCTGCAAAGACCATCAAAACAAAACCAACCACAACTTCCCCAACCCCCAACAATCCAACAGATTCAAAAGCATTTTAAAACACTCAAAGATAAAATATAGCAGAAAATAAAAAACACAATAAGACTGAGATAGTGTCTAGTGGCTAGGGTCTTTGATGTTCCAGTAGTTTCACCAGAAACTCCTCGCTTTTCTGAAGATTCAAACAAGCTGAAGGAATTCATTGACCCCCTGACAGTTTTCTTCACCTTCCATCTAGCACAATTCTAATTAGGACAGACCCAAGGTTGGATACCTCATCAGTGCTCTGTCTGGACCAGCCCTGGTGTGGGCGACCCCTCTAGCAGCTTCAGAAGATCCATGTCTTTCCAACTATGTAACCTTTTTAACAGCATTCAGGTGGATGCTCGAGAGACCAGATTTGGAGTTTTTGGCAGAGGAGGCCTTCTGCGAAATCCAGCAAGGAAATCAAGATGTATTGGCTTATATTACCTGGTTTCGTCAGTTGTCAAGATAAATAACATGGGTAGAACACACCCTTGTCACACTGTTTTTCAGAGGTCGTAAAGAAGAAATAAAAGATGAACTTGTCCACTTAGCTCATGCAGACTATTTCCTCTTTAATGAGTCGGGCCCGGCAATCAAACATCAGCTTCGGGAACGCAGATCCTAAAGAGAAGAGATCGGTCCTCCTCCTCGTTTGGAAGTTTGTAAAGAAGAAAAACTTCACCTGAAGGGCAGGTCGCTTCTGCTGGAGAAGAGCCAGTGCAGATTGGTGTTGCACATGGGGCACTACCGGAGGCAGAGAGAATATCGTCGTAAATATGGTCTTTACAAGTATTGTGATCCGCAGAACATTTGGTTTGAGCCTGTCCTGTTCACTCACCAAGGCCTTTGGGAAACACCAGATCCCGTCCCTTGTGAAAGGTGAAAAGATGGGAGCTCAAATCCCTTTCGTTGGAGCTTCGGAAGAGTCATGAGCCTCTCTCTTCCTCTTACCACTCCTGTTAGAAACCCCAAATGGAAAAAAGGAGAAAATACTAGCACTCCTAGACAGTGGAGAAAGGGTTCCTTAAATGGATGAGAATTGGGCTCAAGAAGAGGATATTCCCTGAATTACCAAAAAGATTCCTCTGCAGGTTCAGACTGTCGACTGTACACCTTTGGTTTTCAGACCAGTTAAAGAAATAACAACTCCATTAAAGCTAACTTTTGGAAAACAAAGTGAAAATGCTTCATTCGATCTCCTAGTTTCCCAAAACATATAATCATTTTGTGGTTGTCCCGTCATTATCTTTACATCAACTGGGAAATAAGAACGATATTCCTGTCCTCTGTTTTGCCACCAATTTTGTTATTCTTGAGAGGATTATTGGACTCCAAAAAAAAGATGGTTATGGCTCCCACGGAAGATCCTGGTTCAATCAATTTACTACAGGCCATACCTGAGCAATATCAAGATTTTTCAGATTTTTTTTGTGAAATCCAAAAAGCTCTCCTTACCACCACATCGAGAGTTTGATTGTGCCATTCCCTTAGAACCTGGATCAGTGGTTCCTTTCGGCAGAATATATTCTCTCTTCGAGTCTTAGAAAGAAGCTCTCAAGCTATATTTGGATGAAAACTTGCAAAAAGGACTAATCACCCGATCTTCCTCTCCCACAGGGGCCTCTATGTTCTTCGGCCCTAAAAAATCGAAGAAACTCAGACCCTGCATTGACTTTAGAGGCTTAAATAAGTTCACCATCAAAGATATGTATCCGTTACCTCTAATCAAGGATATCTTTACTAAATAACATTTTTGTGGGGCCTATCATCTGTTGTGCATCAAGGAGGGAGCTGAATGGAAGACTGTGTTTAGGGCTCCTTTGGGTTAAGTAATGCTCCTGATATATTCCAGCATTTTATGGATCACGTTTTCTCTAGCATGTTAAATCAATTTGTTGTGGTCTATCTTGCTGACATCTTGATATATCCCAAGACCCCCTTGTACATCAGAAACATGTCAGTCAAGTATTACATAGACTTTGTCAAAATCAGTTGTACTGTAAGCTGGAAAAATGCTAATTTGATGAACCTGAAGTGGAATACTTAGGCTTTTGTTTAAACAGTACAGGGTTTCCATGGATCAGAATAAAGTTTCAGCCATCCTAAACTGGCTTTCCATTCGAATGTTAAGGAGACTCGATGCTACCTTGTGTTTGCTAATTTTTATCAACAGTTTATCAGTTTAACAGTTTTGCACAATTAATTAAAATCATTGCAATCCTGCTCGGTTAAAATCAGTATGAGGTGCATAGTTTCCAATGTTATAAAGGAAATATTGCGGATTGCCATCATGTTAAGATAAAATTTAGGAGATTTAAACATCACTTTGACAACTGTAGAGACATAGAGATTAAAACGATTGGCACGGCATTTGGCATTTATAGTTCAGTATGATAGTCAGAATCAAGCATAGCTTTTGCAGCAGATAGAAATTTCATGAAGCGTACCGCCAGCTGCACTGAGTAGCCTTTCATGCATTCTACCAGGGCTGCTAGACATGTCCGTACGTTTAAAATCTGCCAGATGGGGCAAAGCCAGTAGATTCTCAAGAGGCGCAATTTCTCACAAATGCACAGTATATGAATTAATGATTCCTCTTCTCCCCTCCATGCTCGGCACTGTGTGGCTACGATTTCTTTATACCCTCGGCAGTACTTATAAGCCAGTAGTGGAATCAAACCGAACCGTAGCCTCATTAGTTGACGCTTCATTATTGGCTTTAAGGGAGAAGACAAGTAGTGTGGCAGGCCCCCGCTGTTGTATAATTTTGAAGCCCAGCTTCCGTGACTTAGATTTTTCAGGGTTAGTGCATCACTGTTGGCCGACATTATCTTTGCTTGTTTTGTTAAGTTTTGCTGCTGCGGGTAAGGGTATAGGGGCAGACCATAATTCATGAGCTTCCAATGCTTCGACGCAATGTGTTAAAAATTCATGCCAGGTTGAGCCTGGATTACTTATCATTAACCAGATGCACTTCTTTAACATGTTGTCCCGTGCTTGTTTGGCTTTTAGACAGTAGGCTATGAACCTGGCTTTTAGTATCCACTTTTGAGATGTCCGATTAAATTCCGTACGGATTTGTGCATGGGCGGTAGAAGTAGGCCAAAAAAATACTCTACGAAAGCAGGCTGACTGGGCTCTGTCCAGCCTCAGTGACATTTTATCTTTAAAGGCTATTGCGCCATGGGCCACTGACGGCAGGAATTTCGCCCTCATGACTCGAATTAGGGGCGTGAAGTCAGGTGAGCTCATGACTTTCCTTGCTCTGCAGAAGGCACCCTCTAACAATTGTGCCAATCCTTGAATTGCGGTGATATGAGTGGACTGCCTTCCTTTATGGTCGATCCATACTCCCAAGTACTTGTTTGCTGTAACTATCTCTATGGGTTTATTGTCGACATGCCATGAGCCTCTCCTCTTTATTTGTCTAGAGATTATCATCGTCTTTGTTTTAGCCGTATTTATTTTCAGATTGTTTACTTTGCAGTATGATGACAATGCAATGAGAAGCCGCTGTAGCCCGATCGGGGTTTGGTCAAGCAATATTGTGTCATCCGCGTATTGTAGTGATTGAATTTTAGTTCTGGCGAGTTTACGGGGAAAGGCGCTGGCATCAGCCAGATAATCTGGTAAATCTGCCAAATACAGGTTAAAAAGCTTTGGGGCCACTATACATCCTTGCTTTAATCCTTTTATTTTTTATTTTTTTTGGTCGTGAACCAGCCAGAAGAGACTCTGATCTTGACCCAGGTTTCCGAGTATGAGGTGACTAATGCATTTAATAGTGTATTGTCGATGCCCCAGTTTTTTTGTTTCATCCAAAGTCTCGAGCGGGCCACACTGTCGAACGCTGTTTGGAAGTCGATGTAGGCTAAATACAAAGCCCTCTCTTTTTTTTGCGAGCGTTGTCTCGATCAGATGGGACATACAGACCATGTTATCTTCAACGTTGGATCCCTTTTGAAAGCCTGTTTGCATGTACTGGATCAGTTTGCACGCTACTACCCAATCCGTCAGTTCTTGTAGTAGTATGCTGGCGTAGCACTTCCCATCTACGTCTGGGAGATCGATCATTCGGTAATTTTCTGGGTTAGAACCCGAGCCTTTTTTGGATAAAGGGACTAAAATGGAACCCCTCCATGACTCTGGGATGATTCTTCCCGACCTGTACTCCCAAAATAAGGGCACCATAATTGTGGCCCATTTTCTAGCTGTCCCTTTATACACCATGGACGGAACGCCATTAGGGCCAGGCGCTCCTCCAGATCGTATTTTTTTGATGAGGTGCAAGACCACTTCAGATGTTATTTCTTTTTGGTCATGGGATCGGTTTTGTGGCTCCATGGTCGTTGATGCGTTGTTAATGTCCCGTATGTTGGGGATTGCACCATTGTTGCTAGATGACTCCACATAGAGTGCTTCTATGTGGTTTTTCCACGCTATGGGCAATATGTTTGTAGTTGCAGGTCGCTGATTTGATCTAAAGCAGTTTATCGGAGACTTTGTTCAACTTTCTAGCGATATCACCGGAATCCTAATGAAGCACATGCTAGTTCATGGTTTTCATTGGGACGCTCTAGCAGAGGAAGCCTTCAACAAACTAAAACAAGCCTTCATGCAAGCTCCAATCCTTTGACATCCTGACCCAACAAAAAGATTTATTCTGGAGACAGATACTTCCGACAGGTCTGTAGGGTCTGTTCTCCAAAAGACTCAAGAAGATTATGGGTTGGAACACCCCATATTTTGTCTGTCTCATATTCTATCAGACTCCGAGAGAAACGTACTCGGTTCTGGAAAAGGAGCTCCTGGCCATGAAGATGGGAGCCCGTGAACCTTTCGAAATCAGAACTAACCATTGTAATCTTCAATATCTTAAAAATCTACAATACAGAAATAGTTGACAGGCTTGTCGAGCCTATTTTTTCAATCAGTATGACTTTTTATTACACATAACCACGGCACTAGAAACACCCTTGCTGACACCTTATCACGCAGATATCCAGAATCTCCGGTAACTTTTGGTCCAAATATACCCCCTCCTCCACGAATAACTGGAGTTACCCATTAATTTCTCAGTGCAAGCTGATTATCCTAAACTTCTAGAGAGGAGTAGAAGACACTTCAAGGACAAATTCATAAATAAGGAGACCTGGTGTATAAAGACAAGTCCTTATTAATCCCATCCAAGGTATTAAAGGAGTAAGTCTTTAAGATGTGCCACATTTCTCCAGTTGCAGGCCACAGTGTAGTCAAAGCAACTTTAGAACTCTTACTCCATTCCTTCTGATGGCCTTCCATTCAAGAAGACACTGATCTCTGTCACTTCCTGCCCTACTTGTGCTCAAAATAAAACTTCTCATTCACTCACGACTGACCCGACCCTTGCAAACCATCTCTACTGACTTTATTGTAAAATTACCGCCCCTGAAGTTAATCAAGTCATTATGATAACAACTGACTCCTTCTCCAAATGGCTCGGTTTATGGCCTTAAAGAAATTGGCTTCCGCAAAAGACAGAGCAAGTCTTTGTGAGGGAAATCTTTCCTCTCCATGGTGTCCCTTGGGTTATTGTATCTGACTGAGGTCTACGATTTGTGTCCGGATTGTGGAAATCATTTTGCAGATTCCTTCAAATTGAGGTTGTCCTCTCCTCTGGGTTCCATCCTCAGACCAATGGTCAGACTGAATGACTTAACCAAAGTCTAGAACAGTATCTTCACTGTTTTTGCAATTCTACACAGAACAATTGGTTTCTTTTTTTACCTGTGGCTGAGTTTTCCTATACCAATTCTGTGCACAGTGCCACTAAATCATCCCCCTTCTTTCGCCTTCAAGGCGCACATCCTAGGGCCTTTTCTATTGCTCTTTTAGGTCCTGTCCTTGTTCCTGCTGCTAATAGTCTCCTTAGGCAGTTACAGGCTATAAGACGTAGGGTAACTCTTAATCTCCATGATGCTAAGGTTATGATGAAATCCTCTGCTGACAGTCATCGCGTCCCTTCTCCGGCATATGCTGTTGGGGATAAAGTATGACTCTCCTCGCAGTTTCTTCCTGCTCATCTTTCCTTTAATAATTTCAAGCCTCAATACTATGGCCCTTTTAAGATTGTCCAGGTCATCAATCCTGTAGCCTTCAGGGTCCAACTGCCTTTGCACTAGAAGATCCATCCTGTATTTCACTTGTTCCAATTAAAACATTTATTGGGTGGATCCTTACCATTGCCTCCCCTATTTTGGTGAATGATTTTCTAGAATATGAAGTTCAGGGAAGTTGTGATTCTCGATTCTTTCAAAAGAAACTGCAGTTCTTGATTCACTGGAAAGGGCACCCTCCTAGCGAAAAGACTTGGGAAGATGCTTCCCCTGTTCATGCTCCAGATCTGGTCCGGCGCTTTTTTTTCTTTGTTTCCCGGTAAGTAGGGTCTTCGGGGAGGGGCCAATCTGTTGTGCCTTTGGCTCGCCCGATGTCAGTTACCATGGCGCCTGTGAATGGGCAGGGCGTGGAGGCCAGGAGAGGTGTAGGGAATGCCATTGGGCCGCCCGTTCCTCTCAGACACGTACCTGGCGGCAACCGGCCCACCGGCATAATCCTTGCATTTGCGCTTTTGTCCTGGAGGCATAGTGGCTAAGAGCCTCTTCTGGGGTCTCTATTACCAGAATCAATCTTCTTCCCAAAATCCTCTAGTAAGGGTTCATGGGATATATCTTCCCTATCCAAAATGGCGGCCACCTATGGACTATCATTAGGTTTCCCAATCCATCATGGTGCCAATCCTTCTGATGCCATTCCCTGGGGTCTGAGGTATAAAAGGAACTCAGAATTCTTTTTACTTGTGTCGCAACGCTCCGGCAGTCTTGTCATAGCCTCTTCGTTACCAACTGGGAGCCAATGGAGCCAATTCATGGAGAAGGAGGTGATCACGCAGGTGCAGAGTACCTCCTTGGGTATTGGCAGACTCATCCAACAGAAGCTGCCAACAGATCGACAAATGTGATGATCCAACCCTACTGTGGGCGGGGCCCACAAATGGTGGTTTCCAGACTGGTCAGTCAGAAGTTTTGGGAGCTACCAAGATCCACAATGGCCCTAGCTCTGAAACTTGCCTTAAATACAAAATAATGAAAGAAACCCAGCTGCATACCCACAAAGTCGGACATTTCATTTGAATGGTTATTGCATTAAATCATTTAGATGAGTTGTCTGACTTAGATGTGTACGTGTTTTTTGCTTTTATAATGCGCCATGTTGCAGCTTGGTTTTCCCTCAGTAGTCTGGTTGGGAAAAGCTTGGTGACCGTGGCATACATGATTATGGGGCACAATGAGGGGGCCAGAAGAAATGCAGCTAGGGCAGTAGCCCCACCCTAGTAATGGCAATGCCATTGCCCCTTCCTCCTAACCGTGAATACCTTCGATTTCCCTGAAACCCAAAGTCAGTTACTTCTTCATCTTAGCCTTTTTCATGGGGCTTCAGAGGATACTTTTTTTTGGAGGGGGCGATTTATTTTTATTTTTTTCAACCAAACAATTAGCACAAGGAAATGCATACATGATATATGAGAAGGATTAGACATCGTCATTGCAGATACAGCCGTTCTCAACAAGGCCACCCCTCCCTCCCTTCCCTGGAGCAATATAAAACGAGAGCTATACAGTAGTTTAGTGAACCAGGGAGCCTTCTCCGATAAGTGGAGAAAGTGATATGTCAAAGTGCTGTGGGCTCGGGCCCCTACACCTGTGTCTCCTGCGTAGAGTGTCCGATGGACTGTTGCGTGTCGTCTCCCACATCCAACCCAAAGTGTTTCTTCCAGGGGTCCCAGATCCTGTGAAATTTGTTGGGGCACCCTCTGCTACGATACGTGACCCGTTCTGCCGTCATGTACATGTCTATCCCTAGCGTCCATTCCTGGATGGTCGGTGTGTCAGCCACCCCCCATTTTTTGGCGATGTCTCTTTTGGCCACCGCAAACCCCAGTGCGGCAAAAATCAGTTGTGGTCTAGTTATGTCCACCTCGCTAGGGATCCCCAGTATCACGAATTTAGGCTCCATTGGCAGCAGTACCCCCAGGACCTTTCCCATGAGTTCAGTCACCTGCGTCCAGTACGGTAGGAGAGAGGGACACGCCCAAACCGTGTGGTAAAAGTCGCATCCAGCGGCGGTGCACATCAAGCAATGAGGTGATTCTGCCCTTCCCATCTTGTGTAGTCTGTCCCTATCGTAATACGAGCGGTGCAGTATTTTGAGTTGGATGAGTCGAAGTTGTGCCTTTATGGCCACCTCTCTGGGGTGCATTAATGCCGCCTCCCAATCCACGTCTTCCATGGATCCCACATCTTTCTCTCACCTTGCTCGGAGGCCCAACAGGCCATCGGGGATGTTATTATTAATAGTTTTATATGTGAGGGAGACCGCTTTGCATATCAGCTCCTCTTGTAGGAGCCTGCCTTCCAGGGGCGCATATTCCGGGAGCTGCTCGCTGGAGATGTTCTCCGCGCGCCATGCGTGCCTCAGTCGTGCGTATTTGAGAAATTGGGAGTCCTCCATATTATATTCTTGCCTAAATTTCGCCCAGGTTTTAAGTTCCCCTTTCTCAATAATATCCCCTACCGTGGAGATCCCGATAAGGTCCCAGGTTTCGAATCCTGTGAGTTCTTTAAACCAGTTCCCTTCCCAAAGCGGTGTGGACCGTGTAATCTTTTTCGCCAAGCCCAGAGTCTTCCTAGCTCTTTGCCATGCCGACAGAGTCACCTGGGTCGTGGGAAGCAGGCGTGAGCTGCCTTTCCCGCCATAGAGGAAATGCAAGTGCGTATGGGGTTGCATAGTCTCTCTCTCGAGACGGCATGTGGGGTGGTTTCTGTGTTTGTGTATCCATTCGTTTATAGGGATCAAATGGGACGCCCAATAGTAGGCCTCGATGTCAGGGAGTGCGATCCCTCCATTGTAGGGATTCCGTTGTAGTGTCTGGAGTGCGATTCTAGGGTGTCCGCCCTGCCAAATCAATGACCTAGTGACGTATTAATTTCTGAAAAGATGGCTCTCGGTAGGGGGTGATACGAATTCTGGAGGGCGTATAGGAGTTGGGGCAGAGTGATCATTTTGAAGAGAGCCGCTCGGCCAAGCAGGGTGAGAGGGAGGTCCTTCCATCTTTCTGCGTCGGCTCGAAAATTACTTAGGTTCGCGCCCAGATTCTCCCGTCTGCACACCTCTGCATGGGGCGTCACGAAGATACCTAAGTATTTGAAACCTCTCGGTGCGATGCGCAGCTCCTCAGGCAGAGGGCAGTCCAGTTGTGCGTTAGTCGGGCAGTACAGTGTAGATTTATTCCAGTTAATTTTATACCCCGAGTGTTTCCCGTAGTCCATGATCAAATCAAAGAGGGCCAGTATGGACATTTCGGGGTGGGTGATGTACATTAAAATGTCATCCGCATATAGGGAAATTGTCTCCTCCTCTGCGTCCCCGGATGTGGTGTGGAAGCCCCGAATCAGGGGATGGATCCGGATGGCGCAGGCCAGCGACTCCAGAGTAAGCGCAAAGAGGAGGGGTGACAGGGGGCAACCCTGTCTGGCCCCCCTCTCAATGGGGAAGGGTGCCAAGCACCGACCATTAACGCGCACTGTGGCCATTGGTTGTTTATATAAGAGTGCCACCCAACTGCGAAATTTTGGCCCGAGGCCGAATTTAGCCAGGGTAGCGTCCAGGAATTGCCAATTGACTGCGTCAAACGCTTTTTCCGCATCCAACGATAAAAACACCTGCGGGCTTGCCAGGGTTCGCACTTCCATAAGCCAGTTATGTGTGCGTCTAAGATTCAGCTGGGTAGATCTGCCCGGCATAAATCCCGATTGGTCTTCGTGAATCAGACCTTCGATCACCCCCAGGAGGCGAGCCGCTAAAATAGTAGCCAGGACCTTAACTTCCGAGTTTAGCAAAGAAATGGGTCTATACGACCCACATTGCTCGCGGGGTTTGCCCTCCTTGTGTATGACCATAATAGTAGCCTTCCGTAAATCCAGGGGGAGAATCCCCTCCTTTTGGGCATCCGTAATAAGCCTGAGAAGGTGTGGGGATAGAATAGCCGAGTAGCGCCTATAAAATTCCGCGGGTAGCCCATTCGTGCCCGGGGTTTTTCCAGGGCGCAGCTTCAAAGGATACTTGATAACTTGCTGCTAGGCTGTTCCATATGTACTTGGGGTGACTTACCAGATTGATAATGTGTGTGATTTTAACCCATGACAATCTATTTCTACAGATATTTATGCCATTAAGCACCATATATCCGGCCTACTTGTTTGCTTTTGAGAAATAAGTGACATGGCTCTCATGTGTCAAACATGACCCTTTTATTTCTTTAGGTAAGGTTACTAGATGGTTCTATGTCATCAAGCATATAGCTCTCTAGTCCTGGTTTTTTTAACAACCTAATGCATTCTAGGAGTTGTAGTTCATGTTTGTTTCACTTGATCCAATTGAATATGAAAAATAATGATTTTTTATAAGACTAAACGTTGGGTCCTTGGCATTGGTAGCCATCTAGTAACCTTACATTTATGTAATGTGGGCTATAGTTTCTGAGCCAGATTGTTGACTTTCTTGTCAGAGGCAATTGGTATTTTAACTATTCTCTTCCCAGGAACTTGGCAGAAATTAAATGTGATCAGTGAATGCTGTCTCAAACAAACAATTTTTCTTTTGTTCAGATTATCGACGATGAGATTCAAGCCGATTTTTACGTTGCAGTTCCCAGCATTCTCCCCAAGTTGTCTCCTTTAAAGAACAAACTTAGGAAACAATTTCCAAAGAATAAACGAGGTAGGCCTTTCAGTTGTATTTAAAGCCCTACCGAAGTGTTCACTTTTTTGTTTAATTTCATTTCCCAAAATTTTTTGTTATGCAACTTTAGGGCTGTCACCCTAAAGATTAGCCTTACAACAGCAACTGAAGATGCTGTGCTGCACTTCATAGCATAAATTAGAGCACACTTAAGGTCATATTTCTGCCTCAAATAGTTGACAAATTATACACTTTTTTTTGGTTCTTGTTAGTTTCTTTAAGTGCCAAATCTCCATCTCTCGTACAAACGATTGAACTGAGTCTAGTTGATCCACTGGTAACAGAGAGGTTGATGCTTACCAAAGCCCCTCTGTTATTGTTAATGAAAAATGTTCTTGCTATTGTAATGGAAAGTTTAAATTCTATTAAGGACACGGACGCGAGGAGTACGCTGTCTTTCTTCGCTTTATTTCAATACAGCAGCCATAACTTCATAAAATTTCTAACCAAAAACTATCTTTCCCATGAACATTACAGAGTAGATCTTGTCATATAGTCCTTTCTTCCTTGCCATTCAAGCTCTTTATTCATGCGACGTTCAGCACATCTTGCACTGCTAATTACCCCACATATTACATCGCTTATAACATCTTCTATGACCTCATTGATAACATTTGCTGTAAAAATAGCGAGGAGAAAACTGTGCATGGTGGGAGTGCGAGTTATAATTACCTTAAGGCAAGAGTTATAGTTTCCTGAGAACTCCATCTATAACTGCTGAATTTCTAGGGTTTTGTGTGTGTAAATTATGAACCTAACTATACTCTCCCTTTAACCTTTTGTTTTTTTTTTATTTAGGGAATGTATGTGAATATATATGCACACACATCAAAATAAATATATAAAAAATAGCAATTGTAGTTTATTTCATGCCCAACACCACCGCCGCCATAACGCGTTTCAGCCCGCGTGGGGCCTTGATCACATGACACTGCTGAGGGAGCGGTTACAACATTTAAAGTGCAAATTCGTGACATTTTGCTATGCATCAGCTTTTTTTCCTCCTCTCTTTCATAGACATGGAAAAAATATCATTCATATGTCTGAAGACACATCTATACCACGTAGTGGTATTATAATATTGGTTCACCGGGGGTATACATACATTTCTTAAAGTGCAAAGTAGAGCAAACATGATAAAATATCATGGGAATAGCAGCACATTGAATAAATAAATAAATAAATATATACTCAATATATGTCTGTCCAGCTCTTAAAACTTCACTAGTTAGTAAAACAAGGCTTATATTTATGAATAAAATGAGGCTAAAAAAAAGTAAAACCAATGTAAAACCTTTTCTCATATATAGCAGCATCATTCAAAAAGCATATAAGTTGAACATTTGTATATGTGATATACCCATGAGGTTAAGATGTTAAAAAGATAGAGCCCAAGTGGGCAATTGCCAAAAATCCATGTCAGCTTAAAAAATGAGACAAAGTCAGTGCAAAATACGCAAAATCATGTCACAATCTAAAGTGCAAACACCATGTAAAAAAATGTAAACAACAAAACAGTACAATGAAAATGAAAATGAATTCTCAAACAAAAACATTAAAAACATTATCAGGTAGGTCGGCAGCAGCATGAACGTCAAATCTTAATCATAATGACTTATTAAAGATGTGTGTAAAAATCTTCACTGGAGTTTAATCCATTCGGTGTTTTGCAGTCCATTTCTAAAATGTACCTTGTTTCTAATTTGCGTAACCATGATTCAAGATCCCCACCTCTTCTCAGTGGTGGGACCATGTCAATTACAAAGTACTTTAGATCAGCAGAATTCTTAGCATGTGATTCATCAAAATGTCTAACAACAGGATATGTAGCATCGCCATTGTTAATAGCACGTATGTGCTGGAGTATCCTCTTGTGGACGTGCAGCTTCGTGCTTCCCACATAGCGCAGGCCACAGGGACACTCCAGCACATATACTGCAAATTCAGTTTTGCAGGTAAGTTTTTTTCTGGATGTGGACAGGTCTGTTGCTAAGAGGTGTCATGTATTCGGTCTTACTAACTCCATTTCTGCAGGCTTTACAAACAGAACACTTGATGAAACCCTTGCTACTATTGAGCCAGGAAGTGTTCGTTCTAACCTCAGGGCTGCTTTTCACCAGGCAGTTGCTCATAGAGCGGGCCTTCCTGTATGTAATGCTAGGTGATCGTGACAAATGGGTCCCCAATATCGGATCACTTTTGATTAATGCCCAATTTTTGTTTACAATCTTGCGAATTGTTTTGTGCTGATTGTTATAGGTTAGAATCAATCTAGTCTTGGTCTGTTCGTTTTGTACCAGTTTGGTTTTTCCTGCTAATGCCAGTGGTCTGCCATGTTCATTTGCTTTGAGTATGGCTATATCGACCACTTCTGGGAGATAGCCTCTTCTTAAAAACCTGTCTCTGCAATCTTTCTGTGCAATTTGTCAATCATTATCAGTGCTGCAAATTCTTCTTATTCGTAGCATTTCCCCATAGGGAATGCTACTGATTAAATGTGCAGGGTGATGGCTAGAGGCATGTAATATAGCATTACCAGCAGTTGGTTTCCTGTACATTCTGGTGTGAAGTTGATTATGTTGGATGTTAATTTCTACATCTAGAAAGCATATTGACCTATTACTGATCTGACCAGTGAAATTAAGGTTAAGATTGTTGTTATTAAGTTTTTCAATGAATTGTAAAGCCTCACATTCAGATCCTTTCCAGATTATCATAAGGTCATCAATATACCTAAACCATTTAATGACATTGTCAGACATAATTTCAGGGTAGGTGGGCATGAGGACCTGTTCCTCCCAGTGTCCCATATGCAGACAGGCATAACTAGGGGAGAAACAAGCCCCCATGGCCACACCTCTCACCTGCTGGAACACTTGGTTGGAAAACAAAAAGAAGTTATTTTCAAGGCACATATTGATCATGGATAACCACATCCTGTTGTGATCGAGGAAGCACAAAGGTCTCGTATTTAAGTAATATTCAATGGCTTTTAATCCATCCCTGTGATGGATACTTGTATACAAGGAAGATACGTCAAGCGATATCAGCAGATAATCAGGTTGCCAGATCATACCTTCTAATTTTTGTAACAGATCACCAGTATCAAGAATAAAAGAAGGAAGATTCTTTACATGGTCCTGTAAGAAAAAGTCAACATACTTGCTGGCATTCTCCATAATGCTATTACAAGCTGAAATTATGGGGCGTCCAGATGGCTTCACATTGTTCTTATGGATTTTGGGTATAAAGTAAACAATGGGCATCACCGGGTGGTCCTTCTTTAAAAATTTAAACTCATCCAAAGTTAATAGACCAGTGCTTTTCCATGCCAGCAAGTTAGTATAAAACAAGTTCCAAGCCATTTTGACCTCTGCCATTGTAGATCTTTTGTAGCAATCCCTGTCATTGAGTTGACCAAGTGCCTCCTCCATATACATTTCCCTTGGCCACAACACGACGTTACCGCCTTTGTCCGATTGGCGGATAACGACATTCACATAATTTTGGAGTTTTTTAATAAGTTGATGGTAAGCAAAGTCACGATAGTAGTGCCTCTTGTTAATGTTAACTTGCTTTTGGTGCAATAACCTCAGTTCTTGAGCAACTTTGTCGTGAAAGACATCAATATTATCTTTCAACATGATAGGGCAGAACGTTGACTTGGGTTTGAAGTTAGTGGGTGCTGTACTAACTTTATATCCAGTGCCCTGATTAGCAGATAAAGATACAGTATCAGTGCCGTCCTCACCTTGCATTTGTAGTAGGTCCTGCAATAAGTCTGCATCACCAGCTGTAAGTAAGGGCGGACTCATATTGTGTACTGTGGGTGGTACTGACCGTGCTGATTTATGTAACATGTGAAACTTACGAAGTTTCAACTTACGCACGTATTTGTACATGTCTATTCTGGTACCCGCATAATCAAAATTACTTTTGGCACTGAAAGATAAACCAAGTGCTAAAATGTTCGTTTCCTTTTCACTCAACGATATTTTGGTTAAGTTGATTACCGTTTGTGAATCACAGGTATCAGTTAATGAATCTATTTGCGCCTCCATTGCTTTCGTGGTTTTCTGTTGGGTGGCTTTGTATTCACGTTTGTGTAGTTTGTTGCGTCGCCGCCTTGCACCCCGCTTCCTGTTGATGCTTTGCTGATGTTTGCATTTCGAGCACCAGAACGTAGAGTCTGCCTCCGATCCTGGCGCATGCAATCTAATTCTTGTGCCAGTGTGAACTTTCGAAACCCCAAGCGCTGTGCTCGTTGTTGATCATTATCGGATTCACTATCAATGTTCGAGCTCAAATCTGAAAGTGACGATGCAGGCGGTATGTCATTATTAACTGTTTGTAATGATGTCGAGGGACTTGGTGTCATTTTCTTAGTCGCTTTCACATTATCGTATTTCCTTGCAAAAGTAAATATTTGCCCATGTTCGTAATCCAACCTGTCTCGTTGGAATTTATAGGCTTTCCTTTTCTTTATTACTTCCTCCTCACGGAGCAAGCGTGCTGTCATGTCATCCCGATATTTGGCGGTACTTGGAGTGATCGGAATCATATCAATCTCCACATTGAGGGCATCGATTTTGCATTGTAATGCAACCCGATCACTCTCGGCGTATTTGACAAGGATTTCCACCAAACGCCGAGAGGACTCCAGGTTGCATTCGGCCCATTCCGATAGCATGCGGGGGTCTGGGTTCTCATAGCTTGGCGCGAGCATTATACGCAGACCCCGCGGTATCCTGCCAACCTCCAAGTACCGGGTGAGAGAGCGATGCTCCCACCACTTCGCCTGCTCCGCTTTGCTTGCTTTTTCCAAGTTTTTAAACAGTTCTTTGATCTTTGGCTGTGAATCAGGCGGACTGCTGGTTGTGCAACTTTGTACACGTTCCCCAGATGGGGAATCGTCGAACATGCCGCTTGCTGCCTCCTCCCGACTCCTCAAAGTGTCTGCGGACATGGTGATAATTAATGGGCTTTAAAATGTTATCTCGGACCTTGACGCCGATTGAATGTCGGCGTCCAGTACCTGCACACTCCTTCACGGGACACTCAGCGGGCTCCTATCCCAGCAAGACGTATCCGGCAAAGCACGGGTCCTCCGGTCAGCCGACCTCCGACCACAACTCCACCACACAGCTCCACTGCATAGGGGTATTTGTGTGGCAGGGGAACGTTTAGGGTTTAGGGTGGGAAGGGGTATTTGGGTGGCAGGGGAATCTGTAGGGTTTAGGGTGGGTATTGGGATTTGGGTGGCAAGGGAATTTGTAGGGTTTAGGGTAGGTAGGGGTATTTGGGTGCAAGGGGATTTTTAGGGTTTAGGGTGGGTAAGGGTATTTGGGTGGCAAGGGGATTTTTAGGGTTTAAGGTGGGTAGGGATATTTGGGTGGCAAGGGTCTTTTTAGGGTGGGTAAGGGTATTTGGGTGGCAAGGGTATTTTTAGTGTTTAGGGTGGGTAAGGGTATTTGGGTGGCAAGGGGATTTTTAGGGTTTAGGGTGGGTAAGGGTATTTGGGTGCCAAGGGGATTTTTAGGGTTTAGGGTGGGTAGGGATATTTGGGTGGCAAGGGTCTTTTTAGGGTGGGTAAGGGTATTCGGGTGGCAAGGGTATTTTTAGGGTCTCGGTGGGTAGGCTTTAGGGGATGGAGGTCTATAAGGTAATATATATATGTATGTGTATGTATTTATATATAGAGATATGTATACACACATATATGTGTGTGTGTATATATATATATATATATATATATCTTAAGATACCCGTTGCATCAATCCCTCAAGGAGGCGTCGGGACACAGACCCAGATTTTAAATGCAAGTTATTTTATTTTCTACACATCCGCCATGACACGTTTCGGCCCAGAAGGCAGAAGGCCTTGATCACATGACATATTGAAAGGTATACTCCTATTTAAAGTGACATTGTGCTTGCAATTTCAATAAATATAAACAACAGACTACATATTAAACCCTCACCAAAATGCGGACTTTTTTTTTGGCTAAAGACTTCGATGTCCTTTATAGAGGATAGCACGGGTATTTTACATAATTTCTTCTCATATAATTTACAGCTAAGGTGTATAATGCCAAAGCATTTAAAACATATAAAAGGAGTATAGAAGCAGGTTAACTGCATTTCCTGTTAAAACAAATTATTGGAGTTTTTACGTCTCAAATATCTATAAGTAACAACATGGCATCCATTGTTGGACATTAGTCTGTGGGTGTTACATCATTTCTGTATAGACTTTGCACAGTTAAATTTCAGATAGGCGAATAAACCATTCTAAAAGATGACCAATCATCAAAGTTTCTAATACTTCATATGCTGTAATAGGACCATTTGTGCCAACCTCTGCTATATAAAGTGCATACTATATAACATGCCATTTGTTGATTTGTAAATAACATATGTTGCACAGTTCCTTCTCTTCTCTATACTGTAACTTGTTTGTTCTTACTTCTCTAAACAATAGGCTCTTGCTGTATCTCATGATATAATACAATAGCTACCCGCTTCCTACTTTGATGGACACCTTCTGGACAAACTCATGCTTTCCATCAAATATCGCCCTTGTGGGCATAGTATCCCCATCAAACGTTTCGGTACTCCTAAAGTGCTTAAGTGCTCTTGAAGTGCCCGTCAAAGAGATTAGCGAGATAGAAAATGATCTGGGTGGACTTGAACGGGAGGCAGCAATAAGTGACACAAACAGGGAGAAACTGCAAGAGGCAAATATACAACATGCAGAACTTCTTGAAGAGCTACGCATTCTAGACTATCGCCTATACACACAGAAGCAACATGCAGAAGCGGACCAGGCGGGCTCACTACTTGCAAGACTTATTAGAGATACGCCGGCGGCAGCTCCCATAACTGAAATTATTACCCAAGAGGGCACAACTGCACACACACAATTAGATATCAACACAGCATTTAAAAATTACTACGAGACACTGTATTCACCACCGGCAGAACTTCAAGAAGCCGACTACGAGTCTTTTCTCAAAGGGCTACAATTCCCCCAATTGACGGCTGACCATAAAAAAGAATTAGAGAAACCTATAACCAAAGCAGAAATTAGAGCAGCAATTAAAGACCTCCCACATAATAAAACACTGGGCATAGATGGACTGCCGATAGAGTTTTATGTAACATACTCAGCACTATTAGTTCCCCACTTACAAAGCCTATACCAAGTGCAATGGAAACTGGCTCCCTCCCACCTACTACACTACAAGCATTAGTGGTTTCTCTACCGAAACCGGGCAGGGATCACAAGGACATGGCAGGATATCGCCCTCTCTCATTACTAAACACAGACTACAAAATACTAAGTAAAATATTAGCAAACCGAGTTCTCCAATACATACCAAAATTAATCCATATGGACCAGTGTGGGTTTGTGCCTGGAAGATGCACGGCCCTAAATATTAGAAGGTTACACCAAGTGATGACACAGGCCAAAATAGATGACGCCGCTACACAGGGCTGTGTGTCGCTAGACCTGAGACAGGCGTTTGATTCACTACATTGGAGCTACATGTTGCGAACTCTCTCGAAGTTTGGATTCCCAAACGAATATGTGAAGTGGGTAAACCTCCTATATACGTGTGGGATACTGCTGGTTAGTTATAAGTTGTGGGTGGGAGGAGGGCTGCCATGTTTATTTTCATGTGTAGTCAGCCGTTAACTGGTTCTCTGGAAGGACCATTTTGTTGCATCCGTTGTGGCTTCAATTCCCTTACTAAACTGCCTCCCCCACTCTCTTCGCTTTCGCCTAGGCCTTTTATTAAAATTCTGAGTCTTAACTGCCGCTCTCTGGCTAAACACTATTTGGATGTATATGATTTAGTACAGGATGAATCTCCTGATGTTTTTTTCCTAATGGAAACCTGGCTCTCTGATTATATGGTTGCGGAGCCAGGCTTAGCGCTTCCGCTTGGTTACAGTATTTCGACCTTAAATAGGATGTCGAGAGGCGGCGGTATTGCGGCCATTTTCAAATCCTGTTATGGTTGCACGTTTGTTAAAGAGCCCGTGGCAGGTTGCGAATGCGCACGCTTCGCGATTTCCTTTAGCGCCAACCATACCATGTCAGGGCTGCTGGTCTATCGTCCTCCTGGACCAGCCAAGGATTTAAATCTGCACTCATTGAAGTCACCAGTGCCCTGGCAATGAGAACAGCTAATTTTACCATTTTTGGTGCCCTGAACCTGCACTTTGACTGCCATACAGATACAGATATCAGCAGCTTTCTCGCAGACCTTGCAGCCTGTCAACTAATTCAGTTAGTTTCAGGTCCTACTCATGCTGCAGGTCACTTGCTAGACCCCGTCTTTTCCAACCTCCCTTCCCTTATTGTCAATACACCTAGTCCGGTATGCTGGTGTGACCACTTTCTGATTTCTGTGTCTCTCCCGGCTTCTGAACCCCTGCGCAAAGTTGCTCAGAAGTCCTCCCGTAAGCGCCCCTGGCGTAAACTGAATCTTGAGCAATTCCATGCCCTCCTCGCCCTAGAATCTCCCAAGCTGCCTAGTGATCCAGACGTGGCATATAAAACACTTTGCGACTGGATTCTTCAAGCACTGGACTCTCTCATTCCGGCCAAATGGTCCAAGTGCCGCATCTCTAACTCCAACCCTTGGTTCTCTGATAGACTGGCCACAATGCGTAAAGCCTGTAAAAAACTGGAGCGGGATTGGAGAAGGGATTACGACCTGTCGGCTAAGAGATGCTATCAGGTCGCCATTAAGAGCTACCACCGGGCTATACAATCTGATTGGGCTGCTTACTTCGCTAAGGAAATTAAGTCAAGTAGCAATCCGACCAAGTGTACTTTCAAAATACTCAATGATCTTAAACTCAGGAAAACCCCTACGGTTTCTGCCATCACGTCTGAGCAGCATTGTGAGGACCTTGCTACTTTCTTTGTTAAAAAAGTGGAAACTATATACAAGTCCTTCCCTTAGGTTCATGCTTGTCTCAGCCCCATACATAGACCCCCTACTACCCATATTCTCACGGCCTTTCCTCCTGTTTCACAGGACGAGCTTCGTCTGCTATGCAGCAAAGTTAAATCTGGCTCTCCTGCAGACCCTCTCAAGCCAGACCAGTTCATGGACTCTCTGCCTGTACTCTTGGCACCTTTGTGCCAGGTGATCAATACTTCTCTCTCCACAGCAGTGGTTCCTAGGCTGTGGAAACAGGCAATGGTGGTCCCCCTACTTAAAAAACCTTCACTGGATCCAGCTAAACTAGAAAACTTCCGTCCTATATCTCTTTTACCATGGGCAGCTAAGATTGCAGAGGCACATATTAACACCATCCTAATGGCATTCTTGAACAACTACGGCATCCTGGATCTCTTGCAGAATGGTTTCCGCCCAGGTCACAGCACGGAGACAGCTCTCCTTGCGGTGACCGAACATCTGCGGACCGTTCTAGATGCTGGGAATACCGCGGCACTGATACTGCTAGATCTTAGTGCCGCGTTCGATACGGTCTCCCACCAGATTCTTCTAAATCGTCTGGAGGAGGCCGGTATCGTTGGCTCAGCTCTGGAATGGCTTAGATCTTTCCTTTGAGAGAACATTCCAGGTGACCGCCCCGCCTTTCCTCTCACGTGTCCAGCCTATCGGACAGGGTGTGCCACATGGCTCTGCCCTGAGTCCTGTACTATTCAATCTGTACGTACAACCACTGGCTGCGGTGGCCAGGGACTGGGGTCTCTCCATTGTCTCTTATGCTGATGACACGCAGTTGGTGGTAGTTCTCTCCGACGACTCTACTCAGGATGCCCCCAAATTTAGGAGCGGTCTGGCGGCAGTCGCGGAGTGGATGACCGCCAACTGTCTCCAGCTTAACGCCAATAAATCTGAGGTGTTGCTGGTGGGGAGAGATACTGAGTTATGGAGTGAGCAATAGTGGCCGAATACCCTTGGGAGTGCACCCACCCCTAAGTCGGTGGTGAAAAATCTAGGGGTGTGATGGACTCGACCCTCAGCTTTCAGGACCATACTAAGAAAGTGGCAGGCACGTGCTTTGGCTTACTCCAGGGATTGAAACCCCTGTTGGGGTATTTCGACCCGTCCACCCGACAAATGATTGTCCAAGCGGCTATCTTGTCAAGGCTGGACTATGCCAGCTCGCTCTACCTGGGGGCAAATAAGGCAGAGGTCATGCGTTTGCAAAGGGTCCAAAATGCGGCAGCCAGAGCCCTACTTGGGCTCCCTAGAAGCCGCCCGACAACTGGTGCCATTCGACGGCTACATTGGCTGCCTATGGCCAAGCCTATTGAATTCAAGGCCCTTTGCTTGGCCTTTAAAATTTTGAAGCTCTCTTCCCCGGGTATTCTGGCCAATCTGTTGGTGCCTTATACACCCACGCGCCATCTGCGCTCCATGGGGCAATGCCTGGTTCTTGTCCCTCGGGTGAAACGTTTACGTGCCGGGGGACGGTCCTTTCGCAGCTTAGCGGCTAAACTCTGCAACTCCCTTCCCTTTCAGATCCGCAGTCTGGACGACTATCTGGCGTTTCGGAAGGCAATCAAAACCTATCTCTTCCCTCTGGTTTAGGTTCTAGCTTATATGTCTTGCTGCAGTCAGCGCCGGGACGCCTCTTTGCTGAGGCAGCTGTGCGCTATACAAGTTGGGTTAACATTAACATTAACATAACTGTAACACATTGAATATACAAACATAATATGTGCTCCTGTTGATACTGTAATGTAATGAATATCTATCTGTTATATTTACTAGAATGTATTGACGATAGGAAGCAAACACGTGTATTGTGCATTACTAAGATGTATACCATTGATAATGGCTGTTGTCGTATTAAGAAAAGAAATAAAATATGTTTAAAAAAAAAAAAGTGCTCTTGAAGTGCCAACACCGTGCCCTTGAATAGCCATAAAAACCTTGTATGAACGTGTGTGCTGCATATTGTATGTATGAATCATACCCTTTTCATCTTCAGATGTTTAGTGGCAGAAATTAGAACTGTCTAATATTTACTAGTCTGCCAATAGAACCCCTTGACTTCACCAGGTCACTAATTTGTATCAGAAAACAATCACAAAGTTATATCTTACGCAGAAAAGTGAACGGAGAGTCAGTGCTTACAGACATGTATACAGATCTTCACTGGCATTTAGCCCATTGGGATTTTTTTTAATCTAAATCTAAAATATATCTGATTTCCAATTTATACAACATTGCCTCTCGATTACCTCCTCGTCTCAATTGACATACTGTATCAATTACAAAATATTTTAGGTAACTAAAATAGTTTTTGTGTGTCTCCTTAAAATGACGCACTACTGGGTAAGAGGGATCCATATTGGGTATTGCTCGAATATGTTGCAGAATGCGTTTATGCACCTGCAGTTTGGTACTCCCTATGTACCGCAATTGACAGGTACATTCAAGAACGTATACCGCAAAATCAGTTTTAGATGACAGGAATTTGTCAATTTTGACAGGTCTCTAGTGAAACGGAGTGTTACACTGTGTCGTGTTAACACCAAATTGGCATGCACTGCATGCGTTACATTTGAAAAAACCTTTCCTGCTAGAGAGCCAATTACACACATCCGTCACGTCAGGGCTACTGCTGACGAGCATTACTCATTGAGTAAGATCTTTTAAATGCAGTAGTCGGTTTCTTTGGTAGTGACGTACCAATAATGGGATCATTTAAAATCAATGGCCATTGTTTAGTTATAATAGTTCTTATTTGCCTTTCTTGCTTGCTAAATGTCAGTATGAGTCTACTTTGCTCATCTGCAACTGTTTGTTCACTATGCTTGGTGTCTATATTTGCTTGTCTAGTAACAATGTATCGATTCTCTTGATTTTTTGTGTTTTTAAAAGGCTCAAACTAATATTTGAGCAGAAGACCCCCGAGCAAGAAATCTTAATTTGGACTCTTGCTGAACCTTTTTAAGTTCCTCATCACTGCTGCATATTCTTTTTTAACCTAAGCATTTCCCCATAGGGAATGCTATTAATTAGATGTCGTGGATGTCGCTGCTGGCGTGAAGCGTAGAATTGCCTGCCGTAGCTTTTCTGTGTAGCTTAGTTTCAATTCTGTCATTGTTGATATAGACATGAACATCTAAAAATCTACTGCCAGCAGACTTGTGTGATGTGAACTGTAAATTGAAATTGTTATAATTGATCTCATATACAAGTTGTGTTGCGCTCTCCTTGGATCCCTTCCAAATTATAAAAAGGTCATCGATATACCTTAACCAACAGAAAGCATGTCTTTCCCAGCTTTCATTGTGTTCGACCATGAGGACCCGCTCCTCCCACCAGCTCATGGGCAAGCACTCGTTCCTGAGAGAAAAACAGTCCCTCATAGCCACTCCCCGGACTTGTTGGAAAATGTCTTTGTTGAAGGAGAAAAAATTGCTATTTAAACAGAACTGTATCATAGACAATATCATTTTACTATGCTCATACAGTCTGAGGCCTTATTTTTTAAAAATGTTCCACTGCTCTTAAGCTGTCTTGGTGGTCAATACTTGTGTATAAGGTGATCTGAAAGAGACACGTTAGTGACAGATTCCTCACCTTAGAATATCCCCAGGCGTCAGGCTGGATCCGGAAAGTTTTTGCGTAGCAGTACCCTTGCGCGTCGGTAGGCGGCGTCGTGCGGCTCCGCGTCCGTCGTCGGCGTCGTGATCGCCGGGATGACGTCGCGGGCAGTACTTAGACGCCGCCCCTGCGCGCTGACGTCAGTGCTTCTTTTTCCGCGCCAGTAAGCGCAGATCCGGGAAGAGCAGTGCCCTAGTCAATTTTTGACTAACTTTTTGGGTGAATTTTTTCACTGTTTCTTCATCGAGTCTTCACGACTCCTAGGTGTCGTAGGGATGCCCGGCTTCAAGCCATGCGGAGCCTGTGGTCGCATGATGTCGATCACGGACCCGCATCTCGAGTGTCTCTTCTGTCTCGGCCGAGACCACGACACGAAGTCGTGCCCTGACAGCCGGAAACTTCATCCGAAGGCTTTGCGAGAGCGGTCTCGAAAGCTACTCGAGGTCCGGCAGTCGGCTCCGCGCCGCACCAAGCCCCAGTCCCGGGAGAGGTCGAGGGGCCGGTCGCGGAGTCCCCGCCGGTCGTCGCGCTCCTCGGGTAAGTCGAAGCACAAAAAGTCTAAGAAGCATCATCGCTCTAAGACTTTGCCTCACCGGTCTCGCGACTCGGCTGAGGCCCCACTCGGCACCGTCCCCGCCCCCGCGGCCCCGGACATTCCTGTAGAGCCGCCCCCGCATTACCCGTCCTTTCCGGGTTCGGGGGCGACTCCGGCCAAAATACAGGAATGCATGTCGGCCATGGCCCGCCTCTTCGGGCCTTCAGGTCCCTCCGGTGCGCCTTCGGGCCCCGCGGGCCCTGAAGGGGTTGCCCCGGCGCCGCCGTCGACTCCGGTCCCGGCGTCGCCTGTCCCACCAGCCTTCATCCCGGCCTCGGCTCCGGCCCCGGCCTCGATCCCGGCTCCGGTGGTGCCGCAACCCCCATCGACGCCGGTTGACCTAACCACGCCTCCGCCGATGTCCCCGGTGCCGTTCCTGATGCCGTCCGGGGCTCCGGACGGCGTCGGTCCCCGGCTCTCTCCGGCTCCGGACATGGAGCCGGACCGACGTCGCTCGACGCCGGCTCCGGCGCCGATGAGACCTTGGGTCCCAAATGTCCCTCCTCCTCCATATTTTGAACAAGAGGAGGACCAGGAGAGCTGGGAGGGGTCTGAGGACCCTCTCACACAACAGTGTGAGTATGATCCAGACTGGGCTGAGGAACTTGGGGATGCCAGTGGTCTAGACACCTCCCCTGACACTGGCATGCTGTCTCCTCCCGTGGCTACGGAGGAGGGAGCTAATTTTGCAACGGTGTTGCGTAGAGCAGCTGGAGCCTTACATCTCCAGTTGCCTACTGTGGCCGTCAGGACTAACCTCCTGACAGAAGTGCTTCAGCCGGCGGCTTCCTCCTCGGAGACTGTGCTGCCGTTTAATGATGCACTCACTGACGTTCTTTGGGTGCCTGGTCCAAACCCACCACAGGGGCTCCTGTGGATAGGAACGTGGCCCGACGCCATCGCCCTGCTCCGGGCAACCCATTGTTTCTCTCCCAACATCCCACCCCGAGAGCTTGGTTGTCCAAGCCTCTGCCTCCCAAACCGCCTTCCCTACCGCCCCTCCGGATAGGGAATCCAAACGCCTGGACCAATTTGGGAAGAAGGCTTTTTCTTCCTCCAGTGCTGGCTTGCGGTCCGTCAACACCGCTTGCCTTTTGGGCCGATATACCCACTCCCTGTGGGATTCGGTGGCGGCTGTTTTGCCGCAGTGTTCTGAGGAGGTCCAGACACTGCTTACCCGCGCCATTGCGGAAGGGCGAGATGCGGCTAAATACACCATACGTTGTGGCCTTGATACCGCCGACTCGCTGGGCAGATCGCTTGCGACGACGGTGGCGCTACGTCGCTACGCCTGGCTGAAAACAACTGGTTTCTCGGGTGATGTCCAGAATACACTCATGGACATGCCCTTTGATGGAGTCGGTCTTTTTGGTTCAAAGGCAGACCATGCACTGGAGCGGTTTAAAGACTCACGGGCTACTGCCGAGTCCCTGGGCCTTTCTGTTGTACGCCCTCCGCTCACCTCTGCTTTTCGCCCCTTTCGTGGCCACGGAAGGGGCGCCCAGTCACGTCAGCTGCCCAGCAACCGGCCCGCGCAGCAAGAGTCTTCGCGTGGCCGAGGACGTGGATACCGCCGTGGCGGTTCGGGCAACCAGCGTGCGGGTCAGGCCACCACCTCCAACCCGTCCGCGGCCTCCAAGCCCTCCTAGTCCCTCCTTTCCGGTGCACAGCACGCCAGTAGAGGGCAGGGTCCGCCATCACCTTCACCACTGGCGTCCCATCACCTCGGACAGGTGGGTCTTGGACATTGTCCGAAGGGGCTACTCCTCCCCTTCGAGACCTCCCCCAGCCATGCCACCTCAATTCCACCGCATGTCAGGGGATCACTTGGTACTTCTGCAGAAGGAAGTCACGGCCCTCTTGGCCAAGAGGGCCATCGAGCATGTTCCGACCCCAGAAGTAGGACGTGGTTGCTACTCCCACTACTTCCTGGTGCCCAAAAAGGACAAGGAGGACATGCGTCCTATCTTGGACCTCCGGAACGTCAATCACTTCCTCCGGAAGGAGAAGTTCAAGATGCTCACCCTAGCTCAGGTCTTGACTGCCCTCGACCCTGGAGACTGGTTGGTAGCGTTGGACTTGCAGGACGCTTATTTTCACATTCCCGTCCTGCCGGCCCACCGGCGTTACCTGCGGTTCACGGTAGGCCTCGAGCATTTTCAGTTCACCGTGCTCCCCTTTGGCCTTACAAGTGCCCCTCGGGTGTTCACCAAAGTGATGGCGGTGGTCGCAGCTCATCTGCGCCGGGCAGGGGTTCCAGTCTTCCCCTACCTCGACGACTGGCTGCTGAAGGCGGGCTCGTCCCAGGCAGTCGTCTCCCACCTCCAGACTACGGCCCAACTCCTGCACTCGCTGGGGTTCTCCATCAATGTGCCGAAGTCGCATCTGATTCCTTCTCCACAGCTCCTTTTCATCGGAGCAGTTCTGGACACGACGCAGTTTCGGGCCTATCCTCCCGAACGGCGAGTCCGGGATATTCAGGCTATGATTCCGATCTTTCAGCCTTTATCCTGGGTTTCGGTACGGATGACCCTGAGGCTGCTGGGCCTCATGGCCTCCTGCATCCTGCTGGTCACTCATGCCAGATGGCATATGCGGGCTCTGCAGTGGGACCTGAAGTTCCAGTGGGCGCAGCACCAGGGCAACCTGTCCGATCACGTCCAGATCTCGGAAGGGACTGCAAAACAGTTGCAGTGGTGGCTCTCGAACCGGCAATGGGTCATGGGCAGATCCCTCTCCCTTCCCCAGCCAGAGCACACAGTTGTGACGGACGCGTCCCTTCTGGGATGGGGCGGTCACATGGGAGAGGCGGAGATCAGAGGCCTCTGGTCTCCGGCGGAGTCCCGGCTCCATATCAACCTTCTGGAGCTCCGGGCGATCCGACTTGCACTCAAGGCATTCCTTCCCTCTGTCAAAGGGAAGGTAGTGCAGGTGTTCACAGACAACACCACCGCCATGTGGTATTGCAACAAACAAGGCGGGGTGGGGTCGTGGACCCTTTGTCAGGAGGCTCTGCGCCTCTGGACATGGCTGGAACATCATGGCATGTTCCTGATGGTTCAACACCTGGCAGGTTCCCTGAACGCCAGGGCGGACGAACTCAGCCGCAGGTGCATGATGGATCACGAATGGCGTCTTCACTCGGAAGTGGCGCAAGGACTCTTTCTACAGTGGGGAGAGCCTTGGTTAGATCTATTAGCCACCGAAGAGAACGCGCAATGTCATCAGTTCTGCGCATTGGAATTTCCAAGGCGGCACTCGCTCGGCGACGCTTTCGTCGCGAGTGGAGTTGCGGTCTGTTGTACGCCTTTCCGCGTATACCACTTCTACCCAGAGTGTTGAAGAAGATTCGGCACGACCGGGCCCAAGTCATTCTTGTGGCTCCGGACTGGGCTCGAAGAGTTTGGTATCCCGAGCTACTCAGTATGAGCGTAGATCCCCCGATCCGTCTGCCTCTTCGGGAGGATCTTCTGTCGCAGCAGCAGGGACGGTCCTCCACCCGAACCTGTCCAGCCTCCACCTGCTTGCGTGGAGATTTAGCGGCGGCAGTTGATTCCTTTCGACTTGCCTCCCGAAGTTTGTGATGTAATTCTGGCAGCCAGGCGTCCCTCCACTAAGGTGGTATACGCTTGCAGGTGGAACAAGTTTGTGGCATGGTGCACAGCAAAGGCTGTGAATCCCCTTTCTGCCCCTCTTTCTGAGGTTCTTCTGTTCCTTCTTTCCCTGGCCCAACAGGGTTCTGCCCTGGGTACCATCAAGGGCTATCTTTGTGCCATCTCGGCCTTCCTCAGGCTTCCTGATCAGCCCTCCCTTTTCAAGTCCCCTGTTGTTAACAGGTTTCTAAAAGGCATTACACACCTCTTCCCTCCTGTTCCGTTTGTGATGCCTCAGTGGGACTTGAGCTTGGTTCTTACCTTTCTTATGTGCGCTCCCTTTGAGCCTCTACATAACTGTCCTCTTCGTCTTCTGACTCTGAAGACAGCCTTTCTGGTGGCCATCACCTCCGCTCGGTGGGTGAGTGAGCTCAAGGCTCTTTCATGCAAACCTCCCTTTCTGTCTGTCCATCCAGGCAAGGTTGTTCTTAGGACGCGTCCGTCCTTCTTGCCAAAGGTGGTTACTGCCTTCCGAATTGGGCAGACCATCACTTTGCCCACCTTCTTTCCGCCTCCGCATCCTTCCAGAGAGGAAGAGAGGCTCCACCGTCTGGACCCAAAACGTGCGCTTTCTTTTTATATCAACCGCACCCAACACTTCCGGGTGGATGACCAGCTCTTTGTTGGCTACGTGGGCGCCAAAAAGGTCGGGCGGTGCACAAGAGAACCATCTCCCGCTGGGTAACCTTGTGTATCAAAGCCTGTTATTCTTTGGCTAAGAAGGAGCCTCCTGTTGGGCTGCGTGCCCATTCCACCAGGGCAACGGCTGCTACCACGGCTTTAGGCCGCGGTGTTCCGCTGCAGGATATCTGTCAGGCAGCTACGTGGGCCTCGCTGCACACGTTTACAAAGCATTACTGCCTTGACAGTCAGGTCCGGAGGGACGGCTTCTTTGGCCGTTCTGTCCTCCGGGACTTCCTTGTCTGATCTTTGTTCGCAGACCCACCACCGGGGTTGGTATTGCTGGGGTATCTATTCTAAGGTGAGGAATCTGTCACTAACGTGTCTCTTTCAGATGCACAAGTTACTAACTTGTGTAACGATATATCTGTAAGAGACAGTAGTTGGTGACAGATTCCTTACCGCCCCACCCATCCTCCCCGTTCTGCGAACTGATTTCTAGGGTTAAGGACATCCCTTTCCGGGCCCTAGTATTTTTTCAGACACCTATGTCAGCTTCTTGCATGGCTCTGCGTTCCTGGCGCGGAAAGTCGTGTACAGAACTGACATCAGCGCGCAGGGGCGGCGTCTAAGTACTGCCCGCTACGTCGTCCCGGCGATCACGACGGCGGACGCGGAGCCGCACGACGCCGCCTACCGACGCGCAAGGGTACTGCTACGCAAAAACTTTCCGGATCCAGCCTGACGCCTGGGGATATTCTAAGGTGAGGAATCTGTCACCAACTACTGTCTCTTACAGATATATCGTTACACAAGTTAGTAACTTGTGCGTTACATCTTAAGTCATAAGCAAGTAGTCATTACTCCACGGAATATCATATATAGCCTTCAGAAAGTCACCTGTATCTTTGACTTAGGATGGAAGTTCACGAACAAAGTCCTGTCAATATATTGTGAAGTATTTTCCAATAAGCTATTGCGGGCCGAAATTATTAGCCTTCCAGGAGGAGAAGACAAGTTTTTATGTACCTTAAGTATGAAATAAATCACTGGCATCATAGGGTACTCGTTACGTAGGAATTGGTACTCCTCAATAGTTAATAAACCTTCATTTTTCCATGATGTTAGTTTGGCAAAAGAAATCATTGTACACCACTCTGACTGTTGGCACATTGCTTCTTTTATAGGACACAATGTCATCTAGTTGTTTGTATGTTTCAGCTATATAGTCAGATTTTGGCCAGATAACAATATTTCCACCTTTTATCCGCGTTTCGGATCACAATTTAGTTATTTTGTAATTTCTTGATGAGCTTTTGGTAATTCCTATTGAAATTACTCTCCCTCTTGTGTGTTTTATTGAGTGATCGGTTTAGTATTTTTAATTGCTCAATTATGTTATCATTGAAAATGTCGATATATATGCTTTATACTTGCCTGCGAAATACTTCCATTTCATAATCCCAAGGGCTCTATTTGTAGTATTGTGGTCGAGCAGCTTAGACTTATCAGAGGGGAGTGTTAAGCATTTGTTGTACACACAGAGTCAATAAGTGAGAGAGACACTCAAGAAGAAATCCAAGACCAATTTATAAAAATAACCCACATTTTTTATATGAATTTAGACACCGGAATCTTCTAAATCAGGTAAGTACTTTCAGAGTTAACGATTTTACAAGAAAACAGTAAAAATGCTTGAATAACGGTTTCTGAGGTATGAGCCTCAAACGCAGTAATGTTATCCTATGGGAGGAAAAACATACACAGCAAACATATACTTGCAGTCGGTGTTCGTGGTGCCCTTTAGGACCTAAGGTGCTTAGGAGTCAAGTTCCAAAGAACTTCCAGTAGCTTGAGTTTACATGCCCTGAGGTGTCTGGATGCAGAGGGGCTGGCCGGGATAGTAGCCTTGAGCGCTACACCGGTAAAGTCAATGGTACCTGAAACAGAGGCTGCATGGGGGGACTTGGGGACAAGTCCGGAAGAACCCAAAGGGGGGCTCGATTTGTGAGGACTCCTAGGCCAAGGGGACGCAGTCAGGAGTCACGGCCCCGGGCTGTCGTGCCCGGGCGCAGAGTGTCTTGGCTAGCTGGCCACTGGAAGTCAACGCTGTCACATTTGTCGGCCGGTTCTGCTGAGGAAGAAAAATCAAGCAAGCAGGGCCACTCTGGTCGTGAATTTCATTGGTCCTGAAGTCCCTCGTCATGCAGGTAAGTTTTCCTCGGCCTTGGTGTCCGGACTAGACACAAACACGCCTTGGCTAGAGCAGGTTCTCCAGCACTCAGGATATTGGTGTAGGGGGGCTCCTTGAAAGTTTAGCGTCTCGAAACTCAGCCAAGAGATCGGGCTGGCCTAGAGTGACGTAGACTTCCTCCTGACATACTGCTCCCTCGGTGGGCCCGATAGCCAACAACAAGATGTACCGGACAAGTGCAGTCTGTGCATGCAGACGCGGGAGGATGGCTCCTCCACCCCAAGAGAGATGCTAGATGGTTGGTGAAGTGCTGGACAGTCCTCAAGTGTTGGGGAGGATGCACAGCTTTTGGACAAGTCAGGTCTTTGCAATTGTCAAGGTCCCTGCAGCTAGGCAGGGTTTTGTGTCATGTTTGGAGTAGGCCCTCATTCCTGTGGTGACTGCTCTTCTTTGTCCATCTCCTGTTTCCTGGTACACAAACCTATCTCTAAGGTATCAGAGGACCGCTAAATACTCCATTTAGGGGTGTTTAGGGTAGTATAGGGGACAATATGGTAGTAGCCAATGGGCTACCTACCACTAGGGTGACTACATCCCTATATTACCACTTCCTATGGGGAGTGGGCATAATCCTGACCCAGAATTTTCTATTTTCACCAAAAGCAAGATGGTGAAATCCTTCTCTGGCTCTCCAATTCAGGTAGCCCACCTTAGGAGTGTGACTCGTCTGTAAGTGAAACACGCCTCCTGAATATCTAATTTCCTACCTGCTCTGGTGCCAAATGGGCCTCCGAGCAGGGGGTGGCATTACCCAGGTCTAGGGGGAAGCTGTAGTTGCATATCAAAGGCGGCCGCAGCTTTGAAGCCTCTGACCTTAATCTGCTAGAGGAAGTGTGATCACCTTCCACCGGGCAGGCATTGTTCCTGGCCTCTGAAGGCGCAGGGACTCACCTGCATGGGGTCAGAAACTCATCTGTGGTGGCATGCTGGACGATACCAGTCAGCCAACACACTAAGGCCCCCATGTACGTCCATTGCCTTTTGTGACTAGCAATTTGCGAATTTTAGTGACTCGCAATCTGTGAGTTGCAAAAGGAAATGTACTGATGTGTCTCAGGCACATTTTGCGATTCCCAATGGGACGCAAATGTCTTGCCTCATCAATATTCATGAGGCAGGTCACAATTTGCGACCCACTGGGAATTGGCGATAACACAAGGATGTTGACCTGCTGGGGACAGCAGACACCTATGTCTGTGTTTGCTTTTTAAATAAAGCAACTTTTTTTTTAAAATGCAGCCCGTTTTCCTTAAAGGAAAACGGGATGCGTTTCAAACACAATAATGAAACGTTTCAGTTTAATTTTTCAAGAGTAGACAGTGGTCTGTGGACCACTGCTTGCTCTTAAAAAACTTACGGCTGCCCTTCCCGTTTGTGACTGGCTTACCACTTACTTGTAGTAGACGGTAAAATGCAATTGCTTTGAGAATGCATTCCGGTCGCAAAACAATCGTACATCCCCCTGCGACTCGCTATTAGGAAGGGACGCCCTTGGCACACCCCTTCCTAATAGCAACTCACAAACCATATTTTGTGAGTTGGTAACAGGTTACGAACTCGCAAAATAAGGTTGGTACATGTTAAAACACTTTTTAGTGGTCGCAAGCAGCCTGAATATCTGTTTGTGACCGCTAAAAACGGTCGTACATGTGGCCCAAAGTGACTAGTAGGGATACAGGGACCTCTGGGTACATATGTTCATATAGCTGATACTGGCATCAGTACGGATTTATTAAGACAAGATATTTGATACCAAACATCAGTATTTTCAGTGAAGCCATTATATAGCTGTGTAATGAACAGTGCCCAGTACAAACCTTTTAGGGCTCTAAGGCCTGCTGTAGGGGGTGACTTACATATAGTACATGCGATGTACTTGAGCATTGCACACAGGGCCTGGGCAACGTCATGTTATCGGAATGGCTTGTACCACTTCACGCATCCTGCAATGGCAGTCTGCATGAAGTTTGTGTATCGGTCCCTTTGGATGGCATAATGCATGCTGCTGCCCTTAGGCACCCTCTTTAGTACCCATGCCCTGGGTATCAGTGGTACCATTTACCAGGGATTTACAAGGGTGCTAAAGTCCTTGCCAATTGGGCTACAATTGAGCATTTGTCTTGTTTTTAAGGAAAGAATGCTGGCACGGGGGCCTGGTTAGCAGGGACACAGAGCACTACCAATCAACCTCAGTATCAGTGAGCAAAAATTGGAGGTGACCATGTCACAAAGTGGCAGTTTCGCTACAATCAATAAAAATGTTCTGAACAGATTTATTGTTTTCAAGACAAATACACAATTTCCATTGTGAGCTTAAGGCAAGTATACTGCTTTGAGAGAAGTGTATTTGAGTGAAGCGTGTTTCTATGCTTTCCACCATTACTGAATTATTGTGCTTACCATGGAGTTTGAAGAGTGAAATGGTGTTAACATCCACAAAATCTGATGGCAGTTTTGAAAGAGATCAGCCCAGTGACACTGGAGAGGTGACCGCCTCAGACTCCCGTACTACTGCTTGCTTCGTAGCGATGGCAATGCTGTCTCTAGTCCATTCTGACATATGCTGATTTTAATAACGACTATACTTGCAACATGACGACACAGCACATACTGAATGTCCGTGGATTGTGTAATAACAATACATTATCATTTTTCCCCACGCAACTACTTATAAGAGACTAAGTGTCATGATGAAACCGGTGATTGCTCTGCGCCCCTAAATCCATAAAAACATACTCACAAATGTCCAGAAGCCCCCAATGTGACATTAGAAATAATTTGACATTAGCTTAGCAGAAGAGCACCAAGAAACCATTCAGTGCACAAAGTACAGCTTCTCAGAAGCGTCTACGCTAACTGTTAAAACAAAACCAGAAGGACAGCCTTTCGCAAACCAAGAGGGTAGGGTGACCACCTGGCAGGGAAGCAGATTCTTTCCAATGACAGTAACAATTCAGGACAAAAGGTCAGATTTCAGGACAAAAGGCCATTTTATGAACATATCTGAGAAGGTTGCACATTTATAAAATAGCAGAAGTACAAGCTAAAATAGGTTTAAGTTATTTAGTTTATACTACACGTTGGAGTATTGAGCAAACATTAACACATAGCTGGACATATTGAAAGATGAAAAAACAAGCAATGATATACACTCCAAACAGAATTTGACAGCCGACATAAGGGGTAGTTTTCTTAATTCTACCCTGTACCATGAATGATAGTGCCAGAAAGAATGCTGTGTTGCTGAATGTAAACTTAGAGTTCACAGGCAGTATCACTACTAGAGAGAGTGAAACAGAGAGAGAAATGATGGTGAGAAAGGAGGAAAGAGGGATATATATAGAGAGCAAGAGACAGAAGTTTGGAACAATGAGAGTGAACAGTGAGAGGATAGAAAAGCATGCAGGGATCTGCCAGCTGAGAGAGTGAAAGAATGGATAGAGAAAAGAGGATCACAGAAGAAGATGGGACAAAGAAAGGAGAAAAAAACCGATACAGAAAGATTCTGGGGGTGACATAGAAGGTTGAAAAGAGGCAAAAGATAGAGGGCGCGTATCAAAGGCAAGGTAGAGGGAACCACGAGAAAGCATGTGGCAGAGGGAGAGAGGCAGAGACGAATGGCAAGGTAGGAGATAGGAGGGAACAGGTAGAGAAAAGGGAACTGAGAGAGTAAGAGGTTGAATAGGGAGTGAACAAAGATGATGGGAGGGTTGGCTTTATAAGTTGCATGTCAGAGCTTTCAATCTCAATTCCAATGCACCATATCTTTGTTAATCTGGTGCTGTTATGCTCTTTCCCTTTCACAAAAAGCAGCGCAGCTACTCCGCTTGCTGCGCTGTGTTGCATGAAATGTTAATGAATATTCCCCTCAATGATTTGGTACAGGTGTCCAGCTATAGATTTAGCCTTGGACCTTGTACAGCGCTCTGCTGCCTTTTGGCTAGGGTTACGCTACTGAAATAACATACTTATTGACAGAAAATCACTGTTTGTTAAAAAAAAAAAAAGAAGAAGAATGATGGAGAAATCCAACCAAGGTTTTAGTACGGAGCATTTGTCTGGCAGGTTATAGTGTGCAACTAATAGATTTTGGGATTAGTGCACACTGGTAATATTATTTTAATTTTTTTCTAATTGTACTGTTCATTCTCCATTAACTGGAAAAGGTGAAATAAAAAGTTTACATAAACCAGTTACAATAAAATTATATCCCTCCGTCCATAGGCTATGCCTTCTTACCAGTTCAACCTGCAATCAGCTTTAGAACAGGGCATGGAGCATTGCACAGGCTGCAGGAATGGTAGGTACGCCTAGAGGTGGGCAGGCCAAAACAATTTACAGGGCGAGTGTAGGAGGCTGGCTTAGTATATGATGCACAATTATTAAAGTGATGCACCTTGCACTAATCCAGGCAACACTTGTGGTGATTTTAGTGGTCTATGATAACCATAGAAAGCTCTCAAAGTGGTAGCTGTGGAGAGCAGCCTTCAGGCTTCTCTTGAAGGAGTGTTAAGCAGCTTGTTTTACCAGTTTAATCTTATAGTGTAGGTTAAATGAAAAAGAACCACACAGTGTTTATATAAAAATACTTATATTTATTACACAACACTCACTAACACATTGGTATATCTCATACCCGGAAATATCAACACAATACACAAAAATGCTTCAAATGCAGTCAGATAAGTAGCACAAAATACAGTGGTCTCCAGGGGGAGACCAAACCATATACTAATAAAGTGGAATGCGAACTGCAAAGGAGGACGGGACTTGGACCAGAAAACCCAAAGGAGCATGGGACACAAGGAACCACGCAAGGTAAGTACCCAGGAACCCTAAGGAGGCTGTGTGCAGAGTGGGAACACAGCCGCGTCCCCAATGGAAGTCAATGGAGAAGTCGTGGTTGTAGTTTTGCAGAAGGACCTTCCCGGAGGACCCGAAGAATTCCCTTGGAGGACGGAAGGTTAGAAAGCCACACCACCCGTGGATGCCCCAGGAACCAGGTTACCTACACCAGGGAAGCCGGTTGCATAGGGGTGAAGAGACATCGGAAACCTCCGTAGACGATAATGGAAGACTTAGAAGAAAGTGCAACTGGAGAAGACGGTGAAGAAGTCCGATGGAATCCAAGGGTGGATTCTGAAAGTGAAGAACCTGCAAGCAGAGGGGACAGAGTCTATGCCAATCGGAAGTGACCAGGAGGCACGAAGACACACTGCCCACTGATGTCGGGAGGTTCAGGAGAGTCGAGGATTACCTTGCGCTACAGCTGTGAAGATCAGGCGACGCTGAGGAAGACCATGAGCCCTGCACAAGTTCTCCCATGTCGGCTGTCGGTGACTAGGTGGTTGTGTCCTGTGGACGCAACTGGCGTGGAGAACGAAGAAGTAGCAATGTTGGGAACAGCAAGGTCCAAGGGACTAGCCAGCAGTAGGAGAGTCAGAGAAAGCAGGGGAGCCCACCAAAGCAGTAGAAGACCCCCAGGAGGACCCACAGACCAAAGGCACAGGAGCCGCAAGAGGACCTCGAGCAGCTCACCAAGAAGGCAGGCCCATGGTGCAGATGATCTGGTGAGGACATTGAGCTTGTAGGGAAGAGATGCTGGAGGCGGGAGCTTCTTGTAGCCCGAAGATCTCTGGAGTGCAGAGCCAACAAGCCTTGGCAACAGCAAGTCGACGCGGTGCACAGGGTTTCGGTCCCAGCGGTTCGGACGATGGACACTGGCCTCAAAATTGCAGAGAGGACAAGTCTGGCCTTGAGGGAGTTGCAGGACCACCACCTGTGTTGCTGAGTTTCTGGAAGTCTGTAGGACTACAGGAAAAGCAGACCGGTCAGCTTTGTTGCGGTGCCTGCAGATGCAGGGGTGTGACTCCTTTACTCCAATTGAGATTATTTTGGGTGTCCTTGATGCCCACAGTAATATTGAAAATCCTGGATGAAGCACAGACACAGATGATGAAGAAGACTTGCAGAACAGTGAGACCAGGAGCAGCAGGAGTCTTCCTTGGTGCAGTCTCGGTTCCAGATGAAGTCCATATGTCTAGACAGCCGAAGAGTGACTTAGTTTCAGGCTTGAGTCTTGTCCCACCATGAATCTGAGGACCCACCCAGAGGTAAGTCCTTAAGTACCCTAAGGGAAGGATTTTAACAACTCAGGGGTCCCTCCCAGAGTAGGGGCTAGACAGAGGGAAGGATACTCCCATGTCCTTTGTCCAGTTTCGCGCCATAGCGGGAGCCAAGGGCTCTCAGAACTGGTTCCAGCTGCAGTATGCAAGGAGGACACCAAATGTGCTCTTCAGAGCAATCTGGTGGTGCTGGCAAGCACCCCCACCCCAGCCAAATACACTAAGTCCTGTCTGGGAGGTGGTCACACCTACCTGTGACAGGAAACATATTGTTCTACCTTCCCCTGCTGGAGCTCAGCAGCAGGAGGGTGACCCTTCTGTTGCTTATTGCTATATTTGGGTATTAAACTGGTACAAATGAGATGCAACCTATGCCCAGAGATTACTAACAAGTGAAAAAAATCACAAAATAATGAAATAATACTTTCATAAAATGTGCCTCATTACGCCGCATAATTTGCCTTTTCTTGCTGCATAATTTAATCAACACTGACATATAATATGGCCCTCCCTTGCTGCATATTCCAGTGACTCTGATTGTAGTGTATTAAACCAAACACAATAGGTTTTTGAACAGAAGTATTCTGAACTCACGTATTTGAAGGTACTTTTATATGTGAATGTGAAGAAAAAGGAGGATTGGTAAAATAAAATATTTGCCTAATATCACACAATTTGGTTATGGGGGAGCCATAGTTAATCAATGTTTTGTGATTTCAGTTTGTCCAAATTAGCCACTAAAGGCGTATTAATTTGTCTCTCCTTTTTACCTCAGATGTTACTGGTTTGTTTTGACCTTTTTGTGCATGAAGTCTTTTGAAAGCGTGGCTCGTTATGGGCTTTAGGTTCCAATGGGACCTCGAGGTGAGCCAGAGGCAGTCTTCAGTGGAAGGTGCCTGACTCCGGACCACGGGGTTCACGGTTCGATCCCCGGTGCCGGCGGCAGGTTAGCCCAGCACCATGTGACTCTGGGCAATAGCTCGCTTAATCTTCCCAAGGGCCCCCAGCGCCGGGACACCTCTCCAGAGGTAGCTGTGCGCTTTACAAATGCTGGTATTTCATTATTTCATTTCAGCTCGAGCTACCATCGGCTCACCCACCTGTTGCTACGCCCCTGATAGGGCCAGCTTTAGTGCTGATTGCATCCGGCATGTCATTCTTTGTTGCCACCCCCAACCCCCCAATCTTGTGCTTTGCAGCAAGCACATTATCCCATGGTGCAACTTTACCAGTCAAAACTGAGACTAGGCAAGACTCAGATCTCTCGAACAGATGCATTAATTTGTATTGCCTAAAAATTGCTGATGCACAAGGAACTCTGATGTCCATGGAAGATATTTTAAAATACGTGTGCAGTAGCTCAAGCCCCTGGATAAAAGCAGAATGCCCTGCCCTAGGCCGGGGCAGGAGGAGCCACACCATATGCTGAGACCAGCCTGTTGTCATTCTGTATGGGCACGTTGGTCTTCAGTTCGAGATTGGGAAGAGCTGCTCTTGTGCTGAGAAGACGAGTGTCAGCTGGACCCAACATGGAGTTTCGCAGAGCATGGAGGTTTCTCCAGAGGAGCAGCACAGCTTGCTGCAATTCCCAGAATTACGGACAAAAGTCATCCGTAGAAGGGATCCATCACGGACAACGGACATGATGCCCAAATAACGAACAATCTGTGAAATTTATGGACAGATGGCCACCCTAAAAGAGGGGTGGGGGCTCAGCATGGATGGGGAGGAGAGGGATGGTGCTGACTGAAGGGACTGAAAAAGTAGCACAGGAGCAAGCTAAAAAGCAACCTCATCTATCAGATGGTCCCCAGAGGAGAAGTCTAATTCGAAGATCCAATGCATATGTCCAGTTAGATCTGCTCTTTGTTTTGTAGTCAAATCTTAAACAGCCAGCTAGAAGTGACCCTGTAATATCAAAACAAGCTTTCCTTCATTAGCTGGGGAGGGCCAGATATGGTTTGCACACCATGCTCCACACTTGCTTCACTCTACACGCCATGGACTCTCTCCTAGCAAATTGTGCTTCTGTGCAAGAGGGGGAGGGAAACCAAATGGCAATACAAAGAAAAACATGCCGAAATTGGTCACAGGTGTGGTCACTCACTTGTGACTTGAGCCAGTCCACATTTATTACCTAGTTAGTCACATTATCCTCACCTCAAAATTCTCAGGCTACCAGTGCGTGTGTTGAGTGATGCAAAGCTGCATAGTGTCACATGCACTCACAAGAAGCTGATCGGTTGCACTACAAATGCTTCCAATTAGCGGAGGCATACTTCATGTGTATTATTATACCTTGTACCATGTTCACAGTTCACTTGTCCACCCTCCTGGCCCCTCTCTTCCCAGGCATTGTGGCAGACTGGGGTTGGGGATCAGTGACTCTTGCACAGCTCATCCCACCTGGTTCTGTGACGAGCCCAGAAAGTGCACCTTCGTGAAGTGATGCACAGGCTCAGAAAGCACAGGACTGAAGAATAAAACGACTGGCAGTGTTCAGTTTATGGGGATGGACTTTGTCACAGAGATAGTCGCCTTGCAGCCTGGTAGGCCACAGAGGGCCAGAGCGGAAAGCAGACTAGCCCTGTAAAACCTGAGACATAGGGCTCATGCGCAGTAGCTCATATGCCCGAGAAAAGTGTCTGACTTTCACTCATGGGTCAGAGTGTGAAAACGGGCCTCAAAACAGGGACTATGTAAATAAAACCGGATGAGAGGCAGGAAAGTGGGGAAGCGAAGCCTGGTCGCACATATTAACAGGCCACTCTAATCTCACAAGCACCAAAGCACACCAGAGAAAAGTAATTATAGAGTTCCTTGATGAATTCAACTTTGTTAGCAAAGAAGGTTCCCAAGCATTTAGTCCAATCTCATATGTGCTATTTGAACATACAGTCCACAAAAAATAGCCCGTATCCGGAGAAAGTGTTCCGTTATCACTTTTTTATTCCATATACAAACGGCAGCCGACGCGCGTTTCGCCCGGCTGGGCTTCCTCAAGGCTGCAAAATCACATATAAAAAACACATAATTGTAACAATACATTTTAATATGATTAAAAAGACTATACAAAACATTAAAACCATTGTCTTACTGAACATTGTGACCATAAGTGAATAGGCCAACACCAAGCAAAAAGAGAAAACATATAAAAATCTAAGGTACACCATAGAGATGTTGTCACCCGTGCACCGAAGAGTGATTAAGACTAGTTCCAAGTCACCACATACTTTATTAGTGATTCAATATAATTTAAAAGTTATACATCCTGCTGTACACTTATTTTTGAAGTGACAGTCAATATAAAAGAAAAATGAGTGTGAACCTATATGCACCGATTTAGACCGTGTGTAATTCTGTGACATATAATTAATGTCCCAATTTCTATCGTTGCACACAAAAACGAAGGGGTATTAAGGAAATGAGACGCATTGTTCTCACCTTATTCTCCCTTTATATGTGTACTCTGTTGTCAAAGCCAGTCGCTTTCTTAACAATATAGTAACTTTCTGAAGTCATCCCTTTTAGTCTGCAATGTAAGCGCGTAGGGGGAAAGGAGAGGATTGTTTAGTAAAGCATGAGGGTTAACTATCCATTGTATTGCTGGTGTCACAACACAGGCCAGGTGACCACTAACCTGGGAAGCCGGATACAGCAGGAGTGATGGATGATGCTTGATCACCCTTTCCTCATGTGTGGAACCACCTGCGAGAATTATAAAATCACTCCACAGGCAACTCCACCCCAGGGGAAAGGGAAAAAAGGGATAAAAGAAACAATAAAGGTGCAGCTGCGAAACCATCAATGGAGTGCTGTACAGGAGTTGAAGACACTCCTACAATAGCCCCGTGTTCCCTGCAAGTGAGACAAAACACAACAAGCATAAGACACCTCTCCAAGCACCTACCATAGATATATATATATCTGCCGTATGTGTATGCACTTACTGCTAATACTGCTGCACGTGTCCTGATGTAAACCAATTCACAAAAAGCAAAAATAAAGCAAAGCAAAGCATGGCTTCTATGAAGGTTCTACGCTTAACGCGCTATACTCCATAGAGGTTCAAGCCTTTTCTTCTGCAAGGGGTAAAAGTAAAGTACTTGGCTTAGAGCAGGCAGTCTTTTGGCATCCACAAGAAGAGGCTCCAGGCTCCACAAAGAGATGACCGGCAAAGGCGCGTAGTTAGCACGTGTGACACAAATAACATCCAAAACAAACAAACGAAAGGAACCAGGAAACAGAAGCCTTGCGCCAACAATGGTCCTTGCAGGATACTGCTGCAGGTACTAGCGCTCCAGCGCGGGAAAAAACTAAATAAGGCCTGGCTCAGGGAATTTCATTCATGCATTCCAACTTGGGCAAAACAACGAGGTCCAAAGAGTGTTTATGTTGTGCTCAACCGGTACGCGCTCCAGCGCGGCTAAACCAAAGATAAGTTCCGCTGGAAAGGCGTGGATCCCAGCGCGGCTCGGAACAGCGCTTCTGCACCAGTAAAACGATGGCGGCTGAACGCCGTCTCTCTCACCGTCTTCCTCAACGGACAAAGCGGCCAAGGCAGAGAGGAGACTGGGTTAACGAGTGTCTCCCGATAGGAGCTTGGCAGTAAGGCACAAAACCCTTCCGGAGCTTTCGGCAGGAATCAGGTGACCAGCACCGAGTTGAGTGAAGGAGGGGAATATATAGACGGAGAGATAGGACAAGCAGGCTACGCCCTAGGCATTATGGGAGATGAAGTTCCAAGCCGTGCACACTGCATTTCCTTCCAATTCACACAACGGTGCTCGCTAGTGTGGTTTCCCAGCCAACCTACGCCCGTACGTGACAGAACCCCCTCTCAACGACCGACGTCTCGGCGGTCCACCAGGCTTGGTGGGAAACCGAGAGTGGAATCGTCTAAGAATCCTCGGACAACGTAGGTGAGTGCCAGGCTCCCAGGATCGATCCTCTGGGCCATACCCCTTCCATTCAATGAGATAGTGGACCCGCCCCCTGATGAGTTTGGAGTCAAGTATGTTCTTAACCTCATACTCCTCCTCGCCCTCGATCTCCACCGGCGATGGTTTATCGGGTAACCTGGTGTTAGGGATACAGGGCTTTAAGAGGGAAACATGAAACACAGGGTGGATGCGCCACGTTGGGGGGAGTTGTAACCTCATGGCGACAGGGTTAATTATGCTATCAATAGGATAGGGACCCACAAACTTAGGTTGTAACCGTGTGTTCCCCTTGTATTTCAGGTGTTTCGTGTTGAGCCACACTTTATCCCCCACCTTATATTGGGGCTCCGGTGTTCTCTTCCCATCTGCGTATCGTTTATCACGGGCTGTGGCCAATTCCAGATGAGTTCTGGCGTTCTGTAACACCGACCTGAGGTGTGTATGGTGTTCTTGTATTGTGGGATGTGTAGATGCTACGGGCTGTTCGAAGGGTAACATATTAGGGTGGTAACCATTGAGGCAAAAGAAAGGGGAACATCCCAAAGAGGAATGGTCCGCATTGTTATATGCGAACTCCGCCGTCCACAGAAGCGTGCTCCATTCTTCATCGTGTTGTAGCGTAAAACATCTCGGGTACTGCTCTAGGGTTTGATTAAGTCTCTCGGTTTTACCGTCGGTCTGCGGATGGTAACTTGTGGACAGACGGGCGTCGACTTTCATAACAACACACAGCGCCTTCCAAAACTTAGATGTGAATTGGGTTCCTCTGTCCGTAATAATGACTGACGGTATCCCGTGCAAACGCACTATATGTTGTAGGAAGGTTCTGGCCAGTTCTCCCGATGTAGGTAGTTTGGTCAATGCGATGAAAGGCCCTATCTTGGTCAAGTGATCGATGACCACTAGTATAGTGTTATGACCCAAGCTAGGAGGCATCTCCACAATGAAGTCCATAGACACCGTGTGCCAAGGGGCTGGAGGTAGAGGTATGAATCTGAGTAATCCGCTGGGCCGTTGATGTTGTGTCTTGGCCTGTGCGCAGACGGAACATTCTGAAACGTATTTTGCAGTGTCCTTCCGTAGCGTTTCCCACCAAAAGTATCTAGCCATTTTCTGCAAGGTTTTCTGTGTTCCAAGTGTCCCCCCAACGTGGAGTCGTGAATCCACTTCAAGGCTTGCCATTGTAGTGGACCTTCGTGTATGTATACTCTTTTGTCGTGGTACCAAAAGCCATTCAATGCGGAGCGGAGCTGAGGTTCTTGTGCAACCCACGCGTTTTCATCTGGACTCCTGGTTTGTTTCTTCAGGTCTTCTAGGAAATCAGGAGTTGTGGTCAAGGCCAGTATTTCCGATGGAAAGGAGGCCTTCTGCAATATGATGGGGGGTTCTTCTGCTGGAACCAGGTTCGATTCTGGAGTCAGAGCAGGTCTCGACAGTACATCAGCCTTACCGTTTTGTGGTCCTGGCCGATACCGGATTACGAAGTCGAAGTCGGCGAAAAACAGAGACCATCGGAGCTGCCGAGGGGTTAAGGCTCTCGCACTCTTTAGGAAGAGCAGATTTCGATGGTCCGTGTATATTTCCACTGTGTGTTTGGCCCCCATTAGATGGTGTCTCCATTCTTCGCACGTTCTCTTGATCGCCAACAACTCCTTATCGGTGATGCTGTAATTCACCTCACACGTAGACAGTTTCCTGGAAAAAAAGGCAACTGGATGGAGTTGGCCCGTGTCTGGATGCCGTTGGGACAGTATCCCACCAATAGCGTAGTAGGACGCGTCTGTTTCCACTACAAACGGCTGGTTGCCATCAGGATGTCTCAACACGGGAGCGCTGGTAAAGCATTTCTTTAGCGTTCGGAAGGCGTTTTCCACCGATTCAGTCCAAAGAAAAGCGGTCCCCTTACGTAGGAGGTGCGTCAGAGGTTGAATGATCCTAGGGAAGTCCTTGATGAACCTCCTATAGAAATTTGCGAAGCCTAGGAAGCTTTGCAAGGCCTTCACACTGGTGGGTGACACCCATTGGATGATAGCTTGTATTTTCTTCGTATCCATACAAAGACCGTTGGGCCCGATGACATAACCCAAGAACTCCACTTCGGTGGCGTGAAAAAGGCATTTCTCCAACTTGGCGTATCGGGCGTATCGCTGTAATCGTTCCAATACTGCTGAGAAATGAGGGATGTGTTCTTCGATGGAAGCCGAGTAAATCAGGATATCATCGATATACACTATGCATGATACATCCAATAGGCCCCTTAGTACTTCGTCCATGAAGTACTGGAATGCGGCGGGGGCATTACAGAGGCCGAAGGGCATAACCCGATATTCGTATAGCCCGAATTTTGTACGAAAGGCCGTTTTCCATTCGTCCCCACGCCGCATCCGTACCAGGTGATAGGCTCTCCGTAGATCCAGTTTGGTGAAGAGTTTGGCCCCTTTTAACTGGTCCAGCAGAACGGGTATAAGGGGCAGAGGATACCTGTTCTTTTTGGTCACTCTGTTAATTGCCCTGTAATGGATGCAAGCCCTTAGACCCCCTTCTCGCTTCGGAATGAAGAATAAAGGCGAGGACGCCGGGGAGGAAGAGGGACGAATAAAACCGGAGGACAATAACTTATCCAAGTATTGTTGCAAATAGGCGGTTTCAGCTTCGGTAAGGGCGTATACCCGACTGCACGGTATGCTGGCACCGGGCTCTAGGTCGATCACGCAATCATACTCCCTGTGTGGGGGCAACTTGCTTGCTTCTTGTTCGCTGAACACGGCCAGAAACTGCTTATACTCCTCCGGTAACGTGGAGACACAGCACGCACTCCGTCCGCTACAACCGCTGGCAAGTAACAGCCTGGTTATCCTCCCGTTGAGGTGCTTGTACCTTGTCCCTTGTGCAATTCTCCACACAGTACGACGAATTCAGGATAACTGTTCGCGCCGCCCATTGTACCAAGGGATCATGCTGCGTAAGCCACAGCATCCCTAAAATGAGTCTGAAATGGGGGGTGTCTATTAAATCGAATTGGATGTATTCGAAATGGCTCATTCCGACTTGCATTAGGATCCGGTGGGTGTGAAAGCGCACAGGACCAGACGTCAACGCCGTACCGTCCACTGCCTACACTGGTTCCGGTATTTCCTTTCGTATGCAGGGTATGCCGAGTTCTTGTGCGTACTGTTGGTCAATGAAATTCCCAGTGGCCCCAGAGTCAAGAAGGGCATGTACTCCCACAGGCGCAGCCCCAGGTATTTCCAACGTAACACACACATTCATATGGGCCACCGATGTCTGAACCGTATTCGCTACGGCGGGTAAGACCTCTTCATCTACTGGCCTCAAACAAGGGGTCTCTAGCTTGTTTGAGCCTGATAGTTTCCCGGACTCTCCACCACAGGCACATTCCTCGTGTTCCTGTTTTTTGTCTTGCAGTCTTTGATATAGTGTCCGGGCTTGCCACAATACATACATAGTCTCTGCTTTCTTCTTCTTTCCCTCTCGTCGTGGCTTATCGGCCCTCTTATGCTGCTAATTTGCATCGGTTCCGTTCCGTCGGTGGCATGCGGAGGCTCTTCCGTCGATGGCCTGGGACGGGGAGGCAGGAACTTTGTGTCAGTCCGCTGTTTATCTCCTTTCCTTTCCTGGAGCCGGTGATCTAGCTGGACAGTGAGGTCGATAAGTTCATCGCATGTAGCGGGCATGTGGACTACTTGAGCCAAGACGTCCTTCAATTCGCCTCTCAGCCCCTGATAATACAAGGAAGTTCTTTTCTCCATAGGCCAATCGGTTTCTACAATGAGTCTATTGAAGGCGGTTATGTACGTAAGTAGGTCTTGTGTGCCCTGCTTAAGCGTAATGAGTTCCCTGTCTAATGAGAGCAAGTGTGCCTTTCTGTCAAATAATTTGCGCATCTCTTCGCAGAAGGCAGCAAAGTTGCGCAAAACCGGATCGTCTCTCTCTATGAGTGGGAAAGACCAACTGGCTGCGTTTCCTCCCAAGTAGGACATGACGAAAGCCATCTTGGCTTGGTCGTTAGGAAACACCGCAGGCTTGCACATAAAGTGCAATTTACACTGCCCCAGGAATATTCCGAACTTCTTTGGGTCCCCAAAGAATCTCTCGGGAGGGGCTAGTGGCAGCTGTACTGGCTGTATTACTTGGATAGTGGAAGGACCTGCCTGAGGGGGTGTAGCATAGGGGTTCGTGAATGGTCCCGTTCCTCCTCCCTGGGAATGAGATGTATGCCCCACGTCAGTACTGTGCGATGTCAGTGGTGGAGGTAATGTCCATTCTCTAATGTATGAGGCCCCTCTGGTGCCCGTAGAGGTGGTGCGGGACAGACCTACTACTTCCCTCCTCATGGTACCCATCTCGTTTTTTAATTCTAGGTTTTCTACTCGGAAGGCTTCTACTTCCATTCGCAATGCGGTCATTGTTTCCAACACTGTAGTGAGAACCGTGTTGGCGTCCATCGCTCAGGTTGTAAGTAACCGTGGGCTTGTCACTCTGTCACAACACAGGCCATGTGACCACTAACCTGGGAAGCCGGATACAGCAGGAGCGATGGATGATGCGTGATCACCCTTTCCTCATGTGTGGAACCACCTGCGAGTATTATAAAATCACTCCACAGGCAACTCCACCCCAGGGGAAAGGGAAAAAAGGGATAAAAGAAATAATAAAGGTGCAGCTGCGAAACCATCAATGGAGGGCTGTACAGGAGTTGAAGACACTCCTACAATAGCCCCGTGTTCCCTGCAGGTGAGACAAAACACAACAAGCATAAGACACCTCCCCAAGCACCTACCATAGATATATATATATCTGCCGTATGTGTATGCACTTACTGCTAATACTGCTGCACGTGTCCTGATGTAAACCAATTCACAAAAAGCAAAAATAAAGCAAAGCAAAGCATGGCTTCTATGAAGGTTCTACGCTTAACGCGCTATACGCCATACAGGTTCAAGCCTTTTCTTCTGCAAGGGGTAAAAGTAAAGTACTTAGCTTAGAGCAGGCAGTCTTTTGGCATCCACAAGAAGAGGCTCCAGGCTCCACAAAGAGATGACCGGCAAAGGCGCGTAGTTAGCGCGTGTGACACAAATAACATCCAAAACAAACAAACGAAAGGAACCAGGAAACAGAAGCCTTGCGCCAACAATGGTCCTTGCAGGATACTGCTGCTGCAGGTACTAGCGCTCCAGCGCGGGAAAAAACAAAATAAGGCCTGGCTCAGGGAATTTCATTCATGCATTCCAACTTGGGCAAAACAACGAGGTCCAAAGAGTGTTTATGTTGTGCTCAACCGGTACGCGCTCCAGCGCGGCTAAACCAAAGACAAGTTCCGCTGGAAAGGCGCGGATCCCAGCGCGGCTCGGAACAGCGCTTACGCACCAGTAAAACGATGGCGGCTGAACGCCGTCTCTCTCACCGTCTTCCTCAACGGACAAAGCGGCCAAGGCAGAGAGGAGACTGGGTTAATGAGCATCTCCCGATAGGAGCTTGGCAGTAAGGCACAAAACCCTTCCGGAGCTGTCGGCAGGAATCGGGTGACAAGCACCGAGTTGAGTGAAGGAGGGGAATATATAGACAGAGAGATAGGACAAGCAGGCTACACCCTAGGCATTATGGGAGATGAAGTTCCAAGCCGTGCACACTGCCAGCTAGTCTAAGTAGAAGAAATTAGGAGATGTGTGAGCACTTGCATCTTACTAAATAAATCGCGGTCGTAGTAATATCTATAGTGACTGCAAATCAAAATCGTTTGCTCCATCACTATAGATGAAAGAAAGGCACTTGAAAATCTCAAAAAAGATTACTCCCTTGTCATCCGAGAGGCTGGCAAGGGAGGTAATGTGGTGATAATGAACAAATCGGATTATATGGCTGAAATAGACAGACAGGTAGCGGACACAACCACTTACATGAAAATACATGACAATCCATTACATACAACAATTGAAACCATATTCAACAAGTTAAAACACTGGAGGGACAGGTGTCTCATTTCAGATGTTGAATTTAAATATCTGTTCAATGAAACTCCAACCATTCCTTGTATTTATTGCCTGCCAAAAATACACAAAGGGGGTAACTTTCCTCCGGGGAGGCCCATTATTTCAGGTATTGGGTCTCCCATGGAGAAAATACCTGAATATATTGATATTTTTTTGCAACCTTTGGTTGTAAACTTGCCATCCTATATTAAGGATACATGTGATGTCTTGAATAAAATTGTAGATGTTGAGTGGGTCAAGGGACACTATGTAGTCACTCTAGATGTATGCTCTTTATATACGAGCATACCAGGAGAACTTGGACTCAGTGCAATGCAGCATTTTTTAGACACAAGACCGGTACACTTGTATGAACACACAATCATGTTGTTGGATCTAATTGAACTGGTTCTAAACAACAATATATTTGTACACAACGGCGATTGGTATCGCCAAATCAGAGGGGTGGCAATGGGGGCGAAATTTTCGCCTTCGTTTGCCAACCTCTATATGGGACAATTTGAACAGACTCACCTCTGGAGAAAAGGTCCAAGTGCCCTAATGGAAAATATCCTTTATCTAGGACGATATATTGATGATATTCTAATGTTTTGGACAGGGACAAGTGATGCCCTGGAGGAATTCTTCTTATATATCGATGATAATCCCTTCAATCTGACCTTTACTAAGGAACAGAGCACCACCCAGATTAATTTCTTGGATATCACCATTGTGGTAGACAATGATAAACTACAGACGATACCCTACAGAAAAGCTACGGCATGTAATGCTACACTACATACAAATAGTGCTCATCCTCCCTCACAAATAAGGTCTATTCCGTAATGGAGAGATGGTAAGAACGAAAAGGAACTGTAGTGATGTGATTAGACTAAATGAAGAACTAAACACAGTGGAGAAAATATTTAGTGCCAGGGGATATAACCAAGACAATAGCGAAAAAGCTCGCCATTAGATCAGTAAGATAAACAGAGAAAAATTATTAACAGGACATACTAAGAAGAAGAATAAAACACAGACAAACAGAAATGTTAGATTCATTACACCATATTCTTCTGTGAGCTCATAAGTGTTTAAAATTTTAAACAAACATTGGTATCTACTAACGGACGATACTAGCCTACAGGGAGCGGTGGGCCCAAAACCAACAATTACACACGAAAGGGGCAGAACACTGAGGCAATCGCTATGTCCGAGTTTGATACAAATAGAACATGGTTACCTTCTGCTCCGAATGGCTTTTACAAATGTGGTACATGCAGTATTTGTTGTTTTACCATGAATAGAACAGTGACTTTCAAATATAACACAGAGAGGATATATACAGTTAATAAGTTCATCAACTGTAACACCAAATTTGTAATATATTGTATAAAATGTATCTGTGGGAAAATATATATTGGAAGTACTGTAAGACCTCTCAAGGAGAGGATACAAGAACATATAAGGGCGATACGCAACAACAATGTCCAATATCCCTTGGCGTGTCATTTCAACACAGTACATAAGACGACAGAAATTCTAAACATAGGCTTTCATGGTATTGATGTGGTATGCCCAGGTTTGAGAGGTGGCAATAGAATAACAAAATTGCATCAGGCGGAAAGCAAATGGATCATCAACCTGAGGGCGGTTGAACAGGGCATCAACGTTGATAAAGAGATGTTTGAATTTCTGTGATATGATGTAACCACATAGGCATTGCAAATTCTCTATCACCGACCTGTGGTGGTGGGATGTGTCTATATCTACCTTCCTTATTTGCATGTAATAACCTAAGATATCTTTCACCTTTAACTAGATTGGCACATACTGGGTGGAGTTATTTTGGACCTGTTCTGATAAATGCTCACTATGTGATACTCAACATCCCTCAAACTGAATAAATATGATAATATTATGAGACACTCACTTTATGAGATACTCTAACCATATGTCCTTAACTACGGAAGATTAGCCCTATGAGCATTCCAGTCCTATATTTTGCTGACCTACGTTGGTATGCTTAATATGGACTGTCCCATATTAACACAGGACTGGATAAACGTCTGTTCTCTCTTCAATATACACCATGTTTATGTCCCAATATGAATACCTTCCACTGTTGTCCCAATATATCTAAATATGGGACTAGATGAAGAAAAGAATCCTTATATTGCATGTTATATTCATTTAATACAACTGATGAATAAGAGACAAACAACGATTCAAAAAAACACAAATGTTCATGCGGATCTTTTAGAACAACATATGCAGTGTGACTTACATACAAGATTTTTGATTGGAGGTCTTTTCCTTAGACCGTAACACAGAGTATCGATCTATAAACTAGTTTAATAGTAAATACACTAAATAGATAATACTATGAACATGACCAATATGGCCGCCACGGGTTAACACTAAAAGGACTTTCTTCAACATTGGTCCCTTTTCAATGTTTAGTACACGCCGTGGCGTTTGTACAATAAAATGGCGCGGCTCTAAGACGCGGACGGGAGCGCACTACGGAGAGACGCTTTCGGGACGTGGATAACCACTCGGTAAGCTTCGAATATGCTATTGACAAATCTCCTTAAGAGCGGATGATTTGTTTTAAATCAATACGTCCCATAGGGATGACCAATAGAGATAATGACTTCTTTAAACCATTTTACGTGCTTCTGGGCAATTGCTTAATGACCGGTTCTGTCTCTTGTGTCTTTGATGTTATAGAAAGGACTTAACATGGTCCCTTGTCTCATGGATTGATCTCGTTTTACATTACTGGAGCAAACGATTTTGATTTGCAGTCACTATAGATATTACTACGACCGCGATTTATTTGGTAAGATGCAAGTGCTCACACATCTCCTAATTTCTTCTACTTAGACTAGCAATACAATGGATAGTTAACCCTCATGCTTTACTAAACAATCCTCTCCTTTCCCCCTACGCGCTTACATTGCAGACTAAAAGGGATGACTTCAGAAAGTTACTATATTGTTAAGAAAGCGACTGGCTTTGACAACAGAGTACACATATAAAGGGAGAATAAGGTGAGAACAATGTGTCTCTTTTCCTTAATACCCCTTCGTTTTTGTGTGTAACGATAGAAATTGGGACATTAATTATATGTCACAGAATTACACACGGTCTAAATCGGTGCATATAGGTTCACACTCCTTTTTCTTTTATATTGACTGTCACTTCAAAAATAAGTGTACAGCAGGATGTATAACTTTTAAATTATATAGAATCACTAATAAAGTATGTGGTGACTTGGAACTAGTCTTAATCACTCTTCGGTGCACGGGGGACAACATCTCTATGGTGTACCTTAGATTTTTATATGTTTTCTCTTTTTGCTTGGTGTTGGCCTATTCACTTATGGTCACAATGTCCAGTGGGACAATGGTTTTAATGTTTTGTATAGTCTTTTTAATCATATTAAAATGTATTGTTACAATTATGTGTTTTTTATATGTGATTTTGCAGCCTTGAGGAAGCCCTGCCGGGCGAAACGCGCGTCTGCTGCCGTTTGTATATGGAATAAAAAAGTGATAACGAAACACTTTCTCCGGATATGGACTATTTTTTGTGGACTGTATATTCAAATAGCACATATGAGATTGGACTAAATGATTGGGAACCTTCTTTGCTAACAAAGTTGAATTGATCAAGGAACTCTATAATTACTTCTCTCTGGTGTGCTTTGGTGCTTGTGAGATTAGATTGGATTTGGACTACTTTTGTAGATCTAAAAGTGTAATACTCAAGGTGGGTGATTATTTGGCACCATGTGAGCACCCAATACGAAATGGAATGAGATTGACATGTTGTGACATTCACTGCCAATGTACTTATGTTGATGTGCAGATCAAGGTAGCATATCCACCTATTTTTCTGATACATATTAACAGGCCACCACTGAGCTATACGTAAGTAAATTAATACTCTGTCTACTGGCATGAAACCCGAGCAAAAACTTTGAAACTTCATAAAACGTAATCTGTTAGGAACCAGGGCACTACTATTTGAAGCTTCCACTCATATCAAAACACAATTAAAGGATCTCTCCACAACTAACTGGTTGCTGCTTATAGTTTTACATCCTATAGTTCTTGATCAGCATAGCAATATAATACGTCTGTAAAAAGTTAGCAGTCTTGGTGTGTAACCTGTGTAGGGATCAGCTTCGAAAGCGAAAGAGGAGATTTGTTGTGGAGTACTTTTGGAGTGATAAAAACCATACAACATTTGAGCAGAAAGTGTATTTTAAAGGCCCAGTGTTGTAGCGCATTAGCTTTCAAGTTGGGTATACGTGTTTGCGAGAAAAAAAATTGTTTGGCCTTTTAGCAAGCGCTAAAAAGGTGAGTTTAGAGTGGGTTCTTACCCCTACGCATAGGCCTAATATGCTTTAAGAAATAGGCTTGTGAAACTTTAAAACAGACTGATATATTTTTCTCAATGATGTATTTAGTTACAGGTATCAAGTGCAAACAGTGATAAATGCAGTACAGCTACTGGTTTTTAAGGAAAAGCTTGCATGATCCAGTCTTATGGTACCTCAAGCATATTATAACAGTTCAGAAGATGCACAAATATGCTTAAAAAGTGTTACAAATCTAGTAATACAATGTGCACCACGGTGCAAAAATGTTCATCGTTTACAAAGTGTGTCTGTAACAGTTGTTAATATTGCTGTTTTGGTTTTACTAGATATGAATACTGTATGCATGCCATATTCGTATCTAGTAAAACCAAAACTTATCAGGTAGTGCTTGATGTTCGATATATATTGATCTCATTTTTACAATTGAACACTAGCGACAAATGGAGATGAGACAACTCATGGGGGCTGGGGCAGGTGTTCATTGTAGACGAATTGTATGTTTAACGTCCTGCCTGGCCATCAAACTTTCCAGGTTAGTAATCTGAAGGAGGCCGTGATTAAAACTGCTAAATTCAACCCACATTTCTCCATAAGTAATTAGTACTTTTAACATATTATATGATTAGTATGAAACGAATACCTAAAATCCAAGTACTCGGCTTCCACATTCTACACTTTTAGACTTATCAAGGTGCACACCTCCGATGGGAAGTGCTTGCGTCTAACAAAACAGAACTTCCCCATTGCTAGCTGTTAATGTATGTAACTGACATAGTTATTGTAGTGTTGTCAGATCATGTGCAGTAGGACCCCTGTGGTCCTAGGCGGACTCCTTATAAAGTTACGTAATCAGTTGGGAGGTATTTGGGTGTGTCTGGGTGTGGTCAATAAAGTCTATGACACAATACATTCAGTTAACGGTTGCATGCTAAAGACATGTATTACAGAGCTCCGTGTGTGGCGTAGTAATTTGTGTGCTCCAGAGCTGGGGTAGATGCTTCAACTGGCGATGAGTAGGGGATATGTGCCCTGAAGAAACTAGACTGCCCTACCTGAGAGTTTGCTGAGGTCCAGCAAATTGCTTGTGAATGCCACATGCGCCTCAAGAAGCAAACTATGGTTGGCGTATGTGGAATCAAAGCATCGCTGTAACTCATACAAGGCCCTCGACGAATGTGAAGGCCCTACGAAGGAACACCGTTGGAAAGCCCGCCAGAAACCTACTGGTAACGCCGAAAGAAAAGATACTGCACCACAGCATAACACATAGCCATCATCAATACAAAGCAGAAATGATCAAGGCAGCTACAACCAGGTACCAAGAAGCGAGAAAGGCAGCGATAGCCAAGTGCAAGAAAGTACTAGAGAGGGAGATGGTCAGGCGCAAAGAAACGCTAAAGGCAGAGGCAATTAGGTACAAGAAGCAAAAGTCTACACATCTTCAAGAAACAGACAAAGCGCCTTCCAATCTCAAAATCTGGTGAGGCGGCTTGAGCGCAAATACAGGGGTTGTGCTTACGAAGCCCTTGGTCCCTGCAGGAACAACCAAAAAGTCAGGTAGGGGCACTCAGCACAACTTAAAAGGTCTTCATGAAATTGAAGTTCTTCCATGGCTATAGAAAAGAGCGCAGAAGAAGGCACAGACGTATTTCTGAAACCACCACTGCCATTCTACACTGCTAAAAAGCAGAATATTGGCACCAGATAGACTGCATAGATCGAAACATTCAGTGACTTCATAGATGCTCTAGAAGAAGTAGATGACAGAAAGATCATCAAATACTTAAAGAACCTTGCAGGTGATGGTGTGAAAGAAGTGATTAAGAAAATATCACAAGCTGATGAAATATCGTACCGTTGGATCAAGGAAACGTTGGAAGCTAAGTTTATTCCAGTGGCGAATGTCGACTATGAAAGATGCATCTTCAGTCAGGCAAGACAGCAAGCTGGTGAGACAATGGCTGAGTTTGATACTCTCATCAAGCATTGCAAGTTCGAGGAATTCAATGATAAAGAAGCCATGCATCCTTAGTCATCAATGGTTGCCTCTCCGATTCATTCAGATGACTCATGCTGAGAAAGAGACACTCAGTCAAGAAAAGGTACTCATGGCTGCGAGAGCTGAGGAACATGAAGATCGACATGCTGCTGATATGGAAGCTGGAACAACCCAGAATGAATCTGCGGCGTTCATGAAAAATAAGCAGAAGCACAAAGTGGAGGCCCAGAAGACGATGTCTCTGAAGAAAAAGAAAGTGTGTGTCTGATGTGGATTCTCATTTCCACACAAAGGCAAATGTCCCACCATTGGACAGATATGCAAAGGCTTTGAGCAAGAAAACCATTTCGTAACAGTTTGCAAAGCAAAAGAGAAACTAAGCGCATCACGACGAGAAGAGAAAATGGGTTCCAGAAAGTTACAGAAGCATTCTAGCCCACCCAAAAGGTCAAACAGCTACATCAATTGAGGCAAGTGGAGACTAAACGAAGTCCATCGTCATCGAAGTCATCCTCCAAAAGTTCTTCAGAGTCATCATAGAGCGACAGGGAAGACGATGGGTGTGCAATGGTGATGTCGACCGCAGAAAAACATGTACATGTAGGACTGGCTACTTGGAAAGAACAACACAAGTTAAAGAGAGATTGCCACGTGAAGCGAACAACTCATTTGGCAGATGCCCCAAGATCACGCTGAAGGTGAATGTCTGCCCTACAGCTTTCATTGTAGACAGTGGTGCATTGATCAATATCTTGCCAGCAGAAAAATACAACAAACTGTCTCCGTTACCACATCTAACAGCTAACACCATTGGAAACAAAGGTGTATGCGTGGGCTGCTTCTACACTATTGCAAAGTCAATGGTCATTTGTATAGACCATGAGGCATAAGAAAACGATAGTACAAGCACCAATTTGTGCTCTTCAAGATACTTCGTCAAGGGCATGTCTACTCAGTTCCAGCACTGCTGCTGACATGGGACTGATATCCATCAACTACAACCTCATCCTCAATGCACATTCTGAAATAGCAAGTCAATTCCCTTTGTTATTTCATGGACTAGGGAAGCTTAAGCCAATAAAGGTGCAACTTCACATTAATGAGGACATTCTTCATGTTGCTTATTGACACCGTCAGATTACATTTTATTTACAGGGGGCCGTTGAGAAAGAACTGGAAACATTATTAAAGCATGACATCATCAAATGCTCTACTAGTCCAACGCCACGAGTTTCGCCCATAATGGTAGTGCTAAGAAAGGACAGTAGAGGTGCAGTGCGCATTTGTGTTGATGAGTGCCAGGCCAACAAGGCAATCGAGAGAGAAAGACATCCAGGTCCACACATAGCGGACATGATTACACAACTGAATGGTGCCAAAGTCGTCTCCCATCTTGATTTAAACAAAGGATACCATCAACTCGAGCTGGAAGAGAACTCTAGGCATATTACTACTTTTTTAACTCATATTGGTTTGTTCAGATGTAAAAGACTCAATTTTGGTGTGTCGTCGGCTGCAGAAATCTTTCAGGATGTAATTCGCTGAGTAATTGAACCTGTCACACATGCTTTTGACTACAGTGACGATATATTAGTGTTTAGGTTAACACGAAAGGAACATGACAAAGCTCTTATGCAAGTATGTCGTTTGCTCACTGATGCAGGTCTCATGTTAAATGCAGAAAAGTGTGAGTTTCACAAAACCAAACTCAAATTCTTTGGTCATGTTTTCTCTGAAGGGGGGATGACTCCTGACCCTGAAAAAGTACAAGCATTGTCATCCACCTTTCCCCCGCAAGATGTAACAATGCTGCGATCCTTTTTAAGCATGGCCAGCTATTGCTTAAGATAAATGTGATTTTTCCACGTTGAGTGCCCCATTATTTGAGTTGACAACGAAGAATATTACCTTCCAATGGTCCTCTGAATGTGATTGAAGTTTCAAGAAAATCAAAAATGCAACTGAAATGGCTTACTTTGATCCAAAGTTACATACTGAGATTGTTGTAGACGCAAGCCCAGTTGGGTTGGGCGCAATCCTTGCCCAACACAATGGACATCCAAATGCTCAGACACATTGTGGCCTATGCCAGCTTAAGTATATTTCAGACTGAACGTGCCTATTCTCAGCCAGAAAAAAAGAGCATGGCTGTAGTGTGGGCTTGTGAACATTTTCATGCCTTTCTATATGGAAAGGATTTCAGTCTTGTCACTGAGCACCAGGTGTTGCTCACCGTTTTGGGAAATCCGAAAGCCAGGATGCCCCCTCGCATAGAGATGTGTGGTTTGAGATTACAAGAGTATGATTACACTATTGTGCAAAAGCCGGGGAAGGATCAAAACCCTGCAAATTACTTCTCACGAGTGCCGTTACAGCATTACAGTGCAATGTCTAAAGCGGCTGAAGCATATATTAATTTCATAGTAAAGTTCAACACCCAGTGCAGCTCTATCCATTGAGCAGATTCTTGCTGCTACCAATACAGACAGAGACATGCTCATACTCAAGGATATAATTGCACTGCAGTCATGGAGAAGACATACTCAACCTCTCACAGATGACATTGAATATAAAAAATTCAAAAATGTCCAGGAAGAACTGTGTCACTCATGAAAGTATGATACTAAGATGTTCAAGAATTGTCATACCTGAGAGCTTGAGACAAGTTATTGAACTAGCACACAAAGAACATCATGGCATTGAAGCTACCAAGAGAGCCCTCAGAAACAGTGTGGTTTCCTCACCTTGACGAACGATTCAAGAAGGAACTGAAACCACGTCACCTGTGTAACTGCGTGTCTACCAAGACAACACAGCATTTCGCCAAAAGATGTCTGAACTTCTTAAATAAGCGTGGGAAAAAATTGCAGTTGATTTCTTTGGACCTTTAAACAATGGCCATCATCTCATTGTAGTTATTGATGAGTTCTCACGTTTTCTCTTAGTTGAAGATTTATCATCAACCACACATGAAAAAGTCATTGAGAGGCTGGATCATATTTTTGCAGCATGGGGTGTTCTCGACATCCTCAAATCTGACAACGGTCCGCCCTTCAATAGAAGAGAGAGTTTAAGGACTTTCATAGTCATTTGAATATAAGCACACCTCTCTGGACACAGGCAAATGGTGGTGTTGAACGATCTATGGGCACCCTGAAGAAAGTGGTTCAGTGCGCTGCGCTTGAAGGAATTGATCTCAAGTCAGCTTTGTGTCCAGCCCTTTGTGCCTATAGGTTGACTCCCCATTCTATCACAGGTGAAAGCCCTGCCACCTTGCTGTTTGGGAGAGCCATTGGCACAAAGCTACCACATTGGACCACTCGCCGATTATTAGACACTGATAAGATTCGTGTCACGAACACTTCTCACAAAAGAAAGATGAAGGCCTATGCAGAACAGATACGCTAGGGATGTGGTTTTTGAAAGAGACCAAGTCCTAGTCCAACAAAAATGGAAACGCGAGACATGCTCTGTTTGATGCTGATCCATCGAGAGTTGACAGGTTAAGGACATATGGTGAGCACTCAACGTCCCGGAAAGTCCATTACGAGAGACTAGTCCCATTTCCAACATCTGCCTCGATGTTAGTCAGCTCCATATCTCACGAGTGAAACAAGTCCACCTGAGTGCCAAGTTCAAGCATCTGATTCTACAGCTATGTTCCCTGATGACTGTGCAACTCCTTCACCTCCTACGACTCAATCTGGAAGATTAGTGCAATCCCCTTGACGACTCGTTGAGGAACTCTAGTGTATATATGTTGCCTGTATTTTTTTATTTAACAAAGGGGGAGATGTAGTGTTGTGTGATCATGTGCATTAGGACCCTTGTGGTCATAGGCGGACTCCTTACAAAGTTACATAATCAGTTGGGAGTATTGGGTATGGTCAATAAAATCTGACGCAGTACTTTCAGTTAACGGTTGCATGCTGAGGAATAAAGACGTGTATTACAGAGCTCTGTGTGTAGCGTAGTCATTTGCGTGGTCCAGAGCTGGGGTGGATGCTACACTCATTATGAAGGTCTCTTGTTAATGGTAGACCAGGGGTCTCCAATATTTTCTTCATTAAGAGCTATTTATAATCAATGAAAATCACCCCAAGCTACAGTGTTGTAATCATGACCACATCAAAAAAGATTACGTTATTGGCCACTGCATGCACGCTTAAGAGCAGTCGTCACCTTAGTGCATCAGGCAGGATTGCCACAGTAAGGTAAAAAAGAATTTCTCAATTTGGAATACCTTTAGATGGGTAACACATAACAGCCATAGCTGCGATACTCTTGGCGCCATGGAAATGCATCTCTCCAATGCCACATAATTTGTCATTCAAATATATTTTGGAAATTCAACCATTTTCCTTCAAATATAGGGTTATAAGTTCTCAAAATACACACATTTTCATCTCGTATACACAGTTTTCAATTTTGGTATACATATATTAATTCAGCCATGCACAATCTTCTGATTTACTGGGCTAGACTTCACACGGGAGAGCTACTTATAGGTAGCTGGAGAGCTACCAGTAGGTTACAGGCTACTCGTTGGAGAGGCCTGTGGTAGACCATGTGAAGCCGTAAGTTCTTTTGAGTTAGGCAGTAGCAGTACCTGCCTTTTACTGTGGTTTGAAAAGTCAAGACTGATATAGTAAATGATGTATAAGAAACAAATTATCATTGTTATGCAGCAAACAGTTACCAGAGGAATAGTTTCTGTACCACAATGATTGATTTATCATGCTATCATTTAGAATCTACATTTCAGAATCAAAAATAGACACAGTTTCAGACAAAAGTATGCATTTTACCTCCCTGCCAACATTTTTGTTGATTTATATATCATTGTGTGTGTCTGTTTGTCTTCTGAGGTGTTTTAATTTTTATCATCATTTCTAGGAATAGGAGTGACCAAAATGTCATAGATCTGTGGTCACAGATCGAGACCATTAAGTAGGAACTACCTTACTTGAAGTATCTAAACCGAAATAATCAAGAACAGTAACAGGTGCCCCAAGGGCATTTCAATTATTGCATGTTTCAGCAAAGGTTTCAATTTTTTTTCCTGTTTTTTGGTTTTAGGTTCTGTGGGCATGGACATTAAAAACATGCTAAATATCTTCACGCAAGGACACGAGTATTCGGTAGAGCACGATTGTGTCCAGACCAAGATAGCATCGGTAAGTTTTACAAAGAATTTAAACAGAAAGCTTTGGCAACAGGAACAGTTAATGATTTTCTGAAAAAGCATACCGTATGTTTTGGCAGCTTTTTATTCTTTCTGTTGTATGTTAGGCAGGGCTGGACTGGGGAGCAAAATTATACCTCGCAGATTTTGTTAGACCAGCCTCCCCTCCCTCCATAGTGCGTGTAGCAAGCGTGTGAACCTGACGACTGCAAGATAGGTTGGGGGGGATGGGCTCCATCTCCAATATATTTTTGAAAGAAATTGCAAATATGGCACCGAGAGATCCCTGTGGGGATGATTCGTTTTGCGCCTAACAAATGTTTTAAATAAATAAATTAACCAGTCATCAAATGAATGAATGGATGGATGGAGTTTGGAGACAGGGCTACTTGGCTCAATAAATGAATAGTTGGAAGGTGGGCAGTGGGTGGATGAATAAATTCAAGAATGCATGACAGTGAATAAAGACTTCTAGCTATATGGCTAGGTGCAGTGTAAAAATGCTGGATTATGGGTTGAGGATGGTGAAACCCTACTCAAGCAGCAACCACAATCTTTGTTAGGGTGAAGTCACAAGCAAATCCCAATTTAACCTTTGCTCAACCCTCTGGTAGCTTTGCACAGAACAGTCAGGCTTAACTTTGAGGCAATGTGTAAAGTACATATGCAGCACTTCAAACAGAAATAAAGTGAAAACACAACACATATCCCACACCAAATTAGAAAAATAGTGCACATTTTAATAAATAAGAGAGCAAACAACAAAAATCCAATCAGCAGAGCTGGAGATATGCAATTTTAAAGGTTACCGTGAATACAGAGCTAAAAGGCACAAGGCGCCAACTGTGGTTATCTGGTGGCACCGGACTGGGACCAACTCAAAAGTTCAGGCCGAGTGCGATGGAGCGTGAGCCAGTTTCATAGACCTAGTTAGGCCAGTTGAACAAAAGCACCTTCAATCCAGTTTGCGGAGCATTCGGACATCCTGCGTCGAGGATAAGTTGCGCAGCTGAGGCGATGCGGGGTCCTGTTCAGAGATGCGTCACACAGAGTTGGTTTCCAGGAGCTTCGAGGCTGTTGTGCAAAACCCTGCGTCGTCGAGGAGTCTGTTGAGGAGGGGGCCTCCGATGCAAAGTCCTGCGTCGAAGATGCGTTGCGCTCAGGCTGGTTCCGAAGAAGGTGCTGGGCTTGAGATGTGAAGTCCTGCATCATCGTTGAGGATGCCATCTGTGAGAGGCTGGTGATGCGAGGGCCTGTGTCAGGGATGTGTTCTGATGAGACTGCGGGCTCCGAGGGCAATTTGAAGTCCTCGCACTGAGAGTGTCCTCGCAGCAGAGGCGTTGCATCGGTTCTGCTTGGGGCTGCACCGAGCAGCAGCAGAGATGCGTCAGTTCTGCTGAGTCCACTGATGGGCTGGCAGAGCACCTTCAGGTCCACTTCCAAGGGTCCAGGACTGGGGTGGCACCACTTGGCATGGTAGGACTCCGAGTTGCAGAGTCCAAGTGCTGTTTACGAGAGACTAGCCCTTCGAATCACTCTGGTGGTTTTGGGTACAGGTTGCAGGTCCAGTGCTTCTCACCCAGGCAAGAGGGCAGCAGGTCAGCACAGTAGGGCAGACGTCCTTCAGGGCAGCTGAGTGGCAGTCCTTTTAGCAGCACAGCAGTTCTACTTCCTGGCAGAGTCTTCCACAGATCCGGAAGTGTACTAAAGAGTTGGTGTCTGAGATCCAATATTTATACATGGTGCCTTATTTGAAGTGGGAGATGCTTTTAGAGGTTTCCCTTTGAAGTGGTCGAGGTTTCCTGCCTCCCCATCCCTGACACCAGACTTAACTACAGGGGGTATGAAGTCCTTTGTGTGAAGGCAGGATACAGTCTGTTCAGGTGTAAGTGGGGCTGTTCCCAGCACCCCCTCCCCCCATGTTGCCAGTGATAGCCCATCCAGGCACACCTAAGCTCCCTATTGTGCGTGGCTGTCTGGAAGGAATAGACCAAGACCAACTACACCTAGACATGTGACCCAGAGACTGACTGCAGGCACTAAATGTCAGAGGCAGGAAAATGCCAAATTTCTAAAAGTGTCTGTTTTAAAATATAATTCAAAATCCGACTTTACCATAAAAGAGAATTTTTCATTACAATTCCAAAGACACCAAATATGAACTGGTTTACCTGCTCCCATTTAAAGTTATCCTTATTAGATATAATAAGGTAACCATACTGTTATCCTATGGGAGAGGTAGGCCTCGTAATAGTGGAAAACAAATGTAAGAGTTTTTCACTATCGGACATGTAAAACTTAAAAGTACATGCCCGAATTTTTAAATATACTTCACCCCGCCCTATGACTGTTTAGGGCCTACTAAAGGGGTGACTTATGTGTATTAAAAAAGAAGGTTTAGGTCTGACAAAAGGTTTATTTTTCCGGGTCAAAATTTCAGTTATAAACTGCTCACACAGGCTACAGTGGCAGGCCTGGGACATGTCTAAAGGGCTATTTAAGTGGGTGGCACAAACAGTGCTGCAGGCCCAATAGTAACGTTTAATTTACAGGCCCTGGGTACATGTAGTACCTATTTACTAGGGACTCACAATTAAATTGAATATGCCGGTTGGGGGATAAGCCAATGTTACCATGTTTTAAGGAGTGAGCACACACATCTTAGCACTGGTAAAGTTCACAGAGTCCTAAGGTCAACAAAAACAAGATGAGAAATATATGGAGGAATGAGGTCATATTTTGGGGATAGACCACCCTAAGACTGACAGATCTAACATACAGCAAATGGTCTCAGTGCATTGACCAAGAATGGGTGCCTTGGTTATCATTTTACCTTCCACATTAAAACATCACCTTTCCCAAATACTACCACCACCAGTACTTATGAACAGGCATAGCCTGTGTGTATTTAACACAGTGCATTGATTTAGCATCTCAAAGATTTAAACACAAAGCATTAAGCTTTGATCAAAAATGGAAGTGAGATAACCTTGTAACGGCTGTATTGCAAACAAACTTTACATCAACCCCGGCTTCCACTTGACCATATTGTGTGATCCTAGACAATTACTTATTTTCCACAGTGCCTCCTTTTCCTTCATCTACACTTGAGAGCACCTTGAAATATATCAGTCCAGGCTGTGTACTGCACAAAAGCAAAAGGCTGTAATGTTACTCCATCTATAGTAACACCTAGGCCCCGTATAGGATGCAAAATACAGCTGACTTTCCTTTGGTTCACTAATAGCATTGTCCTCAGGATGGTTGTGGGGGCATGAATGTTTCTAGGTTCATGATTAGAATCTGTCAGTTGTAATGATTACCACTCAATACAATGGTGTAATTTTATTTACTAAACTGAAATGTGTTGCAAGGATCTCATTATGAAGAAATACAATGTTTTGTATTTTGAAGAATCATCATGTATGTACTGGACTCTGAGCCAAGCACCAGCAGACCTGTCACAAAGACCTTCCCTCACCCCTCAAAGCCTTGAAGGTCAGCTCTGCTTGTGGTGACTTTGCAGGAGAAAGGAGCCACTCTAATACAAAAACAAATGGCTTTGAGCACGCTTTAATCCCCTTTGTTTTGCATTGTTTCTTTTTAAAGCGCTGATGCGCTGCAGGCAAAAACGCGACTGGTCTGCCACCAGCAACAAAACCGTCCCCAACCAGCACTAAAAGCTATTCCCACACTGCCGGCCCACTTGGAAAATGCCAGTATAGCCAATCTGGGCCTGATGTTAGGAATGGGGTACATCATCTGTTGTGTTGGCACAGGTTATAGTTTTAATATATCGGGATTGTAAACCTGCAATATGTCTGAAATTGGCACATGCCCAGTGTAATGTTGGTTTCTTTATCTGAATTTACATTTTTTCATAGCAGGTATTAAGTGTGTCCTGTAATCTTTCATTTAACAACATTTGCTTAACCTGTGTTTTTTAAATTTAGACACTTCTTTACATATATCATCACACTGTTCACATTAAATACAGAGAGAATACATCTAGCACACAGTGGTTTGCCCTTTCAACCAGGCATTAAGACAGTCACATTTTTGTAACAAATGGCAGAAGACAAATAAACAATCAGAAATAACGTGACAAAGTGTGAACAATATATTTGCAGTTAATTGTCTTCTAAAATGTTGTTTATTGTTCAAATTTGTTTTATCGTGGAAAACAAGACTTTACAATAGCTGACCTGTGCAAGCCTCATGGCACTGAAATTATATTAAATGTTTCCAAGAATACAACAAAATACCGACTCCACCAACCCCATCCACCCCCCATTCCCCAGGGCGCTCACATCAAGCCATACACAGAAGTTAGAGATTAAAGAAGGTCGGACTACATGGTTGGGTTCCCCCCCTTGCGATTCAGGCTCCTGCTCAGTTAATCAGATCAACCGCAGATATCGAGGGCAAGTCAGTTCCACAAATTCTTGAGATAGAAGTGTTATGTACGGGTGCCATGATTTCCGGTATGAGTCCCCTTGCATGGTTAATGTCAGTGTGATCTTCTCCATCCTCAAGACATGCCAAATATGGTTTAGCCGCTCCATATGTGTCGGCAATCTCTCAGTCCTCCAGTGCACCAGAATCGCCTGATGTGCCGCCCCAGTGCAAAGCCAATATGCTGGCCCCTGCGTCCCTTGAGCGGGAATGTGAGTGCATTTAGAAGACCCAGAATGGTGTAGGCCGGAAAACGGGGGAGTTGAGTGTTAAGATGTGAATTGATATCGGTCAAGAGCTCATCCCAGAATTGAGCCAGCTTGGGGCATTCCCACAGAATGTGTAGAAGGGTCCCAGGAGAGCCATGCCGCCTCCAGCAATCAGGGCTACGGGCCGGGTTGCCTCTATGCAAGCAAGCGGGGATCAAATACCAGTAGATAATGATTTTAGTTGCATTTTCTATGCTCGCTGTGTTGCGGATGACACGTCATGCCCTTTAGTATATGTCCTGCCAATCCTTAGATGTTAGCTGTCGACCCAGCTCCCGCTGTCAGCAAACCTGTGCTTGAAATTTCGATCCAGGCGTCTCAGGAAACAGCATACCATACATGTCTGTGATAAGGCGTTTGTCGTTATAATTGGTAAGGAGCCATTTTTCAAATGTTGTTAGATGTCTCTGTACTGGTACCCTAACAGAGGGCTGCATGAACCAGTGTCTAATCTATAAATAATTAAACCTCTTACTCTCAGGGATCTTTATGTCCTTCTGGAGTCTGTCAAAGGGTATGGGTCCCTCTTCATCAAAAAAACGCCCAATGTTACGGTAGCCTGTCCTCTGCCACACCTTGAATGAGACACGGTTGAGTCCTGGTGTAAAGTTTGAATTTCCCACCACCGAAGTTAAGGGGGAAGGGAAAGATGAGAGGCCCCGGTGTATCGCCTGCCCATCCCAGACTTTTAGGACCGATCTGGTGACTGGGGATACATTTAAGCCATGTGGACGATGTGCTCATGGGAGGAACATGATTTTCCAGAGTGGGTTTCCGGCCACTGCCCAATTCATGAATAACTAGCGCTTTTTTGACTCCACTCTAGACCATTCGACCAAGTAGCGGAGCTGTGTCACATAATAATAATGGACCAAACTCGTGACACCCAAGCCTCCCTCCGCCGGAGGGCTCCAATTATGCTCTTGCTTCATATGGTGGCGTCCATCCGCCCATACAAAGCACTGTATTGCCTCCTGCAGAGATTATATTGACCCTGATGGAGTCTGGAGAGGAAGAGTTTGAAACTGAAAGAGAATTTTTTGGTAGAACAGTCATCTTTAAGGCTGCCACGCGGCCAAGCACAGAAAGAGGGTATAACTTCCAGCAGGGTCAGATCGGTCCTCACCTGGCCAACACGGACTTGATAATTAAGATTTTTGATATCCTCCAGGGCGGGCGCTAACTGAATTCCTAAATATAACAGAGAGGTCCATTCGTCCACCGTAGAGAATAACTGCAGGCTAAATGGGCCACAGTCTCTGGTGGGACCGAGAGATTAAGGGCCTGTGATTTGTTGAAATTTACACAGAAGCCAGAGGTCTCCCCAAATTTCCTCATCTCCTCTAGAGAGAATAGTAATGCCTCTCTGGGGTTATCCAGCTCCACTATAACCTTGTCAGCATATAAACTGATGACGTGTTCCTCCCCACCGAAGCATACCCCAATAATCTTGGGGTGATCTCTCACCCTCTGAGTGAAGAGCCCCATCTATAGCATGAACAATAGGGGTGACAGTGGGCACCCCTGTCGTGTGCCTTGTCGTATGGGAAATGAGGCAGAGCTCTTACTGTTAATTCTGACTGAGGCCGTTGGGTTTCCATAATTGCTCAATATTCAGGTACGAAACCTCTCCCCAAAGCCAAAATGAGCTAGGGCCAGTGTGAACTACGGCCAGTAAATGTGATCAAACGCCTTCTCAGCGTCAATAAAGAGTAACATAATCTCTCTGTTGGAACAGCTAGCTTTATCTATGAGGAGAAGGATCTTTCTAGTATTATCAGAGCATTGTCTCTGGGGAATAAAGCCCATCTGCTCCGGCGCCACCGGGCCTGTCATCAGGGAAGTGAAGTGATCCACAAAAATGCTCTTAAACAGTTTGGCGTCCACATTCAATAGTGAGATAGGTCTATAGGACCCACACTGTCAACCATCCTTGCCAGGTTTAGGGATGACCACAGTAGACGCCTCCATCATTGATGGCGGGATCTTGTCGGGCCTGTTATCGCATTGAAAAGCCTTGTGAGAAGAGGAGCTAATGAGACACAAAAGGTCTTATAAAAAATCACTGGGAATCCATCAGGACCCTGAGCTTTCAGAAGTTTTTGTCCCGAGATAGTGGCAATGACTTCTATTCCGATAGGCTGACCAAGCTCAGACTCCAGGTCCGCAGTCAGGCGGTTCGTATTCGAGCTGCTATGGTAGTGAGGAAGGTTTGCTGCAGGTAAGACTTGTTCAGAATAGAGATCTTTGTAAAATCACTAAAGGTAGCTATAATGGGTCCATCGCCCTCAACCACCTCCCCATCCCCCGTCACCAGGGATTTTACACCCATTGCCTGACGTTGTGCTCTGAGTTTATTGGCTAACAACCTCCTGCATTTATTCCCTCCAACATAAAAGGAAGGTTTTAAGCAGAGCAATGAATATTCTGCTCTATCGAGATCCACCCTCCCAATTGTTTCCTCGTTGTTTCCATTTGTCGCAAGATTCTTGGAGCCCCGGTACGGTGATGAATGCGCTCGAGCTCCCGCACCTGATGTTGCAGTTGCCCTCTTTTACCCCTCTGCTTTTAATTCTCCACAGCTGATATCACTACGAATTCACCTCTGATGACAACTTTTAAGGCGTCCCAACCAATGAGATGGCAACGTCTGGGCCGTCATTGATACTATGGTAGTCAACAATTGCCTTCTGTATCTGTCAGACCACTGCTGGTCTCTGCAGGAGGGTTTCCCTGAGAGGCCATGGTCGGGCCGCCAGTGGCCTGTGGTAAATTTAGATCTAGGGAGATGACGAAATGGTCTGAGGGCGACCGAGGCTCTGTCTACTGATGTGACCAGTGTCTGGAGGTCCCTAGTACAAAGAAAGTGATCAAGAGGAGCGTATGATCTATGTGCATGTGAATAAAAGGTGTAATCCCGGGTTTGTGGGTGTCGCTCTTGCCACAGATCCTTTAACCCCATTTCTTGTAACCAGAGGGCGCAGTCGGTAGATATTGCACCGCACCCACCTCTCGGCGGAGCGAGCGGTCCAGGTCGTTATGAAAAACCAAATTAAGATCGCCCCCCAACAGGACCAGCCGATCCTGGCCTGTCATGATTTCAGCGATACCAAAGGGGATGATGGACGGAGCGTTAGAGCAAATCAAACACTCACCCCCAGTCAACTGATCTGGGTTTAATCCATCATCATTCTTTAGCTCACTCCACCACCCCAGTTCAGACATGGCCATATGCAAATCAGTCTGACCCTGTGCCTCATGGGAACAGTCCAGCCCGAACTGCCAAGCCATGTCTTCCCTGGACCGGAAACAAGCATCCTGGGACCGGTTTCGGGTTCAAAACCCTCATCAGCCAGGCTATCTTGAATCCAGTGGCAAAGTGAGCAAGGGACCCACGTCTGGGCATACCCTGCCAACTTAGGGCGAACAAAGCGATACCAAAGGGGATGATGGACGGAGCGTTAGAGCAAATCAAACACTCACCCCCAGTCAACTGATCTGGGTTTAATCCATCATCATTCTTTAGCTCACTCCACCACCCCAGTTCAGACATGGCCATATGCAAATCAGTCTGACCCTGTGCCTCATGGGAACAGTCCAGCCCGAACTGCCTGTCATGATTTCAGCCACCGCTCTCCGCAGAAACCCCTCCTGGCCCTTATTGAGTGCATATAAGGAACCTATCACCAATGAGTGAGGGACCATCTGCAACCTATGGACGAGCAGACGTCCCCTGATCTCTGCAATTTTTGGACCCACCTTTCCCCGAAAGGAACGTGACACCATAATTGCCACCCAAGCCTTTTTTTACTTGCAATAGAGGAAAAGTGTTGGTGAGGGAAACTCTTGGTCTTAAATCGATGCCAGTCGCCCGCAACTAGGTGCGTTTCCTGGAGTAGGCAAATGTCAGCGTTCGTCTGTTCCAGATATGAGATTATGGCCTGCCTCTTGACTGGATTATTGAGCCACCTCACATTAAGGCTGAGAATCAACAGTGTAGTGTGCGCCATAGGGGTGGAATAATTGTTGTTTGTGTGTGCCCTCAGACTCCCGAGCCAAGCCCCTTGCACCATGTTGTGGGGATCCCATTTTCTTCCGATGTAGAGACTATATATGTAGAGTGTGTTGTAGGTGTGAGTACCCTTTCATAACCCCCCCAAACAAAAACATATAAAAAATCAATGTCTCTGGAATATGGAAGGCACCAAACTGTGTCAGAATTAATCCAGTAGAAACAAAAGAAACGGGGTCCATGGTCAGCGCCCCTCAAAGAAATAGGCTCCCCCACCTCCCCACCCCTGTCGGCCCATCCCGGCCACTAAGGCATGATTGAAAAGCCCTGACACTATTAAGCAATCTCCTGAGTCGGTAAGTCTTCAGTTAGTTACTGACCCGTCTCTCCTGGGCCATTGTTGCAGAGTTAGGTCTGAAGCATCTGGACCGGGACGGAGCTCGCTGCCAATATGAGCGCCTTATAGACCTCTGCTCCCCGGGTCTTGATGCGGTAGGGGCCCCTTCAAAGCTCTCGATTTGTAGGAGCTCACAGGCCGCATTGAGAGAGCAGATCTGATGATGCTTTCCTTCCCAAGTGAAGGTAATGCGAAAAGGGTGTCCCCACAGGTATGTAATTTTGTTATTGACTCTGTCCCCAATTTCTGTCACGTCCTTCTGGATGGCTTTGAGTTCGTGAAAGAGTTCTTTCTTGACCACCTGTAGATCCTCCCACAGGGAGGCGAAGAGTGCTTCCATGTATGGGTGCGTGACCGGGGCCTCTGAGGCATCGTTTTCTGGGGACGCGGCCCAGTTGGATGCCCGGGACCAATCCCAGGACAAGGAACTCGCTGGCTTCAGGAGCTCGTCTCGGAGTGTGTGGTCTTTTGTGCCGTGTGCCGCAGCCATCTTTAAAGGTGAGGGTGTTACTGCAGGCTGTCGTTATTCGCCCTGGAAAGCCAGGCAAAACTGCCATGGCTTCAATGCACACAATCTGAAGGCTGGTTTGAGACAAGCACCCCTCCAAGGAAGGTTGGCTGGCTGTCCCTCTTCTCACCCTCCCCGGGGATCATGCACAGGCTGTGGCAGAGAGCGGCCAAGGTTCACTAACAGTCTCCACTGGCCCCCCAGGGTCTCCCCTTGCGATCAGGTATCCCGGGGAGGGCCAGAGGGGAGCCTCTGGACTCTGCAGGGTTCAAAAGTAATCCAATCGAGATTGTCACATTCCACCAGGGCGACCACACCTCCCCCCGGTCCCACTTAAGAGGCCGGCCTGTGTGCAACAGTCCATGCAGAAACTAAGCAGGCCCCTGTTTATAAATTATGCCTCTAACAGTGGCTGGTGAGTTGGAGCGCTCTACAAATGGGCGCCTCAGCTCTGCGAGCTGCAGGCCCAATGTGCAAGTCCAAAGGTCGTCACTGCCCCAGATGATTCTCGTCTATACGGCAGCTCACAAGCAGGGAAATAGTCCATGCAAGCTCCAGGAGCCCCTCACCAAACTCACCTGGTCGCCGGTGGTGCGGTCAACGCCGCCTCACGGGACTCGGGCCTGCAGATTTCTGTCTTGCTGGGAGGACCTCTCTGGTGCGGTGGAGGCCCCGCCCATCACTCTCGACCCCGGTCTCACCGCCACGCCACCCCACGAAGGAGCCACCCAGACCACAGAGAGCGACGTCCTCAGCTCCTCGCTGCCGGCGGCCCATGGTGTCCGTCATACTCGGGCTGGCCCCAGCACTTTCAACCCGGGGCCCGCTCAGCGTACTCCAGCTCTCCAACAGGTTCTCCGCTTCAACCTCTGCTTCTCTCTCCTCCGTTACAAGCGGGCCCGGTTCGTGCAGTGCCAGCCCAGAGATGTCTCGAGGACCCCCGACTTACCTCCACAGCCCGAGTTCGGGCTCAGGATTCTCCTCCGCGTAAAGCTCCGATCAGGGTCGGATTGGTAACGCGGGCACTCGGGCAATGCCCGAGTGGCCGGTATTCGAATTCCAGCTGTGGGCTGCTTTTCTGAGCAGCCTGGGGGGCCGATTTGGGCGGTTTATGCGTTTTTCGGCCCAGTGGGTGCCTGAGTGGCCTTTTGGAGGTAGATAGGTGTCCATTACCTCCCTTTTAATCAACGGTCAGAGGTGTCACTCCCTTTCTCTCACTGGGCCGGCCCATTAATATATGCAGATTGAGCGGGGGCAGGGGGCCTGAGCAAAAGTGGCTTCACTTGTTTTCAGGTGTGTTTCACCAGTGTAAACTAATCTGTGCATTTTTTTTTATCTTCCAGCCCCCCCCCCCCCCTCTTTTTTTATAAAATTTCGTTGGAGCAGTGTTTTGCGAAAAGGCAATATGCAAATGTGGGCCACTTTTTTTTAGCATGCCTGGGCCGATTTTTAATCCCAATACAACCCTGGCTTCTATCCTGGGTTGGCCGCCAAACATATGAGTTTCCCGGTCTCCGATTTGGTTTGGCAGCACCGCCCAGGTCACGAAGTCCCTCTGGGCGCTTAGAGGCGTTCAGGCCAAAGACGCCCACCAGCACCGCTCCACTCATCGCACGGCTGACGCTCAGTCTCCGCAGTAGGCCCCGGCATCGGCCTCAGCCTCAATATGTCTAAGGGGCTTGCAGTTGAGGCGCCCTATGGCTCACCAGATATGCAGGCTCATCTCCCGAATGCTTAGAAGGCTAGTCAGGGCATCAGTAGTCGAGGATGCTGGGGATGTTAACAGGTTCGCAGGAGTATAGATCGGAGGACAGCAAAGGATGTCCTATCGGCCCACAATATTAAACAAGCATTGGCATAGCCAATAGATCTCTCCTTTGCCAGAGTTTGAGCTATTGGCATTGTAAATGGCAATGCATTTTATTTTTGTGCTTTGAAAACCTGCAAGCGGTGCGTAAACACTCACTTTGTACTTATAGCCCTTGCTTACAAGAAGCAAAGCTGGCAGTAACTGCGCCTCTTTTACTGCCAGCCTTGCTTCTTGTAAGCAAGAACTATAAGTACAAAGTGCGTGTTTACGCACCACTTGCAGGTTTTCAAAGCACAAAAATAAAATGCATTGCCATTTACAATGCCAATAGCTCAAACTCTTGCAAATGCGAGACCTATTGCATTGCAAATTATTATTATTTTTTTAAAACTTTTTGGACAGGGATACATAACAGGCCATGTTATGTATGGCTTTCCCATTACTCCTCTGCTCCTGTGTAGCAGTTGAAACCGGGGCAGATGATTTTGGAAACCATACATAATCTTAAATTATAGATGGGCAAAAAGTGAATTAAGGATATGTTTTTCATCTCCGGGTTCTGAGTGACATCATAGACAACTTGAGCTTCGCTGTGGCTGTCTACTTCATGTCACCAAGAACCCCTCAGTGAAAAACATCCCCGTAGTTCACTGCTACCCTTCCATAGTTCTATATGTGGCTAGAAGACAGATTTCACCAATTGCAGCTGTAAGCCAGTTTTTGGTAGGCTCGTACGCTTTGCGTGTTGCACGATATTGTAACAAATAGATGTGGAATGAATGGTTTAATGCTTTGCGCTAGTGCAAAGTGGTGCAACAAAAGGAAGAGTCCAGTCTTGGTGGTGTCTCTCCACTTCCAAGGAATTATGATTACTTCTCTTTGTTTCTTTATTTGGTGACTTTTTATAAAGCACTCTACCACTCCTGTGGTTCCTCTCGGCGCTGTAACTATTGTCTAAAGAAGGAAGTACATGGATGTAAAGAACAAGATGGATGTTAAATAGGGGCATTTAGACTTGGAAGACCCATGTTATTAGTTCTTCCTGAAAGTTTATCAGTCTTGCAACGCCGTGTCTCTTGGAAAAAGGCTAGGCATGGCCTTTGAGCTACAGGCGCCTGACTTCGGAGTTTCGCATAAATGGCCGTGACATTGTTTGTGGAGTGCACCATATCTGCGTAAAACCTGAAAATTATTGGCCAGGGAACGTAGTGACTCCAGCAGTCAGAACAAAGCGAGATCAGCAAATGTCCCTTTTAAGTAAGAACAAAGGGAGTTTAGTTCATTGAGTATTCCTTTAAAGTTCTGCGTCATCAGATCCCTTGGCACCAATGTCCCTGAACTGGCTGATAATGCTGTAATGTTACGAATGACCCCTAGGCACAAAGTCAGGCCCGCCTAAGAAGTTAACTCTGCCATCCAGCAGATAAGCCCAGCGGAGATCACCAGAGAACAGGAGAGAATGCAGCTGCAAAGAAAAAAGCGCCATTTGTAAAATATGCTCTTTTTTTTTTTTAACATACTTTATTAGTCGCCAGAACAACATTTCACTGACATCATTATATTATATACGGCATTTTCTTTTGTTGATGTCCCACACGTTGCATACAAGACGTTACATCCTGGTGAACGAACACCTCAAATGTAGTGATTTGGTGGACATAAGTCTGCCCCAGCGACTAGAACCGGGGCGTTCCTAATCTCTGAAGACTTTAGCACGCCCAGATTAGCCACTTGTAGCATGTTTCAAGTATAAACCATAACATCTAAACTTATATAACGGCCCCCCACCCACTACCCTCCCTCCTGGTCTATTATTTCTAGTACGGTTTGTGGCCTGGTAGTATGATCTACATGTTAGTTTTCGCTCTGAATCACGTCTGTTAGATGGGATCTTGACTATGGTATGAGGCTGGTAAGGTCGGGTGTGACATCGAGTTGTTTAAAATTTTCTAGCAGAATGTCCCAGTACATAGAAATAGGGTGTTTTCGTGAACCCCTTTCCTCTTCCCTTCTAATTGCCGCACTCTTGGCTCCCCCCCCACTGCACCATGTCGTTCTGCCATGTAGTCAGTAAGGGACTTCTAGGGGATTTCCACCTCATGGTAATTGCTCTTACAGCCAGAACCAGAGCAAGGTCTAAAAACCTCAACTGCACCTTCTGTGCGTTAGTGCGTTTGCGGAGACCCATAAGGCACTCCAGTACATTATCTTGGACAGGTAGATGTGTCACCTCTTGGAGTGACTGCCTTATTCCATCCCAATAATCACCTAGTCTTGGGCACGCCCACACCATATGAATAAAGTCTGCCTCGCCTCCCTGACATCGGGGGCAGCTGTGTTGGGCCTCCGGATACATACGGTGAATTTTCTGTGGGGTTAAATAAGACCTATGCAGTATCATTGTTTGAATAAATTTAAGCTTTGCATTACGGGATACTCGTTTGGGATGTTCGAGCATGCTCGCCCAGGCTTTATCAGTAATTTCAGTGTGTGCATCAGTCTCCCATTGCGTTCTAAGCCCAATAAGAGCGATAGATGTTTGCGCCCTAATACCCGTGTATAACCATTTGACTAGGTGGCCTCCTTCCCCCATATAATAGAGTAAATGAACCAATTCATGTTGTGGAGGTTCCCTACGTTGTGGCGCCCATGCCTTCCTAATATAGTGCGATACTGCCGCGTGTGTCAGATATAAACGGTCTGGTGCCCCCGTGGTCTGGACGAATGTTGCATGATCAAGGAGGTTGCGGTCCCCAAAGAACTGCCCCACTTCCTCTACGCCAGTCTCAGACCAGGCTTGGAGTCTGGCCTTAGTTAGCACTCCTCCAGGGATGGGAATACCCAGTAATGGGATGTTAGACGCATATGGTGTTGCTCCCGAGGTGTATAATATAGCCCTCTTCCAGCATTGTAGCGCGGTCATGAGTAATGGGGGTCCCCCTAATGGGAGTTTGGCTTTTGGTAGCAGTAAGGAGTGTAATTTGCCTCGGTCTATGTCCTGTGGTGTATATCCTATTTGTGGCAAATTCCTGCTCGCTGTCCAGTAGGACAGCCACTGAAGTTGGCAGGCATAGTAATAGGCCCTAAAGTCAGGGACTCCCAGACCACCCTTAGTGGATTCTAATTGAAGTTTCCGGAGGCTTAATCTCCGGCGGCCCTTCCCCCATATAAGTTCTATGAGAATCGTGTTCAAGGTGCTAAAAATGGAGTGCGGGACCACCAGTGGTAAGTTCACGAAAAAGTACAATAGGCGGGGGAGCACCACCATCTTGGATATAGCAATGCGTCCCATCACTGAGAGCGGCAGTGAGGTCCAGAATGCCACACTCGAGCGTAAAGCGGTAATGGCTTTCATCAGGTTACCCTCTAACTGATCCACCTGCGCTCGGTATACTTGTATCCCTAAATATTTGAATGTAGTGTGTGCTACAGGTAAAGAGTAAGTACCAAACTGTATCATGTCCGGGTGAATTCCGTCGTGGAAATAAAAGGCATTAGATTTCCGTGAGTTGACGGCAAGGCCCGAGATTTGTTCAAATTCAGAAAGTATAGTGGGGAGAGGTGCAGCATTGGCATTCAAATCCCGCAGGAACAGCAGGATGTCGTCTGCATAGATGGAAATTAAGTGTGTAGTGCCATCCATGGGTATTCCTAGTTGTTCTGCTGACTGTCTCAGGGCTATCGCTAGGGGATCCAGCGCTAGCACAAACAGCAGGGGGGACAACGGGCAACCCTGCCTTGTGCCCCTGTGTATCGTGTATTCCCCGGAGATGTGGTGGCCTGTGCGTGCTCTAGCAGTTGGGGAGGTGTAAAGCAGCCGTACCCATTTAAGATAATCGCTAGGAAGGCCAAAGCGCTGCAGTGCTGCGAACATATGTTATGGAATCAAAGGCCTGGCGTAAATCTAATGCCAAACAGCCCGCACCTTGATATGCCGCCGGGGTGGACGACATGATATAATGCAATCGTCTCGTGTTGAGGGACATGCTGCGATTCGGTAAGAATCCGCATTGATCCCTATGTATGAGGGTAGATAAGTGTGGCTGTATGCGGTTAGCTAGGGCTTTGTAATGATTGGTGGTTCTGGCCTGTCTCGTACTATGCGAGCTAATAATGTCCCAGCCTTATATGCATCAGTGTGCTTCCGTTGTGTAAAGGCCCTGTGGTCTATAACCCGCAGTGTTTCTAGAATGTCGGCGTGATCAATGTGGGCGTCCTGTAGGGCTTCGCTTTTTGTCGGGTCCGTCACCGCTTCTGGTTCTAACGTGTTCATCAGGTTTTCTACCTCTATCAGGCGTTGATGTACCTCTTGCCTTGCCCCTACCACCTGCCCGATAGTAGACCCCCTCATTACCACTTTAAACGCATCCCATTCTATGATGTGGGTGGATGCAGTGTTCCAGTTATCAGAGAAGTAATTAGTAATGGTAGTGGAGAGCGCGGCTCTAAACGGGCCGTCCTCCAGCAGCTGGGGTCTCAGTGTCCAGGTCGGCACCGGGGTCGGCACTCGTCCCCAGGTGAGGGTAAATTCTAGGGGATTGTGGTCCGAAAATGTCTTGGCTAAGTAAGTGGACTGACTTATGCGAGTGGCGATGGAGTGCGAACACAGGAATCTGTCTATCCTGGTGTGGAGCTGATGGACCGGCGAGTAAAAGGAGTATTCCCTGTGGGAGGGATGCATCCGTCTCCAAACATCCGACAAACCCCAACCATCCAACCAGGTTTCAAGGAGATCCGCTTGCCTACTGGTGCCAGCACCATGCAGTGGGGGGTGGGACCTGTCTAGATCTACATCCAGTACTGTGTTGCAGTCCCCCCCCAGAATCCAGGGTATTGTATCCCACCCAACTAGGGCTGTACCCAATCGATGGAAAAATTTGTCCTGTTCAAAGTTAGGGGCATAGATACTTCCCAGGATCACGGTAATGCCGTCATGGGTTCCCTTCAATAAGACATATCTACCCTGGTCATCTATGCGACGGTCAAGTTCCGTGAAGGGGACCCCATGCCGGATCCAGATTGCTGCTCCTCTGGCAAATGCCGAATAATTAATGGAGTATATATTGCCTCGCCATTTTTTACGGGTCTTTAAAGCCTCCGACTCGGTAAGGTGTGATTCTTGGAGAAAAACGATATGAGCTTTGCGCCTGAGTAATTGGGCATGTACACGGTGTCTTTTTTGTACCGCCCCCAGCCCCCGCACATTCCAAGTAAGCAGATTATAAGAGCCTATCGTGGAATGACTACCAGGCATAAATCAGTATAGTAAATAGAGCCCCCAGTAATAAGGAGCCGATGAACTAGTGCAGACCAGGAGTTCCCCTTCCCCTTGTAACAACTAACAATACTTGGCACAGCCAACAAACGATGCTGGGCCCAACTAAATTTCCAACAAATAGATACCATAGTACAGTGCGTTCGCTGAGTGGGGGGGTCGCCGCCACCCTCCATAACGTGGATGGTGCAACTGCGGAGACTCGGCGGCTCTACGGAGCCCGGGGGGGGGGGGGGAAGTAAACACATCATTGCCATGACATTACAATTGCCTCCTTCCTACCCAACTGAACAGTACCTGAGCCATTTGTACATGCATACATCAGCGGCTAGAAGGGTCAGCATCACCTTATATGATCAAGCAATACGCTTTAAGCCCTCCCAATGCTCAGCGCCTGAGGGGTGTTACTAACAGTGAAAAATTAGGCCCCGTACACTGAGGGTAAGAAAGGGAGTATCGTTAGAGGCATAACTTCTATTGTATTAGTCCTCAGGGCCCCTCTCAGAGTCCTATATGGTGTCCACCTGGGTCGTCAATTGTCCACCAACTCGTCCACCGTCTGAGGGGTTACTGAGGGGAACAGTGTGATGCTGTGGTCCGAGTCCGATTGAACGGCGCTTTCATCTGAATCCGGCAGGGGGATATTAGTGTTGACCCTGAAGGAGCCTGCCGCAGCCAGCGCCTCCGCCCTATCCATCCGTTGTTGTTCCCGGGTCGGGCCTGCCCCAGGCTTGTCCTGTGTATTCCTTGAGGTGTGTCGGTGGCCTTGCCTATGTGGTTTGCCAGGTCTCCGGTCTGTTGTCCCCGACGATCCGCTCTGGCTTGAGTCCAATTGCATAATTTCCAACCATTCCTCTGCGTCATTTGGGCTATCAAAGAAATAGGTTTTCCTGTCGTGGATAATTTTGAGCCTTGCTGGGAAAAGCAGAGCATATTTTAGTTGGGCTGCCTGTAACTTTTTCTTGACATCTTGGTACGAGGATCTTTGTCGTTGCACTAGCATTGTGTAGTCCGGATACAACGATGTGCTGTGGTTTTCGAAGTTTATCTGTACTTTTTCTCTAGCTTACTGCAGGAGGACGTCGCGGTCCCTATAGTTAAGGATTTTGACTATCAGGGGGCGGGGGGTTGCTCCTGCTTTTGGTGGGCCGGTCGGAATCCGATGCGCTCTCTCCACACAGAAATATGGGGATAGGCCCTCTTGCGCCACATAGTCTCTGAACCATGCCTCCATGAAATCTGCAGCCTTGGTACCTTCGCTGCGTTCCGGCAAGCCAATGACGCGTATGTTGTTGCGCCTATTTCTGCCTTCGGCATCTTCCACCCTGTCTTGAAGGCCGCTGACCTGTTGCTGAAGTTTCTGGATTTGCGCAGTGTTTTCGGTAATTCGGGGTTCAATGGCATTTAGAGTCTTCTCGTGGTCCTGGACCTTCTCCGCCATCTTCCCATGGTCTGCTCTGAGCAGGGTAAGACCCGTTGTTAAAGTTCCGATTTGTTGCTCAATCGCCAGGCGTGACTCTCGGACTTCTTTGAGAATCAGGTCGAGTTTATCTGGGGCGTTCTCCATAAGCTCAGAGGAGGGGGCCCCAGGTGATGGGGGCCTGCTGATCGGGTGGGTTAGTGGGTCCTCCCATACCCAGATGGCCCTCCAGGGTCTTCCCTTTGGTTCTCCCCATGTTCTGCACCCCACTGGTGTCTTGAGTCTCCCACTGGATCTCTCGCCTCGTCGGGTCAAGCGTTCAGGGGGATCCTACCACCCAAGCAGCAGTCACCAAAGCCCGGTCCGGGTGGGGCATCCGCGTGAGCCGGGGTATAAGTTGCGTGTAGTCTTTCTCCCTCGCTACAAACCAGCATAGCGTACATTGGCCATTTTAGTGTAATGCTGTACGTTGCGATATGCGGCACCTATCCGTGCAAGCCGCGGGCCCTACTGCGTAGCTGTGCGGGGACGGTAGGCAACCCAAAGCATACAGTTCTTAGAGTAACTGCCCTGTGGCCATTTGCAATAGTTCCAGTGTGTGCCTCCACAGTCCCAGGGGTCAGTACCTTCAATGGAGCGTGAGCCGGCGCCCTTCGTGGCGCGCCTCGGGCAGTCCAGTGATTTGAGCCGGTGCACCACCCCTCCAAGTGCCAGGAAGGTCCGCCCGTGTCAGCCCCCAGCGCCGGCACCGGGCCACAGGGTCACCGGGGATCAGGTGGGCGGCACAGAGCACAGCGCAGACCCGACCTGGTCCCCGCCAGCCGTCCTCCCGCTAGGGCCCACGACAGTATCAATTCCTCCCTAATGGCAGTCCTTTCCAGGTTGTGACATTACTCGTGCCGCGGGGGTACCCGGGAGATGCGTGACCATTCGGTGGCGGCACTCTTCAATTCGCACGTAATGAGGGCGCGGGAGACGGGAAGGCGGGCGCATGAGGCAGGCAAATCCCGGCCCCGCTCCCGGTACTCACCGCCCCTTGTGTGTTCAGCGTGTGTTCAATCGTCGCGCCTGCTCGGCGGGGCTCACAATCCCCGGCACCGGGTCCAACAAGGCCCCTTCGACCCCAGCCGCGCTGCGTCTTCACTCAGCCCGGGGCGCTCCGGATGTAGTCACAGGCCAGACCCCGGTCTACCCGGCCTCCGTAGTGCGTCACAGGGAGGCCTCACTGTTCGCCGCCACAACTGAGTTGCAGGCCGCCGCAGTGCCCCGAAGTCCGATCCGGACCCAATGGCGTGCTATTCAGTTGCGCCTCGACAGTGCCCAGCCGTGCCTGCGGTATTCTCCGTGCGTATTGGGGCGATTAAGCAGGATTCTTCCCCCCCCCGGGGTCCGGAGCCTCACCCAAGCACGTTTGCCATCTTAGGCGGTTAGCCACGCCCCTAAAATATGCTCTTTAATGTCAAAGCTCAGCCGCTAAATAATTAATTACAAATATGCCAGCAGCTGAAAGAGAAAAAAATCAATTGAAGCGTATAAACGAGGTTAATAAAGTCAGGCACAACAAAGGCAGCAGTGAGGAAGGCGCTGTCTGTGCAAACGCAGAAGAAAGCCCTGCTACAAGAAACCACAGGCGTGAGCGCGGTAATTTTTTGGATGAAAGAAAGCTGCAGCGTATCGAATAATCCTGGCGCACACTAGACGTTCACAAGTGTTTTTGTTTCAGTCTGTGACAGTTCATTATTGTCTTGCTCAACAGGCAGAGCAATTCCGTTCTGGAAGAAAATTTGAATTATAATATTTCTATAGCACTTCATATCAAACTTCTCTCGTTTCTACACGCTGTAGATAACAATCGTTAATATTATCCAGTTTAATTGTACTGACTTCATTGGCCCCGATAGGATGACGGGGCCATGGTGCTTTCGAACTAATTGCCTACAAGCCACCACGTGGCTCAGTAGCAAGGGTTTTTAACTCACTGACCCATCATGCAATTTTAAGCGCTAATTTTAGTAGGCAAGAGAGTTTGTCCTGGACCACACAGTTTAGTCGAGATTTTAAGCCATGATAAGAGATTGAAACTACTGGTCTCAAATCAAAGGAAAGAGCCACTCGACCACCTACCTTTCTCAGTAACTATATATGACAAAAACATAAAATGCTTACACGCGGATGTAAATTTGAAATGGCACGGGGAGCTATTAGTTTTTTGTGCACTCTCAAAGTACGGGTGTTTCTCCCCCTTCCACCAACCCGTCCATCGCGGGGCTTACTTCCTGTCTTGCGATGAACTGTCTTTCGAAATGCGATTTCTGTACCTTACTTCTGCTTCTAAATACCTTAAAAACCCGAAGGAATCCGCCAGAGAACTAACATTTGACAACTCATGTTTAAAGGGGCCCCCGGCAGTGAAATCAAACACTTTCTACTGCTGAAAGTGAGGCGATAGTACTGGGGAGGGGGGGAGGAGGGGGATGAGAGCAAAAATGTGAGAGAGAGAGGGCGGGGCTACAAGAAACATGAGGAGAATAGAGAGGAAAGGTAGAGAAAGAAACCAGCAGCAGGACCGGAACCAAACAAGTTCAATAGAGCCGCCGGGCAGACCAAAAGAAATGCCAGGGTGCCATTTTTAAAGAGATTTAAAGTGAAAGCGGGGCATGGCATTGTTTAAGTGAAAACACGACATAGCGTGCTGCAAAATATAAACACATGAGATTTTAGAAGTTGAATATGGCGAGCTCCGCAGAACTAAAGGGCCCTGTGAAAGCGCGATGTTGCAGGAAAGCATGTCGTGCCTGCAGTAGGAGAAACTTATTAAAGAAAATAGTGCTCACAGACTAAAAAAAACTTACTGTGTAACAAACGAAGTAAAAGGGCCAGTCGCCATGGAAGGTTACAAATGAAGACAAGGCGGTACTAAGGGGGGAATAACAAGCCTAATAATGAATCAGAAGCCAGCATTTACAAAGGGCAATGACACAAGCCAATGACAAATATGGGTGGAGAGTGGGCGGGGCTTCTATTCCATACTCCACCACAACAAGTCTCGCAGAGCAGCACATGCGCGCTGACTCGGGCTCGACCTAAAAATGAGTGTTAATCTAGTGAGATTATTCCTGTTGAGCTCTATTCGCAAACAAATCAGAAGTTTACTCACTTAGGCTAATATATGTTATGTGTAAATTTCTGAGCCCTGGAAATCTGTGAATGCTGTATATATGTGCGAAGTCGGAATCTCTGCAAGCAGAAAGGAAATGTACAAGTGCTTTTGCAAGTGTCATTTTTTTTTTTCCTGTGGGGCAACCTTCTCCTTCAACCCCACATTTTTGGGGGGATGTTCCCTCCCCATCTCTATGTATGATCTCCTACTCTTGCATGTTAAGGCTGGCCTGGAATATCCACAAACTACCCCTTTGAGCAGATTTGCTCACACTTATAACATTGCCATACTACTAGTAATGTGATTGATATAGTTGTGCAAAGCACTTAATAGGTAATTAACTTTCTGCAGAATAAGAATATCCTTCATGTAATTTCAGGTTTCAGAATACTATATTATGGAAATTAATCAGCCAAATTTAAGTATGGTGTTGGGAATGACCATCTTTTGCGTGCTATTCCCCTACATTTTTGCCTTGACTGTTTTTTGTTGGCCATAGACCTGTGTACACTTTACCTCTGCTAACCAGTGGTAAAGTGCTTGTGCTCCCCCTTTAAACATGACGTAATTAGTATACACCTGATTGGCACATTTACCTCACCTATAGGTCCCTCGTATATGGTACAAAGTGTACCCAGGGTCTGTAAGTTGAATTTCACTAGTGAGTTGCTGCACTCATTGGGCCACCCACTACAGTGACACAGCAAACCCAACCCCCGGTCTACCACTGTAGCCTGCCAATTTGACCTGTCTAAATAAAGCCTTTTGACTGGCCTAAACCTTAATGTTAAATACTAATAGGTCACCCCTAAAGGTAGGCCTTAGTGTCACTAAAGCCATGGCGCATGGTATTCAAAAGTAGGGCATGTAAAAGTGTATTGTTCCACATGTCCTTACAGTCAAGCCTTTCTCTCTGCTCCATCCTGCTTCCTTGTCCCGCCAAAGGTGATTGAAGTCCATAAAATGTTCTAAGTCGGAAGGTAACTATTTGACGGGGGTGAACCAGGTCCCTGTATCCAACCCATGCTCCATTGCTGCCAGCCTTAGGTTTCGCCTTAATGCCAGATGAGCACAACCAGGTGACCTCGGTTGGTGCATAACGCTTGTTGGCGGTATTTTTTCATTCAAATGTAAAATTTCATATCTCCGGTTCTCTGTAATGGATTTTCGTTGTTGTGGTGTCATCTTATTAATTAATGTATTTGTTCTCTTTTTTGGTTTTGTAAAGCGCGACTGTCGCTCCCAAAGGAGCATCGTAGTGCTATGAGGTAAAAGGCTACGATTCATGACCACAGGACTAAACAAAACGATAGATCATCGAATTAGTGCATGACACAATGAGTCGGAGGTCGTGAAGATCCAAGTCTTCAGATGTTTTCTGAAAAGAGGTTCAGAAGCAGTGAATCTCAAATGGATGGGGAGATGATTCCAAGCCCAAGTCCCCAAGACAGTAAACGATCTGCCCCCTTTGATCTGACGCCTAATGGTCAGGGTTTGAGAAAATTGGTAGATGAAGATCTCCGGGTCCGAGAAGTAGTGAAATGGGTAAATCTGGAGATTAAATTCTTTGGTCCTACTGCTTTGTAAGATGTTACAGTGAGTAGGAGACTTTTAAACAAGACCCTCTTGTGCATTGGAAACCAGTGGGGGCTGTAAGAGCTGCTGAGGCCGAAGAACGACGTGGCAATTTTAGCACCAGCTTAGCAGCTGCATGTTGTACTACATGCAGCTTCAGACAAGTCTGTTTGGTGGCACCTGCACATAGACTATTGCAGTAGTCCAATCTGGATATAATTAATGCAAAAGCCACTGTCTTTCTTACTGCAAAAGGAAGATAGTCAAAGAATGTTTTCAATGATTGTATTACCTTAAAGCACATCCCTGCCACTGCCAGAGCTTGTGGGTGAAAAGATAGAGAGGCGCCAAATTTCACATCCAGGTTTTTTAATACCTTAGCTGTGTTAGGTGGAGAGGGTGCAGAGTTAGGCCACCAAAGCATGGGGTAAAAGGAATTGTCTTTACCTAAAAGCATGAGCTCTGTCTTTTCTGTGTTGCATTTGAGGTGGTTGAATAGCATCGACCCGAAAACCTCCATTAAACAGAGTTTGAAATTAGTTTCAGAGCTAATGGGTGCTTTATCCAAAGCCAAAATAAGCTGCGTATCGTTAGCATATGAAGTTGTTTCGATTCCAAAGGAGGCGGTCAACGAGATGAGGGGGGGCATGTATATGTTAAATAGTGCAGGGCTGAGCAAAGAGCCCTGCGACACCCCCAAAGTAACCAATTTTCTAAATTGGTGTGGGATTTTTCTTCTTTAGTGTTTTGACTTTTTTTACTGTTTAAGTACTGCATAAATACTTTACACATTGCCTCTAAAGTTATACCTGTCTTCTGTGTGCCATAGCTACCAAGGGGTTGAACTCAGGTTTATTTAGTGGCTTTTGAAGCTCACCCAGACACAGATTGTGATTGTTATTTGAGGTGGGTCTTTATTCCCTTCCTCATCTAATACCCCAATTTCTTACACATCTGCACTCTAGGACTCGCTCCATGGTGAAGCCTGTGCAGGGTCTGCTCCACGCCTCCCAAAGTTTCCTGGAGCCCAACATAGGAGTTTTATGACGCTATGCACCTCGTATTTGGGTGGCCCAACCCCTTTGGAGCACAGGCTCCACAGGTTCAGGAGGGGCCCCTCCTGGTTTTCCAACAACTGGTCTGTCCTCTGTGCCAGTTGGGTCCCTTGGATCCGGTGCATGATTCAGAGCGGTGCTGCCCACGAGGCCACAACCTTCCTTGGTGTCTGCTCCAGTGGCGTTGTTCCTGACACCACCGACGCCCGCAGTGGGACAGGCCCCATCGTCAAACCTGACATGCAGCTGGATGGACGATGTCCGATTAGTACCATGCCTACCCAGTCAGAGCCAGTGCTCTTTTCCTTCGACAGGCCTGGAGAGGGTGATGATTGGGAGGGGTCAGAAAACTCTTTTTGGGGGGGGGGGGAATCTCTTTATTAAATAAGCAAACAAAAAGCTGGGAAGTATAACCATTGACATATCTTTTTCATACATACTCCTCAAGGGTATCTGAGATAACATCTGTGTATCTTACCAATTCACAATACAAATGCATCATTGAAAATCATCCTTAGGTACATTCCTGTGTAATACAGAGGGGTCAGAAGACTCTTATATTTACCTCCATCCCCTTGATGACACACGGGAAAACTGGTACAAGGAAATGGTGGATGCCAGTGGATTGGACATCTCACCAGACACTGACCTGGTCTCTCCCCTACCGTAGCTATGGAGGAGGGTGCCTGTGGGGCACTGGCAGCCACAGCCTCCAAACCCCTTTAATTTGCCCTTGTAACAGTACGGGCACTGGGTGGGGGTCAGGATTCGCCATCACCCACCTCACTGGAAGTCTATAACATCAGACAAGTGGATTTTGCAAATGGTCCAAAGGGGCTACTCCATCCCCTTACTGGAAACCCCTCCACCCATGCCACACACTTACAACTGGCTAATAGAGTACCAGCTCTCCTTGCTCCATCAGGAAGTGTTGGTTCTTTTGGCCAAGAGACCATTGAGAGGGTGCCGTCATCAGAAGTGTGTTGTGGTTCCTATTACTGCTACTTTCTGGTGCCCAAAAAGAACAGAGGCATTCGTCCTATCTTAGACCTGCACCTTCTCAACGTCTTCCTGCAAAAGCAGAATTTCAGGATGCTCACCTTTGTTCAGGTCCCTTCTGCCCTGGACCCAGGAGATTGAATGGTAGTGTTGGACTGGTGGGATGCATATTTCCACATCCCTGCCTGCCCACATGCTCTACTTACGTTTCACGGTGGGCCAAGAGCACTTTTAGTTTGCCATGCTTCCCTCTAGTCTCACCATGCTCCCCTCTAGCCTCACCTGCGCTCCTCAGGTGTTCACAAAAGTGATGGTGGTGGTTGCAGCACATCTGCGGAGTTCAGGGGTTCCAGTGTTCCCCTACTGCGACGATTGGCTGTTGAACGCAGGCTTGCTCCAGGCACTCGTCTCCCACCTACCAGACTATGGCGGTCCTCCTGTATTCGCTGGGGTTCACGATCAATGTGCCAAGGTCACATTTGACTCCCTTTCAGATGCTCCTTTTCATTGCGCTATTCTGGACACAGTGCAGTTTCGGGTCTATCCTCCCCAACAGCAAGTCTAGGATATTCAGGCTATGATGTATGTTTCAGGCTCTATCCTGGATTTCGGTGAGACTGACTCTGAGGCTATTGGGCCTCATGGCCTCCAGCATCCTTCTTGTGACACATGCCCGTTGGCATATGGGGGCTCTGCAGAGGGACTTGAATTTACAGTGGGCACAGCATCAGGGGAATCCTTTGACCTGGTCCAGTTCTCAGAGGGAATTGCAAAAGACCTGCAGTGGTGGCTAACGAACCATGATTGGGTCAGTGGAAGACCCCTCTCCCAACCAGAACTGACTAGTGACAGATGCGTCACTCCTTGGTTGCGCAGCAGCCATCTGGGAGAGGAGGAGATCAGAGGATTCTAGTCTCCAGTGGAGTGCAGGCTTCACATCAACCTTCTAGAGCTCTGAGCGATCCAGTTGGCATTGAAAGCCTTAATTCCTTAGATCATGGGAAGGCTTGTGCAGGTGTTTATGGACCACATCACTGCCTTGTGGTACTGCAACAAACTGGGTGGGTGGAGTCAATCAATCAATCAATATTTACTTTATTCGATTTGGAACACAAATCATATAAGCATTTACATTTAAATACATCCAAAAAATTCACAACCCAATATTTCATAGTCTAAAAAAATACTAACAAGTCATTTCTCAATATCATTAACCACTCTCGTGGATCTTGATTTAAGGGACATTCGTAAAAAATTTACCACACAAGACAAGGTTAAAACATCGGCAGAAAGTTTTAAAAAGAGCAGAGCCACACGTGCCTGTCTAATCCCGGTGGTCTGCAATAAAGACTTCAAGAACCTTTTTCTAGGAAGGGCATAAAATGAACAATTAAAAAGGAAATGGAGGGTATCCTGCGGAGACACATTGTCGCAGCCGCAGGGCCCTCTTTCTCCTAGCTTTACTCTAAAGCCTGCTGGAACCGCTAAAATATGGTGAATAAAATTAAATCTAAAACGTGTGATTAAAAATCTATCATGGGCATTTGTCATAATGGTTAAGTATGGTTCTATTTTCAAGGAGGTTTTAATTAGAACGTGTTCTCTTACTGTAGGTTTAACCAACTCATTACCCTCACGTTGTGCCATACTAAACTGAAGAAACAACTCTTTAACAACTGCCTTGTCCTTCTGTCTTATATTATCTGGCTCATCGAACAGTGCCTGCCGTCCCATTTTTTGTAGGCAGTCCCGCACATATTTTAACCATGGGATCTTCATTACGTTGGCCAGAGACAAGCAATCCTGAACAACAAGCCTTGTCAGGCCTATCTCTTCATTTAACCAGACCTTTAACCAATGAATTATAGGTCTAACAGCCACTGAATCTGAAATATAACTAGCTCCCAGTTCTTCGTGGGCAATAAATGCCGGGGTGCTGTGGGGAACCCTTAACAGACGCCTCATATATTTGTTTTCTTCCGTTTGTAGGCTGTTGGTTTTCACAAAGCCCCAGACCTCACTACCATACAGCACCTTGGCACAGCAGATTGAGTTGTACAGTTTCAAAATCGCATCCGGGGTCCACAACCCAAGTCTGCTTGCAAAATTCGCAATTGAACCTGTGGATCTGATTAAAGACAGAGATTTCTCTTCTAGTAAATGTTTAAAATCAAGCTTCCCATCAAATAATATGCCTAGGTAAGCAAAAACTGGGACTTTGCCTAAAACATGCGAACCTATGGTGTATTTATATGATTTGGCTGGCTTTCTCCCCAGCTCCATTACATATGATTTGGTGAGATTGGGGGCCATCTCGAGTTTTTCCATGAACTCTACAAAACCATTAATTAAAAGTTGTAGGCTGTGAGGGGTACGGGCCAATAGCACCGCATCGTCTGCATATAATAAAACCTGCACAGTTCTTTCCCCTATTCGTGGTACGTCTGCCCTAATATCCCGCAGTGCCGCATCCAGGCCATTGATGTATAAAGTAAATAAAAAAGGTGCCAGAATGCATCCCTGCCTGACACCGCTTGAACATCTAAACCGATCCGTGACTTTTCCCTCCTGAGTGTACCTTACTGCAGCCGTGGTATGATTATGCAATGATTGAAGTATGTTAATTAGTTCTGGATCCACCCCCTGATTGTCCATTACTAGCCACAGCTTATTCCGGTTCACACGGTCGAAAGCCGCCGATAGATCCATAAAAGCCAAATAAAAAGCCCCCCCTTTTACCAGCGTATATTTAGCGGAAATAAGATAAAGATTAAGACACTGGTCCACAGTTGATTTCCCTGGGCGGAATCCGTATTGAACATCAGTAATTATGTTAACAGACTCGGCCCACTCCATTAGTCTATTTAAAATTACCCTCCCCAGGACCTTGGCTGAAACATCTATCAAAGATATTGGTCGATAACAGTGCGGACTATCCCTGTTACCCTTCTTAAAAATCGGTACTATAATTGCCGAAGACCAAGATATAGGCATTGAGACACTTATCGCTGCATTTAGGACCCTTGTTAATAGAGGTGCCCAGACCTGTGGATTCGATCTGAAGAGGTCGGGCGGAATCCCGTCTGGGCCTGGGGCCTTATTTCGCATCAACCCTTCAATACCGATAGTGACTTCCTCCAACGAGAAAATAACAGAGGTAGCCCTTGTGGGTATAGTTGACAACTGCGCCTCTACCTGGCCGGACGAGTGGTTATATAGACCCTGAAAATACTCCTGCCATTGTTCAGGGAGTACATTGCCACTTAGCCCTGGTTTATTTGGGTCCGAGAAGCAGGGACTATTTATAACCCGCCAAAACCGTTCTGAATCTTTCTGCTCCGCTGCTTCAAGGAGTTCCTCCCACGCTGTCCGCTGCAGTTGACCTCTACGTTGTTTTAACGCTAACTTATAACTTTCGCGACACGCCATCACCCTCTCTCTATCCCTAGGAGACTGCTTAAGAGCATCCTTCAAATTCCTAAGGGTAAGCGAACATTGGTGGTTAAACCATCTTGGGGAGTCCCCCTATGCCCACGTGACTGTGTTTTCAACAACTTAGTGACAAGGACAGCAATATTTGTAAAAGCCTCAATCAAATCGGCCCCTTCAACCTCTAAGTCCAAGCAATTCATAATATCTTTAGCTCCTTGACCAAATAAAGCCGCATTGAACCCTGCTTCATCTATCTGGGCCCATCTTAATCGCCTGCCTTGATCGATCGTGGTTAATAATTGATCATCTGTCTGTCTGACCACGCTCTGACTATATACATCAACTACTAAAATTAGTGGGTTGTGATCGCTAAAAGCACTGTGTAAAATATTAAATTTCCTAACGGATCTTTTCATTGCCTGTGAAATCAGAATATAATCGCTAACTGAATGGCACCCTCTTCCCTTAAAAGTGGGGGCCAACAGGGAGCCTTCCGCAATGTCAGCCATATCCAGCGTGTGTGATAACCCATGTGTGTGTAAAAGACACGTCAACTCCCTACCCATCCGGGTGTGTTCCATATGCATACCCTCACTTAATGCACAAGAAGACCAAACACCATGAGCCACCCTTAAGTCCGGGCATAGATGACAATTAAAATCGCCTGCTACTATCATGTGCATAGCACCATGCCCACTCCTAGTGAGACGATCCAGCCAACCATCTAATTCATATATACTATTTAAGCCCTGTGGTGTACATTGTATGGCATTATAAAAATTCAAAATGGTTACCCTACATCCCTTAGCTATGAGTCTAACCCCTTGTACATTGTGTGAATCACAAGCCAGATCCTTCCACCTTCCCTGAGTGTTCAAATCCACAAACACAATCAAACCCCCCTTTGCTCTTCCGGCTCGGGGTTTGATTGCTGGGCAGAAGAAGGTTTTATATCCCTCTATAAAACACGTATTCTCCGTCGCCCAAGTTTCTTGGAGACAGATTATGTTAAAATCCCTTACCAAGGCGAGCCAATGCACATCCTCTAATTTGCTTGCTAAGCCAGCTATATTCCAGGATATAATTTTTAAAGAGCCTTCATTCTTGCTCCTATCGATGTAGTGCACCCCACTATTTACCCCAGAGTCAACTAGACTGTCCTCTCCAATCTCCCTACTCTCCTCACTGGTGGTTGATTCCCTGCGCTCCAATAATGGGACTGCCACCAACTCACTGGCCCGCACAAACTTCCCTTTCTGGACGACCACAGGCCCCAACGAACTCTAAGTCCCCCCACCCCCAGTCCTACGTTCAGGCAGTCAATCATTTTCATTTAGATCACCCAGGGGGGAAAAAACATTACTTAGATGAACAGGTCTGCCCCTACCCCCCCTGGTGTTATATTGATCCTGGTTCTCCCCAACCTGGTTAACCCTACCTCTTGTGCCTGGTCTATAAAAAAAGCCCAAAGTCAAGGGTTTTATACCAGTCTCCAAATCAAATAAATTTTCTGCCCGGGAAAGAATTGACTGTGCCAACCATGGATATCTAAAGGTGACAATCACACAGTCTCCAGAAAAGGATTTCCTTGTGCTGCCTATCCAGGTCACCCTTCTTGCCATTAAAATATGCCGAAGATCACGTGTGTTAAATTTCACAAATTTGGATAGCCAACGTGCTACCTTATTGATTAATTGTAAGGTAGATTCCTCATACGTGGTTGTTTGGGCGGGTACACCTACAAGGACAACCACGTATGGACAACAGTCTGGTGGAAGATTTATTATTGGCAGGTCCTCTTTCTGCTGCAGAGCAACTCTACTCGATGTTTGTTGGCTTGACAATAATCTTTCATCACTAATATCCCTCGGGCAGGCTACTTCCCCATCCACACCGCTCTTGAGTACCCTACTACCCTTCCCAGTCGTGTCCCTGCCACTTCCATCCCTCATGTTAGAAACTACTATGTTACCACGACTGTTAATTGTCTGACTCCCCCCGCCTTGAGCATAATGTTCATTTACAGACTCTCCTGAGAGCGCAACACGTGCCTTTGTCGGCATGTTGGTCCCTGGCACCGAATTATCCCCTCCCCCATCTGCCTGCATACCACGTTGATGTTCCGCTTGTGCTGGCCGAGATATCTGTATTGGAATCTCTTGGCCATACGTGCACCGCCCTCTTTCCTGCATTGATTTAATATGACTACTACAAACTTTCTCCAACCCTAGCAATTTCTCCTCTAGGCTATTTAACTTACTGAGTATGGGCTCAAGTAGGACAGAAAACAAGGTCTCAAATCTTTTCCAGGGATCATTATCACAATCCCCCAAAGTTGATATCAGGCGATTCAATTGGGTTGGAACTACTCCCTGACATACCGGAGGTCCCTGTGGAGCATTACTATTATCCTGAGTGCTTAACTTAGATTGTGACTTCTTAGACCTGGGCTTCTGTTTTAATTTTTGTTTTGGTAATGCACCACCCCTATGATGTTTCGACGAGGGTTCTGGGCTGGTTATTATCATATCTGTTAGCCCAGCCCTTTGGCCCCCTTTAGATCTAGTGATTCTAATACCGCCCTCGTCATCACTTCCGTCTACTACACTCTGCGCATCGGACACAATCAGCGGAACCGGGGCGGGATCCAGGCCTGGGCAAGAATGCAGATCCCCACTACCCCTCATCCCTGGGTCAGAAACTCCTATCCGGGCACCCAGACCTTCACGCCCCTATTTGATGAAGGTGTTGACATACCCCCATCAACACACAGTAGGCTTCTCTCGCCTATCCCCCCCCCCCGATATATTACACACATTTGCTAGTAATTGCGGAGCGGGTGCCATGGCTCCTGCCGGCGAGATCGCAACACTAATGCCCCCTAGCGAGGATCTTTTACAGGCGGTCACCGAGTCCAAAGAACGTCTCCTCTCGGTGAGCTGTATTTCATGAGTCAGTAATGATTCCGCCCGTGTTAAGAAGGCGTCCAGAGTCCCCGTTAAACCCCCCCCCCTTTTTCAGCAATCGCTTCGCCATACCCCCTAGATATCAACAGTACCTCAAAAACTGTATTCCAAAGGCGTAGTATTCAGGGGGGTGGCCCAGCCCGGCCTCCTCCGAACTCTGACGGGCGCGGATGGGCCCGCCCTTGGCCCGGGCTTCGCCCGGGCGCGGCCCGCGCGCGTCCCGCGCTGCGGGAGGCCCGCTGGACCTTTAACGCGCCTCCAGGCGCGAAAAGCGGTGTCACGGCTGGCGCCGCCGCTTGGGCTGCTGGGGGTTGGAGTCTCCTCGCAGTGGCCGTTCCCCTCACGGCAGCGGGAGCAGGAGAGCGCTGTCGTTGGCCGTTCCCCTCACGGCAGCGGGAGCAAAAGAGAGCTATCGTTGGCCGTTCCCCTCACGGCTGGTACAATGGCAAGAGTGCTTCCAGAACTGACTAGTGACAGATGCGTCACTCCTTGGTTGCGCAGCAGCCATCTGGGAGAGGAGGAGATCAGAGGATTCTAGTCTCCAGTGGAGTGCAGGCTTCACATCAACCTTCTAGAGCTCTGAGCGATCCAGTTGGCATTGAAAGCCTTAATTCCTTAGATCATGGGAAGGCTTGTGCAGGTGTTTATGGACCACATCACTGCCTTGTGGTACTGCAACAAACTGGGTGGGTGGAGTCATTGACCCTTTGTCAAGAGGCTCTGTGCCTCTGGACGTGGCTGGAATGGCTGGGCATTTGCCTGGTGGTTTAACACCTGACGGACTCTCTGAACGCCAGACCAAACAAACTCAGCCATCGATTCCTACAGATCACAAATGGCAACTCCTTCCAGAGGTAGTGCAAAGTAGGTCTCACTCTGAGACGCATTCAGTCTTAAATGGAACTAAGGCCTCTTGTACACCTTTCCGCTGATACCACTCTTGCCGAGAGTTCTCAAAAAGATCCTGAACGACTGGGCCCAAGCCATTCTTGTGGCTTCGATTTGGGCATGGAGAGTCTGGTATCCCAAACTCCTGAGCATGAGCATTGGTCCTATGTTTAGGCTGCCGCTTCGGGAGGATCTTCTGTCGCAGCAGCAGAGCAGGGTCCTGCACCCAAACCTGTGCATGCTTTGCCTTCATGCTTGAGATTGCGCTGCAGCAATTGACAGCTTTTTACTTTCCCCTTGAAGTCAGTGATGTTATTCTGACAGCCAGGCGTCCCTCCACCAAGACCATATACGCCTGCTGTTGGGACAAGTTTGTGACATGGTGTGCATCCAAGGATATTAACCTCTTTCTGCGCTCTTATCCCAAGTTCTTTTGTTTGTTCTTTCTCTGGCCCAACAGGGCTCTGCTCTGTGCACTGTTAAAGGTTACATATCTGCCATTTGGGTGTTCTTGCGGTTGCCGGACCAACCTTCTCTGTTCAAGTCACTTGTTGTGAATAGATTCCTCAAAGGTCTACAACACATGTTTTCTCCTAGACCATTCATCATGCACCAATGGGATCTTAATTTGGTCATTACCTTTTTTATGTGACCTACTTTTGAGGTGTTGCACAACTGTCTACTCCGCCTGCTTACCATCAAGACCGCTTTTGTAGTGGCAATAACATTGGCCAGAAGGGTCAGCAAACTGCAGGCACTCTCTGTGCACCCTCCTTATACTACTTTGTAGCCAGAAAAGCTGGTTCTGTGGACCTGTGCTTCATTTCTCCCAAAGGTTGTGACACCTTTTCATGTAGGTCAAAACATCACCTAGCCTACCTCCTTAGCTTGGCCTGACCCTTCTAAAGAAAAGGAGAGACTCCATCTTCAAGACCGAAAAAGAACATTGTTGTTCTACCTTCATTGCACAAAAGAGTTCCTGGTGGATGATCACTTCTTTGTGGGGTATGTTGGTGCTAAGAAAGGGAAGGTCGTGTAGAAGAGGACCATCTCACGATGGATAGAACTCTGCATCAAGATTTGCTACACATTTGCCAAAAAGCAACCCCCTGAGGGTTTGGGTGCGACCTGTGCGCTGCTCGTGGAGTGCCTGTCCTGTACATCTGTCAAGCAGCAACATGGGCATCTTTGCATGGTTGTATGACCGAACAACGCTGTGAAATACTCAGCATGCCTTTACCTCACATTTTTTATCACTCATTTTTTTAGATCGCATATGCTCCTACAACGTATGCCTTTACCATGCATTGTTTATATATATAAACAATGTATTTGTGGGGGGAGACCCCCCCATACCCCCGAACTTAACCTTAAGTGCATGGTAAATGCATACGTTATAAAAGCATATGCGTTCTAAAAATATGTGTGGTAAAAGTACAACGTGGTAAAAACCACATTGTAAAGGCTGTTTCCCCTTTGCACACGTTCACCAAACACTACTGTATGGTTAGTCAGGTCCGTCGTGACAGGCACTGCACATGTCCCTTCCGGCGCGGTCGACGCGGAGCCGAACAACGCACAGGGGTACTGCTCGAAAATATCCCAATCCAGTCTGATGCCTGGGGAATATTCTAAGGTAAGAAATCTGTGGCTACAGAGAGCCTCTGCCACATAAGGAAGTACTGAAGGTAAGTAACTTGTTCTTTATTTCTATCGCTTACTAATACAAACTACACTATCCCCCTGAAGTCGGGCTATAGTCTTTCTTTGGTCATTCCCTGTCCCACTTTCTCCTTGCTTTAGCAATAAATGTTATTCCCCATTCACTATGGGCAACATCTAGGGTATAGCCCACTAGTCATCAGAGTCTCAAGAGTCCACTCTGACTCTGTCCTAAAGTCAAAAGTGTGACATGCTGTCTAGCAAGCAGGTTCCCCAGGAGCCGACTGGCCTGCATTCAGTCTTTGGCAGGGTATGCCCAGACGTGTGTCCCTTGCTCACTTTGCCACTGGATTCAAGCTAGCCTGGCTGATGAAGGGTGTTACCCAGAAACCGGTCCCAGGATGCTTGTTTCCGGTTCAGGGAAGACATGACTTGGCAGTTCGGGCTGGACTGTTCCCATGAGGCACAGGGTCAAGACTGATTTGAATATAGCTGGGTCTGAACTAAAGTGGCGAAGTGAGCTAAAGAATGATGATGGATTCAACCCAGATCTGTGACTGGGGGTGAGTGTCTGAAAAGTTTCAGCGCTCCGTCCATCATCTCCTTGTGTTTGCTTTGTTCGCCCTAAGTTGGCAGGGTATGCCCAGACGTGGGTCCTTTGCTCACTTTGCCACTGGATTCAAGCTAGCCTGGCTGATGACGGGTGTTACCCAGAAACCGGTCCCAGGATGCTTGTTTCCGGTTCAGGGAGGACCTGGCTTGGCAGTTCGGGCTGGACTGTTCCCATGAGGCACAGGGTCAAGACTGATTTGCATATAGCTGGGTCTGAACTGAGGTGGCGAAGTGAGCTAAAGAATGATGATGGATTCAACCCAGATCTGTGACTGGGGGTGAGTGTCTGAAAAGTTTCAGCGCTCCGTCCATCATCTCCTTGTGTTTACCCTGCATTCAGTCTTAACCACACCTGCTGGCTCTGTGGGTCCAGAGTTCCTGAGCGCGGCCCCGCTGGTTCACTACAAGCGACCCATGCAGGCTGCACTCGCAGATCCCTGATCTCCTCACATGCGGTCACTTCCCTGCGGCAACCAGAGGATCTTCGCAGCTCCTCATTGCAGGAAATTCTTTGGTCTTTCCCAATACTTGGGGTGAGGGGGGAATACGTTCCCGCTGCTGGTGCCTCTTCCGAGGCTAGATGCGTGGCAGGGTTCCCATAGCAGCCACACTCTGGCGATACTCTGGGTCTGTACGCATTTCTTGCTAGTTCTGGTGACCCCCACTGATGTTCGTGGTCACCGCGTTCCTACTGCACACAGGCACAGACCTGCTTGGCACAGCAGGTGTCCGCACTGCAGCTCCTCCTGGCATACAGGGGTGCCGATCTTTAGCTGCACACAGGCTCCACCTCAATCAGCACAGCATTCAGAAAAGTTCACGTGTGGCAGCCCATCCCTCCCACCGGCATATGGGGTTGCCAATCCTCTGCTGCACACAGGCTTCGGCCTGATCAGCACAGGGTTCCTCACAGCTCACTTCAAGCGGCCCTCCCATGGCATGTGGGGTTGTCCTGCACATGGGCAACGACCTGCTTGATGCAGCAGGCATCTCCTCGCAACACAAGTCCAACCGACAGGTTTTCCCTCTGGACCTTGCTCCTCCAACGCTCTCCTCTTCATCACAGGGCACCCTCGTCTTAGCAAGCTGGCAGGCAGTGGTGCTCCAGGGCAGGTGTTCTTAGATTCCCTGGGTGATGTCCCCTCACCCAACAGGGAGACTAGCAGGCTTTGGCCTCCAGTTCTGGTCACAACTAGAAGTCTTACAGAGCTTCCCTTCCTCAAATAATCCATCTGGATGCCTGGCAGATGACAATTTTTGGGGTCTCAGGCTCTCTTTTTTTATAGTCCATTTACAGACCCCATATGTTATTTAGAGTCTGAGTCTTTGAAGTTTATGTTGGGTGTCTGCTTCTTTTGAAGAGTCCACTCCTCTGCCCCCTTTGAAAGCAGTCTGTCACAGCAGAAGTGACTCCAAAGCTGATAGTCCTACAATACAGGCCATGGGAGTGACTAGAGTTCGCACCGGATGTCAGCCACAGTTATATGTGCATCAAAAGGTTAGCCCAGGACCCCAGCCCTACTCTTTATGATTCTCTTATCAGCACCATCCCCTTCCTGAGAAGTTTCCAGGCCCTTCCTTGTGACTTCTTACTGAATCAAAGAGCAGCCTTTGAAGTGTACAGGGGCAGCTGGGCTCTCCCCTCTCCAGTGTGTGTGCCAAGCAGTTTACAGGACTGCAGCAATAGACAAATCCGCGTGGAGGATTCCTCTACCTCCTCTTCGTGTTTTGCCAAGCAGGCCTGGGTGTCCCAAAATGGAACCCAGGACCCTCCATCATGAACGTCGATCACCAAAATGCCTGGGGTAGCGGAAGTGACATCACACACCCCTTGACCTTAATGACATAATAGGAAGTGACATCATATGACCTTTGACTCTAAATCTTTCCAGGAGCTGATGTCATGTGACTTTAATCCTGAGGACATCACAATAATTGACATCGCTGACTTTCCATAATAACTGCATCATTAATATGAAAATACAACACAAACAAATGTCTGTTTTAGATGCCACTTATATTATGGTACTGACCTGATCTTCGAAAGTGGTGGGAAACAATACTTGCTCGGAGTTGTAGAAAGTGAAGCAAATGAGCCAGACCTCAACAGAGTGTGCAAAAGGGTTCCAAAACGGAGAAAATGTTTTTAAATACTGGATCAAATAATGCATTGTAAAGCACATTTTTCACATAGATTAGCTAAAATGTCATAGGCTCTGAATGGGCTCTCATTAAATAGTCATGTCTTTTCATAGTGTGCTAAGCCAATCGACCCCTGTGAGAGGGCCGATGAGGACGTGATGTTTACCCCCCTGTCTCCGTGCTCCCCTAACCCCATACCCACACACGGGGATCCGCGCGGACTGGAACAGCAAGAGTTAATTTCGCCGGCTGCCTCTTGCCTCCAGGGACGTCACGAACTGCTGGGGCTTTGCCACCAATCAGACCACAGAGAGGCGGGGTCATGGACCCTAAAGGCGGAAGCCACCGAAAGGGAGGGCGCGTCATGCCGAGCGCAAGAGGAAGAGGAGAGAGACGCCGTGCCGGAGGAGACGACTCGAAAGGAGAACAGAGAGGAGGAGGAGACCACGGGTAGCCCCGACCCTCCGGACCCGGACGAAGACGGCGGATCCGAATCCTGGACGGGGGAGTGGTGGACGCCCCCGGAGGACGCTGGAGAGCCGCCGCAGCTCTGGAGAGTTGCGGCTGATGCGGTACGTGGCTTGGGAGGGGGAACGGGGAGGGAGTAGAAGGGAGGGTCATCGGGAAGACTGGTCCGTCTTAAGGGTTTCACGGAGTGCCATCACTGTGTGTGTGTGATTTCCCCCTCACCGTTTCCTTCACGTCGCCCGATCCCTCACGATTGCCTGTGTTCTCCCCCCCCCCCCCCCCTTTCACTAAAACCCGAGCTCCATCCGTTTACTGATATTACGTACCAGACGCCAAACGGGGCACTCCACGGAGGTCTGTCTGGAGGCCTCGTGTTCGGGCTTCTATTTGTCTTGCACCACTGTATTTCCTTAGCCCACATTAAATCCATACCACACACTCCGGTGGACTGTATAGCCGGTGAAGGGTTCTGTCCTGCCATACTGTTACCAAGGCAAGGTGTAGTAACCGCTCCTTTCTTATGTTGCTTCTCTCCTCTATGAGCCTCCCGGGACATCCACCCCTGAGAGACAGAACCCCAACCCCAGAGGAGTGAGGAACGAAGACCCCAGCTATCGCCAGGAGAGAAGACAACCGTTACACCCAGCCACAGTTAACTCTGTTATTGCACCGCCCAATAAAGTACATCATCATTGAACCCATACTCCGGCCTCCTCGCTTCTTCTTCTGCCCGTCCCTCTCACAACCCCATTGTTTCAAAATATGCTCTGGGCATTTTATCATGGTTGCCCCATCCCATATGTCACTGTTGTCCTCCCATATGTTGGGTATTACCTCCAATGTGCTAACACCCGCATTTTGCCATGGCTTCCCCTTATGCAAATATTTTCCTCAAGTTTTCCAGCACCAGGATTTTTCCAATGGGCCATATATATCAGGAAATACGTGTAGTATGCAAACAACAGTATTTCACCATGGACCAATAATGCCAAGGTCCACCTCTAATATGCCAGTACAAGTTGTAGTGATCAGAATTGCTTTCAGTACACAAGCACAAGTATTTTGCAATGGTTGCCTCTCTGAGCCAAACATTTGTTGGGTGTGCCTGGGCAAATCCAAGACTCACAATCATAACACTACATTCCCAGTCTCCCTCATTTACATTCACTCACACTCATTGACACTTGCTCTCACTCTTTGCACTCATTCATTCTCACTTTCTTTCACTCCTTACTTTCACTCATTTCCACTCACTGTCAGCTATTCAATCTCTGATTCATTCATACACTCTTTTACGCTCTCCCTTATTCTAAGTCACTCTCTCTTATTCTCTCTCACCAATTCACTCATTCTCATTTGTGGTTACACTCGCTCACTGTCACTCACTAATTCCCACTCACAATCTCTAACTCCCTCACATGTCTTCTGGCTAATACATTCTCACTCACCCACACTCATTCACCTGCAGTCACTCTTACTCTCACCATCTGTTGATGAGTTTCACTCACACACACACAAGCTGACACACACTGACACAAATGTCCACACATAGACACATTTTCGTTCTCATGGTCACACTCGTACCCACAAGCACAACCTACATTTAAAAGTATTTTTATTTCCTAAGCTGCTAGTGAATGTCTATTTTGTTTTTTAAACATGTAAGTATGCAGGGTGGCACCATGATGCCCAAAAGGGCAAGCTACACCTGTGTTCTTGGCACTGAATGTACCACCTATGAAGCCAGTCAAAGCTGGATTGGGAGCCAAAAGTAGCTTTGGTAAATGATGACATACCAGCCACCATACCGTGCTGAGTGAGCACAGTGAGTTATCCCAGCAGTTACAAGGGGAGCTTAGGGAGAGTTCTCACCAAAGAAATGTTCGAAACAAAATTATGTAAAATGGTGCATTATACCACACCTGTTTCATCATACTCGAATGTCCCCATCTCCTTTTCCGATCATTCCTCTTTTGCTCTCCTATCCATTTTTTGAATCCTCGTCTTCCTTCCCTAACCAGAGCACCTCTATACCTTCTTCTCTCAGCCTTTTTCTTCTTCTCTCTCCTTACTATCACTCTCTTGTTTATACCTCCAACTTCTTAATTCTCTCTTTCTGTATCCATGCCATTGCTCTCATCACTTTCTCTCCTCATTCCCTATGATATTTCATCCTTTTCATCATCATCATTACTTTTCTCTCTTGCACACAGTTGCTCTTCCTCCATCCTTTCTCTTGATACCTTCCCCCTCTCTTTCTCCCTTTTCGCCCCTTCTCATCTCCCTTTCTGATCTTACCTCCGCTTTGCCTTTAAGTTTCTGTTCCTGTCTCCCATTAATTCTTTCTCCTTTCTAAACCACTAAAAGCACAGTCAATTAGCAATACAGGTAGTGCTTGTTAGACCTGCTCTCCAGTCAGGAAGGGTGCATTTGATGACCATGTAGAGTATTACAATACGAACAGGCTGGACACTGGATGGCCATAATTCACATGTGAGGAATTGTATTGGAAAAATGCAAGGGTAAATCTGGAGACAACATAAAATTGGTGAGTAAATAATGGCAATAGATAGAGATGTGAGCCATAATAGCTGTCGTAAAATTTTAATGGCAGGCCGGAAAATATAGGACAAGTTTTGCTTTCTAAATGATAACAGCAACTTGAAACCAATCAACGCCAGCCGACACTAACAAAACAAGTTACACTAGGAACTAGTTTTGTACTGTGACTGGAATCAAATGGATATTCCTCAGAAGATCAATAGCTTTCAAATTCCATGTACCAGCAACTCTACATTGAACATCATGTGTGGGTTAAAATGCAGAAAATGTCGAAGCAAGGGATATAACAGTAGACTGCAGCAACTGCTGTTTATATAGATTTAGCAGACACCATCCATTTTGTCTCTTTGTGCTTTACTTTTTTGATGGCTTACCATTTTGTAAGCTTCCTAAAGCTTGTGCTTTTAATAAACAGGTGGTATCCGAGCTGCTCTGGAATGGCCTTTACCTGCACCTGTCAACAATGCTGATAATTAATGGGGCAATATTTGTATTTGCCTACAGTGGTGCTACATTTTCAACAGACATACCTCAGACTTGTGTGACAATGCTCCTGCAACTTTAATTGATTGGTCGATAGCTACAATTGTCATCTTTGTTATTATTTAAAGGTGCAGCAACCGTACCGGTTACCAGTGTTTATACATTCAGCTGGACTGTCTGCACTTGATAGCAATTATGCTATGTTATAATGGGACTGTACCTTCAATTTTGTGCTTAATTTCTGCTGCAAAGTGTATGACAATCTTAGCAGAATTGTTATAATTTTAATTGGCTAGCGTATGCATTGTCAGAAATGCTTTTTATATCAGTACGTATCCTATTATAGGTAAATAACTACACTGTAAGCTTTGGTTTTAAGCAGCATGCCCAATTGCTCATTCCAAAGTTCATAACACTCCAAAGAGTGAAGGAGCAAGCCAGCAAAGTCGCATGTGAAGCCCTCATCCAGCAACAGGGGGCATACTTTCCAACGTTCTGTGGTGACAAATAGAGGTACTATATTCCGTGTTTACAACTGCCAGGGCCAGAAGAAATAAATAAAGTTTGGGCACCATCTTTCCCTGGCATGGATTTTCTCAATATGGCAAGAAACATAAATCGTGCCAGTACCCGAAGGGTTTCCTAAGTGTACAATAACACTGTGTCGGTGTGTGCTAATGATGAGTAAATACAATAGATAAATCACTAATGTTTACATTTTTACAATTGGCAAAAAGGTATTACCAACAGATCTCTTAAACAGGCACATTGCCCAACTGAGCTGGCTTAAAACAGGGAGCCAAACTCTTCTAGCAGCTTTTTATGTAGCTGAGGGTTCACAGTTGTACAAATATGTCCCCTTTCATTGCCTGTCAGCTAAGGTCACCAGTAGCCCCCTCTCCTCTTTACCTGAGCTGTCCTTGTGTACAGGTCTGCCAGGGTAATTTGTGTGCCCCTTGTCTTTAGTAGCTATTTTGGCTACGTCCTATTATAATTAATTTGTAGATTTATATAGCACGGCTTATCACTCGTGAGGGTATCCAGGCGAGGTCGATGGGCACGTGGAGATTAAGTGCTTTGCCTAGAATCACAGGATTTTGAGCCGACGTGAACCCAGATCCCGAGTAGGCGGCTCTGGCCGCTGCACCACATTTTCTCTGGCATCCTGCAATCGGAGCATCTAGCTTATTGACTGAAGTGAGGATAGAACTGTAGTGTAATTACTAAGGTACATGCACGCTCCATGACCTGTGTTCTTTGCTTTCGCTCGCAGAGAATGACTTCACATGCATTCTGAAATGATTTAACCCCTTCAAGCGCAGGGCCTTTCTTTTCTGTATACTTTTTAAGAAGTGCGCTGGGGGAATTCTCAGTGCAAGCCATGGCCAGTCTGTCCGTTGCCCAGGGGTCGCATGGGGCAGGCTAGGGGTCGCAGCTGCGACCCCTGGTGAACCGTAAATGAAGTCTATGCCCGCCAACCATTGTACCATTCGCAAGCACGCATACACCCAGTGCTTGTATACAGCATACATAAACTGCACAGCACTGTGTCCTTCCTGCACTGTATCACTCATAGGCACTCATACACCCAACATATACATTTAACCTGCACACACTGCACAGCCCTGCATCCTTCATGTATTATACCACTCATATGTGTACATGCATCCAGCACATGCATTCAACATGCACACACTGCACAGTACTGTATTATCCTTATTTTGTATCCTTCCCAGGCACACATACACCCAGCGCAGATACACCATTCATGCACTGCGCATCACTACACACCAAACCGATGTAGGCCAACAAGTGAGCTCAGCACACAGCAGGAACATTTTAAAATGAGTGAGCCTGTATGCCTCACTCCACTGACGCAGGTTAAAAAGGACATTTTCCTTACTCTCGGTATGCTGCCACCACCGCGCTCGTGCTGCTTAACCCCTGACAAAGGCAGTAGCCTTTAACAACTATGAGGGCCATGCTTTGGACTGCAAAAATGTGAGACAGGCCTATGTCATGGCACACACGCATGATCCATGTTTGCCTATGACGACAAAAGTCAGCAGCCAGTACGTTTGGGCACTCAGGGCTGGGGCGCATGTCTGTCATGCCGAAGACTTTTCCATCCCAATATTACAAGCACAGGGTTGGTGTAGGTCACTGTCTTAGAATGAGGAAAGTTCATATCAGCTGTAATTGGTAGACCACAGTTATGATTCTATAAATGTAGGTTAGACAGTTGAAGAGAATCGTGGTCAGTCTCTAGTCAGTGACACATTTATAGTGTAAAAGTTTAAATTTATTAAGCATGTCTTAAGGATTGATGGACCAGTCAACACGTGTTTCGTCCACTGTGTGGCGCGCAGGCCTGAGATTTTTGAAGGCTGTATAACATTGGCATGACCATGTACATACAAAATTATATTTGTGCTTGTGGGCTATTGGGATACTTCCCACCCCTTGGTTATGACAGTTCAAACTAAAACTGTAGCCATTTGAGGGTAGCGTAGTCTCTGGATATTACCCCTTTCTTCCTGCTTAGACCACAGTTTTGGCTTTGTGATGAATCAAGCAGATAATTAAAAATATCTAGTTTCCAAGGCTTCTTGATCATGTACAAGACTTGCTCTTGCTACCTTGTAAGTAGTCCTTGGCAAGTCCTTTGAAAACAGGAGCAAGAATGTATTTGGGTGGAGAATTTATATCCCCCGATGCCCGAGTCCTTTGAATTTTCACTGGAGACCAGCAGTGGATGTGTATGTGACGACCTCCTTTTGTTACGGATTGCCTTTTTTGAATTATGTTGCTGTTGCATCCGTATGTAAATATAACGGGCAGGAAAGATTGGTTATAGTGATATATATATATATATATATATATGTATTTTTTGTATTTTTGTACATTTGTTTCTTTTGTGTTTTGTGGTAAAAATTAGATAAAATAGACATTTTTTACAACCATTTTTGGAGTCAGTATTGGTTACACACACAAAGAGGGCCTGGAGGAGGTTTAAGGACCAGCGTGGGCACACTCCCCATTTACCAATAACTAAACACAACGAGCCCACGGGTCCAGACTAAGTGATTAAACAGAAGGTGGGTATGAGAAAGCCAAGCTTAGTAACAGGGGTATCCCTTTTCAGGACGGTTCCCCTCACACACCAGAGGTGTCATGCTTCATCATAGGGGTGCCTCCTCACGTCAGAACCTAGTTCTGACGCGGGCTACAACCCCCTCTCTACGAGGGAGGAGCTCAGGGATGTTTTAAGTGGGCAGCTGGGTTGTACTAAAACCCTATGTGTGCTTGGTGTATGACCAGATTGAGAAAAAATGTGCAGTGCTAAAAAAAGTGAAAGTGAGTTTAAAACTGCCTGCGAGGCTAGCTATCAGAAAACTTTATTTAGCCACCTAGCGACAGGATTAAAAAGCAATAAGCTAAGGTATGAAGCTGAACACCATTAGAGACAGCCACATATGTTAGATCGACATGTTTCAGCCAACAGGTTTTCATCAGGATCAGTTAGTAAACAGCTACTGCAACAAGTGTGAAAGTGCACAACAAAAGAATGTGTATAAAAATCCTCGAGATCCGATACTGAACCAGGAGAATTGTGCCCAGTAGATCTCACCGGAGGAACCGAAGGCAAAGAAAAACAAGAGGAAAATATATACAAGCTTGGTTTATACCACATCCAAACAATCGTGGAGTTGACTGTCCTCCACGTGAGTGTGACACTTATTAATTCAACAAAGTGTAAGAAAGAGAGGCACTTACCAAACTGGGGTAGAGTTGTTACCTCATCTGTCTGGGGCTAATTTAGCCATAGGTACACGCGCCAACCAACCTAAGAGGTAAAGGTGGTGGCGTCAAAGTACAGAAACATGCACACATGACAGTACAAACTGGGAAAGGTAGAGGGGGGGGTTGTGGTGTGGGGGGGAAAGAGAGAACGGGGGACGAAGGGGACCCTGCCAGCACCTAAGAAGGGTGAATGAAGAGCAATATCTGGATGTTTTAATAACTTGCCAGAAACTGAAGGACTGGGCCCGATAGAACATTACTGAAGTGGTGCCCTTCGAGACATATTTTTTTTAAAAGAAGAACGTGCCTCCATCGGGAGGGAATGGGAAACAACCCACATGGGCTGTGATTACTGGTAAATAACTTAGGCCAAGGAAATGAGAGGGCTCCGAAACGGGTATAACCGCAAGCCCGCTTAATGCAGAACATGGGAGTCCGCGTTAAGTCTTCCTGAAAAGTAGTTCAAAGATATGCACCCAGCAGGAGAGGTTACCGGCGCTGAAGTGCCGCGTCTAACCGCCAATATGGGCGGCAAGGGTCAAGAGACCCGGGGCCACGGTGCTAACGTGGAATTGAAAAAAAAAATAAAGGTGAATAAAAAGACAGGTGAATAAAAAGACCCAGCCTGAGTGTGGCGTGGGCCATGGGACCTGGAGCTCGAATACTGACGGTATGTGCGAGTATCAGAGAAGACCCAGAGCTATAATGCTACCGGTCAATAGGAGTCTTAAATAATTAAGATGGACCAGCTTGGACTGGAAATTATGGCATGAGGCGAAGGAGAGCCCTGAGCTGGTAGCCGGAGCATGGAAGTCGCAGTAACGTAAAGCGGACCCACTAGGACTGGGTGTTGGCAAAGCAGAAGCGCTGGATCTGGAAAAACCTGGTTTCCAGTGGAAAAAGTAAAAACAAGTTGCGGCAGAATGAAGCCGAACGCCGAGTACTCACGTGAGTAGGAGAACGTTGTCTCCCGAGGCAGGTGTCCGGACCGGTAGATGCAAAGAAGCTACCGGGTGCCGGTGTTTAAATTGTTTGAATGGCCGGAAGGGCGCCGAGGACGCTGGGAAATGTGGTATCATCCCAAAGCATGCTGGGAGATGTAGTACCAACGCCCACAGCATGAAAAAGAATCGGGCCGCTGGGAAATGTAGTTAAATCCCAAAGCGTGCTGGGAAATAAAGTTCCAACACCCGAAGCATAGAAAAGAAACGAGCCGCACGGGACCAGCGAGTGGAAAGTGTGGTCTGATCTTAAGGCAGGATGGGACAAGAAGTCCCATTGCCCGTAGTTATGGAAACCGGTCATGTTTTGGACCGCCGGTGGCATGGAAGAAAAACCGGCCCCGCAAAGCCCGTAAACGGGAGTGTGGTAGTTACCCATGGGGGGGGGGGGGGAGTGTGAACGCGGGGTGCTAAAAATGGTCGAAGGCGCTCCCGAGAGGGGCGTCCTTAAAATTAAGCAGGGGCGCATACTAGTCAAGGGTGTGAGTGAACAGCAATTAACTGCCCCAGAGTCCAAACCTGTAGAGATGGCTGGCCAGAGCCTCAAATGTACTGGGGGAACAGAGGCATATGAAAGGCAGAGAGTCCGCAGGTGGACCTAAAGAGCCAAGGACAACATGTAGAAATACCATAAGACATGGGAGCCAGAGGTGGAGTACCCAGGGTCAATCCTGCAAGGAGGTGGAAGCTGGACCACAGAGGAGATCAAGGGATGAGCATGCTCCATGCGGTGAAGCGGGCTGTCAAATTATGTCAGAGACAGCCACGGAATGTCATCATTGAGACCCACTTCAGCACTGCTCAGTCTAAACACCCAACGTTGCTCAACTCGGAGCAATTTCAGAGACAGGTCGGGCGTAGTGGTGGCTAAATTGGGTTTATCTAGGACTACCCAGGAGAAGGAGTCCGCCTGATGTTATTTTTGTAGAAAATGTCTAGTGAGGCGTGTATTCTGTTTAGCGCATCTAAAAGTGCTTCTGTGCTCCTGTATGCGAATGCGTATCTTACGTGTTGTCATCCCTACATATCTTAAGCCGCAAGGGCATGTTATGAGGTAGATGACGCGTTCGCTATTACAGTTAGTGTGGTGTTTCAATTCCCATGGTCTGTTAGTCCCAATGTCTACTGTTTTTGTTGCGCATGTCTGGGCGCACACAGAGCATGACCCACAGGGGAAGTGACCCTGGACAGGTGGCAAATTCCATAGGGTAACTTGTTTTTGACTACCCTGGGGGGGGGTCTTGTGTGTACTAGAGTGTCCCTGAAATTGCTACTGCGCTTATAAGCAAAGAGGGTTTTTTTAAGAGTAAGCTGCCCTTTGTTGAGAATTTGCCAGTTCTTCAGAACAGACTTCTTGACTGTGTTTGACAAGGTACAAGGTAACACAGACTAGAGGAGATTGGGATTGGGCTGGGTCTTTAGGTGTATTGTCCAGTAGAGCATCTCGGTTATTATTGAGTGCTCGTTTGCAGGATTTCTTTACCAAGGTCTTAGGGTAATGCCTGTCTAAGAGGTTGTTCCTGAGGGTCTGTGCATGTTCTTTAAATTTGTCAGTGTTTGAACAGTTGCGTCGGACCCTTAGGAATTGACCAAAAGGGAGATTCTCACGTAGGGACTTCGGGTGGTAACTCCCATAGTGAAGCAGAGCGTTGCGAGCCATGGGTTTCGTGTACAGTTCAGTCTCTAGCTTGCCATGTAAAGGGTAGATCAAAAGATCTAAAAAGGGCAGATTCTCTTTACTGAATTCACAAGTAAACTTCAAGTGTTCGTTACGAGTGTTGAGCCACTTGTGGAAACTGTGAATGGTGGTTGCATCTCCCCTCCAAATCACCAAGATGTCGTCGATATATCTTCTCCACAACAAAATGTGGGCTGAAAAAGGGTTGTCAGATGATAAGACGACATTCTCTTCAAAAGTATGCATGAAAAGGTTCGCCAGGCTCGGCACAAAGGTGCTCCCCATAGAGGTGCCAGACACTTGGAGATATAATTGGGCTTCGAAAAGAAAGAGAATTTCTTACATCTTGGTGATTTGGAGGGTAGATGCAACCATCCCTATGATGAAGCATGACACCTCTGGTGTGTGAGGGGAACCGTCCTGAAAAGGGATACCCCTGTTACTAAGCTTGGCTTTCTCATACCCACCTTCTGTTTAATCACTTAGTCTGGACCCGTGGGCTCGTTGTGTTTAGTTAGTAGTCAGTATTGGTTTAACAATAAAAGAAATAAAAATTGTAGAGATTTAGAACTCACTGATAGGAACAAATATAATTTTTTCCTTATATATAATTATTGTTTTATTTGTTCCTCTGCATCGCTGTTTATTCCCAGAGTGTATTTCTTGCCCAGATGCAGTAGGATTATTAGGGCAAAGCACATTTTTTGGAACATGCCATTGTGGCTACTGGCAGGTGCAGACACGGTTCTTGGACGGTCGGTCCGCCAAACTCATAATCAGGCCATAAGTGTCTAGTATTTCAAAGGGACAACGAGTAATTACATTTCGGTAAGAAGAAGCAAAGCTGTGGCACTTTTGTGCTCACAGTCAATTTGGATTGCTTTAAGAAATCCCATCAGATTAAGAAATGTGTAAGGTCTGTGCTTGGATGACTTTACTGTAGACCAGAATTGGCCAGGAAAACCCTGAGACAATACCCATGAAAATACAGCCTCAGAGGTTCGTGGTCGCAGTGATATGTGTGTTATAGTGCAGTTGGAAGTGAAATTTGAGGGTGTGTTTGTAGGAACATCAGTCTTTTTTTTGCATTTCCCTAGAGAGATGCTGGCAGAATGGACCACGAGAATCTTGGAGATATTGCAAGTGTGGGAGGGTGGATAATGCAGCTCCCTACACTGTGCGGTAGAGGCCTGAGGGTTGGGAATGAAGTGAAGCATCCCTGCCACTCAGTGTCCTGCTCTGAGCTTTTTGTCCCTCCTCGGACATTGTGTGTGCTCGCTCACCCCATTACCTGGCTTAATGTTAATCGCTGCAAAGTTATGACTATGCTTGAGGCCTATCATATGGCTATTAATCCAATCCTCAGTCATCTCTGGCCCTTGTGCTACTGCCCTGTATGCTTCATTCACAGGGCGGCCCTGACACCTCCCTCAAGAAGCCCTCACCTGTCAGCTGTCCTGGGCTCTCATGGTGACATGTCCATGGCTCCCAGGGAGCACTTTGTATAATTCTCTTTTATGCTGGCTGAGAGGGCCTGTGGGGGAAAACAGCAGACAAAGTGAGGTGAAGAAAGAGAGAAAATGCTTCTTGCATGACTGTCTGCCAGGTTTGCCTTTGTGTTGCTGCATGGATTGAGACTGTCTTACTTGGTCATTTACAGTCAGTGTAGGACCCCACCCTCTTTTCCAGAAACATTCCACGTGTGATGATAGTCTAGTCCACCCTCTGTAAGATTGCCATTGCTTCGTTACTTCATGTCTCCATCTGATGCTGCCAGAGTCTTTTCTTAAATCTTTTTTATCCATTGCGTTTTTATTAGTTAAAAAGTTTATATTTGATAATGATACAATCCCTTTAATTTATGCCTCCAATCTGCCTTATTGGATAATTTCTATTTAATCACTCAAGATCCTGTTCTAAGATTGTTACTTCAAGTGCTGTAACATGTTATACTGTTATTTTTATTGTATGTTGCTCCACTGGGTTTAGTCCTCCAAGTTTAACTTCTTATCTCATTTGCATATATATTTACCTTCACAAAATAATATTAACATTCCCCATCACACAGCACATGTAAGTATTATTTCAACCATTTATTCCAGGGTAGAACTATAGATTTTTCTCCACCTCTCATGAATGCGGAGCTAGTCTACGTCTACGTTGCATGGATTTGTTTATCTTTGCTGGGTGTGTTGCTCTTTGAGAGATTATATGTCTGCAGGGCGGCTGCGCTTCTCTCCAGGAGAACATTTCTCTGTGATGAATTCATTGGTGTAGGTACTATTGGTGGTGCCTGGGGGAGTGACATCGGGGTGGGGGTAAGGTGCTCACTACCTGTAGAACTGTCTTTTTGTACACCACTAAGTTGTAATGTGACACGGTTACCTTGTTTGCATAGGGCCCATTGCACCCACACTATGACACTGGATGAGTGGATAGATGTATGTGTTTGTCAATGTGCAGGTTATGTACCTATGGGTGTCTGGCTGGAGAACTGTCAGACTGTGGAACTCAAGTTAGTAGGATTACTGTGTTTGTGTGTAGGTGATTTCTCTTCAGGATTGTGTGCTTCATGCAAGATGGATGCATGCTTGTAGTTGGTATTTTTAGGTCTCGCCTAGCGACGCAGCGCATGCGCTGCTCGCCTTGGCGAGATCTATTGTTGTGGGTTTTGCGTCCGAAGGGGGACAGGAGATGTGCACGCGCCCGGACAGGCGATGTGCACGTGTACGGCTCGCGACGGATCGCGGCGTTTCAGCTTTCATGCGCTGCCCACTGAAGGAGGCGCCCAGCCCGTGTCCCATTATGGTTTGCACCCCTCACGCACTACACCGGGTCGGCTACTTGTTAATATTTCCGTCTTGCCTTGTGTTAGCCATGTGCAGTAAGAGGACATCAGTCACACACAGTTGTACCCTTGCCCACCTCCCTCCGCCCGGATTGGCAGGCGATGTATCAGTCCTGAGGTGTGCTAGAGCGGAACCTATGCCAGTTGGAACTGGTAGGCACAGTGTGAGGCATGGCGAATGTTTTCTACGCCTATTGGCTGCCTGCGTGGTGCCCATGTTACATCATGTACGAATATGCACACTTGTTTCTCTCTCTCTCCGGTCGAGTGTATAGACTTGCTGCAGTGCCCGAGGTATAGTCTAGCTCTGCCACAGCTATATATTTCGTTTCTATACTTAAGTGCCTGGCTCATGACTCGCTGATCTCTCGTTTAATGACGTTGAGTTGCTCTTCCCTTCTGTCAGAGACATTGCGAATACATTTTAACCCCCAAATTGCAGAGGTGACGTTCGTATAATTCTACCACTCCCCTCACCTCCCCCCCCCTCCCGCACACACACGCGCTCCAGCTTTCTTAACTAAGGATGTTTCTCAGATGGTGTTCGTTAAAATAGCACCGTTTTAATAGCAAGCATTAGAAAAAGCCAGTACATCTACACTTGTCAAGGATGCTTTAAGCATGACACAAAAAGACCGCCATCTAAAAATGTAATTCAAAATTTGAATATAAAAACATAACTGGTGTGTGTCATTTTAATATAACAGTACGTGTGCAGACAGGTGTACTCGGAACAGATATAGAAACCGTTTCTATTCATATCACAGGAACATATGATTCACGTGCCGCAAAGAAAATATACTTTTGGGCTTGAATCCCTGTAACCTGAAGACGAAGTTTAGACACGCAAAGATGACAAAAAAGGATAAACAATCAAAAGTAAAAAGCACTGGCAAAATATAATATTAGCACACCAGCCCTGGCACTGAAGTGCACCTCTTATTAAGGCGAATGTGCACGTGATCAGGAAAAATGTCATGGCTCACAGGAGTGAGTGGCTGAAGGGGTCGGATCCGTCGCCAGGTACTGTAGGCTGTGGTCAGCGGGAGCAAAAGGTGAATGACACTCGAGCATGGATGATGAGGACTGACCCAAAACCTTTCTATATGAATATATTTATTTATTTATCTATTTAGGTATGAATGTATGTGCTGGATTACATGAAGCTGGTGGGACACTTAAAGCTGTCGCTAGGCCACATTTCTGCTTCTGTTCGGCGTGTGTGATCTATTGATGAGAGGTCCATTGACATGCGCAGTGTCTGACTCTTATATAGAAATGACAGGCCTCAAACCTTTTCCTGTCGATGAGATTGTTACCCCCACAGGGGTAGCAAGCACTATATAAATGCAAACCTTTTTTCCCTTCTCTATCTCTCTACTATCCTTCTCAATCCAAATAATCTGACTAACATTTCCCCACTCAAATTACTTTCAAATTTTCACCATACTAATTCACCACTAATCCTTTCTGGGTTCCGAAGTAGTGGGCTACTCTCCAAAAAAGCGCTTCAACACCCATCAACGGTAGCAATCGCTATATAAATGCAAACCTTTTTCCCGCGTCTATCCCTCCACTAATCTTCTCAATCCAAATAACTGACTAACATATCCATCAGTCAAATTACTTTCATACTTTCACTATATTAATTCACCACTAATCCTTTCTGGGTTCCGAAGTAGCGTGCTACTCGCCGAAAAAGCGCTTCAACGCCTCGTCAGGGGTAGTAAGCGCTGTATAAATGCAACTACAATACAGTGAAAGTGCCCAGGAGTCTTTATTCTATGTTCATGAAGCGGTCATACGGCAAAGCACAATGGGGTAGTACGATTTGTACTGGAAGACATTGAACTACTTACTGGCTTTTCGATTTGTTGAGCTGCCACTGTTATGCTTCAGGGAGGGAGTTTAGGTTCTGTAGTAGCCCTGGGGACGGGGCGCCAACGAAAGCATCTGAAAAATGGATGCTGCGTTTTTAGGTCTGGCAGCTGTCAACTGGCGTAATTCAATTAACCTAAAGTATAGCTTTCAGAAGTCCTACAGAGATGGGCTTTTGCACCGTCCACATGTTGGTAGCCAGAAGTACAGGCTTGAATTGGGCAGAAGTTGTGTGCTTTCACGCAAAAAAAGTGTTTCCCGTCCAGGCAGATGTCATTATTTTGTTTGTTTAACCAGCTGCCTGAGCATACACCGGTATCCTGCCATAGCTTGACCTCTTGGTGACACAAACATGGCATTGTAATGCTGTTAAAGTGTCTTAGATACCTTAATAATTTACAGTATTTATTTCTCTGCCAGATTCACAGATGGGAGGAGTGCATTCTTGAGAAATGTACTGCACGCTTAACACCCTGTCCTTCCATCATTAAAGTTAGACTTCAGGTTGTAGTTTTGTGTTTGAGGGCAGTGTGGGATACACAGGGCTACACGAATGTAGATGACATTTTAGGCCTGGTTGGACAGTGCTGCTGTCATATGACTGGTGATCAAAAGAAAAGAGCTTAGAGAGTACTACTGGGAGAGGGGTTTAGTGGAACCAGCAGGTGATTTGAGCCCAAGTACAAGATTGGTATGGTCCACATTTTTTTAAGCCTACAGATGGGTATTTTGTTACATGGCATCTCACAGATTACTGTAGTAGACAATGGGTTTGGTGTTGGTTACCCTGTGTGACAAACCATGGCTGTAGAAGGTTTGCTGTGTGAGATTCCTTCTTAGGCCCTTTTTAGGTCTCGCCTAGCGATGCAGCGCATGCGCTGCTCGCTTGCGAGATCTATTGTCGTCGATTTTGCTTGTGAAGGGGGACAGGAGATGTGCACGCGTACGGACAGGAGATGTGCACGGATATTCTGATCATGCACGGCGTCTTTTCCACGCGCACAGCGTCTCTTCCGCCTTTCTGCACGTTCGTGTTCATTGCAGCTCCCACTCCTATTAACTTCTGGAACAGCCGGGGACCGGTCTGCAGAGGAGCCCTCCGTTGTGTGCTCTACGACGTGCTGGTTCTACGGCCTCTTACATATTCATCCCCACTGCCGACGCTGCCGCACTCAGCCGCTGAATTGCAGCAAATTGCTGGCCGTACGCCCGGCAGACCACAGGAACGCCACGGCTCACCGCCACTCCGCCCCTCCTCCAGGCGGTCTCAGCTTGTATGCAGTCTTCAAGGCCCTGTGGGAGGCAAGGCACAGGTACCAGGAGCCCCGCAGGCCACGAGATCTGCAGCTGGTCACCCCAGGCCTGCTGGGCCCCCACTCGCGACCAGCGCGGCTGTCACCCCAGGCCGCCGCAAGGCAATTCCGCAGGCAGGCTCCAGCGGCGGTCTCTTTATGCCCGGCCCTGGGGATCGCCCATCACTCTGCGGCTCCGGTCAGGCCGCACCACAACTCCGGCCGCAGAAGGTCGGCATGCACACCCCCACCAGCAAGGCGACTAGAGTGGTTCTGTGGCAGCAGGACTCGATGCCGCTGCCCAGCACCCCCCGCCGCAGGCACTACATCAAGCAGGCCTCAAGACAGTCCTTAGGTGCCTCCGCAGTCTGTTGCCGCTCCACTTCAGAACCGAGGGCCCCAGTAAGTATGTAAATTAACAGGAGCTACAGGTGGTTATGATAAAAGTAATCCGCTCACATTTGGTTGTGTAGTCCAGGTTGGCTCTTATAAATTGCATATATTTGTTCGCTTTTCAGTTCCGGAAACAAATGTGGTTACAATTTTTTTTTATTAACTTGTTTTTAAAGTGACGTCAACACCGCCCTATTGCTTTATACATTGGCTATTGTAGTGCTACATGGGTGGGAGGGGTCCTTCGGTGACGATGCAGGTTCCACAACGGCTGGTCTGCAGCTTTTTGTTCTGCTGATGTGTGTGTCTGGAACAGCCTGGTGATCGCCTTATACATGCCAGGCAAGAGCGAGGTGCTTAGAATCAAGCGGGAGAACAGGGCATGCAACAGGGAGAGCCTGACACAAAAGAGCTGTAAATCTGCTTCTATACATTAATAATGGACCCCTTGCTGCCCCCAGACATAAGATTAGCAGGTGATTGTCACTGGGATTACCATATCTTTTCATAACCATATGTAATCAAGTTATTTTGTCTCATTGGAATTGAAGAAAGACTACATGTCCCAGAATGCATCTATTTATTAACTGAAAAGTCCAATCGGGCTGCACTGTCAATGCAGGACCCATTGAAAGAACCTTTGTGTACTGCATGGTTGATTACTGCATTCAGGCCCGGCTTGGTTACCAGGTTCGGAATACTATTTTATATCTCTTCCCGCTCCTGCCTTGGGTGGCATCTGCCTCCGTTTTCAGGCAACATACTACTCCTGTCATCTCTGCATTCTTTAATTTATAAGCGCTTACAGCCCTGACGATGACGCAAAGCACTAAGCCCTAGAAAGTACCAGGTGAATGGCAATTTGGATCTCTTGGGGTGGAGTTGGGTTAGGCCCGTTGGGGGCAGAGGGCGCCTTTCCTCAAATATTTATCTGTCCCTCCTTTTCCCCCCCATAACAGTACCCTCCTTCAACAGTTCAGGCGTCCAGTGCCTGAAAGGGCAATGGGATTAGCACATCTCGGACAAGGCGGTTTTAGCCGGATCTCAGGCTCGTCAGATTAGGATGGGGGTCTCGCAGTCGTTCAACTGGGAAGCATTAGTTTCATAATGCCATTCAATTGGTTTCTAAATGCTCCAAAACCGCAAGACATAAAAAATTGTGCCCAGGATCACACGGCCTGTTCATGCCTGGGCGTCAGGATTAGACTTTCTTCTATTTGTTAATTATAATGGCATGCCCCATTATTGTGTAATAAAAAATTTAGTACATCTATGTTGCTAGATATGATGGTTTGTCTTGGTCGCTTTTTAACTTCTTTTAGATTTTGCAGCTTTTTAAATGTAATATATGGACTGTGGTCGTTTTATACATGATATCGTTGTGATAGTTTGAAAGAGCATTGTCTAAGTTTCCCAGACTATGTAGGTGTCTTTATTCACAGTGCTTTCTGCTGCGGCTTTGGCGAAGAGTAAGAAACGGGTGCTATGAATTTACCCAATTTACTCATATGAACCTTACAAGAATGAGACCCAGCGAGACGTACCAAAATATTGACATACGTGTGTGTGCAGGTATTATTGTTTGTGCACAGTCGTCAGCTGGTCCTGTGTCGAGGCAGTTACTCTCAGTTCGCTCTATATTGTCAGACGACAACACCAATGGAAAGAGAAACTACAGCCCACTAGCCCAGCATGTTTACAGTTGTTAAAACAAATCTTCGCATCATGCGTGTTGTGGTGGTGGAGGAAGGAAGTTGTGCAGTTATATTTTTAAGCCGGAGTTTCTGCTGTTTCTAAGCGCTCTCGAAGTTCGACAGTAATTTGTTATTCCTTAAATTGTGTAATCTTAGCTCCTATAAAAGCGCCACGGGGTTTTTCAGTTTGTGTTGGCCGCTATGAAAATATGTTATACTATTTCATTTGTTCTTGGTACTAACATTATCCACAGTTCCAGTGTTTTTTAAGAAGGTTAGCATCAATTATCTGCCTTTTCATCAAAACATGGGGGAGTGGGCCACTGCGCCTGGTGAGTTCTAAATAACCTCTAAAAAACATAGTTGGCATTCTTCACCCTCCCCTTTCCCATAATTCTCACTCCCTCTCAGAAATCCCCTCTCTGCCCTGGCATTTGAAGACAAAAGGGTATAGTAGAAGTTACATAACAAATATCAAAAGTAAAAGTTACAGAACAAATATCAACAATATCGACATCCATGTGAGGCGCGTAGCAGAGAATAGGCATCAAGTCAATATTAAGTGTAATCAGTATTACCACATTAATATTAGTAAATATATTTTATTTGTTTTATAGCGTTACTTATACAAGTGTAGGGTGTCAGAGCGCTTTACGTCACAAGGGACAATGAATCATACGTATGTAAATCAGTCTATAGAAATTTTCCATAAAAACAATGAGGATTACAAGCTGTAGGAATCATTTCATCCAGTTGTCAGTATAATTTAAGTGTCTGGTCTGGAGAAGCACAAACTCAGGATTTAAAACGTATCTCCGTGGTTGGGGATGGCTTTACTAAGAAGTATGAATTTCTATCTAAACAAATCTTTCTTAGCAACATTACGATAATGAAAGACTAGGGGTAAAGCAGCTGTCTCCGGCTCAGCACCGAAGATCTGGAACTCTCTCCCACCGGAAATACGTAGAATCTCCTCCAAGGTTGCCTTCAAATTGGAAGTAAAAAGATTCCTTATGAAGAAGTTCTTACCTTAATAGGTTGACGGAACGTCTGCTCTAATGCGTTGGACTTACACCTTTAAGCCCTGCGCTGGATGCTATTTCTTTTTCTTTTTTTTCCTCTCTCTCGATGCACTTGCTCCCCCCCACCCCCATCTCGCTATATACCAGTTATTTTCTTATTATTTTGCTGACCCCTTGTACCTGTAACCGTTCTTGTCCTGTGAGTTCTATTTTGATATGTAATTCTGTCTGTATTCCTATTTAACACATGTACTACAACTGTTACCTTTCCTTCCCCACAATTGTAAAGCGCTCTAATATCCCTCGGGATCATGTTCGCGCTATATAAAACTTTAAAAATAAATAAATTTCTAACCTATAAAATGCAATTTGCATGTAGCTCTTTGACAGTTCATAGGTCTCTGTGTTAAACTGGTATTGTAATTTTATGAACCGCAAGTAACAAAATTATTTCTGTGACAAAAGCAGAAACCCACTGAGCTATCCACATAAAATACATTTCTGCGATCTGCATGGTACACGTTCTTCACAGCAGGCATAGCACCCTCCAAGGTTAGCGCCAGGTGCGGCTGCACAAAATGCACCACCTTAAAGCCAGCCCTAATGACAGGTGTTACCATTACGGAATGCCGTGGCCTCTATATTCATTTCAGAAATAACAGTGCATGACACAGCACCTGCTTTCCTTGGCCCCTCACAGTCTCTACCTGCTGTCTGCCTAACAATCAGCTATGCCTGCATACTTCGCACCCACCACACATTACTTACACCCATCTGTCTGTCACTGCATACCTCCCTACAATGTAAAGTTGTAATTGAGAACTTGTTCTTTTTCTATCTGCCTGCCTCCACTTTAGCCATTGCTCACTGTAACTGTTTCCTTGCTGTGAAAACACATGGGTAAAACAGATTGTCATTTACAACACCAATAGCTCTAATTCTCGTTACCTTTATTGTTTGGACACAGCAGCTTTGGTGCCAATTTTAATATAAACTTAGAAATATTGTATGCGTCAAAATATATTTTCACTTCCTTGTACGACATGAAACTGTTTATCCCGTTCTCTGCAGCTGTCCTTCTTTTGAGCCTTTGTGTAAATTATATGGTCTCTGGATGCCAAATTTATTTGCCCACCGGTCGCATGTCAGGGTGAGTCGTTTTGGGCTAAATGGAGCGGTGAAAGGCGGTTGAATTAGAACAAATGCAAGTAATTTTTAAAGCTTTTTATTCTCAAAGGGAACCTTTTGGCCCCCTCTTTAATCCTTTCCCCACACTCAGCGATGGTGTCCATGGTGAGCAGCTCTAACTGTGATAAAGTTTCTATTACTTGCGTCGGTGGCTCACATCACATCTGTTTCCTGATCCATAGGTTGACTGCAGTCAAAGTACACTGATGATAACAAACTATTCACAAATCTTTTCTACAGTGCAGACTCTCCTATAGTTCCGGCACATTGCTTAAGCCTGGTTTATTGTAATGGCATGGGCTGGTCACTCTAGTTGTATAGATCTATTAACATCCTTAAGGTGAAATGGGCTCCGGACAATTTTATAACAAGCTTTCACATAGGTTTCAGATTACCTGAGGAATGCATCTGACGTCACACGAGTCATTCCAGTGTTTATCATAATGCCTAACGTTTCTAATCCAAACCACATCATTCCACTCCACACCACATACATCCACAACACTCCAAACAAAAACACATGGGTAAAAGACATCATTTACAACGCCAATAGCTCGAACTCTTGCAAATGCGAGACCTATTGCATTGCAAATGCTTGTTTATCTTGGCAGCGTGTCTCTGCATGAAATGTGCATGTGCCTTAAGAGAATGTGTATTGTATCTGCAGAAAGGTCTGGGGCTCATAGGTGATTTTCTTGTCCTTTCCTTCGCCATCTGCATAGAATTTACATTCTTAAGCCAAAAAGTCTGGAGATCTGTGAAGATGATTCTGCTCTGATACAGTTGTCCACAACACCAGTATGCGCACCATGCACGCAATAATACACAAGTGGTGGGGTGGAGTAAGGGATAGAAAAAGATGGGAACAGCACAAAGCAAGAAGAGAAATAAGAGCAGAAATGACATGAAATTATAGAGGGGAGAGTAAAGAAGATAAGTCATGAACAAAATAATAGGGAAACATGAAAAAAACAAAACTCAAAATGCGAGGTAGAAAAGAAAAAAAGAATGAATGAATGAATGTTATTTGAAAGTAGCATAAATAAACTGTATGCTATAGTTAAAATGTGATAGAGTTGTCGCATAGAAGGTGCCCATCGCAGAGTTGTAGCTCCTTGTGAGATAGTTGAGTGAGCTGCTAACGAATTGCAGAGCTTATGTCGCAGGGTCTAACTACAGTTCACAAATATATGTCTGAATGCGCCCAATTCAGAGATGTGTGTATTACACTGCAGGGCAAATATTCTGTCCCCAATGTGAGAATGCTCAGGTAATTTGCACAGACATCGGTGTTTGCCGCGAGAGGGGACTCCAGAGGCCAAAATATCTTGTCGCATCTCCTGTGAGGAGGCGGCCAGGCAGCGTTTATCGGCGCCGGAGCTCTCTTTAGGGCAGGATCACTCCTGCAGTGCAGGACATGCGCTGGCCCGGGCGGGCCCATCTGCGCCTGTCCGCAGCCGGACAAGGCTGGGCTGGGCCACTCCTCTTGGCCCTGAAAACTTTCACCGGTTATTTGGTTGCCAGCTGAAGAAATTTGGGTAAGCAAAAAGCCATTGTTACTTCAGTGAGTGGTATTCCTAAGAGGGGGGATGGCGCAATTACCAACTATTTGACTCCTGCCAGGTCTGTCGTCAATTCAGAGATTAATTTGGTGGAGGAGAGGCTGGGGGTTACTAGAAGGTCTCCGACAATGCTAACATCGAATGAGCATACTGTTATTCAATCAAACTCAGACACTGCCAAGATTACTGGAACTGATGAGGGGACAAGGGATAGTGCAAATAGTAGACATGTAGTGATCCTTTCAACTCCATCCAACTGTTGTGTGCACTCTGGGGAACTCAACATTGTACCCGTGCCGCAGGAGCAGCAGCCTCATACTGAGACAAATACATCCATCAATATCATAGCTGCTGCTGATAACACAGTCTCCTCGCCGAATAAAAAGAAGGGCAACTCATGTACAGTGAGAGCCCTAAAGCCCAACAAGAACACGCACCCTGAGACTAGTAAACCTGGGAGTAAGGGCGAGTCTTACATAATTATTGATCAAGCACATGAGAACATGGTAGGTAGGGCGATGTAAATTTATCTTTTAATGGAGGGCATCTTGGACAGATAAAAAGGGCCCTTGCAAAACTTTGGCCCTGATGACATCAGCGTTGTAGAGTATTGATAAATCATTAAAAGAACTGTTGCGGCAGGTACATCAAAAGCACAAGTCGCTTGGTTTGCCAGCTGAGGTGGGACCTCATTCTTGCCCCCTAGAAACTGCTACTCTGAATTCAATTCCCGAGGGGAGAAAAAATGGCGAGGGAGGCAGTAAGCAGGGCAACATCCCAGATGTTTCACCACAGACCTTAAGGGATAGCTTTTCTCAACATCATAGTATTAACCCTTCTCTGCTAGTAATACTGATCCAATTGATTTGGATGGTAAACTACATACCTTGCAGCTCCCCCCGGAATGTACCCAGTACGTTGTAGTTTTGAATAAAGTACCTCCTTTGCGCCCAGGGCAAATTGAAACAACCCCACAGCTGAAGAACAAGTCGATTCATTTGGTTGTCCCATAATGTTCTTTCCAGCCAAAATTGCTCCCTCTTGCTCAGCAGACTCAGGATACAATGTACCTGATAATGTTAGCCCTTCTTTAGAATAGATCAAGGTCAGGCCCCCATTGTCCCAAAAGGGAGGGAGCAACTGGTAAGCGAAATGTCCCGTCTCTTCTGGAATATTGCGGGACTGAATGATAGCAACTAGGTGTCTTTAATATCTGAGCAGCATGTTGTATGTTTACAAGAGACCTGGCTGTTGTCTACTGTACATGTAAATGGTTTTCACTCTGTGTTCTCACCTGCAACTGTGGCATCGCCTGGCCATCGCAGTGGAGGGCTATTAACTCATAAAAGTACGCTGCCAGTAAACATAACAAAGACTTATTTAGACTCTCCTTTCTTTGAAATAATTTGTCTATTCCTAAGTGGCGAACCTTTAATGATATTTATACATTTTTACCACAATAATTTTGTTAATAGTAATATACAAACTATTGCTTCTCTTGCCTCTGCTCTAGAAGTAATTTTAACAGGAAGGGGATTTCAACCTTGGACTGTCGCCCATCTCTGATGATAGTCTGTGGAGCAGTGGAGTCTGACTAACTTCTCACACTTCGACCGTACTTTGTGTGGCGATTATGGTCGTATAGTTAGCATTGACTTGGGGAACAAGGAGGCCTTGAAACAGGTAACATTTACAGGTGGAGGAAAGGAATCTGTGATAGATTTTATTGCACTACTCAAAGCTTGGGTGGGTAAGGTTTACAAGTTCCAGATATTAGAGAGTCGTCTGAGTGATCTCAATCCATTTGTGCTAGGCCTTGTTATGGGGTTGCCTCCAGCATGTAATAACGCGATTGCTTGGCCAGTTGAGTACCCGAGAAATAAGGGTGTGTGTCGCAAGTGGAGAAATATCGACTCACAGGCCTTCCTAGCCCAGCTTTTGGAGAACCAGATGGATCTTGTCAAGCAGTGCTTAAGTGCTGAACCTGAATCAGCTCAATAAACTTCAGTACATCCAAAACGCCACTGCCAGACTGGCCCTCGACCGCCTGCTTCAGACCCTTCATGCAACACCTCCGTCAACTCCAGTGGCTTCCAGTCAACAAAAGAGTCACTTTCAAGCTCCTCACTCATGCCTACAAATCCCTACACAACGAACCAGCGTACCTGAACCACCATTTCACATTCCACGTACTCACCAGACCACTCCGATCCCTCCATTCCGCCCTCGCCTCCATTCCCAGGATCTACAAGACCAGAACCGGAAGATCACTCTCCTACCTCGCCGCCAGGACATGGAACTCCCTGCCCCTGCACCTCAGGTAATCAGCGTCACTGACCCAATTCAGGAAGGATCTTAAGACCTGGTTCTTCGAATGATCAGCCACCCAGTTCAGCCAGCAGGCAGCCCCCACCCCCGCCCCACCCGTAGTGCCTTGAGACTCACGGGTGAGTAGCCACGCTTTACAAGCCCGTGATTGATTGATTGAATCAAGTGTGGTATTAGGGGCTTATCATGAGATTTGTAAAAGGGCCTCTAAACAATTATTACTTAACTTTCATCAGGGCCAAAGACAAAACAAATGGTTTGACAAGTCATGTACCCGGGCTTTTAGCTTCCTTAAGCATGCCCTTAACAGTCTACCTAGGAAGCATGGCGTTAACAGTGTACTTAGGGTTCCAACAGAAATAAGGAGGTGTAGGAAGCTTTATAAAGAAGCTGTCAAAATAAGGAAGGATGCGGTCAGGAGGGAGGCTTGGGATCAACTGCCGTCTGCTTGTGCTATAAACAATATGATGCAATTCTGGAAGGTGGTTAACGGCCCTTTTTTCTCAAATAGCTCTTTGACTAGCATAGCCACGACTATTCAGGAGCATCTTTGGGTCGAGCATTTTGCCAAATTGTGTGACATAAATGTATGAGATTACTCTGAAATCAACAAGACCTGGGAGGCCACAAATTCAGAGCACAAGGTGGAATTTGTAAATCACCCTTGGAGATGTTATCTCCGCTTTGAAAAGATGCCCCAGAAATAAAGCGCCAGGACCGGATGGGGTCCCAGTTGACCTGTTTAAAGAAGACCAAGCATTATGGTCTCCAATATTGGTGAACGTATTACAAAGTGCCGTATGTGCCGGCCATCCCAAGTCCTGGTCTAGGGCAATTATCGTGCCAATTTTTAAAAAGGTCGGATAGGAGCGATCCTCATTTGTTATCGACCCATATTGTTAATTGATTCCACGGCAAAGGTGTGGAGTAGAATTTTGCTGGATCATCTTGAGAAATGATCAAATGAGAAGCAAATTTTAACTATGGCACAATATGATTTTTAGAAGGGTATTAGGCACTGAACAGTGCCTAAATCTGTATTTAACTATCAGCAAGTACGTGACTGTCAAAGAGGGTGTCTTTTTTTTTTTTTTGCATTTATGGATTTAAGTGCAGCTTTTGACAATATCTCTGGGGGAAACTTTGAAATATGTTAATATAAAAATGTGCCCACCCAAAAATTATTCATCTTCTTTCCCAGCCGCACGCAGACGTAGAAGGTAGCATCAGGTAAAGTATAAATATAAATGGCGAGTATACTCCCTATACAAAAAATGAGGTCAAAATTAGGTAGGGGATCAGACAAGGTTGTGTGCTTATCCCATTCATTTCTAGCCTTTATATTAACGATCTAGAAGATGGTTCCCTGATGGATGTAGCAGCTGATCCTCCCAGGATGGGGTCTCCCCAGTTACCAGTCTTAACGTACGCAGACGACTGCTCATGGCAAGAATGGGGAGGGGCCTCGAGAAGCTTTAGACACCTTTGTTGCTTTTATGTCTGGTTTTGGCCTCTCCACTAATATAATTAAATCCTTTGCCATGATCTGTGGTCATCCTCGGAGTAGGGTGCCTCCATTTTATATCAGTGACACAGCCTGTAAATGTGTACCAACTTTTGCTTATCTTGGGGTACCATTTGATAGCTCAAGTACATGGAAACATTTGAGAAAGGTGAGAGTAACTCAGTTTTAACAAGCTTCAGCCTCCGTCTTTAAATTCTCTGCAAAGCTGGGTTCTATGCCTTTAGACACTGTTACTACTATGTATAAAGCCATACCTGTACCAATTGCCACTTATGGAGATGGGGTTTGGGGATACACTGATAAAACTTGCTCCACGTTAGTGAAAATAAATATTTGTGCAGATTATTATCACTCCTGCTAAATGTCCCGTCGGTGATGGCACATATGGAATTGGGGCTACGGTATGTGGGAGACATTAAAAGGTGGGCACCAATTATGTTATGGCTCTGTCTGGTCTAGACCAGAAGCAGTGTTAACACAATCAATCATTACTGACTGTATGAACCTTGCTGGAGTAAACAAAATTAAATGGGTGTCATATATTAAAAGGGAATAACAAGCCATCAATAGAATTGAACTCTTAAAAAACCATCACTCAATCGCTGAGATTAGCAGAAAAAATTAATTATTAGAATCTATAGTAGCTGCGAGACATAAGGGCGACTTGAGGAAGAGGCTGGTGCTGTTATACCTTCCCTTATGTACAAACTCTGGCATAGAACCATATTTGTTGAAGGTGACATGCCAGCAAAGATTTTATATAAAAAGATTTAGGCTTTTATTATTATTAGGAAGTTTTATATAGCGCTAGCCAGACCCGAAGGTATCAGAGCGCTTTACAACACTTTGTAAACAGAAAACAACATAATTATAACAGAAGTGAACACGAAGCCTCAGGATGTAGTTGAGGACTTTGCGCGTTGTATAGCGATAGAGGGAAAGTTACAATAGTCACGTAATAGTGAGCATCAAAGTTCAAGCCCCGAATCCTTCCGATCCAGGAGGAAAGTGGGGATGAGTCGAGCTAGGTATGAGGTAGAAGTCTTGGATTTGAAGTGTCGGAGTGACGTAGTGTGCACGCTTGTGAGTTTTTGTTGCAATCTATCCATTTGGAGAGGTACGATTGAGGTATAGGTCTTTAAGTTGACTCTTGAATTTCAGGAAGGAGGGGATGGTCCTGATATGGACTGGGATGGAGTTCCATATTTTGGGCGCGTTTCCAGAGAAGGATCGGGCTGCAGTTTTTTGTTTGCGGGTTTTAGGGGGATGAGGAGTAGAGTGTTGGAGCTTCTGAGGCTCCTTGTCTGACCGGCCTTGGTGAGTTTGGAGGCCAGGTAGGCGGGTTTCCCTGTGTGGAGGGCTTTGTGCGTGAGGCAGGCAGTTCTGAAACTAGCTCGCAGTTCAATTGGGAGCCATTTTAACTCTCTGAGTGCGGGCGAGATATGGTCATATTTTTCACTCCAGTGACCATTCTTGCAGCTGCATTGAGAGTTGAACGGAGGGGAGCTAGGTGTGATTTAGCTGTGCCTGTGAGGGTAGCATTCCCGTAGTCTAATCTGGAAAGTACCAAGGATTGAGTCGCTTGTTTGAGGTCGCTGGTCGGGATGAAGGGTTTTATCTTGTTAAGTAGTTTCCAGGTTGAGGAAAGCGCTCTTTGCGGTGTTCTGGATGTGTTTGTCCATGCTTAGTTTGGGGTCCAGGGTGATTCCCAGCGATTTGACTGAGTCGGCCCGGGATAGATTGTTGTTGAGAGCGTCAATTGCTTTTAGCCATTCTGCGACTTGGGGGTTCTCCGTTTTGTTGGAGATGAGGAGGATTTCCGTTTTTTCTTGATTCAATTTCAGGTGGTTTAGAGAGAGCCAGTTTTGGACTTCTCTAAGAGTGTCATTGAGTCTCTGGATGTCTTTGATGGAGGAGGTTTCGAGATAAATCTGGGTGTCGTCCGCATAAAGGTGGAAGGGAATGTTGGATCTCTTGAGTATAGTGGTGAGGGGTTCCATGTATATATTGAACAGTTGTGGGGAGAGGACTGATCCTTGGGGGACGCCTCTGCTGACAGGGTGTAGTTCCGACGAGAAGTTTTTGATTTTGACTCTTTGAGAGCGATTTTGGAGAAAGGAGCCGAACCAGCGTAAGACCACCTCTTCAGCCCCTAGCCTTTCTTGGAGTACCTTAGTGAGTAGTTGATGGTCCACCGTATTGAAGGCTGCTGATAGGTCTAGAAGGATGAGTAGGGAGCATTGGTCGGAATCGAGGGATTTGTATAAATCGTCTATGATATTAAGGATCGCTGTCTCTGTGCTGCACCCTTTTCTGAAGGCTTGGTTTAGCACATTTATTGGTGTCCTATCCGTCCAATGTATGTGCTAACAAATATTTTACCACGTGCCCATGCAATGCAATTTCCCAGCAAACACAAATACATGTGATGTTTTTGTGACCTCTACAAGGACCAAAGAATGCAGATATTAAAACCACTCCTGAGATACTTCGGCATTAGGCATTATAAAGAGGCCATGGAATATTTGCAGTTGCTGTTTATAGGTTTATTACATCTGTAGTAAAATACAGGAGTATAATTGGGAAATAAAGCAAATTTGATCACCTGCTCTCCATGCTATAGAGAGTATTTTAAACTGGTATTTCTGAAAAGTATATTTAAATTGCCTCTAATGTCCTGTTCTCTTTCTTAAATATTAGCAAAATGTGATGCACTTTTTTTGCATTTTAAGTGATTATCGATAATTTATATGATTGATTGTGAGCATTTTATGGAAGTTTTTTCTGTTTACATTTTATGATGTGCTTTTATTGTTTCTTTTTAAGCCGAATAAAGCTTTATTGAATTGAATTTAAATAGTGCTCCCATTTTGGTGATTTTGTATAACTGGTGCACCTCGTGTGCACAACTGCATATAAGCTTTATTTCGTACATATAATTTCTACTGAAGTAGCTGCCTCCTTTTAGTGACTGACAGTTTTTTCTCTACAGCATGAGGGTCCTCTAGTTAAAATCATTATACTTAAAAAGCAAATTGCTCTTAAAAAGCACCTAGGTCGCACTCAAGACTCCCCAAAGCTCCTGGCACTGCGAATGTTTTGGCAGTGAAAAAGAAAATTTTACTTTAGCATTATTACAAAGCTGACATTTCACATTCAATAAAGCAAAATTTAACAAAGTGATATATATGTTCTGACCATTTAATTGATTTAGTGATAAGGGTGGACAATTGTATTTCTTTACAGGGCAGTTATTCTGGAGGGTGTGGTTGCTGATATTTGGGCAGAGTTAGAAATTAGTTTATCGGGCAGATGAAGTTACTGTAGTGGCGTGTCAAAGTACGATAAGCTTTTTTAAACACTTCTGTGAGGTGTTGAACGTTATTTTGGTGAGATATAAGGACTAGATCCAGAGCGCCATATTAAGTGAGTAGTATTGGCGGGGTTTCTGTCATTTGACGTTTTTTCAGCAAGCGGTGCTATGGTGCTGCTAATAATTAGTGGAATCTGTGTGCCTTTGCTGTTTTGCTTGTTTGTTTGATGCACTGGTAAGTATTATACCGCTTGTTACATAGTTATGCAGTTTCAGAGGCTAGCCCTCATGAAGGAAAGCGCTCTGGTTTGCTATGGCACTAAGTTCGATTTATATCAAAAGCAGCGCCATTCATTGTTAATTGACCAACGAGATTGATTGGGTCTATTAATCTTCGGATTCTACTTTAGTAATATTTTCTGGTTGCAAAGCAGCATTGTGTGCATGTGTGTGTATTTTGCCGCTTACTCATCTGATCACTAGGCCCGGTCACAACTGTCTCTCCCAGTTCCGCCCTAATTAAATTTGACCGTCAAAAACTGGCTCAAGCTGTCCCACTGCCTTCCATAGTATTATTTTGGGTCTGTGTTTCATCACAGGCTGATTCGAGGGTGATATTAAAATAGATAATTCCCTGGGATTACTGAACTGCCTAGTTAGACGGCCATCTTCCTCTCCTACTTAGGCACACCCCCTCTCTCTGATAGAGACGTGTAACTGTGGATTCCTCAACTTGTGAATACCGCGGAGTCATCAAGCTCAATCCTGAGAATTTTCAATAGCAATTCCTTTGTGTGTAGGTGGGGTTGTGCGGATCTACGTTGGATCTGTCTTGCCCCAGATGACGTCAGTTGCTTTCTTTCCCCTTCTTCCAAAGCAGATCTGATGCTCCTTCAAATCCTGTCGGGTTGAAAGGACTCCTCTCCCTCAGAGAAATTTTTCACTGTGCAAGGGGCATGTCTCCCCTATAAAACTACAGGGTTCAAACCATATAGGGATTGTCATCGCCAGGTGTCGGTGACTGACACCCATGGTATTTTTCTCTGGTGACTTGGCTCCAAGCATGACTACGAAGATGAGCCGAAAGACCATCTGTGACCACGAAGCCAAACTTGCCTTTGCGAAACTGTGAAGGAAGTTGAAGAAGACCCGGTTCCGGTCAAAGCTGGGAGCGCAAACACGCTTTTGCTCCTAAGGCCGATATAATGACCAGTCGTCAGTTCATGTAAATCCAAAAAATCCAATAAACACAAGAAGTCCGACGATGGCTCTTCTTCATCCCGCCACTCCCAAAGTCAGGTGCGTGACGTCCTGGGTACTTCCAGGCTGCGGAGTCATTCCTTGAATTCGGAACCGGTTCTGACCTTGTTACCGATACGCCCGACCTTCCTAGGCCATCAGCGATACTACCAACAGCTCCATGAGCTGAGACTGGCCATGGACCATGTTAGAACTAGGGGTCTCTAGTTGGCAGAGGTAGGTACCTTTGTCCAAATAGGGACCCTTGCTTCTAGTCAGGGTAAGGGGTTACACTCCTAAAATAACCCCTGCTCACCCCCTTGGTAGCTTGGCACGAGCAGGCAGGCTTATCTCAGAGGCAGTGTGTAAAGCATTTGTGAACACATACAGTAATACAGTGACAACACTACAGATGGACACCACACAAGTTGTATATAAAAATAAGTACTCTTTATATAGACTTAACACAAGACCAGAACGACAAAAATCCACAATACAATAGAAATAAGACTGTCAAAATGGTAGAAAATAGTTCAGTTCAAATGCAGGTGATAAATGCGACACTATACGTTCAATGTACCTTTGGATGCGTAACGCGATACAAACAAAAGAGTTGCAGGGAAGGTGATGCGTCGGTTCCTTACACGCAAGAACGGTGATGCGTTGGTTCCTTGCTCCGGGGGAGGTGATGCGTCGGTTCCCTACTGCTGCGTAGGGGACGGTGATGCGTCGGTTCCTTACCGGAGAGGAGGTGATGCGTCGGTTTCTTACTGTGCTTCTGTGGCGATGCGACCAGCAGCGCCTCGATGCGATGACCTGGTGCAATGAAACAAAATGGCGTCTTCCTCTCGATGCGACAACGAAGAGGGCGATGCGGGCACGCCCGACGGCTGTGCGGCGACTCTGTGAATCTTCTGAGCCGCGACAGGCCCTGCGACACGTTTCTCCGATGATGCGACGGCGTCTGCTGCGACGGCGACACTCTTCTCCGGTGATGCGAGGCGCTTCGGTGATGCGGCAGTGGTGGCACGCTTTCTCGGCGATGCGACGACAACTGATGCGGCGGCGACACGCTTCTTCTTCGTGAGTCGTGCTTCCAGCTCCCAGCGACATGCAGTCTCTCAGAAGGCCCAACACAACAGTAGGCACTTCAAATTCCCTGCAAGGGAATTCAGGGGAGCTGGTTGGTGAAGTCTTGTATCCCTGAGACTTCAGCAGGAGGCAAGCTCAGTCTTCAAGCCCTTGGAGATTTTCTGCAAGATGATGAAAGTAGGCACAAAGTTCCTTTCTCCTTTCTTTGGCAATCACGCAACCACTGCAGGCCAATACCTCAAACAGCACACAGCATAGGGATAGTCTCCTCCTTCAGTTTCTCTGGTTCCTCTCCTCAGCAAAGGTTCTTCTTGTTTCCCAGAAGTGATCTAAAATCTTGGGGTCTGGGCCCCAGTATTTATACCCATAAATCCTTTGTCCTCTGAAGGCAGAGGGTCCTGTACCTAGTCCAAACCAGTTCTGGGTGCATTCTGCCAGTGCACAACTTCTTCCTTTGTCAGTGTGGGCCAGGGTCATCAGACACACCGCAGGAGGTGGAGCCAGCATTATGGAAGGCAGGCACAGCCCTATTCAGGCCCAGGTGCTACTCCTCCCACCACTCCTCATGCAGTAGGTCTATTCAGCCTAGTGCTGACTCACCCTGCCTCCTGGAGTCCCCCAGCCCCTGTCACTCACAAACCCAGACACACAATACACAAGCTAGCAGAGGCAGGGTGGATGGTTAGGCAAGAAAATACCTACTTTCTAAAAGTGGTATTTTCAAACACAGAATGTTAAAACCAACTTCACTAAAAGGTGTATTTTATCATTCTGAGTTCAGGCATACTAAATTTGTTTTTCTACCATGTTCCCTGGGTCAGTTAGGATTATAAGATGTTATAATCAAACTGCCCATTCTGGCCTATGGGAACAGGTAGCCTTACAATAGTGAAAAACGAAATTGGCTGTAATTCACTATCAGGACATGCCACACATACCAGGGCATGTCCTACTTTACAGATACAATGCACCCTGCCCTAGGGCCTACCTTAGGGGTGACTAATATGCAGGAAAGGGAAGGTTTGGGGACTGGTAAGTGGGTGCACTTACCAAGTCGACATGGCAGTACCAGACTGCACACAGGCTCTGCAATGGCAGGCCTGAGACACACTTTACAAGCTGCTCCTGTGGGTGGCACAACCAGTGCTGCAAGCCCACCAGCAGCATTTGATTCACAGGCCCTGGGCACAACCAGTGCACTGTACTAGGGTCTGACAGTAAATCAAATAGGCCAAACATGGAGTCACTAATCCATACATCAATTTACCATAGGGAGCACTTGCACTTTGGCACTGAATAGCAGTGGCAAAGTGCCCAAAGCATCTAGACCAGCAAAAACATATCAACAACAGTGGAGGCATAGTGAAAAAATGGAAGGGAGACCCACGCCAAGGATGCCAGGTCTAACAGACCAGTTCTTTGGTACCTCCCCGAATCTCTCTGGAGCACCTTAGGGGGCCTAAAGATTCGAGGTGGCCTCCATTCAGATTGTGGATCCGTCCCCGACGCGGACTGTGCAACTTGACCTGAGGTCTGCCCTCTCCTCAAGCTCAGCACAGCCAACTCCAACCCCAGCATAGAATCCATTGCTGCCTACGACCCTGCAACCAAAGACACCAGTCTGAGCTTCAGTGCTGGTACCAACTCCAGAAGCAGAGCAGATAGTCTTGTTGGATTCCGAGACTAATCTTTGAGCCTCTACCTGAGGGCGCAAACAACATAGCTTAACTCCCATTTGAGCGCTGAAAAACCACAACAACTTCTTGAAGAGGATGCAGGTGATAATTATGAGGATGAGAACCTTTTTAATGATTGACCAGATGTCCGTGGCATGGCCTAGATACTTCTCCGAACATTGGCCTTTCCTTCCCTAATCCTAGGGTAACAGAAGAATCAACCTCCTTCGCAACTGTGATCAGGAGAGCAGCAGAAGTATTAGACCTCAACTTAACCACAACAGAGGTCAAAACAAATGTCCTGACTTAGGTCCTTAACCCAAGACAGATCAGTCAAGAACCTCTTCTCCCTTTTAATGAGGCTTTTTCTGATGGGCACCTGAGCAAAACCGGGACCTTGCACCCCAATCAACAGGCAGCTAACAAGGTGACGTAGACCTTCCTGGGGACCAGCCTTCCTCTTGCAACATCCCGCCCCTGAAAGCCTAGGGGTGCATGGGTCCACAAGGAGAATTAATCCTAATGTGTTTCCGACAACCACGCATGATAGGAAGTCCACATGTATTGAAACGTATACTAAACATATGTTTTTATCTAATAGCCTTGCACGTCTGTCAGTCAACACTAACTGCCTCCTTGGGAGGTACACACATGCATTGTGGGATATAGTGACAAACATCTTGCCAGCTAATCCAGAGGACATCCGTCAAACCCTATAAACTCTCATACAGGACAGCCAGGACCCAGCAAAGTACTCCAATCTTTCAGGCCCAGACACTACTGACTGTCTGGATAGAGCAGTCTGGAACAGCGTGGGGCTTAGGCACAACACCTGCATTTGCTCCACTGTTTTTTTCCAATGATGCCCAGCAGGACTTAATGAATATGCTGTTTGATGGCTCTAGACTATTTGGAGCAAAGGGGGCTCGGCTCTGGAAAGACTTAATGAGAGCATGGCTACTGCCCGGTCTCTAGGCCTAGCTCCACCTGTTCAGCAGTTCCCCCAGCAACTTTGGCTCTTTTGAGGCTTTGGTGGGGAATACCAATAGAGAGAGTGACAGAATGCGCACTCAGTCCTTTCGAGGCAGGCAGGAGATCAGGCCGACAGCATCCAGGCCCCTAGGGCAACGATCTAACCTGACCCCAGCCCAACTGTGGCTGTCACTAAACAGCTGACAAGTGACCCTCAGCAGAACTTGATCGCGCAGTTGGAGGCCTTATCACTTCCTACCTCACCAGGTGGAGGAAAATTACATCTGACCAATTGGTACTTCACATTATGGAACAAGGTTACTCCCTACCCTTCCTGTTAAATCCCACGGATATGCCACCTATGTTGCAACCCCTCCTGAAAGCCCACTTGTCCATACTGTGTGGAAAAATTCCAGTTCTCTTGGTCAAGGGAGCTATAAGAGAGCGTGCCGGCAAAAGAGATTGAGACTGGATTCTATTATTGTTATTTTCTGGTGCCGAAAAAGGATGAAGGACTTCGCCCCATTCTCGATCTTTGCCCTCTCAACCTTTTCCTTCGAGAGGACAAGTTCAAAATGCTCACCTTGGCCAAGTTCTGTCTCACCTGGATCTAGGAAACTGGATGGTGGTTTTAGATTTGCAGGATTTCTTTTTCAACATCCCAGTCCTGCAAATCCACAGACTTTCCATGTGGTTTCAGGTAGGCATCAGCACTTTCAAGCAGTATACCACTGTTAAGAACATATTTGAACCTTTTCAGCTCCACTCTCACTCTCAAGTCTAAAATTAGAAAGATAAGCTCCTCTTGCTTTCTGGTTTGAGAACTCCATACCTCTACTTCCTACAGACAACTTAAAAACATTTGCCTATGCTGTCATTACTCCCACATTTAGTTTAGGAACTCTGAAATGGGGCTTATCCAAATAAACTTTGGCATGGCTGCAGAACATGCAAAATACTGCTGTTAAGCTCCTCTTAGGACAACTTTCTGGACCTTTGTTTCTGATTAAACTTCATTGGTTGTAGATAGCTAAGCCTGTTGCCTTTAGACCCCTCTTTGTTTGTCATCGAACTGTAAAAGTTACAGCCTTTCCTCATAAATTCTTGGTTCTCCTGGTACGTGATCTCTTGCACCTTATACTGCTCTAACCTTTCTGCTGACAATCCTTATCATTCAATGCTCCAAAATAGGTAGCAAATCTTTTTTATCCTTGGATGCCTGAAACTCTCTATCCCCGCTCCCTCTGTCGACCCAATAATGAATCCTTGAAGAAGTACCTTAAAACGTGGTTGGTCTCTGCCTCTGTCCATTTTTATTGGCTCTCTGACTGTGGAGTTCGAGGTTCCTAGTGCTGGGATAACCCACCGATCATGGTTTATAAATGTCATTCATTTTTTCCTTTATATAGTGACACTTCTCAGGCAAAGCAGGTTAAAAAAATCCCTAGTAATTGCCAGGAAGTCTAATTTATTCTGCAGTTCTGCGGATATTGGGATTCTTCCTGCTACAGACATTTGTTTGCACATGGTCACAGCAATGAAAGCCTTAGTGTACTTTGAATTTAATGTACCTCTTGTTTTTTTCCATCTAGCATCTCATTATCATGCTGTTTCTGAATATTGTTCTCTAGATGTCAGCTTTGAGTCGGATGCTTGATTTGACTTGGCCCAGTTTAAGGAAAGAATTGATGAAAATTGGTTGTTGATGAAAAGATAAAAGCTTTTAGATCTTTTCACCAGTGTGGAAGGACACCTTTGAATCATGCTCTTTGTACTTTTTTTTCTCCAGATAACATGTCTCTCCACCCTAGTCATAAACAGTTAAAAGGCATAGAGTTATGACAAGCCAAATTTCTCAGAGTGTAACTATAATGCAGGACTAACCGGACATATTTATGTGTTCTACCCTCTGTCAAATTGTAGCTCTCCCCTATTCTCTCACGATGAGGTCTTACCTGTACTGTAGCACCAACCCAATGAACAATCGGGTGGGGAGACCGCAGCCACTCAGGCAACCAAGATGGCGGCCTAGTGTGGCAATCTCAGCGGCTCACTTCATCTGAAGCAGCCAGATGGCATCCACCGGAGCATATATGATGTGAAATGCAGCGAGATGGGGATCCGGGGACAGAAAATGTCTGTGGGCGATCTCCGACATGCCAGCGGGCTAGAAGAGACTGCTGAGATTGACTACGGCCTACAGTGGGAGATGTGCCTCAGAGCCCTGGCAGTGCCAGGGGCTGCCGTTGAGCCGGAGGCCATCTCACACCCCCCTGCCCTGCCATGTCGGGCGGGACTGCCTCTCTCTGCTGCCTGGTGGCGGAATAGCGCTGTCCCTGTATTTATTGCCGCACGCACTCAAAAGGCCGGCTGTGATGGGGCGGCCGAAGGGCCTGAGGATGCCTCCCGAGGCTGCCTGATAATCTAGGCCGAACTGGGATCCATCTCCCCAGGCCCTCGATTTGCTCTCATCCCTACGGCATCCCTTGGCCCCAGGTGCACTGTGACCATATTGCTAGGTATGTTCGTAACTGACCTGGAGAGAGGAGCCTGGGACCCGAAGATATGTGGCGGACAGAGAATGTGTCATGATTGGTGACTGTACAGCTGCTCGGCAAAACCTACTGGATGCTGGCGTCTACGCTCGGCGGGGCTGCTTCCCATGCATGATGTGCTATCTGGATGGCAGCTACTCGACCTATTCTCCCTACTTCCCACCTGACCTGGACACTGAGCCTAAACATGGCTGTAAATCCTTTTTGACACGGGGGGATTTTACAGCTACTGCACAGGCATGCAGTAGCCACATATGCTGTGATTGTGCATCTGAACATTATCCGCATCCACTGTGATTGTCTAGTGCCTGCCAGAAAGTAGAGTATATAGATCCCTGGCTCTTGTCACACGGGTAAGATTTTGTGCTGATTAAAGCTATAGCAGGATCCTGAGCGCTACTTCAGCACACAATGGGTAAAGGTGACCCAAAGCAGGGCAAACTGTCCTTTGATATGAGATGAACCCCATGTCGCACAAATCCTATGCTTGATGATGACAGGGCATCAAATTTGGATATATCAGGCTCCAATGATGTCACAGCTGGCATGTTATTAGAATTAAGGTCCAGCCTCCAGTCTATTGATGCTAAAATTGACTCTGTGGATCGTTTGACTGAATGGATAGATAAACAGCCTGACTGGATGGTGCAGAGCGCAGGATTTTGGACATCAAAGACGACTTAACAGGGACCAAAGTTAAACTAGCGAAGTTCGAGAAACTGACCCTTGCCGTAGCAGTGAAAAATGAAGATTTGGGGGTGCTGTTAAGGCGTAATAATGGGTAAATTTTGGGGGTTGCGGAGTTTACTAACACAGGCAAGATGGATGCCTATGTGGAAAAACTTCTTTCAGTCATTTTTGGGCGCAATAACCTATAACCTCTCCAACATATTCCTAAACTATGAACAAAGATAATGTATTACCTGTCTCCACTTCGCGCCTCGAAACGGTAGTAACTAAATCTCACATCAAATCGATGCTTCTTAACTGCAGGTCAGGGGTTAAACATGCTGCCGATATTGCCGACCTCATACTTGCACATAAACTGGACCTATTGATCCGAACTGAAACTTGGGTCAATGACTCCTCACCAATTCTGGACATCTTAGTTCCCCCTGATTATGACATCATCAGACTGGCTAGGCCGGTTAAAGTTGGGGGCGGCATACCATGCATCTTTCGCTCCACTCTTACACTGAGACACACATAGACTGCTCCATTGCCTCATTGTGAACACCTGAGCATCGAAATCTTTAACGATGACAAAATAGTCTGTACATTCTACACGATCTATCACCCCCCAGGTGATCATCTTCTTTTTGTCTAGCAATTAATAAAGACCATTTCCTCCAACTCTGAGCAACACCATAACCATATGGAACGACGTAGATGATCCTCTACTGTGCACTTTCAAGGCTTTCCTCTTAGACCTAAACTTCACCCAATCCTGCGACAGACCTACCCACAAAAAAGGCGCTACCCTTGATTTAATCATTGCCAAAGAAAACGTTATACAACTGGATGACATATCACCTTGTGACTGATCAGACCACTACCTTATCTCTTTTCTCATCATGGAAAGGGTGATGATCAGACAGGGACAACCTTGTAAAATCAAACATTGGGCAAGAGATCTGAGGAACACCAACGCTAATGATCTCACCTACATCAGCAATAACCTACTTCCTCCGCCCCCTAATATGTCATATCTGGATGACCTTACTGAGCTTTACATCTCCTCCATGACGAATCTGCCTGAGGAAATTGCTCCAAAACAGCTCAAAAGGATTCCCAACAAGCACTCCAATCTCTGGTTTAACTGCTCTCTTAACGAGGAAAGACGCAAACTAAAGGTGGCAGAGAAATCATGGGGGAACTCTCCTTCCACTACAAACCTCAAGCAGTTGAGGATGACCAGAAGTGCGTACAACAATCACATCTGTTGCGCCAAAGCCAATCACTTTAAATCACAGCTAGACAGTGGCAAAAACAGACTGAAAAACTCTTTGAAATTGTCAAAAACAAGCAAACCACTCAACTAACCTGCACTCTACCCTTAAGGACTCATTCCCTAGCGATGAGGAGTTCTCTACACACTTCAGAGAAAAGACAAGAAAATTTGAACTAGAACTGCAACTCACCTTACCAAATACACATTTTCAGACCCAGCCCACTTCCTCTCCATTGTTGCCCATGGTACGTTCCCCTCGTTCTGGCTATATGGAATATACTCCAAAAAACAATGCATCGTGCGCTGCTCCTTACTACCAGGTGAGACTGAACTTATTCAAAAACGGTAACTTAACTTAAACCTTCAAATCATTTCAATGATCCACTGCCTGCCATGTGCTTCAAAGAGCTTAGATCTTCCGTGCTTCCACTCAGTCTAAGATAGTCTAGGAATCACTCACGCAGGGCTTGATTCCTGACCGCTTCAAAATAGGTCAAGGTACCCCCATCGCTAAGAAACCTAATGTAATCTTATCTGATCCTAACAACTTCCGCCCTATTTCTAATAAGATGACTTTAACCAAACTGCTAGAAAAGTGAATTCACACACAACTCTGTAACCATATAGAACAGTTTTAACTCATGGACCAATTCCAATCGGGTTTTAGATCTGGTCATAGTACTGAAACTGACTTAACACACATTGTCAATGACGCCTTGAGGTTACTTGACCAAAACGAACCCTGCTTATTTCTACTTCTTGATCTCTCCTCGGCATTCGACACAGTCAAACGTGACAACTTAATTTATCTCCTCAAAAAAATGATGGGGTTATCAGGCCCAGTTTTAGCTTGATTTGCCTCATTCGTACATAACCGAACGCAAAGAAGCAAAGTCAACCATTCCCTGTCTAACAGTACACCAGTATCAATTGGAGTGCCTCAAGGATCTGCACTCTCGCCCACGCTTTTCAACTTATTCATGGAACCCCTCGCTGAAATTCTGAACTGCTCTAACATACAATGTCTCTTTCCTGTAGGCGATGGGGGCACAACAATCAAGCGCACTGGTGAGCAATTCAAAGTCTTATTTTGCAAATCACGAAGTCCTATATAAATGACGCTTCACTCTCCCAGGTCCCGCCGCCAAAGACCCAGTCCTCAAAAATGAATTCTACAAATGGAAAGAAGCGTCAATGTATCCGCTATGGTATCCAATCAATTATTGTGTTTCATATGTGTTTTCCATTTATTAATTCAAAGGAAAATCATAGCTCCAAAATATAACAGTATCCAATTGTCAGCCAAATATAACAATATCCAATCGTCAGCCTATGCGTTTCGTCCTCACTTGGACGTCATCAGGGCAACAGCCCCTTTGTGTCTGCCTATTTACAATCTAATTTCCATATATTATCCCCATAAAGAAGTTCCATTAATGGTTTTTTGGATGGAAAACATCATGTGGTATCAGCACCCTCCTTATTGCTACCACATCAATCCTCATCAATTTCTCTCATGTACTATATACACTGTTATTGCCAAGCACCATGAAATTATATTTAAACTTATGGCAAAAATTAATCATACATAAATCTCTTAAATTCTTATTCATCATTAACTCCCCAACAGCCATACTTTCTGCTAAATTTCTTTAGTCGCCTTTTGGAACATACCTCCAATGTATCTCCTAAGCGTTTATCCTTACACTTCTTCAGCTCTTCATTAGCTCTACCCATACAAGTGGAAAAGGTTGTCCTGAACATAAAAAAATATATATGTATGCTTAAAACCAATTTATAAAGCCCTATTCGCTTGGGGAAATTATTTTTGATAAATCTCATTTTTATATTTAACTTTTTACATACCCCCAAACAGAGACATAATGAGAAAACGGAATCCTTTTTCTAATATATTATCCAATTATGTAACAAGAGAACACAAAATACTTATTGTTCTCTTGATTATTAGTCACCAGGCTCTATAGATCTATTGCTCAAAAGCCCCAGTCAGGCAAAGCTCCCCCATATCACCTCCTGGTTCTCACCTCTTGCCAGAGTGTCTTATACTCTGGTCTTCCTTCCACGGCCTGGCCTGATAAATCCTGCCGTAGAATTGACCGTCTAGAATACCTGTATTTCAATGTAGCAAATCACCAATAGGAAGTCGCTATTTCAAGCCTCTGAATTAGCATTGCTACAACTGCGGTTCCATCTCAGGTCCTCACAGTACTTGACCAATCACCTTTCACGAGCCAATGGTACTATTGTTTGAGCCAATCGCCCATCAGTTTTATTTTTATGACAGTTTTCCCTCTGGTCCTCACTTATTCAGACCAATCATGAGTCAAATATACTCCTTCCCTACCTCCCATGTGTCTATGTGTCAGGACTTCTGCCTGACGTTGGGCGGTAATTCTATTCACCGCCAAGCGCGCTCAGGAATTACGATGCGTGACCTGCCTGGAGGCGGGCGTTTTTATCACATGACTATCACTTCCTGTCCCTTACGCGTACCATGTAAAGGTTTGCATTGAGTATGGACAATGTCGATCACCCATAAATATTTTTTTAATAAATGTCTAAGCTTTCATTAACTCATTCTAATTATATTTAAATTCCTTAATCCCCAGTAATTGATTTGACACTACCCGACCTATCCAGAATTGTGGGTGATGACATTACAAATGGTCACAGTTATACAGGCATCTAAACGGTGGCATCTAAGCACTTTTAATATGGTAGCTAAATAATCATTCATTTATTGTGATTAAATTTAAATTAGTCGCTTTACAATTATTAATACGATCCTGCCTGACCTGTTTGCGATTTTACATGATGACATTTTACTTAATCTCAGTTGAGTACAGGTTCTATATTACGGTTTGCAGTAACCAAATGGATATGTTCTAATAATAGCTATTAACGCAAATATCAATGTACCATCTCAAGTAAATAACAAAAAATGTATATACCTCCAACATGTTGTCAAACGACTTGCGCTAGATGCAGACCTATTGCTCACAGTAGTATGTTTTCACAAGATGTAAATCTGTTACAAAAAATTGTGTAACTCATTATCACTATTTAAACCCTGATCAACCGTTCTACATTTACTAATCCATCTAGCTTCCTGTTGCCTTATTTTTAGTTCCCAATCACCCCCTCTCACATTTGGAATAATCCTCTGTATTCCGTGAAATTTGATATTCCTTCTCATAGGGTGGTTGTCTCTAATATGTTGAAAAATTGGCGATCTAATGTCCTTATTCACAATCGCTCTTATATGCTCTTGTATCCTTAACTTTAAAATTCTTTTTGTGCTGCCTATATAGATTTTAGAACATTCACATTGCAGTACGTAAATCACCCCACAACTGCTCTAACATACAATATCACATGTATGCCAACGATACTCAACTATACTTGAAAATCTCTTCACCGGATGATATCAAAACTCCTAACTCTGCTCTTTTGAAATCTCTACACTGGCTAACTCACAATCACCTGATGCAAAATATGCTTATGACGGAATTCCTCCTGATTGCTCCCCAAAATCACTCTGCTCTATTCAACATTGGCTCAAAATACTAACAGCACTCAACTGCGCTCCTCGCATTGTGGACTCGACTAAATCATTAGGCTTGACTTTGGACAAACACCTAAATTTGCTAGACCATATTAGTGTAACCCTCAGAGGGGCCAATCACCAATTCACCACATTAAGGAAACTCAAACCTTTCCTGCTGCCTGATGACATGCAGCTAGTAGTCCAATACATAACCATTTCCCACCTAGACTATGGAATTGTGACCCTGGCTGAGCTACTTATAGTCAATCTGCCCAGCAAAGGGCTACGCTGAACTCAGCCGCCAGACTCATAACGTGATCACATCAGATTTTTTTATTTTTTTTAAACATATTTTATTGAGAACCATGGCTGCATAATATAGTGACATTACTGATGCATCTGGCATTTTTCCTTTGTTGATTTTCCAGCTTATGCGTAATACATTTTCTGTCATGTTATACATTTCAGTTACAGATGTAGTTTGTCTGATGTCCGCACGGACAGGAAGGGATCGTTTGTATACATGAAAAACACTATGGCACCGAGTTCGGTAATACCAAGCAAGTTTATATTTAACCTAACTTTAACATTGATAACTTTTCCCCACCCACCCCCCACCCTCCTGGTCTGCCGTTTCAGACACATACAGTTGCCTATTAGGGTTATTAATATAACAATATTGGTCCTACTCTGCTTGCATTCGTTGGCATGTAATCTGACGTCTGTAAGGGTCTAGCCCCGTATTCGTAAGGTGACACATTAGGTTATTGCGTGGGATTGCCTTGTGTGGGTATTAGATCCAGCTGTTTAAAGTCTTCTAACATGATGTCCCACTCCATAGAGATAGGCTGTTTCCGCAACCCTCTTGCCTCTTCGCTTCTAAGGGCCGCGCTTTCTGCACTGCCCCACTGTACCATATCTTCCTGCCAAACAGACAATAACGGACATCTAGGGGATTTCCATCTCATAGTGATGGCCCTAACGGCTAGTATAAGAGCAAGGTCCAGGAATCGCTGTTGTACTTTCTGGGCTTTAGTGCGCCTACGGAGACCCATGAGGCACTCTAAGATACTGTCCTGAACTGTTGTGTGTAGCCTCTCCCAGGGAATGTCGAATACCATACCAATAATCTTGTATACGCGGGCAGGCCCACAGCATATGAATAAAATCTGCCTCATCCCCCTTGCATCGGGGGCAGCAGTGTTGGGCCTCCGGGAACATAAGATGTACTCTCTTTGGGGTTAAGTAGGATCTATGTAGGATCATTGTTTGAATAAATTTCAGTTTAACATTACGGGATACCCTCTTGGGATGTTCAAGCATGCTCGCCCAGGCTTTGTCGGTGAGTTCTGTGTCTGCATCCTCCGCCCACTTTGTTCTAAGAGTTGTGAGTGTGATTGCAGCATGTGCCCTGATGCCAGTGTATAACCATTTGACTAGATGGCCTCCCTTCCCCATGTGGTATAGTAGATGTACCAAGACATGTTGTGGAGGTTCCGTGCGTTGTGGGGCCCATGTTTTCATGATATAATGTGATACTAATGCATGATCTAGATATAAAGGTTCAGGTGCTCCAGTGATCTGCACGAAGGTGTCGTGGTCAAGGAGGTTACCATCGCTAAAGAAAGCTCCAACATCCTCCACACCTGCCTCTGTCCAGGCGTGTATTCTAACCTTAGTAAGTCTGCCCCCAGGGGTGGGAATACCTAGTAACGGGATATTGGTCGAATAAGGGGTTGCTCCTGAGGTATACAGCAGAGCTTTCCTCCAGAATTGTAAAGCGGTCTTCAGCAGTGGGGGTCCCTCTGGGGGGATTTTGGCTATAGGCAGGAGCAGGGAATGTAGCGTGCCCCGGTCGATATCCCTTGGTGTATATCCAATTTCTTGTAGATTCCTCCCCGCTGTCCAGTAGGACAGCCACTGGAGTTGACAAGCGTAGTAGTATGCCCTGAATTCGGGGACCCCAGACCTCCCTTGTGGGATTCTAATTGTAGTTTTGGAGGCTCACTCTCCTGCGGCCCGCTTCCCAGATGAGTTCCACTAGGATAGTGTTCAGGAGCGGAATATTGAATGCGGGACCACTATGGGCAGGTTCACGAAAAAATATAATAACCGGGGAGCATCACCATCTTAGAGATGGCAATCCGTCCCATCACCGATAGGGGTAGGGATATCCAAAAGGCCACACTCAAGCGTAAGGCAGTGTTGACCTTCAGTAAGTTGCCCTCCTGTTGGTCCGCCTCTGACCTATATACCTGTATTCCTAGGTATTTAAATGTGGTGTGGGCTACCGGTAGAGTATAGGTGCCAAATTGTAACTCATCTGTGTGGGGTCCATCTTGAAAGTAAAAAGCATGCGATTTCCTCAGATTGATAACAAGGCCTGAGATCTTTCCAAAAGTGGAAAAAATAGTGGGGAGAGGTGCGGCTTCGGCAGACAAATCACGAAGGTAAAGGAGGATGTCATCTGCATATATGGAGGTGAGGTGGGCAGTGCCATCAATGGGTATGCCTAGTTGCTCAGCGGACTGTCTCAGGGCTATTGCTAAGGGACATCACACCAGATTTAACTCAACTAAATTGTCTCTCTCTCGAAGCTAGTATCCGGTTCAAGATAGCCTGCCTGACACACAAAGCGCTTCATTACAACGCTCCAACTTACCTGGCAAAAAAAGTCGAACTATCAGGTCTGAACCGGACCCTAAGAGGCTCTAGCACTCTATTATTGAAACCACAAAAATTCAAGAAGAAAACTTACAACCGTGCCTTCTCCGGTCTTGCTCCGAGAATTTAAAATGCTCTTCCTCCCAAAATCAGAGCTTACCCTTCGACCGCCACATTAAAAAAACAAGTCAAAGTTCTATTCCTGAAAAACTTCCTGCAACTATAGACTTGAAGTCACCAAACTAAATTTTGCTTCATGTATACAGCATGAATCTACCTTTCAACTATGTAATGCTTTGATTATTTATACTTAATATGATCAGCCTATGTTTGTTTAACTTCCTTTATGCGTTTGCCTATATGCACAGCGCTCTGATACCCTATCGGGTCTTGTTTGCGCTTTATAAAACTTTACAAATAAAATAAATACATAAATTCCTAATTAAACAAGCACACCGTTCACTGGCACTGCGGCCACCTCGGATCTCGCCGCAGAGTATCGTGCTGCAATTGAATTTCCGTGATTGTGATACTATCCTGCAACTCGCCCAGAAATAGGGCCATTACATCACCAGGGTTCTGTAGTATGTATTTTCCCTGATTTTACAGCAGCAGTGCAGAAAGCGCTCTTAAGATTTCCAGATGTAAGGCATATGCTGCATGGGTGCAAAATTAAATATGCAATGACGTACCCGGCTCAGTTAAAATTAGATCTGGAAGGAAACTCATACCTGTTCTTGACGGCTAATGATGCTGCTAAATTCTAAAAGTCACTCCTGAGTCCTAGAGGTTTACCGAATCAATCGTCCGTATCTCCAACTCGATCTACACTCCGCAGATCTGAACCCAATGAACAATCCTCTTCGTTCCTTTGTGCTGGTGGGTTGCAAGTAGCAGCAGCCTCCTTTTAAAACATTTTTTTTTGTATTAGATCGAAGCCTACCATGCAACGCAGCTGTCTGGTCGAAAAAGACCTATTGTCAGCTTACCAAAATGTTACAGTGGACTTAAAGCCCACCCACTGCTTATCATTGGTTGGCTTTATTGTCAATCGTGTTTGCCTGCTTCTTATTTGATAGATTTCCTTGTCATCATGTTCCATTTTGTGTTTGTCACTCCCCTGGAGCATAGAATTCTTACCATCCTTTTGATTGGCTGCCTTGTATCCATTGTTCACTTTTTGGGAACTACATTTTTCTTTTTGGTTGAACACTCCATGAGAGTCCGTGGGTTTTCCAGCTCACAGCACTCCTGTGCCCTACACTCTCCATTTTGCTATCGACTATTTCTTCGATTTTCACAGCTTCTCCTCTCAGATTATCATTGCGGAGTGGCATTTCATCTCCGAGTTATTTACTTAATTTATGGAGACTCTCCCTGCCAGCTGGTGAAGAGTAAGTAGCACTGTTCACAACAGCAGAACAAGCTCCCTGTGTACCATTAAACGCTTTTACAGCTGCTCAGCACTAAGGTTTCAATAACAAATTTGCACCAGTGCTTCACGCTGATTATTGTTGCCCATTTGACCACTTTTGTCTCATCTGCTAACATTTTCTTTCTCTTGTTGTGCTCAAAAAAATCCCCTTGCCCAGTCTCATGCTATTAAAGCGGTGTTTTTTTGTGCTCAGTAATTTTATTTGTACTCTTGGACCTGCGAGCCCTCTGAGCTGGATTCAGGAGTGTGCAGCCGCTTACCCACTTAGAATAAACATAAAAAGACATGTTTGCTCCCTGAGCCGCGACGTTTCAAGGCATGGGCAAAGTGGGCTTTGGCCCCAGGCCCCAGCTTTTCAGGGTGGCCTTGATAGAGCCAGCTCTGTTTTGCAGAGAGTCTTGCCCTAATGACCTTGAATAAGTTTTTAACAGATTGTTTCAAATACCGTTTTCCCTTAATTTTCTTTTAATGTGGGAGATGTGTGTGAGTCTATTAAAGAGATTTTGCAGCAAAATGTTTGTTTCATGCTACATCCATAAAAAAGTTTATTTTAGATCAAAACAGGACGTCATATATTCATATGTCACAGAGATTATTTGCAATATTATTAGTGAGCTGCTGCTGTTACAATATTGAAAACATGTCGCTATCCTAAATATTAGATGTAGACACGTTTAGAATTTGGATCAGTATGCCTGGGCACTGTCAGTGACATGGCCAAAGAGGGCATAAAAGAGCTGAAATTGGATCATAAATTCAAAGCTATTTGAAAAGGGGTCCCCAAAATACATTTGGCCCAGGGCCCCCGAAATCCTTAAAATGTCCTGTCGCTGAGGCGTGGAGTCTGCAGACAGGCGTTGCATATTAGTGTTAACTGCCAAGAGTTTCTCCACAGAGGTCTTTTGTGGAGAGCCAGAAGCAGTGAAATGACTGGCAACACCAAAGCCTCGTCAGGCGTTTGCTATGTAAATACAATTACAAGTGCAGGAGCATTTTTAAGCAAGCATTTTCCATGCAATAAGTCTCACATTTGTGATAGTTTACGCTATTGGCATTGTAAATTACAATGCCTTTTATTTGTGTTTTTAAAACCAATACACATATAAAAGGCATTGTTATTTATAATGCCAATAGCTCAAACTCTCGCAAATGCGTGACCAATTTAATGGTGACCGTGCCCCTTTCTTTAGATGCCGCTCGCCGTATTCAGGTTACAGTGAGCAGCGTCTAAAGATAGGGGTGCGGCGAATATTAAAGTGAAAGCACGGTATGGGGGCGCTTTGACCCAAAAATAAAACATAAATAAACAAAGGTTCTGTAGCCCGGCCGCTAAAGTTAAAGCGGATCGCGTTGGAAAATTAAATAAATGAAAAAGAAGGTTCGCTATACTTATAGCGTACCGCGCTGCAAATCAAGTTAATAAATAAGCGCATCCGCTATAGTTAAAGCGGACAACGCTGCAAATGAAATACATGAAAAAAAGGCGGACGCTATGATTAAAGCGGACCCGCAGCCATAACTATTAAAAATATAAAAGCAGGCGGTGTGCTGCCTTGTAGGAAAGCACGTCGTGGGTAATTAAAGAATTATTAAAGAAAATAGTGCTCACAGACTAGATAAAGCAGACCGTGTAACAACACAAGTAAAAAGTCCTGTGCTTATGGGAGGTTTCAAATGCAGACAAGGCGGTGTCAAGGAGGGACTCCTAAGCCTCTTTATCAGTCAAAAGCAAAGATTTCGAAAGGACAGTAACAGGAGCCAATTTGAAATGATGGGCGGGAAATTGGCGGAGCTTCTAATCCATAGCTCAATACAGCATGCCTCGCAGGAGCAGCGCATGCGCTGCCCAGACTCGACCTAAAAATAATTTCTAAAAGCTTCTGAAGCTCGGTAGTATTATAACAGTCTTGTGTGAATGTACGTTGTCAGACACGCACATTCACAGATCCTGTATGTTCCCAGGCCACTTTTTATCACGAGGTTTTATCAACCCCACAGCCAGCAAGATTTATGGCTCAACACGTGGTTGGTGCTGGCTTTCCTTTACAGTCTTTAATTCTCAAGAATTAATCCAGTGTGCCTCTTTTAGCGCCCCCCAACCTTGATGCTGCTTGTTACTGCCCTCAAAGATTGCTTCATCTTGTAGTAAGAAGTGCATTTTTCTTATCAATACAAAAAAATCTAATTCCAGGCAATGAATGTGCAATCCTTCTTGCTTCTTACAGTCAATAAGATTGCAAACCCTGATGAATATATTGACTATAAAATAAATTGGAAATTTGTTTATTTTGAATCTGTCTGTCAATGTATTTTCATAATCGTGTTTCACTGTGCGAACACCCAATCACAGTTAGTGCAGCCTACTTCAGTCCCTATTTTATGTTAAGGATGTGACCTAAAGGTACAATTAGGAGCATGTTTGCTTTTGTGCTTTAAGTACGCATCATGTATGTCTTTAAGCTGATGCCTGCTGAAACTTCATGGGCCTATGTAGCATGGATAGAATCCTGCCATAGACAAGTCTCTCTTGTACACAGGCAGATTATACTGGGGCACTGCACACTTCTTTAAATCAAGCAGGATGTCATTTACCTTGTTTTTTTTTGTTTTTTAAACAAATGTTATTCATTTTCTACAATTACAACACAGAAAAATAATTACCTCTATATAGCAGGACTACGGATATGCACATAAGAGCGATCCAATTTGGCACTTTTACATAATGTTTTGTCCTTTTGCGGTATTTACAGACGTATAGTGGTTAGAACATGGCTATTCTGACCATGTCCAAGCATACCATAACAATCCTCCCTGCTAGTACATCACTAGTACTGCCCTGCTGGATGAAAATAAAACAAATATTTAACATTTTAAACTTCCTACCCCATGTCATTTATCTTGTTAATGTGCAGTTCATGAATAATATACATAAACTGTTCTAGCCAATTAAAATATGAGCTGCACCAACTCACAAAAAAATGACATGCTAGCTAGTTAAAAAAAACACATGAGGGTGCCAACCAAGCGGCTGGGGTAGCTCAGTGAGCTGATGGATCAGCTCTTACAAAATGTGGTGTTATGGAGGTCCTGAATTTAAGCCCAGCAATACAGGCTCAGTCTTCCATCCATCAGAAGTCCGTAAATTGAGCACCATAAATTGGGTAATGGTAAATTCTGTTATTTAAGTTTAGAACTTACTAAAAGCCTGTGCACACGTCTACATATAGCTGTTGAGTATTTACTCTGTGTCATACGTTACCACAAACGGACATTCAATGTACAAACATGTATTAGAAATTACAATGAACAATCAGGAGTTTTTGTGTTCTTCTTTAATCCTGAACGATTGCCCAGCCAACACGTGTTTCGTCTGGGGAAGTACCCCGAGACTTCTTCAGGCGTTTATGGCAATGAGAGGGAGATCAAAATCTCTCTGCCGGTTGTACTTCCGTCCCGGCTGGCTATTAAAAGTAGTTATTTCTTAGCGGATCGGAGGGGTCCGAAATCCGGACCACGGTGGAGTAGATGTAGGGGTTTCACTCTTAACCGATTATACTTCCGTCCCGGTTCCAGGAAAGAGGTAAGTATATAGACCAGGTCAGTCCAGCAGGTGCATCGAGGGGTGGAGCCCGGAGTAAGGGCTTCACTGGCGAGTGTGTGGCTTGAATCAGCGCGGAGTGAAGGAGCCAAAATAAGGCAGTTCGTCAATGTCGGGTCCGCATTTTAGGGCGAAATCCGGCCAATATGGAGCACTTGAGCAGCGTGTGCGCTGATCTGTTGAGAACGGTCGCAGCGTCTGGGACCCGACATTGACGACCTGCCTTATTTTGGCTCCTTCACTCCGCGCTGATTCGAGCCACACACTCGCCAGTGAAGCCCTTACTCCGGGCTCCACCCCTCGATGCACCTGCTGGACCATACCTGGTCTATATACTTACCTCTTCCCTGGAACCGGGACGGAAGTATAACCGGTTAAGAGTGAAACCCCTACATCTACTCCACCGTGGTCCCTATTTCGGACCCCTCCGATCCGCTAAGAAATACTTACTTTTAATAGCCAGCCGGGACGGGAGTACAACCAGCAGAGAGATTTTGATCTCCTTCTCATTGCCATAAAGCCCTGAAGAAGTCTCGGGGTACTTCCCCAGACGAAACACGTGTGGGCTGGGCAATGGTTCAGGATTAAAGAAGAACACAAAAACTCCTGATTGTTCATTGTAATTTCTAATACATGTTTGTACATTGAATGTCCGTTTGTGGTAACGTATGACACAGAGTAAATACTCGACAGCTATATGTAGACGTGTGCACAGGCCTTTAGTAATTTTGTGAGACCTTTGGTCTGAAACTCAGGGGGTTCAGGGTCTGCTCCCTCCTGTTGGCACCGTCCCACGAAAACGATAGCCAGATTTACGTACACTCGTTGTAGGCGCCAAATTCCTACTACACACTTACAAAACCCTGTCCTTTGTTCAAAGTTTAGAACTTATTGAAGGGTGGTGTGAACCACTATATAAAATTAATTTATTACTCCTGAGATTCTGTATAAAATAAAGTCTCTAATTTCCTTATTACAGTCAAGTTGTGACGTCTTTAGTTACATGTAATATAGCAATGACACAGTTGCTCTACTGTAATAACTTATTACAGTTGAGCTGTGATATCTTTTAAATTTAGAAATACTTTATTTCAGCCATAGGCCATAAAAGTTACTTGGTAAAAACAGATATTAAAATACAATGCATTGCCATCATGGCTACACTGTACATTGCTCTTAATAGTCTTCTACACAGAAAGGTATTACATGCAGTAGTACTCTATTTGCATAGCGGCTCAAGAAGGAAGGAATTGTGATACTACAGTTCGTGCTGCCAGCAGTGAAAATTAACAGCTGGGCTACTTCTTTCTTGAGACAATAAACTTAAAATCAAATGGCAACGGCGTCTTGTTTATATACACGTCTAGTGGCGCATGTACATGTATACATCATTATGCTAGGGCCGCCGCAAGGTCATGATGCATATGTGTGGATACTTGAACACACGTGTGTGTGTATTCATCATTACACTTAACTAGGTGTAGGTTTTGACATCAATGCTGTCGTGCAGACCTACTCCTAACCATATACATGGAGTGGGCTTTGGTTGCACCCTTTTCAACAATTGGCTTTCTTTAACTAGCTACTAGAGACTTTGAGAGCAATGTCTTGGATCAATTCAGTGGGGAATTCATCTCTCACCTACTGTTATTGGCTGTTTAGGTATATATATCCACCTACACTACAGTGTTGCATTGAACTGCAAGCACAAGATTCTGCTTGGTCCCTCTTCATTGTCTCACTCTAATGTTCTATTGTTGCATGTTAAACAAAAGCCTATTATTTTGCCAATGCTTATTGTATTTAATAAATGCTGTTCGGCATCAGCAAACACACATTGTTTTTCATTTTGCTGATGTGGATCAACATCGGCAAAAGCCGTTGGCATTGACAAATGTTCAGGTAACACCAATGAAAGGCAAAACCTATTAGCTTTGCCAACTCTTGTTGCTTAAGCACTCCACAAGTGCATGTGTTTTTTTTTCAGCTGTCTCCTTTGTACTCTTCTCCTTCCATGTCCCACCCACCGCTTCATGTTGCTCTGCCCTGTCTGTGTGCTACTCTCCAAGGGGAGGCAATTTTCACAAAACTGGTTGTGCCACAAAACTTAAAATCTGCTCAGTCAAATGTGGGGAAAGAGGGAAATTACACATTTTTAGGTTGAGCCAGTTCGTAAAAGACCTGTTTTCTGCTTACCAAAAACTGAAAGGGTGCTTACAGGCCACCCAGGTTTATTGGCATTCCCATTTGCTTGCCTCTTATTTACTGGCTTTCCTTGTTCAGCATCTCCATCTTGTATTGTCAATCCGCTGGAGCATAACCTCTTTACCATAACCTCTTTACCATCTCTTCGATTGGCTTGCTTCCATCCTTCCACAGCTCCCTTTTAGGGAACTACTTTTTTATTTTAACTTAAGTGTGCATGTGTTTTTCAGCTCTCTACTTCATGTCCTTTTCCCCACTAAATAGCTGCTACCAGCGCTCTGTGTTGCTGTGTCTCTTGTGTTTCAGGATGTAGTATGTGCTTCCCCACCACCAAATAACGTCCCTCTGTGCACTCCGTGTTGCTTTATCGCTTGTGTGCTTCTTTCTCCCTGCCCCATGTTGCTCTCCTTCACATGCTGCTTTTCCCCTCCCATTCTCAATTCCTGTTGCTTCTACCAGCTCTTCTGTTTTCCCCCATGTCCATAATATTTTAATCATTTATTTTTTATTTTGTTTTTGCAGGGAGGACCAGGCAGCAATTTTCTGCTGGCCGCTCCGCCTAAAAAAAGAAAGTGCATTTTTGCTACTTATTCATTTTTTATTTTATTTACTGATCCATCATGAATCAGTAAATAAAAAATAAATGGCACCTACGACATTTTGTAGGCTCACTATCCATTGATGCATGCTCACAGCCATCATCTTGCCTGCCCATGCCTTTTTGTGTGCTTTTAAAAAAATATTTCTCTTGGCCATACTGCACAGCAACTTACCGATGCAGTACAGCGTCGCCAAAAGGAAACACCTATTGGCTTTGCCAATGCTTGTGTTAAGATTTCTACTCATGTCCAACTCAGTATCGTTGATTAGCAAAAATCCGTCACAGCCTTGCATGCTTCCCATTTCCAGTGTACTCTGTGCGCTAGGCCACGGCAGGACATAACGCCCCCTGCATATCAGCCTCCGTTTCTTTCATGTTTCCACAGCACAACCTCCGACTGCAGCAGCAGCACTGCCACTTCATGCTCAGCTCCCTCCCCTGCACAGTGTGGCGATGTTGGAGCCACCTCCGCTCTTAAACGCTCTGCTTGGAAAAGGGTCAAGAGAAAACTAAAGAATAACACTTATTTAAAGAGAAGTTTCCCAAAAATATTTAAGTTTAAATGTAGATGTGCATAAATATCCTTAACGTCCCATCCTCTCGCTTTCTCCTGCTGCACTCGTAAACAGTTAATTGTTAATTACGTTTACATTTCGCTACTAGATTTGAATGTTTGCGAATCCGATATCCTTGAGCATGATAATAGTGGACAAGTTAATTTTAACTTCTGGTAATGCCTGTTTTTGAGCTTTAATGTGCAAACTCAAGGTCACATATAAGTACTTGCCACTCACTGCTGATTGAGTATTAAATGTTGATTGTATTATGTATTCCAGTTGGATATGCCTTGTGAACAGATTGTTGCCAATGTGGACGCACTTATCAAGGATGTCTGCCGCCACAAACCGCTCCAGCTTGGTAAATAAAGTTTCCATCTTTGTTGCATAAGCATATTTCTTTCTAAGAAATGTAAGCGACACCTCGGTTGTGAAAAGTGTTTTTCGTTGCACCTTAGTGGGGGATGCTTTTACTTTGTATAAATATATTTAAACTAGAGACATCCCGGAATTAAAAGTAAGTAGAGTCTTTTATGGATTATTTAATTCAGTTGGCAGGCATCATCAGTACGCTTTTAATAAACCTAAAAATCATAATAAATGAATGATGGGGCTCCCGGGATGCTTAAGTTTAGGCCCTCAATTGATAAAATACACACAGATGTCCTTCCTGGGACCCATTGCTCAAGCCATGCTATTGTACACCCTGCAAAATATGTCTTTCTGACAATGTTTATCGTAATCTGAACCGCTTTGTCGTATGTGTACATCCATTTATTAAACTTTTTTCCAATACTGTAACATGACCTTCAGTTAATTTAGCGCTTGGCATGATGTAACTAGAATACTCACAAAAAAACTCAATAAAATTGTTTAAATGGAATATCTATTGATAGAGTGCAAAGATGACTATTGTTTTTTGCACTTTGTGACCATTTGTGGAATTTTCCATCTCAAATCATTTGAAAGTCTAAAGTGACGAGAATAGACACAGGTTTTATAAACATCTATCTTCTACGCAGTTTAGGGTGCTAAAAGGTCATTTTGAGACAGAAGAAATTGAGGTAAAAAGGCCTGCAGAAGATTGACCTCCATTGTTGGTTTTGGCAATGACTACATAACCCTGGGTAGACATGCTATCCATCAGCCAAGGTAATTGCATTATACAAAACACTCTTCTACCTTTTCTAAAACTAAGGTCAATCAACCAATATTTTTTTTATTGTTTCAGCATTAAGCCATACAGTAGCACACATAAAAGTTTACATGTTCAATCTGACTTCTAGCTGCAGGTTACTTACCGTAGAATTATATACCCAGGCTTCAGACTGAATCCGGAAATGTTTTCATGAGCAGTACCCCTGTGCACCGGTAGGTGGCGTCGTTCAGCTCAGTGTGGCATCGTGCCACATCAAAAGTGACATGTGCTATACCTATATGGGTGCCACCCCAGCGCACTGATGTAAATTCTTTTCTTATCATTCCAGTAGCGCAGATCCGTAGAAGAGCTACTCCTTAGTCATTTTTAGACTAAACTGTTTTTTCAAAGTCTTTTTGAAGCTTTTTCTCCTTGTGTGGCAGGATGTCATCAAGGAAGCCCGGCTTTAAGCCCTGCGGTACCTGTCAATGATCGATGTCGGTGACAGACCTGCACCTTGTATGCCTGTAGTGCCTCGAGCATGACCACAACCTGAAGGCCTGCACAGGTTGCAGCAGCATGAACCCGAAGGCCTTGAAGGAGCTATCCCTCGAGCTCCTGGCAGCTCAGCGTGCGACACTGCGACGATCGAGGTCCCAGTCGAGAAGGTGGTCCCAGAACCGGTTGCTGTGTCTGGGATCCTCGTCGCATTCAGTCAGGTCATTCGGATAAGTCGCACCACCACAAGAAGAAGTTGAAGAGATCTTCGACTACCCCTCGTCTATCGGCGTCGAGATGAGGGAGCATCCACATTCGAGGCCTGGCTCCGTGTTTGAGCCTGCCCCTGGGCCGTCTCCACGCCTCCCCGAGACTTATATGAGGCCATGTGCCTCATATTTTGGCAGCCCATTCCCTCCAGAAAGCCTTTGAGCCTGAGTGTTCGGCAGGGGCCTCTTCTGGTTACACGCCGGCTGCTCCGGCGCTGGCGTCATTTGGTCCCTAACATCCATCCCTGGATCTGGACTGACGTCAGTCATGCCACTTCAGCCTTCCCCGGCGCCAGTCACGATCTCGACACTCCTGGCGACGGTGAGCTGTCCTCATTCTAATCCCAAAGTCCAACACGGAGCCGGAGGGAGGTCATTGGACGCCAACTCCAACGCCGACTGGAGCCATGTCTTCCAGGCCGAAGCCTGAGTCCTATTCTTATGGGCTTGGACTTGGTGAGGAATAGCAGGGGTCACTGGGCCCTGATGAATACCAAGTTATGACACATTGGACTGGTGTGAGGATCTGGGTGAAGCCAGTGGACTGGATACTTCTCCAGATACTGGCATCCTTTCTCTCCCTACCGTGGCTACGGAGGAGGGAGCTTCCTTTGCACTGGTGGTGAGGAGGGCGGCTGAGGTCCTGGACCTCAGCTTGCCCTTGGTGGCAGTCAAGTCAAAGGTCTTGACAGAAGTGCTTCAGCTGGGAGTGTCCTCATCATAACCTGTTCTCCCTTTTAATGAGGCACTTACTGACGTTCTGCTTCGGACTTGGTCCAAGCCCAGCACAGAGGCTCCTGTGAACAGGACGATTGCCTGCCGCCATGCCCAGCTCAGGGGACCCAAACTTCCTCACACAACACTGCACCCCAGAGACCTTTGTGGTCCAAGCCTCCACCTCCCATGTAAATCCTGGTGCATTCCCAACTGCACCACCGGGTCGGTAATCCAGGGGCTGGATACCTTAGGGAAGATGATGTTTTCTTCCACCAGTCTGGCACTGCTGTCTGTGAACACTGAGTGCCTTTTGGGCCGATATTCCCAAGCTTTGTCGGATAAAGTTGCGCAGGTGCTTCCAACGGTCCCGGAGGAGGCTTAGGCTGCTGCGCCTCATGGCCTCCTTTATCCTGCTTGTGACACATGCCTGCTGGCATATGCAGGCTCTGCAGTGGGACCTGAAGTTCCAGTGGGTGCAGCATCAGGGGAATTTCTCCTACATGGTCCAGATCTCGGAGGGAACTGCAGAATACCTGTAGTGGTGGCTTATGAACTGAGATTGGGTCAGCGGCAGACCCGTCTCCCTTCCCCAATCAGATCTGACGATGGTGCTAGATGAGTCACTCCTAGGATGGGGCGGCCACCTGTGAGAGGTGGAGATTAGAGGACTCTGGTCTCTGGTGGAATCTAGTTACCACATCAACCTGTTGGAGCGCCGACCTATCTGATTGGCATTGAAAGCCCTTCTACCCTCCTTCAATGGAATGCTAGTGTAAGTGTTAATTGACAACACCACCACAATGTGGTACTGAAACAAACAAGGTGGGGTGGGGATGTGGACCCTTTGTAAGGAGGTTCTGCACCTCTGGACATGGCTGGAACGTCAGGGCATTTTCCGGGTAGTTCAACATCTGGCGGGTTCTCTGAGCGCCAGAGCTGACAAACTCAGCCAAAAATGCCTAGCGAATTATGAATGGGGTCTCCATCTGAAGATGGTGTATGGTCTCTTTCAGCAGTGAGGGGAGTCTTGGTTATATCTGTTCGCCCCCTCTGAGAACACGCAATGTCAGCAGTTCTGCGTGCTGGAGTTTCCAAGGCGGCTCTTGCGCGGAAAAACTTTGTCTCGAGTGAAGCTCCGGCCTCCTATACGCTTTTCTGCCCATACCACTCCTGCCCAGAGTTCTCAAGAAGATCAGGAACGACTAGGGCTAAGTCATGCCTGTTGCTCCGGCCTGGGCGCGGAGAGTTTGGTATCCCGAGCTGTTGAGCATGGTCATTGATTCTCCAATCAGGCTGCCCCTTCAGGAGGATCTTCTGTCGCAGCAGCAGGGGAGGGTCCTCCACCCGAACTTGTCTACTCTTCGCCTTCTTTCGTGGCGATTGAGCGGCAACAGTTGACAGCTTTCGACCTTCCTCCCGAAGCTTGAAACGCTATCTTGGCAGTCAGGCATCCCTCCACCAACACGGTATACACCTGCAGTTTGGGAAAAATTGTGGCATGGTGTACAGAAAGACAGATCGATCCCCTTTCTGTCCTCCTTTCTCAAGTTCTCCTGATCTTTTCTCTTGTACAGCAGGGCTCAACTCTGGGCACTCTCAAGGGCTATCTCTCTGCTAGTTCTGCTTTTTTGATGTTGCCTGACCAGCCATCCCTTTCCAAATCCCCTATTTATAATGGGTTCTTGAAAGGTTTGCAACATTGGTTTCCACCTTCTCTTTTCATTATGCCCCTGTGGTACCTCAATCTCGTTCTCACTTTTCTTATGTGTGCTCCTTTTGAGCCTTCGCACAATTGTCCACTCAGGCCCATTACCATCAAAACGGCTTTTCTTGTGGCTATAACATCTGCCCGAAGGGTCTGTGAGCTTCAGGCTTTATCATCCAATCCTCCCTTCCTCAACGTCTACCTTGACAAACTGGTTCGTCGTACGAGAGCTTTCTTTCTCCCGAAAGTGGTCACGTAGGCCAGTCCATCACTCTGCCTACTTTCCACTGCATTCCCCCAAGGAAGAGGAGTAACTCTACTGGCTGGAACCAGAAAGAGTGTTGTCGTTCTATCTTGACCGTGCACCAGAGTTCCGGGTGGATGACCAACTCTTCGTCTGGTATGTCGGAGAGAAGAAAGTACGGGCTGTGCAGAAGCAGACCATCTCCATAGGGATCGTGCTCTGTATCAAGATTAGCTACACATTGGCTAAGAAGCAACTCCCTGATGGTTTGAATTCTCACTCCACCAGAGCGAAAGCTACAACCACTGTGTTAGTATGCGGTGTTCCAGTCCTGGACATCTGCCAACCAGTAATGTGGGCCTCCTTGCAAACGTTCACAAAGCACTACTGCCTGGCCAGTCAGTTATGTCGAGATGGGCATTTTGCTTGTTCGGTCCTGCAGGACTTCATTGTATGAAATTGGTCCGGGGATGGTATTTCTTGGGTATCTAGTCTAAGGTAAGGAATCTATGGCTAGAAGCTTCTATCAGATGAACAAGGAACTTGCATTTGGTTACGCCTTGTCTGGTAGAGACTTATCTAGCCGCAGATTCCTTACCGACCCACCCATCCTCTCCGCAAAATAATTTCTAGGGACATCACTGTTCCCCTTTCAGGGCCTTAGTTTTCCACACTGGTCCGTGTTCTTCATGGTTTGGCGCTCCTGATGTAGAAAGTCGCGAAAAGAAACTGACGTCAGGACGCTGGGGTGGTGCCTATATAGGCACCGTGCATATCCCTTCTGGCAAGGATGACGCTGAGCTAAGGGATGCCACCTACCGGCACGCAGGGGTATTGCTCACAAAATAATTTCCATATCCAGTCTGAAGCCTGGGGATATTTCTAAGGTAAGGAATCTGTGGCTAGATAGTCTCTACCAGATAAGGCATTAACGAAGGTAAGTACATCTATAATACCTTTACATATAATTTCAATTAGAAACTTTATTAAAATTAGTGTCAACCTACCTCTATGTACATTATGTAGCGTTTCCACATTATATTACTAAATGTTACTAAAATATCGTCATCTAACTTTACATACACCTTCCCTCAAGTAACATATGCCCTTTTACCCTGGTTACAGGACATGTATACAATCAATAGGATGTTTAAAAGCTGTAAAGTGCAAGTGCAAAATAAATTACAAATCAGATCTCAATATTTATAGTAAGAATCTAAAATGTTGGCACCCTTATGATAATTAATGGCAGTACACATCCTGCTGCATTAAAGTAGCAAACTGTAGATACTGATAGGTACAGATTAATACCTATCAACCAGATTCACAAATTAATCTCGCAACTCCCAAGAGTTATTTTGGGTTACTTTGAGACTGGTTAAACGCCTCTCTTACACATGGCCAGGCTGTCCAAAGATATGAAGCTATAGAATTAAAAATAAGTTATTCATCCGTTATAAGACAGAAGGGTAGGACAGTAGTAATGGAGCCAGCATCATAGTTCCTAAATAAGGGCAGCACACATCTTTTACGGGAGTTGCTGATTCTGTGCAAAAGAGCAAAAAGTATAGAATATTATCCTTTCCCCCATTAATGCAATCACAATATTCGCTTCCTCTCTGAAGTCTTTAACATCTACGAGATAATCCCTAGTAGGAAAGATTCTGAACTCTACATGCTAAATGCAAAAGTTCTTTATTAAAAATTCCCACTTAATCCCGGAGATGATCCTAGTACCATGACTTTAGTCTTACTGCTGTTGATGGTAAGGGTCCTCTTATTGCAGTAATCAGTAAAGCTGTTTACCACTATGCAATGAGTTCTCTGTTTGGTCCAATAGAAGCGCATTGTGTGCAAAAAGGAGAACCAGAATTTTCTGGCCAGCTATTATAGGGACATCAATAGGATTTTCCAGTAGGTTGTCAACTACATAATTTAGGAGAAGAGGAAAAGGCTAAAAAGTAGAGGCGCAAGCACACAAACCTGTCGGACACCTTTTTCTACTGGGAATGCTTCACTACATTTGCCAGCTGGCTCATACCTAACCTTAGCCTTATTACCAGTATGAAGGGCCATTATTACTCACAGAATTGAGCCCTCTATTCCATCAATAGCCAGCGTTTCCCATAGCCTTGTTCGATCTAGGAGGTCAAATGCTGAGTTCAGGTCAGTAAATGTTAGGTACAATATTGCTGTTTTATTACAGTATATTTATGGCATATCATATATCACCATATAGATTGATCAATTGTTCCCACAATAAACCTGAAGCCACCCTGTATATCAGTTAAAATATGTTCCTTATCTACCCAGTGTTGGAGTTGAGTTAGGATAACTTTCCCAAGGATTTTAACTGTGCCACCTAAAAGAGAAATTGTACAGTATTTGGAAGGAGAACTATGGCTCTCTTTCTTGTAGATAGGTACAAGAACTGTTGATCGCCATGATTGGGGGATATTATTGCTAGCTATGGAGGCATTAAATTCCTTGGTAAGTACCCTAGCCCACATGTGCAGATCTTCCTGTAAGAGATCCGTAGGCACCAGGTCCGGGCCTGTGGCTTTACATTTTTTCATACTTTCCAGTGCCGTTTCCACTTCTGGTACTAAAATACAATGTTTAGGGGTTGAGGTGAAGGACTTGGACTCCACGCTGCAAGAGCAGGTTTACCCAGTGCAGGAGTGGAGGACAGAGCTGATTACCAACAGATCAGCATACCATATCCTCCTTGCTCAGGCCACGGCGATCAGCTGTGGTTGATCATCCCTCTCTTCTGCTTGTTTCCCAACAGAAGTGGAATTGGCAGGAATGCATAAAGCAGCCTCTGTGACCAGTCGAACCTGAAGCCATCCCCTAGGAAATCATTCCTGTTCTGGACTGCAGTGAAGAGAAGATGCATAGTCACCCCATTTCTGCCACATAACTCGTGGGTGGCGTTGTTGTGTAGTTCCTACTAATCTGTAGGATCTGCAGATTTTTTGGACAACATAAACTAGGGGCTTGGTGTCAGGACTGATTCCGGACACCGCCACAGGATATGTGGGCCCATAGACCAGCTAGCTCACAGTTCCACGGTAAGCCCCCCTAACCTGTCAGGGAGCGAATGGTTTCTGGCACCCACTGAACATGACAACCCTGTTCCCTCAGGGATTGTGGAAACAGTACAGAATCTTTTGCTCAGTCACTTGTGCTCACTTATTCTCAGAGAAATATACAGAGAATACACAGTGGGCCGTTTTCAATAATATTATTGAACCAACGTTATTCTTGCATAAAATACGTGTGCTGCAATGATTAGGTGACAGAAGCAGATAAGCGTGATTACAAGCACCAAAAGCGTAAATAGTAGATATAGTTCTACCATGGTGCCAAACAATGTATATATGCAGGCATTTGAATAAGGCAGTAATCTAGCGTATTCCTACTATGCAGACCCTACTCTAAGTGTACCTAGAGTGTGTGTAGGTGTAGAGCCAAGAATCCCCCCAAGGGACGATCCAACCCCATTACCTGATGGAATAGAGTGAAGGACACACACACTAGCCCTAGTGTAAAACTAGGGAAGGGAACTAGAGGCACAGGGCTTAGGGACGAGCCAGCCTCCTATATAGTATTAAAACACAAATAAAGCTGTCCCTAGTGAGGCTTCCTACAAGTACCTACAGAATCTCCAGAGATGTATATCCGCAAAGAGCATCTCAAAAAAGGTGAAAGACTGGCCTCACACACCACCTGGTGTCATGCTTCATCATAGGCCGTCCTCGCCCTCTAAAAACTCCGTTTGATAGAGGGCGGGCATACACCTGAAGACAGGGATGCACTTCTAAAACTAAGTGGTGGCCCGTAACGTGAGTGAAAGTGTGGTTTAAAAACCATTAAACTTGTCCCCAAGAAGTTTAATTAAGGGGCAGATCTATGGTATTAAAACAAGTGAACGGTAGTCTGGGAATTCAGTATCCCTTTACCGAAATAGATGGGCAACATGTTTCTGCTCTGCGTCCCATATGGGTACATAGCATTCGTCAGGACCGAGATGGATATTGGGCTCTACCTTTTTACACAATGTGCATGAAAGGGTTACCACTCTAAGAAACGGGGGTGCAAATACCAACTCCCCATATAGTGCAAAATCTAAAATATGAGAGTATCTGTAGGAAAATAGGAAACAAAAAACAAACAAACCGGACGTGTAAGTAAGATAAAAGCACACTATGCTGTACGTATAACACCACACGTTATGCTGCGCGTGGTAGAATCTAAGTGAAACACGTGTCAATCATACGTGATCACACTTAATTAGAAAAGCACTTAATGATACTGCTTACCCAAGGACACTATCCTATAAGCTTCATGGGAGGTCGAGGGTGGAAGGGCCTACTGTGGCTTATTCTGTAAAAACACACAATGCATGAGACACTAGGCTACATTTGTAGCCAAAATAGAAGTATTGCTAGCACACACTCCGTACAAATACATGCCTTAAAATAAGTGCATGCACATAGAGGCGTTAAAGGCACTTCAGCATTTACCCATGACACTCATACTCTTACTGTCATATTCAGCGCTTCCAGCAGTTCCATCTATGTTCATCCGCTTCGCCTCCCGCCGGTAATGTGGGTAAGTGGGGGGCGGGTTTTTATACTCATGCGCGCTGGCTCTTACGAAAGTAATTGAAAGATTAGATGATTGTTACCGCCTGTGCGGGTTCCGGTGTGAGATAAAACAACTGCCTGGTTGCCTGTTCGTGGGCGGACCAAAGGAACTAAGGGTAAGCTCCGCAGGCACGCCTATAGTATCAAAGAGCGCGCATGCGCTGACCTTGCTCCACCGCTCTCATCCCCTAAGCTAAGAGGAACAGCCTAACTACTGGCACGCCCATCGCCCTGAGGCGCATGCGCTAGACTCGCTCCACCGCTCACATCCTACTGAATGAGAATGGATGGAACAAAACAGTAGCGGTCACTAGGGGAACACGACTACGCTAATATCTAGCGGTTTGTTATTGCATGTATGTCTCTTAAGACCACTAAATTATGGTAAAAAACTATCTAGAGTCAGAAGGACACTGCATAGTATTAAAATAATAAGGGCAAAGTTACACAAATGAAAAAAATCATTTTGTATAAAAAGAGAGAAAAAGAGAAAGAGGGAACACAGAGTGGCATACATTAATGCGAACCCTTATGTATGTTTTACATTACGTGCAAGTACACAAGATAAACTATGGAAGTGTACTGCTCATGGTGCCTCGCAATGAATCACTTTAGGTGACAAAAGTTACCAGAGGTGGTAGTCGTGACTCAATATAGTAAGACATTTACAGGCACATACTATTAAGGCAGTAGTCCATAATAAGAAAACATTCAGTATATGGGTGGTAGTTTTATATATGTAATGGTCACGCCTCTATCAGGACTACTGATGGTCAATATATATTAGCGAGATAGTTGCAGCCAAGGTATTTCATCATTGAACCCGGTGTCCCATGAGCGCAACCGGTACACCCAGCGTTGCTCCCTAACATGCAATTGTTGGCTTATGTCGGTTTTTTGTTTTCGCATCACCTCCATGACCACCCATCTCAGATCGGATTCAGTGTGATTCTTTTCGAGAAAATGTTTGGTCAGTCTGGTGTTAGATAACTTGCACCGAATTGTGCTGCGATGTTCATTGATACATGTTTTCACCTTCCTTGTGGTCATCCCAATGTACTTCAAGTTACACGGGCAATTCAGCATGTATATCACATTTTCAGTGTTACAATTACTGAAGTTTTTTAATGTCCATGGTCTATTTGTGCCAATATCTACTTCTTTTGTGATGGCAGTGAACTGGCAACACACACAGTTACCACATGGGAAATGACCGACTGGTTTGGGTTGGCTCCAGAGGGTGAATTGATTATCCTCTTCCTCACGTATATTTCTTGAGTGTACCAGGTCGTCTCGTAGGTTTCTACTTCTCTTAAAAGCGAAAAGGGGAGGTTCCCACTTTCTTGTTCCGCTATTAAGTATCGCCCATTTCTTTTTGATGATATTCTGCACTTTGTTGGACACTGGGGTATATGTAGTCACACATACCAAACGGTCGGTTTGTTCCTTAATTGTGGTTTCAAGTAGGGCTGCTCTATTGTTATTTCTCGCCCTTTTCTTGGCTTTCCTGACCATACGTTTTGGATAATGTCTTGCCAGGAGTTTGGATTCCAGTGCTTCTGCCTGTGCATGAAATGACTCTAATTCTGAGCAGTTTCTTCGCACTCTTTAGAATTGGCCCACAGGCAGATTCTGGCGTAGTGCCCTTGGGTGGTAGCTCTCATATAATAAGAGACTATTCCTGTCTGTTGGTTTTGTGTGTACTTTAGTGGAGATCCCACCCATTGTCAAGGTGATATCCAAGTCTAGAAAAACAGCATGGTTTTTTTCAATAGTGTGGGTAAATTTGAGATGCAAATCTTTACTGTTAATCCACTCCACAAAAGTACTGGCTTCCTCCATTGTGCCATGCCACACGACAAGAATGTCGTCTATATATCGTTTCCACGTCTTCATCTGATGGTTAAAAGGGTTGTTATCACCGAAGATATGATCTTCCTCAAACTGGTGGACGTACAGACACGCCAGACTCGGCGCGAAGGTACTGCCCATTGACGTGCCTTTGATCTGCCGGTACAGTTTATCTTCGAACTCGAAGAAATTTTCGGTAAGAGCCAGCTCCGCACACTCCATAATGAAGTGTGTTGGTGTGATAAAAGACCAATCTTGATTTAGGAGGATTAGTTCTACCACCTCCAATGTACGTCTCTGGGGAATACTTGTATAGAGTGCCTCAATATCCATAGTTATGAGCAGGTCCTCCTCGATGTTGATATCCAGGTCCCTCAGATGGCATAAGACATCCTTCGTATCTTTTAGATATGATTGTGATTTTTTACGATGGGTCTTAGGAACCAATCGCAGAATTGGGATAAAGGTTCCAACAGTGATCCGATACCCGACACTATCGGTCTCCCTGGTGGTGGTGTCTTGTTTTTATGGATTTTGGGGAGCGTGTAAAATCTAGGTGTTCTCGGTTCTGTGTTAATGAGGAAATCAGCCTCATGTTTCGTGATCCAATCACATGTCAGTGCTTCATGAACCATGCTCTTGATTTTATTCATAATCCATGTAGTGGGATCATTCAGATGTATCTCGTAGCTCATAGTATCAGATAAAAGGCGGAGGCACTCCTCTCTAAACATGGTATAATTCATGAGGACTATGGCCCCGCCCTTATCGGCTGGCTTGACTACCAGATCTTGGTTGTTACTCAGTTTTTGGAGTGCTGTTCTCTCCCCTTTTGTCAAATTCTGGAATCCTTTGGTGTTATTAAAGTCGATTGCTTCGACTTCATTCATTACTGCCTGTTCGAACGCAAGGACATTACAAGAGATGTTTTGGATGGGTGGAGTAAACGTAGATTTATTACGAAGACCTGTGTTTGTTTTTCCATCATCAGTACCTCGTATCTCCCCAAAGAAATCCTTCAACTTAATTTTCCGAAAGAACTGTGCTAGTTCAGTATTGAGGAAAAACGGGTCATTTCTCGGTGTTTGGACAAAACCCAGGCCTTTCGCAAGGACGGCTTCTTCTTCTTTGTTGATGGTATAATCACTTAGGTTTACGACATTCGTCATTCCTTGTTCGTTGTTGGTATGCCGTCCCTGCCTCTGCCTTTGCTCCGTGTGATCGCTCCACTGGTAGATGGTTCGTCCTCCCATTGTACTCTGGGGATATTTCTTGTTTTTTGTCTGCCCCTGCCTCTTCCCTGTCCCCTGGCTAAAAAAGGTTGCGGACCTTGTTGAAAACCGAAGCCAGGTGGATAGAACTGATGTGGCCAGAACCCATAGGGGTTCATGGGTGGGTTGAACATTTGTTGGCGGGAATTCTGATTCCGTCTCGGGTGCTGTCCACCAGTGCTCTCATCACTGCTACTGTCGCTTCTTTCTTCACCCGAGCTGAAAGTCCAGTTCTGGGGAGTCGGTCTAAAACGTGGTTGACGTCTTTTGGCCTGTTCTTGCGGTTTGTCATAATATTCATCGGTGGTATAGGGGTATATTGTTGCACGGCTAAACTTCTGCACGTCTTTTTGTAATTTAGTGATCTTGGATTGCGTGAGGTATTCCCTATATGACGAATGGTCATTGTTTATTTCCTCTAGTTTCTTTTTGAAAACAGTGATATGCACGGTAGTTTTTAATTGGCTTTCACATTGTTGTATCTCGACCATGAGAGCATCCGCTAGTTGTCTGGCCGTGTTAATAATTAGTACCAACCAATCCTTGGTGCATTTCCATGCAATGCTGGACCAATTAATTCTAAATTCTTTGATATTCAGGAACAGCCTTGGTTCATTGGTAACCACGAGGCCTCGTGGTGCCGAATTCTTTCTTAAATATTCGGTCATAAATGCTCCATGGAGGGTTGTACGAATCTGTTCTTTCTTTTTTGTTGATAGAGCTGCCCATTCATCAGAGTTGGTAACAGTCTGGGCTACCACCGTTTCAGCTAAGAGCGACGGTGTTCTTAATATTTCAGCATAAGTGTTTTCATCATATGCCAGTTCAGTTTCCATTACTAGTGCTTTTGGTGAAATCAGGGAAGGTTAGTTGTACCACCCTATGTTTCGTTAATTTTGAATGGGACTGTGTGTTTTTTTTCACTTAGTCCTGAGTCACATATGACCTAGTTATATGCCCTAATAAAGTTCCCACAGCCAAAGGCTGTACGTAAAGACACACACACTAGCCCTAGTGTAAAACTAGGGAAGGGAACTAGAGGCACAGGGCTTAGGGACGAGCCAGCCTCCTATATAGTATTAAAACACAAATAAGGCTGTCCCTAGTGAGGCTTCCTACAAGTACCTACAGAATCTCCAGAGATGTATATCCGCAAGGGGCATCTCAAAAAAGGTGAAAGACTGGCCTCACACACCACCTGGTGTCATGCTTCATCATAGGCCGTCCTCGCCCTCTAAAAACTCCGTTTGATAGAGGGCGGGCATACACCTGAAGACAGGGATGCACTTCTAAAACTAAGTGGTGGCCCGTAACGTGAGTGAAAGTGTGGTTTAAAAACCATTAAACTTGTCCCCAAGAAGTTTAATTAAGGGGCAGATCTATGGTATTAAAACAAGTGAACGGTAGTCTGGGAATTCAGTATCCCTTTACCGAAATAGATGGTCAACATGTTTCTGCTCTGCGTCCCATATGGGTACATAGCATTCGTCAGGACCGAGATGGATATTGGGCTCTACCTTTTTACACAATGTGCATGAAAGGGTTACCACTCTAAGAAACGGGGGTGCAAATACCAACTCCCCATATAGTGCAAAATCTAAAATATGAGAGTATCTGTAGGAAAATAGGAAACAAAAAACAAACAAACCGGACGTGTAAGTAAGATAAAAGCACACTATGCTGTACGTATAACACCACACGTTATGCTGCGCGTGGTAGAATCTAAGTGAAACACGTGTCAATCATACGTGATCACACTTAATTAGAAAAGCACTTAATGATACTGCTTACCCAAGGACACTATCCTATAAGCTTCATGGGAGGTCGAGGGTGGAAGGGCCTACTGTGGCTTATTCTGTAAAAACACACAATGCATGAGACACTAGGCTACATTTTGTAGCCAAAATAGAAGTATTGCTAGCACACACTCGTACAAATACATGCCTTAAAATAAGTGCATGCACATAGGGCGTTAAAGGCACTTCAGCATTTACCCATGACACTCATACTCTTACTGTCATATTCAGCGCTTCCAGCAGTTCCATCTATGTTCATCCGCTTCGCCTCCCCGCCGGTAATGTGGGTAAGTGGGGGGCGGGTTTTTATACTCATGCGCGCTGGCTCTTACGAAAGTAATTGAAAGATTAGATGATTGTTACCGCCTGTGCGGGTTCCGGTGTGAGATAAAACAACTGCCTGGTTGCCTGTTCGTGGGCGGACCAAAGGAACTAAGGGTAAGCTCCGCAGGCACGCCTATAGTATCAAAGAGCGCGCATGCGCTGACCTTGCTCCACCGCTCTCATCCCCTAAGCTAAGAGGAACAGCCTAACTACTGGCACGCCCATCGCCCTGAGGGGCGCATGCGCTAGACTCGCTCCACCGCTCACATCCTACTGAATGATAATGGATGGAACAAAACAGTAGCGGTCACTAGGGGAACACGACTACGCTAATATCTAGCGGTTTGTTATTGCATGTATGTCTCTTAAGACCACTAAATTATGGTAAAAAACTATCTAGAGTCAGAAGGACACTGCATAGTATTAAAATAATAAGGGCAAAGTTACACAAATGAAAAAAATCATTTTGTATAAAAAGAGAGAAAAGAGAAAGAGGAACACAGAGTGGCATACATTAATGCGAACCCTTATGTATGTTTTACATTACGTGCAAGTACACAAGATAAACTATGGAAGTGTACTGCTCATGGTGCCTCACAATGAATCACTTTAGGTGACAAAAGTTACCAGAGGTGGTAGTCGTGACTCAATATAGTAAGACATTTACAGGCACATACTATTAAGGCAATAGTCCATAATAAGAAAACATTCAGTATATGGGTGGTAGTTTTATATATGTAATGGTCACGCCTCTATCAGGACTACTGATGGTCAATATATATTAGCGAGATAGTTGCAGCCAAGGTATTTCATCATTGAGCCCGGTGTCCCATGAGCGCAACCGGTACACCCAGCGTTGCTCCCTAACATGCAATTGTTGGCTTATGTCGGTTTTTTGTTTTCGCATCACCTCCATGACCACCCATCTCAGATCGGATTCAGTGTGATTCTTTTCGAGAAAATGTTTGGTCAGTCTGGTGTTAGATTTCTTGCACCGAATTGTGCTGCGATGTTCATTGATACGTGTTTTCACCTTCCTTGTGGTCATCCCAATGTACTTCAAGTTACACGGGCAATTCAGCATGTATATCACATTTTCAGTGTTACAATTACTGAAGTTTTTTAATGTCCATGGTCTATTTGTGCCAATATCTACTTCTTTTGTGATGGCAGTGAACTGGCAACACACACAGTTACCACATGGGAAATGACCGACTGGTTTGGGTTGGCTCCAGAGGGTGAATTGATTATCCTCTTCCTCACGTATATTTCTTGAGTGTACCAGGTCGTCTCGTAGGTTTCTACTTCTCTTAAAAGCGAAAAGGGGAGGTTCCCACTTTCTTGTTCCGCTATTAAGTATCGCCCATTTCTTTTTGATGATATTCTGCACTTTGTTGGACACGGGGGTATATGTAGTCACACAAAACAAACGGTCGGTTTGTTCCTTAATTGTGGTTTCAAGTAGGGCTGCTCTATTGTTATTTCTCGCCCTTTTCTTGGCTTTCCTGACCATACGTTTTGGATAATGTCTTGCCAGGAGTTTGGATTCCAGTGCTTCTGCCTGTGCATGAAATGACTCTAATTCTGAGCAGTTTCTTCGCACTCTTAAGAATTGGCCCACAGGCAGATTCTGGCGTAGTGCCCTTGGGTGGTAGCTCTCATATAATAAGAGACTATTCCTGTCTGTTGGTTTTGTGTGTACTTTAGTGGAGATCCCACCCATTGTCAAGGTGATATCCAAGTCTAGAAAAACAGCATGGTTTTTTTCAATAGTGTGGGTAAATTTGAGATGCAAATCTTTACTGTTAATCCACTCCACAATAGTACTGGCTTCCTCCATTGTGCCATGCCACACGACAAGAATGTCGTCTATATATCGTTTCCACGTCTTCATCTGATGGTTAAAAGGGTTGTTATCACCGAAGATATGATCTTCCTCAAACTGGTGGACGTACAGACACGCCAGACTCGGCGCGAAGGTACTGCCCATTGACGTGCCTTTGATCTGCCGGTACAGTTTATCTTCGAACTCGAAGAAATTTTCGGTAAGAGCCAGCTCCGCACACTCCATAATGAAGTGTGTTGGTGTGATAAAAGACCAATCTTGATTTAGGAGGATTAGTTCTACCACCTCCAATGTACGTCTCTGGGGAATACTTGTATAGAGTGCCTCAATATCCATAGTTATGAGCAGGTCCTCCTCGATGTTGATATCCAGGTCCCTCAGATGGCATAAGACATCCTTCGTATCTTTTAGATATGATTGTGATTTTTTACGATGGGTCTTAGGAACCAATCGCAGAATTGGGATAAAGGTTCCAACAGTGATCCGATACCCGACACTTTCGGTCTCCCTGGTGGTGGTGTCTTGTTTTTATGGATTTTGGGGAGCGTGTAAAATCTAGGTGTTCTCGGTTCTGTGTTAATGAGGAAATCAGCCTCATGTTTCGTGATCCAATCACATGTCAGTGCTTCATGAACCATGCTCTTGATTTTATTCATAATCCATGTAGTGGGATCATTCAGATGTATCTCGTAGCTCATAGTATCAGATAAAAGACGGAGGCACTCCTCTCTATACATGGTATAATTCATGAGGACTATGGCCCCGCCCTTATCGGCTGGCTTGACTACCAGATCTTGGTTGTTACTCAGTTTTTGGAGTGCTGTTCTCTCCCCTTTTGTCAAATTCTGGAATCCTTTGGTGTTATTAAAGTCGATTGCTTCGACTTCCTTCATTACTGCCTGTTCGAACGCAAGGACATTACAAGAGATGTTTTGGATGGGTGGAGTAAACGTAGATTTATTACGAAGACCTGTGTTTGTTTTTCCATCATCAGTACCTCGTATCTCCCCAAAGAAATCCTTCAACTTAATTTTCCGAAAGAACTGTGCTAGTTCAGTATTGAGGAAAAACGGGTCATTTCTCGGTGTTGGGACAAAACCCAGGCCTTTCGCAAGGACGGCTTCTTCTTCTTTGTTGATGGTATAATCACTTAGGTTTACGACATTCGTCATTCCTTGTTCGTTGTTGGTATGCCGTCCCTGCCTCTGCCTTTGCTCCGTGTGATCGCTCCACTGGTAGATGGTTCGTCCTCCCATTGTACTCTGGGGATATTTCTTGTTTTTTGTCTGCCCCTGCCTCTTCCCTGTCCCCTGGCTAAAAAGGTTGCGGACCTTGTTGAAAACCGAAGCCAGGTGGATAGGACTGATGTGGCCAGAACCCATAGGGGTTCATGGGTGGAGTTGAACATTTGTTGGCGGGAATTCTGATTCCGTCTCGGGTGCTGTCCACCAGTGCTCTCATCACTGCTACTGTCGCTTCTTTCTTCACCCGAGCTGAAAGTCCAGTTCTGGGGAGTCGGTCTAAAACGTGGTTGACGTCTTTTGGCCTGTTCTTGCGGTTTGTCATAATATTCATCGGTGGTATAGGGGTATATTGTTGCACGGCTAAACTTCTGCACGTCTTTTGTAATTTAGTGATCTTGGATTGCGTGAGGTATTCCCTATATGACGAATGGTCATTGTTTATTTCCTCTAGTTTCTTTTTGAAAACAGTGATATGCACGGTAGTTTTTAATTGGCTTTCACATTGTTGTATCTCGACCATGAGAGCATCCGCTAGTTGTCTGGCCGTGTTAATAATTAGTACCAACCAATCCTTGGTGCATTTCCATGCAATGCTGGACCAATTAATTCTAAATTCTTTGATATTCAGGAACAGCCTTGGTTCATTGGTAACCACGAGGCCTCGTGGTGCCGAATTCTTTCTTAAATATTCGGTCATAAATGCTCCATGGAGGGTTGTATGAATCTGTTCTTTCTTTTTTGTTGATAGAGCTGCCCATTCATCCGAGTTGGTAACAGTCTGGGCTACCACCGTTTCAGCTAAGAGCGACGGTGTTCTTAATATTTCAGCATAAGTGTTTTCATCATATTCCAGTTCAGTTTCCATTACTAGTGCTTTTGGTGAAATCAGGGAAGGTTAGTTGTACCACCCTATGTTTCGTTAATTTTGAATGGGACTGTGTGTTTTGTTTCACTTAGTCCTGAGTCACATATGACCTAGTTATATGCCCTAATAAAGTTCCCACAGCCAAAGGCTGTACGTAAAGACACACACATAGATGGAACTGCTGGAAGCGCTATATATGACAGTAAGAGTATGAGTGTCATGGGTAAATGCTGAAGTGCATTTAACGCCCTATGTGCATGCACTTATTTTAAGGCATGTATTTGTACGAGTGTGTGCTAGCAATACTTCTATTTTGGCTACAAAATGTAGCCTAGTGTCTCATGCATTGTGTGTTTTTACAGAATAAGCCACAGTAGGCCCTTCCACCCTCGACCTCCCATGAAGCTTATAGGATAGTGTCCTTGGGTAAAGCAGTATCATTAAGTGCTTTTCTAATTAAGTGTGATCACGTATGATTGACACGTGTTTCACTTAGATTCTACCACGCGCAGCATAACGTGTGGTGTTATACGTACAGCATAGTGTGCTTTTATCTTACTTACACGTCCGGTTTGTTTGATTTTTGTTTCCTATTTTCCTACAGATACTCTCATATTTTAGATTTTGCACTATATGGGGAGTTGGTATTTGCACCCCGTTTCTTAGAGTGGTAACCCTTTCATGCACATTGTGTAAAAAGGTAGAGCCCAATATCCATCTCGGTCCTGACGAGATGCTATGTACCTATATGGGACGCAGAGCAGAAACATGTTGACCATCTATTTCGGTAAAGGGATACTGAATTCCCAGACTACCGTTCACTTGTTTTAATACCATAGATCTGCCCCTTAATTAAACTTCTTGGGGACAAGTTTAATGGTTTTTAAACCACACTTTCACTCATGTGAAGTGCATCCCTGTCTTCAGGTGTATGCCCGCCCTCTATCAAACGGAGTTTTTAGAGGGCGAGGACGGCCTATGATGAAGCATGACACCAGGCGGTGTGTGAGGCCAGTCTTTCACCTTTTTTGAGATGCCCCTTGCGGATATACATCTCTGGAGATTCTGTAGGTACTTGTAGGAAGCCTCACTAGGGACAGCCTTATTTGTGTTTTAATACTATATAGGAGGCTGGCTCGTCCCTAAGCCCTGTGCCTCTAGTTCCCTTCCCTAGTTTTACACTAGGGCTAGTGTGTGTGTCTTTACGTACAGCCTTTGGCTGTGGGAACTTTATTAGGGCATATAACTAAGTCATATGTGACTCAGGACTAAGTGAAAAAAAACACACAGTCCCATTCAAAATTAACGAAACATAGGGTGGTACAACTAACCTTCCCTGATTTCACCAAAAGCACTAGTAATGGAAACTGAACTGGCATATGATGAAAACACTTATGCTGAAATATTAAGAACACCGTCGCTCTTAGCTGAAACGGTGGTAGCCCAGACTGTTACCAACTCTGATGAATGGGCAGCTCTATCAACAAAAAGAAAGAACAGATTCGTACAACCCTCCATGGAGCATTTATGACCGAATATTTAAGAAAGAATTCGGCACCACGAGGCCTCGTGGTTACCAATGAACCAAGGCTGTTCCTGAATATCAAAGAATTTAGAATTAATTGGTCCAGCATTGCATGGAAATGCACCAAGGATTGGTTGGTACTAATTATTAACACGGCCAGACAACTAGCGGATGCTCTCATGGTCGAGATACAACAATGTGAAAGCCAATTAAAAACTACCGTGCATATCACTGTTTTCAAAAAGAAACTAGAGGAAATAAACAATGACCATTCGTCATATAGGGAATACCTCACGCAATCCAAGATCACTAAATTACAAAAGACGTGCAGAAGTTTAGCCGTGCAACAATATACCCCTATACCACCGATGAATATTATGACAAACCGCAAGAACAGGCCAAAAGACGTCAACCACGTTTTAGACCGACTCCCCAGAACTGGACTTTCAGCTCGGGTGAAGAAAGAAGCGACAGTAGCAGTGATGAGAGCACTGGTGGACAGCACCCGAGACGGAATCCGAATCCCCGCCAACAAATGTTCAACCCACCCATGAACCCCTATGGGTTCTGGCCACATCAGTTCTATCCACCTGGCTTCGGTTTTCAACAAGGTCCGCAACCTTTTTTAGCCAGGGGACAGGGAAGAGGCAGGGGCAGACAAAAAACAAGAAATATCCCCAGAGTACAATGGGAGGACGAACCATCTACCAGTGGAGCGATCACACGGAGCAAAGGCAGAGGCAGGGACGGCATACCAACAACGAACAAGGAATGACGAATGTCGTAAACCTAAGTGATTATACCATCAACAAAGAAGAAGAAGCCGTCCTTGCGAAAGGCCTGGGTTTTGTCCCAACACCGAGAAATGACCCGTTTTTCCTCAATACTGAACTAGCACAGTTCTTTCGGAAAATTAAGTTGAAGGATTTCTTTGGGGAGATACGAGGTACTGATGATGGAAAAACAAACACAGGTCTTCGTAATAAATCTACGTTTACTCCACCCATCCAAAACATCTCTTGTAATGTCCTTGCGTTCGAACAGGCAGTAATGAAGGAAGTCGAAGCAATCGACTTTAATAACACCAAAGGATTCCAGAATTTGACAAAGGGGAGAGAACAGCACTCCAAAAACTGAGTAACAACCAAGATCTGGTAGTCAAGCCAGCCGATAAGGGCGGGCCATAGTCCTCATGAATTATACCATGTATAGAGAGGAGTGCCTCCGCCTTTTATCTGATACTATGAGCTACGAGATGCATCTGAATGATCCCACTACATGGATTATGAATAAAATCAAGAGCATGGTTCATGAAGCACTGACATGTGATTGGATCACGAAACATGAGGCTGATTTCCTCATTAACACAGAACCGAGAACACCTAGATTTTACACGCTCCCCAAAATCCATAAAAACAAGACACCACCACCAGGGAGACCGATAGTGTCGGGTATCGGATCACTGTTGGAACCTTTATCCCAATTCTGCGATTGGTTCCTAAGACCCATCGTAAAAAAATCACAATCATATCTAAAAGATACGAAGGATGTCTTATGCCATCTGAGGGACCTGGATATCAACATCGAGGAGGACCTGCTCATAACTATGGATATTGAGGCACTCTATACAAGTATTCCCCAGAGACGTACATTGGAGGTGGTAGAACTAATCCTCCTAAATCAAGATTGGTCTTTTATCACACCAACACACTTCATTATGGAGTGTGCGGAGCTGGCTCTTACTGAAAATTTCTTCGAGTTCGAAGATAAACTGTACCGGCAGATCAAAGGCACGTCAATGGGCAGTACCTTCGCGCCGAGTCTGGCGTGTCTGTACGTCCACCAGTTTGAGGAAGATCATATCTTCGGTGATAACAACCCTTTTAACCATCGGATGAAGATGTGGAAACGATATATAGACGACATTCTTGTCGTGTGGCATGGCACAATGGAGGAAGCCAGTACTTTTGTGGAGTGGATTAACAGTAAAGATTTGCATCTCAAATTTACCCACACTATTGAAAAAAACCATGCTGTTTTTCTAGACTTGGATATCACCTTGACAATGGGTGGGATCTCCACTAAAGTACACACAAAACCAACAGACAGGAATAGTCTCTTATTATATGAGAGCTACCACCCAAGGGCACTACGCCAGAATCTGCCTGTGGGCCAATTCTTAAGAGTGCGAAGAAACTGCTCAGAATTAGTCATTTCATGCACAGGCAGAAGCACTGGAATCCAAACTCCTGGCAAGACATTATCCAAAACGTATGGTCAGGAAAGCCAAGAAAAGGGCGAGAAATAACAATAGAGCAGCCCTACTTGAAACCACAATTAAGGAACAAACCGACCGTTTGGTATGTGTGACTACATATACCCCCGTGTCCAACAAAGTGCAGAATATCATCAAAAAGAAATGGGCGATACTTAATAACGGAACAAGAAAGTGGGAACCTCCCCTTTTCGCTTTTAAGAGAAGTAGAAACCTACGAGACGACCTGGTACACTCAAGAAATATACGTGAGGAAGAGGATAATCAATTCACCCTCTGGAGCCAACCCAAACCAGTCGGTCATTTCCCATGTGGTAACTGTGTGTGTTGCCAGTTCACTGCCATCACAAAAGAAGTAGATATTGGCACAAATAGACCATGGACATTAAAAACTTCAGTAATTGTAACACTGAAAATGTGATATACATGCTGAATTGCCCGTGTAACTTGAAGTACATTGGGATGACCACAAGGAAGGTGAAAACACGTATCAATGAACATCGCAGCACAATTCGGTGCAAGAAATCTAACACCAGACTGACCAAACATTTTCTCGAAAAGAATCACACTGAATCCGATCTGAGATGGGTGGTCATGGAGGTGATGCGAAAACAAAAAACCGACATAAGCCAACAATTGCATGTTAGGGAGCAACGCTGGGTGTACCGGTTGCGCTCATGGGACACCGGGCTCAATGATGAAATACCTTGGCTGCAACTATCTCGCTAATATATATTGACCATCAGTAGTCCTGATAGAGGCGTGACCATTACATATATAAAACTACCACCCATATACTGAATGTTTTCTTATTATGGACTACTGCCTTAATAGTATGTGCCTGTAAATGTCTTACTATATTGAGTCACGACTACCACCTCTGGTAACTTTTGTCACCTAAAGTGATTCATTGCGAGGCACCATGAGCAGTACACTTCCATAGTTTATCTTGTGTACTTCCACGTAATGTAAAACATACATAAGGGTTCGCATTAATGTATGCCACTCTGTGTTCCCTCTTTCTCTTTTTCTCTCTTTTTATACAAAATGATTTTTTCATTTGTGTAACTTTGCCCTTATTATTTTAATACTATGCAGTGTCCTTCTGACTCTAGATAGTTTTTTACCATAATTTAGTGGTCTTAAGAGACATACATGCAATAACAAACCGCTAGATATTAGCGTAGTCGTGTTCCCCTAGTGACCGCTACTGTTTTGTTCCATCCATTCTCATTCAGTAGGATGTGAGCGGTGGAGCGAGTCTAGCGCATGCGCCACTCAGGGCGATGGGCGTGCCAGTAGTTAGGCTGTTCCTCTTAGCTTAGGGGATGAGAGCGGTGGAGCAAGGTCAGCGCATGCGCGCTCTTTGATACTATAGGCGTGCCTGCGGAGCTTACCCTTAGTTCCTTTGGTCCGCCCACGAACAGGCAACCAGGCAGTTGTTTTATCGCACACCGGAACCCGCACAGGCGGTAACAATCATCTAATCTTTCAATTACTTTCGTAAGAGCCAGCGCGCACGAGTATAAAAACCCGCCCCCCACTTACCCACATTACCGGCGGGGAGGCGAAGCGGATGAACATAGATGGAACTGCTGGAAGCGCTGAATATGACAGTAAGAGTATGAGTGTCATGGGTAAATGCTGAAGTGCCTTTAACGCCCTATGTGCATGCACTTATTTTAAGGCATGTATTTGTACGCAGTGTGTGCTAGCAATACTTCTATTTTGGCTACAAAATGTAGCCTAGTGTCTCATGCATTGTGTGTTTTTACAGAATAAGCCACAGTAGGCCCTTCCACCCTCGACCTCCCATGAAGCTTATAGGATAGTGTCCTTGGGTAAGCAGTATCATTAAGTGCTTTTCTAATTAAGTGTGATCACGTATGATTGACACGTGTTTCACTTAGATTCTACCACGCGCAGCATAACGTGTGGTGTTATACGTACAGCATAGTGTGCTTTTATCTTACTTACACGTCCGGTTTGTTTGTTTTTTGTTTCCTATTTTCCTACAGATACTCTCATATTTTAGATTTTGCACTATATGGGGAGTTGGTATTTGCACCCCGTTTCTTAGAGTGGTAACCCTTTCATGCACATTGTGTAAAAAGGTAGAGCCCAATATCCATCTCGGTCCTGACGAATGCTATGTACCCATATGGGACGCAGAGCAGAAACATGTTGACCATCTATTTCGGTAAAGGGATACTGAATTCCCAGACTACCGTTCACTTGTTTTAATACCATAGATCTGCCCCTTAATTAAACTTCTTGGGGACAAGTTTAATGGTTTTTAAACCACACTTTCACTCACGTTACGGGCCACCACTTAGTTTTAGAAGTGCATCCCTGTCTTCAGGTGTATGCCCGCCCTCTATCAAACGGAGTTTTAGAGGGCGAGGACGGCCTATGATGAAGCATGACACCAGGTGGTGTGTGAGGCCAGTCTTTCACCTTTTTTGAGATGCCCCTTGCGGATATACATCTCTGGAGATTCTGTAGGTACTTGTAGGAAGCCTCACTAGGGACAGCCTTATTTGTGTTTTAATAGAGTGAAGGACCCCATCTTGGTCACGAACTGGACACCCCTCACAAGATGTGAGACTGCTGCGTAGTGATTTCTCAGCATGCAAGGACCCTCTGTGTCAGCGGAAGTACCTCCTCTGCTAATCTATCGGGATGCTCATCTTTTATAATAGAAAGCAGCCTTGCGATGTGCGTATAGATTAGTGATGTTATGGATATGTAGATAGCCCTGTTGCCTTGTGGATGAAGATAATGATGACATTTGTACGTAGTGCGAAACAAGACCTTGTACATGATGTTCAGGGCGTTGTGATAATGTTGTGCGAAGCTAGATGTGTAAAAATAAGTTTAGTTTCAGATGAACTAATACAACCTTGTCGTGCGTGCAAATGTGTGCAACAGGTCACAGCTGGAAATGTTATTTGTGAGGACAATGTAAGAAATAAGCTGCTTCACTACATGGGCCTAACTCGGGAATATAACACCCACTCCTCATACTAAGGGTCTGTATCTAAAAAGCTATCTAAAAAGCCAGCAGACAATTTTAAAAATGTTAAAAAAACTTCTCTCGAATGTATCTAAAAGCGGGCTTCCCAATAAAATATGTATTCAAAATCTTAGTCATATCATTTGAGATCCCAAGCACTCGGAAAGCCATGGTGCCTAGAAAAAGAAAAAGCTGTTTTGGTACATTTTGTTTTAAAAAGCGGCCAAATTGTTCCCATACGGAAAAGGCCAATTGTTTGTGTTCCGAGTGGTAGACGCAACATTGCTGTTGCCCACACCGCAGACGTTCCCAGAGGCGCAATTTGTAGCATGTTTATGGAGCATAGGTGATTCCATCCAGTTCCCACAGCAGCCTCTGAGGGAGGCGTCATATCCCACAAGTTCTCTGCAGAGCTGTTAAAAACATCACTAGGAGCTGAAGCGTCCCAGGGTGGCTCTAAGAATGCATTCATCATCAATGGAATACGATGGGGACAGCAATAAGCATGGGCCTTTAAGGGGTCCATCAGTACTTCAATGTCCGGTGGCGCAACCAATTCTGATCCGAGACATATATCCAGGAGGCATTCTTGGCTGCAAAACAGGCAGCGGAAGACAGGTTGTACGCATACAAGCAAAGACTGCAGTGGCATAGCATGCATTTTTCTTATGCTTCCATGGAAAGATACCAATATCCGTAAACATCCTATGCAGTTGATATCAATGGTGGCCTCCCTGAAAGTGTGTAAACTCAAGCGGTCAGGTGAGGTGCAGACATTTGCAACTCTGAGTAGCTGAATTGGGGAAGATTGACCACAAAGGGCCTGACCGTGGAAAAATAAGATGGTGCCCAAAAGGCCAAGCTTGATAATGACCTACACCTGGTGCATATGTGGATGAGTAGGACCCCGCAGCCAGAACAGAGCAGGGATTGAAATGCCTTTAACGTCAGCAAAGCAGCAGGCAGTCCAGCGCCTCACACAAGAAAAGAAGCGCCGGCCTGGAACATGCAAAGAGCCAAGCAGCTGGGAAAAAAAGAGACCATTGATTTGTATCTTACTTTACTAATAGCATTGTCATCAGTGCAGGGGCAGGAACTGTTCTCAGTGCATATATAAAAACTCTTGCATTTAATAAATACTTTTCAATGCAGCAATATAATCTGATGTACTATGGTGAAGCACTTCTGTATGTTAAAGAAATCAACTTTTTGGAATTTTGTAGATACCTTATCATATTCTAACATATGATGACTGTTGCATGATATACATCCCAATTATTTTCAAGGCTCGGCTCATGTATAGCCACTTAGAGCCAGAACTGACCGTTGGCTCTGCTCTGGCTTGGTCTCTCTGTTTAGTGGCTTTGCTCACCTCTAATCTATGGTGGCATGACTATAAATTCCAGGGACAGAGACTGGATACTGCAAGCAGCAGACGACATGGCCCATTGACAGTGAAATGCAGTACATTACATCTTTTCCCAGGGCACAACACCACAGTGCAGAATCAAAGGGCATAATTTCAGGATGTCAAGAAAAAACTGCACCAACATGGGCCCCAATATGCTTTGGTGTTTCCAGCCAAATGGAGTGTGGTAGGTAGCAGACAACATCTTCTTTACAATGCCCTCAGAAATATGGACACTGCGTGAAAGCAGAGAATTTCTCTTCAGGGACGAGAAAGAGCACCCACCCCTGATGTATGACGGAACATAAGATACCATACAAACATTGTACCCAGGAAGTTGACCAAGGAACAAGCATCAAAGGAGACAGCCTGGCTAGTGAAAGATACCTTGCAAAACCAGATTTCATGAGGAACGGGGTCTGAGAGCAGACAAGCCACTGCAGGAAGCGAAGAAGAGTACGACACTAGAGATTTGAATGAAGCACTGCGAGATGGATGGAGGTCACTCCCACGACCACAATAAGGTTGCTTGAGATGGGACGCAAATAGCAGTGGTCATCAGCAACAGGACAGCACAGAAAGGACAGATAAGAACCAACATGCAATGGATGGGATGGGTGGTGGGAGGGAAAATAGGATTATCTACAAGACTGAAGGATGGGGACACCCCAGGGGCTGCAGTCCACATTGGAATTTCCCCAAGAAACATTTCATGGTAAGATCCAGAGGGACAAAATAAGGGTTGGTGTTGGTGTTACAAGTTACCATGGCGAAGGGGTTAGACCGACCTCGGCAAGAGAGTTGGGAAATTAAATTAATTACTGAATTTCAGGTCCATATCGGTACTTTGAATTAATCAGGAAAATTCATGTATCTTTCCCTTGGTACCAATGGCATTTCCCAGTCGAATCAATTAACCAGAAGCTGTACTTCAGTGGTAAAGAGAAACGGTTGAGTGTTTGGTTTTGCTGGCGTACCATGGATATAATGATCTCATGGTCGGCAATCTTGAAAAAGCTGTAACAGCAGTCAGTCAATTCTCTTCTGGTATAAACTACCCTTCTCACCCCTGGGAAAGTTTGTGAATGTAAAAGGGGTAATCCTACCCAGACTTCTTTACCATTTTCTCACATTGCACATTATACTTGAAGGAACTTTTTAAGACGCTGAACACCATACTATGTGTAGTGTCATGCAATATTTTATGGCGGAACCCTTTTGGCTCCTAACAGACTCCGTAGAGCTGTGACGTGGATCTCAGAGCGCAATGCCATGGAAGCTTGTTTTAGAATGTTGAGTTTGCTGTTATACGAAGCAGAATAAAGAAGTGTAATACTAAGCTCTGTGTGTGATGTGGTCATTGGAGGGCTGGGAAGACGCAACAAATGGCTACGAGATAGGGGCTAGATAACACAAAGAACAACCGTGCTCTCCCAGAGAGTTTGCCATGGTCCGAGCAAACTGCTCATGTGTGCCACGTTTGTCGCTGTTGAAGAATGGAATCGACACTTCATGCATGTTGCAAAGAATTTACACATTGTTGGTCGAGAACCTGATGGTCAAGCCATATATAAAGGTACCGCGCTGCCACGCAAGATTAAGTTGTACATTATATGGAGCAATGCTCCAAAAGTTGGTTACATACTGATACAGTAAGAAGTGCAGGCTGACAGAATAAGCAAGAAAGAAGTATATTGTCATTGTACTTACCGGAGCCTCGATAAGTGGAGCTTTATGACCTCAGTACCGGGTGAGGAGACCTAAGAAGAAGCACGAGGGTTGAGCTTACTGAGCTGTCCGATACCTAAAGTGGCCCACCACCAAACCTGCCGGGTGACAGCTCAGAACAACTTCAGAGCTCTCCAACAAGTGAAGGGCTTCAATGGAGATAAGGAAGAAAGTTATCACTGCCCCGATCGTCCAAAACAACTCTGAGGCTGGTCCATTGCAAGCCCTCGGAAACAGAATGAATGACGCAGGCTGAAATGAGCAGCTGAGAGGAGCAGAAAGCGCTCCACCCTCAAGGTCAGCCACTCCCATACTTGCGTACCATGCTGTTGCATTTTTTAAATCACCACCACCTTTCGATACTGCCAAAAAGCAAAATATTGGGGATAGATGGTAGCGTGCATAGAGACTTTTGATGATTTCATTGATCCACTTGAAAAAACTGATAACATAAAAATTATCGCGTATCTCAAAAATCTCGCTGATTACGGTATGAAAGAAGTCATGAAGAAAATGCCACAAACTGTCAAAGAAATTATATATTGTCAGATTAAAGAAACGCAAATCTAAAGTTAAATCTAGTACCAAATGTTGATTATGAAAGATACATTTTCAGTCTAGAATGACAAAAAATTGGTGAAAACATTGATGAATTTGTGGAAAGACTTGATACGCTCATCAAACACTGTAAATTCAATGAGTGTAATGATAAGGAAGCTATGCAACTTAGAGTTATTGATGGGTGCTTGTCAGATTCATTCCGACGACAAATGCTAAGAGAAACTTAGTCTGGAGCGAGTATTGATGTCTGCCAGACCTGAGGAGCGTGCTGAAAGACAAGCCACTGAGATGGAAGCCATAGGTTATGTTATATTCCCAAGTTAGGCCCATGTAGCGAAGCAGCCTATTTCTTACATTGTCCTATTTTTCAGCAGTAATCTTGTGCACGTATTTGCGTGCTTGACAGTGTGGGATTAGTTTCCCTGAAACTAAACTTGTTTACACATCTACCTTCGCACAACATTATCACTATGCCCTGAAAATCATGTACAAGGTCTCTTCTCACACTATGTACAAATGTCATCTCTATCTTCATCCACGGGCGACAGGGCTATCTACATATCCATAACATCACTAATCTATACGCACAGCGCAAGCCTGCTTTCTATTATAAAAGATGAGCATCTCCATAGATTAGCAGAGGAGGCTCTCCAGCTGACACCAGAGGTCCGTGCAGGGGTGGCCAGTTTGTGATCAAGATGGGGTTCTTCATTCCACTGGCATAGCGAAACCTGAGGGGGGCCCCCTGCAAGGTACTTGGAGGGGCCCTCTCCCGACTCAGTCTGGAGCTCGTCGGCCTGAGTACTGTGCTGAGGGGCCCCCTGGAGCTTGGAGGCCCCCCCACACAGTGGTGGCTGCGGGGGCCTATGTTACACCACTGCTTCATTCTCTCCCACCAGGTAATGGGGTTGGATCATCCGTGGGGGGGAGGGGGGGAGTTCTTGGCTCTACACCTACACACACTCTAGGTACACTTTGAGTAGGGTTTGCATAGTAGGAGTACTTCCGATTACTGTCTTGTTTTATATGCCAGCATATGTACATTGTTTTAGCATCATGGTAGAACTATATCTACTCTTCACGTATTTGGTGCTTGTAATCACTTTTATCTGCTTCTGTCTATTAATCTTTGCAGCACATGTATTCTATACAAGAATAACGTTGGTTCAATAAATATACAGAAAATGTCCCACTGTGTATTCTCTGTATACTTCTCTGAGAATAAGTAAGCAAGAGTGACTGAGCGAAAGGTTCTGTACTGTTTGCATGATCCCTGAGGGGTCAGGGTTGTCATGTTCAGTGGTTGCCAGAAACCGTTCACTCTCTGGTAGGTTAGGGGGGCTTATGGTCGCAATGCGAGCTAGCTAGTCTATAGGCCAACATATCCTGCTGGCTGGTCTATAGGCCAACATGTCCTGCGGGGGTGTCCAGAATCTGTCTTGGTACCAAGCTCCTAGTTTATGTTGTCCAAAAAATGTGTAGATCCTTTGGATTAGTAGGAACTACTCAACAGTGCCCAAAGTAGATCAGTTCTGATTATAAAAAGTAAGCCAAAGCAGAATACTGAAGGACACAAAGTGCTATCTACAAGTAAAATGAAGTTATGTTTTAGATGTGGATTTTCGTTTCCACGCAAAGGTAAATGGACAGATATGTAAAGGCTGAGCGAAAGAGAACCGTTTTGTGACTGTTTGTAAAGTGAAGGAAAAAGCAAGTGCATCACAGTGCAAAGATAAAATGCCTGCCAGAACATTCCAGAGCCAACGTTCGATGCACCCCCACAAGGCCAATCGGCAACATTAATTGAGGCCAGTTGACACTGAATGAAGTTGATTGTCATCTAAATCATCGTGAAACAGTTGGTCCGCTTCAGTATCCACTGAAAGTGAGGAAGACAGTTGCACCATGTCAATGTCTAGCTCAGAGAAATGAGCGTATGTCGGACTGGCTGCATGCAAGTTAAAATATCAGTCAAACAAAAGTCAACATGCCAAAGCACCAAAGTTGTACAAACATGTATAAAAATGACATTAAAGACATTAAAAATAAATGACTGCTTGATACCTTTCATCATCAACAGTGGTGCATCAATAAATGTAATGACTAAAGAGAAATACCATGAATTGTCTCCTTTGCCTGGACTTAGGCCATCGGAAACCAAATTGTATACTTGGGCTGCATCGACGCCTATAAAGAGTCAAGGTTCATTTGTAGCAACATTGAAACACAAGAAAACGAAGGTACAAGCAACAATTCATGTGCTTCAAGGTACAGCAGCAAGTGCCTGTCTGTTCAGTTTCAGTATGTTATGTTTAATATAGGTACCCTAATATAGGCTCAGGTAGCAACTTCACATTTCACCTATATTCTCCCCTACATTACACTACATAACGGTTCTTGGGACTGACCTTTTACCTAGTTACGGTACTGCATACAGGACGTGGGGTTTTCCCTGAAAACTAGCCTCATCCATTATGCATGAGGATTCTTGGAAACTCAGCAGGGCTACCGTCTCCTGCATAATAACTATGTACAAGGGTCATTCCTTCCATCATCCTAAGTCCGACATGACACAGCAAGGTAGAACCCCTCAGGGTACCACTTTTGGTATATATACACCATAGCTTGCTGAGGTAGTGAGAGGAGAAAAGGACTTCCATGCCGACACATTGACGCGAGACGCTGAGCTTCCTGCACACAGACACTCCAGCTCGCAGTGGTCTGACATCCCTTGCGGGGTGTCCATCTTGAGACCAAGGTAGGGTCCCACAGTCTCTCACTTCAGGTAATGGGGTTGACTTTATCCTAGAGGGATTCTTGACTTATACACCCACATACATGCTAGGTACTCTTAGGTACATCTAGTTAGGGTCGCATTGTAGGAGTACGCATTTTACTGTCATTTATTTTATATACTTGCCTGTATTCATTGTTTTAGCACGATGGTAGAAATCTTCCGTCCTTTTACGCTGTTAGTGCTTACAATCATTTATATCTGTTACTATCTAGTAGTTGTTTCGACACACCTATTTTACTCTAGAATGACGCTGGTTCAATAAATGCTTATTGAGAAACGTTCCCCGGTTTATTCTGTGTATCTCTCTGACACAAAGTGAGCACGAGTGACTGAGTGAAAAGTAATGCACTGTTTCCTGAGGGATCAGGGTTGTCATGTTCGATAGTTGCCAAGAACTATTCTCTCCTTGGTCAGAGGGGTTTCTAGTGGCACTGTGAGCTAGCTGGTATACAGGCTAACATACCCGGTGGGGGTGTCCGGAATCAGTTTTGACACCAATCCCGCAGTGTATGTTGTCTAAACGCGCAGATCCTATATAGGTTTATAGGAACTACACGACAAGTACTGCTTCTGATATAGGACTGATTTCTGTAAATTACAACCTGAATGCTCACCACGAAATAGTAAGTCAATTTCCTTCATTGTTTCATGGTTTGGGAAAGCTAAAGGCTATGAAAGTAAAGTTACACTTTAATGAGGATGTCTGTCCTGTTACTCAGAGACATAGACGAGTTGCTTTTCATTTACAAGAAGCTGCTGAAAAAGAAATTGAATCATTACTTAAAGCAAGACATTATTGAGCGTTTAACTGGTCCGACGCAAAGGGTTTTTCCCATAGTGGTAGTGCCCAAAGAGGACACTGAAGGAGCTGTATGCATATGCGTTGATATGCGCCAAGCAAACAAGGCAATTGAACGAGAATAACATCCAGGTCCACATATTGCTGACATGATAATGCACCTAGATGGTGCAAAGGTTTTCTCTTGCCTTGATTTAAATAAAGGTTATCATCAGTTGACACTCGGAGAAGACTTCAGGTATATTACAACCTTTTCTACACACTCATGAAAAAGGGGACCCCTGAAGTTGAATGTAGGTAGAGAGGCGGGAAAGTAATACAGCCGAAATACACAAACAAAATACTCTACCTATGTATTTTAAAGTATGCTATACATCATCTATTTATTGACCACTCTGGCTAGACCAAAAACCATATTCTTCACAACAACCAGAATATATTAAACATTACTTTATTTTTTCATCATAAATAAATTAATATATCACAAATATCATATCATAAAATTTATAGAAAGAACAGATCCCATTCCACAACAATCACTCACAACATGCATCCAATTTCATACTCAAACATCCTCACACAAACCACATATAAAGACATAACAGATATATCAAAAAACATGATATGGACCAAGTCCCCTCAACACATATGACAATAATGTAATTGAAATTTAACCGACACAGGTCTTCATCATATCATAATAAGCATCTGCAAAATTAATTTGCAATTTGTATAATGTTGGGAAAGAAAGAATTGTCAAAAATTTAACATTAGAGGAAACTTTTCAAATATATTCATCGATTTTCCAGGAAAGGTGAATCAGATGAGTTCATGGAGGGAACACATTCACAGCGCCGACGCGCGTTTCGGTGAAACACCCCTTCTCTGGGTATCACCTTCTTCAGGGCGCATATGGTGATTAAAGGAAAAATTGGCAATGGGACCTGTCTGAAGCAGACACAGAGTAAATAAATTAACAATTACAAAAATAAATAAATAATGATTGTTGACACCATAAATGTAAACGTTCATTAAACAAATACAAAGATGATCTACTTCATGGTCTCTAGAGAAAATGGTCAATAGCACAGAGGGTCAAATTCTTGGATAATATATTAAATTATTAAAAACTGGAAACAAAAAGCACACAAAGGAAACAAAATGAATAAAGAGATAAAGAAATACATGAATACGAGGGCTTCCTATTTGAACATATTAATGGGCCACTCTAGACAAGACAAAATGGTGTAAAGATATGATACAGTACCAGAGGAGAATCAAACAACAAGATTCCCCCACGTGAGGAGCTACAAAAGTTAAGGAAATTCTACTGGAGCCGCGTCTCAAACACAAAAGTTGGACATTTTCTAACATTCTGCAATCCAATTCCAATCCTAATTAAGTGGTAAACCAAAACCAAACCAAAACAAGCTACCCCAACATAAAAGAGAAAAGATTGAAGAAAAAAGTGAAAAACATGAGGGGCAATAAAAACCGCATCCGTATATTAATTATATTGATCATATATGCATACCTATCATAATAAAGATGGAAAACGATATGAAAGGATGTCTCCTCATACAAATCGAGAGCCGCTGCACAAATTCAGATAGAATACAGCCTGAGATGGAAACAGAATTATAGAGTCAATGAACCCTGATTTTACTCGTGTACTTAGCAAGAAGCACTGTGAACCAAGTTTGATACCAACTTACCGGGAACGAACAAGGAGTTATAAAGCTGCGGTCTCTCTAATTCCAATTGGATATACAGCATAAGATGCTTTCCCCATTAATGGCCGTCGAGCCAAAGAACACAACATAAGGAGGGAAATCTTCACTCGTAGGACTGCTGTGAAAACACCTTTAGGGCTTCTGCAATGTGTAATGAAAAACACCAAGACTAAATAGGGTCGCTAAATAAATATAAACATGCCGGCATGCGCGTGCGGTCGAAAGTTGTTAAGAGAAAAAACAGACCCTCACCTCGAAGAGCTAACTCCGCATCGGCGTATAAGTCGCGCATTCATTTGATTTTCGAATAATCTCTAAAAGATAAAATTAGAAGAGAGACGATTTCACTCATGATGGTAGTCTAATATGTAAATTACTAATGCGACCCAAGTCGTAAATGCAATTCTAACCTCAAAATAATGCCTCATGGAGCGACATCCCGGCACGGCATCCCGCATCCGTTGGCCGTTAACTATCAAGGCTCAGCCAAGAGATGGTCACTATCAAATATAAAAAGATAAAAAAAGGAGAAAAACAATTGCGATAAATACATGGACGATCTACCGTCAGGCATTATAAAACGACCACAGCCGTTTTGCGATGTTTTACCTGGATTAAAAATACTTCTTCCATGTAGCGACATTTCAGCCTTGATCGTCCATGTATTTATCGCAATTGTTTTTCTCCTTTTTTATCTTTTTATATTTGATAGTGACCATCTCTTGGCTGAGCCTTGATAGTTAACGGCCAACGGATGCGGGATGCCGTGCCGGGATGTCGCTCCATGAGGCATTATTTTGAGGTTAGAATTGCATTTACGACTTGGGTCGCATTAGTAATTTACATATTAGGCTACCATCATGAGTGAAGTCGTCTCTCTTCTAATTTGATCTTTTAGAGATTATTCGAAAATCAAATGAATGCGCGACTTATATGCCGATGCTGAGTTAGCTCTTCGAGGTGAGGGTCTGTTTTTTCTCTTAACAACTTTCGAGCGCACGCGCATGCCGGCATGTTTATATTTTTTTAGCGACCCTATTTAGTCTTGGTGTTTTTCAGTACACATTGCAGAAGCCCTAAAGGTGTTTTCACAGCAGTCATACGAGTGAAGATTTCCCTCCTTATGTTGTGTTCTTTGGCTCGACGGCCATTAATGGGGAAAGCATCTTATGCTGTATATCCAATTGGAATTAGAGAGACCGCAGCTTTATAACTCTGTGTTCGTTCCCGGTAAGTCGGTATCAAACTTGGTTCACAGTGCTTCTTGCTAAGTACACGAGTAAAATCAGGGTTCATTGACTCTATAATTCTGTTTCCATCTCAGGCTGTATTTTATCTGAATTTGTGCAGCGGCCCTCGATTTGTATGAGGAGACATCCTTTCATATCGTTTTCCATCTTTATTATGATAGGTATGCATATATGATCAATATAATTAATATACGGATGCGGTTTTATTGCCCTCATGTTTTTCACTTTTTCTTCAATCTTTTCTCTTTATGTTGGGGTAGCTTGTTTTGGTTTGGTTTTGGTTTACCACTTAGTTAGGATTGGAATTGGACTGCAGAATGTTAGAAAATGTCCAACTTTTGTGTTTGAGACGCGGCTCCAGTAAATTTCCTTAACTTTTGTAGCTCCTCATGTGGGGGAATCTTGTTGTTTGATTCTCCTCTGTACTGTATCATATCTTTACACCATTTTGTCTTGTCTAGAGTGGCCCATTAATATGTTCAAATAGGAAGCCCTCGTATTCATGTATTTCTTTATCCCTTTATTCATTTTGTTTCCCTTTGTGTGCTTTTGTTTCCAGTTTTTAATAATTTAATATATTATCCAAGAATTTGACCCTCTGTGCTATTGACCATTTTCTCTAGAGACCATGAAGTAGATCATCTTTGTATTTGTTTAATGAACGTTTACATTTATGGTGTCAACAATCATTATTTATTTATTTTTGTAATTGTTAATTTATATACTCTGTGTCTGCTTCAGACAGGTCCCATTGCCAATTTTTCCTTTATTCACCATATGCGCCCTGAAGAAGGTGATCCCCAGAGAAGGGTGTTTCACCTGGCACGCAGCGGCACTGCGAATGTGTTCCCTCCATGAACTCATCTGATTCACCTTTCCTGGAAAATCGATGAATATATTTGAAAAGTTTCCTCTAATGTTAAATTTTTGACAATAATTTTTTCTTTCCCAACATTATACAAATTGCAAATTAATTTTGCAGATGCTTATTATGATATGATGAAGACCCGTGTCGGTTAAATTTCAATTACATTATTGTCATATGTGTTGAGGGACTTGGTCCATATCATGTTTTTGATACATATGTTATGCCTTTATATGTGGTTTGTGTGAGGATGTTTGAGTATGAAATTGGATGTATGTTGTGAGTGATTGTTGTGGAATGGAATCTGTTCTTTCTATAATTTTTATGATGATATTTACTTGTGATATATTAATTTATTTATGATGAAAAAATAAAGTAATGTTTAATATATTCTGTTTGTTGTGAAGAATATGGTTTTTGGTCTAGCCAGAGTGGTCAATAAATAGATGACGTATAGCATACTTTAAAATACATAGCTAGAGTATTTTGTTTGTGTATTTCGGCTGTATAACCTTTTCTACACACGTCAGTATGTTTCGATATAAAGACAGTTTTGGTGTGTCATCAGCTGCAGAACTTTTCCAAGACGTCATTAAACGTGTCATACAGCCGGTTGTGAATGCATTCAACTACAGCGATAAAATATTGATTTTCAGAGCTACACAAAAATAGCATGATAACTCTCTCACCCAAGAATGTCACTTTCTGACTGTTGCAGGCCTGACTTTGAATGCAGACAAGTGTGAATTCCACAAGACCAAGTTAAAATTCTTTGGCCATATCTTTTCTGATGAGGATATGACACCCAATCCTGCTAAAGTATAAGCGCTGTCAAATGCGGATTCCCCCCAGGATGTCTCTGATACGTTCATTTCTTGGCACGGCCAGTTACTGTTCAAAATACATATGACTTTGTGACCATGAGTGCTCCCTTACGAGATTTAACCAAGAAAAATATTTCATTCAAGTGGTCGCAAGAATGTGAGAGGCGTTTCAAGAAAATTAAACAAGCCATTGAAACTACTACTGAAACGGCCTATTTTGATCCAAAGCTTCATACCGAGGTTGTTAATACTAGCCCCGTTCAGATAGGCGATACCCTGGCACAGCACAGCAGACACCCCCTTGCTAGAAGGCATATTGTGCATATGCCAGTAGAAGTTTGTCCCAAACAGAATGGGCTTACTGAACTTGATTACCTGAGAGAAAGTTTGGCCGTGGTATGGGCTTGTTAACATTCCCATATGTTCCTGTACGGAAAGCCTTTTACACTGGTAACTGATCATAAAGCTTTATTGACTATCTTCGGCAATCCAAAAGCCAAGATGCCTCCTCACATTTAACGGTAGGGATTCTGATTACAAGAGTATGATTACACCATTGTACATCGTCCAGGGAAGAATCAAAAACCTGCTGACTACTTTACCAGAGTGTCTATACAAGGTACTTCATCCAAGATGGCTGAAACTTACATTAATTTAATTGTAAAGTCAAATACGCCAGCTGCCATATTGTTATCCCAGATCATCAGTGTAACGAGCAATGATAGTGACATTCTGAAGTTAAAAGATATAATTACTCATCAGTTGTGGAACCGACACGCTCAACCTCTCACCAGTGATGGTGAATACCAAAAGTACAAAAACATTAAAGATGAACTGTCTGTAACTCAGGAAGGAGGTATACTGGGAGGGTCAAGAATCCTAATTCTGGAGAGTTTAAGACAGAAAATAATTGAAGTGGCTCACTAAGAACATTGTGGTATTGTTGCCACCAAGACAGCTCTCCGAGATAGAGTTTGGTTTCCATATTTAAATGAGAGGGTTGAAAAATAATTCAAGGCCTGTCATCTATGTAACTGCCTTTCTACGAACTTTACTCAGCATGCTCTTACCATGTCAGAACTCCCTAAGCATGCATGGGAGAGAATAGCCATTGATTTCTTTGGTCCACTGGACGTTGGACATCATCTGATAGTAATCGTAGATGAGTGCTCTCAATTTCCATTATTAGACGATCTCTCATCCACAACTCATGACCGAGTCATTGAGAGTCTTGATGGCATTTTTGCAACATGGAGTGTTCCAGCCATTTTGAAGTCTGATAATAGCCCGTCATTCAACAGTCGAGACTTTAAGGATTTTCTGGATCATCTGAATGTAAAGCACCAGAAGAGTACACCTTTGTAGCCGCAGGCCAACTGACTCATTGAGCATTTTATGAGTACACTAAAGAAAGCAGCACAGCGTGCAACTCTTGAGGGACTCAATTTGCAAACTGGGTTTAATTCCACCCTACAAGCCTATCGTTCAACACCTCACTCGACCACGGGAGAAAGTCCTGCAACTTTTATGTTCAGTAGATTAACGACAACCAAGTTACCTCAATGGACCATCAAAAGAGAAGGCAATAAGACCACTCCGATGAGGAACTTAGTTCATAACGAAAAGATGAAAGTCTATGCAGACAAGAGGCGACATGCAAAGAACATTGAGTTTAAAACAGGAGATCCATTGATCGCCCACCAACTGCGAAGGAGAAAATCTGATGCTCCATATGATGCTGCACCTTTCCACGTTGTATCCAATAAGGGACATATGGTGACTGCCCAGTGTCCTGGGAAGTCTGTTACCAGAGACTCTTCTCACTTTTGGCATTTGATTCAGCGGTCTTCTCATCAAGATGGTGAAACAAAGACTGAACCGGAGAATCCAGTGACTGCTGTTACTTCTTCACTGTCTTCGAAGATATCGGAGAGTGAAGATGACCGCTCCCAGTTTCCAATATTCAGATCAGGTCAAATTATTAAAGCGCCAAGAAGATTGATTGAAGAAATTTGTTTTTCACATATATATATATATATATATATATATGTATATATATATGTATATATATATGTATATATATATGTATATATATATGTATATATATATGTGTATATATATGTGTATATATATGTGTATATATATATATATATATATATATATATATATACAGAGAACTTTGGGTAGTTCTCAAGTTTAGGTGGAAAGCAGCTCCTGAATAGAGCACTCTCAACAATAGCGACACATTAGATCTGCTCACCTCAAATGTCTGCTTTTCTGTCAAAGTCTTTGAGCATAGTATAAGCACAGTGCCATCCACGCTGAGATAGAAAGGGACAAAGTCTTTTGCCATTTCTACAGCAAAGTCTTTAAGCATAGGACTAGCACAGTGCTGTCCATGCCAAACTGTAAAATGACAAAAGCCATCTACCCATCCAGGCACAGTATTACAGCTTTGAATTGGTAAAATACCAACCAAGCCAACCTGAAATGAGTAAAAGCAACCCCAGTAATTCACTGTCCAGCCAATGCTTCAATTTGCAAAAGAAAATTACTTTAATCTATAAACCACAATAGAATCGCTGTGAATAATAAATCAAAGGCATTCCTCAGGGGCACTAATGGGAAGAATACCCATGGTAATCTCAGGGACAGTCTGTAATGGTAAGGTACATTGGCCATTAGACCGGAGTGGGGAATATCACCTGGTCTATGGGGCTAGCTTCCGTGGTTCAGCTCACTCACAGCTCAGTGTTTAAATCCATCCCTATACCGGTGTGCATTCTTCCCACTCCTCCTGGGTTACAATAACTGTACATTTGCTCATTTGTGGAGAAGTTCAGATAGTCCAGTTAGTCTGCAGACAGAGGCTGCAGTGGTTGCCAGTAGACACGGACCATATGACCTTGTATGTCATGCATCCTACAGTGCCCATGGAGAGGGGGTGTAGTCCTTGCCCAGACACAACCAGTGTTTTAACAATCTGCAAGGCAAGCGCAGGTGCCCAAAATACAGGGGAGTAACGGCAGCACCAGTCAAGAAGAAGCCGCGCTGGGGTGCTTGTGACCATGGTGATTCTCTGACTGGAATTCTTCCTCAGGCCCAGTCACAAAACCCACCACCCAAACAAGCTCAGTGCATACCCCCAGCAGTGATACCCTGGCTGGTGTGGTCTCCCCGACTGATCTCAGTCTCTTCTTGATCTTGTATTTCTTTGTAGTTTAAACCATGGACAGCGGTCATTGATTTTTAACACTCGGAGGCTACTTGATGCTAGAGGCTCCAAACAGAACTCACACCCAGTCAAAATTCTCTCACTCTTTTTCTTCAGGCGTTGATGAATTTACCCATGCTGTATGGAAACATCAGAGGCTCCAGAACTCTCTTCTTGATTGGGAGCCTTTTCAGGTTGTCACAGCTTCGTGTTGTCTCTCTTAGGCTCTTTTCCAGCCCTGTCTCCTTCTGAGTCACGTTCTTCTCCATGCAAGGAGGCTTCCGGGCCCCTCTTGAGCAATCAGTTAGCTCTTTCTCTCGAATCATGGTCCAGGCTGCCTGTCCTGGCAGATTTGGTGAATTTTTCCACAGCTTCCACCACAAATTTATGTGTAGTTGCTGCTCCGACAGACACCAAAGACGTTGTGTCATGATGTCACCCAGGTGATCATCCCAGCCCTACAGGCAGGCATCTGAAACTACTGTATCATGCAACTGTGGAAGACCCACCAACAGATTGGGAAGGTACATCCACCAGTGCAGATCAGGGAAAACCGAGTTGAATATCTGATCTGTACTCGGACCAAGTGACTAAGCTGATGCAATTAATGAATAATATTATTCTAGAAAAAAATAAAGCAAAAATAAAATATGGATAATGCATAAAACAAGGTAAAAAATTAACATGAAAGAGATGTTCGAAAGGGGAAAATCTATATACGTGTGTACACAGTGTAGTTGTGGTTCAGCCACACTTTCAATTGCAAAGGAATATTTTGATTTGCCTGTAACTTTGACCCCCCCATCAACAGATTATACCAAATTTGGCACTCGTTTAGGATAATCAACTATGGGATGGCATGCACCATAGTTTGTGCAGTTCTGTGAAAGAGAAAGAAAGTTAAAGGGGAGGGGTCACAAAAGATGTGTTTTCCTATTTTAGTTTCCGTATGAGATATCACACTTACATCCAAAACTACTGAACAGATTTACACCAAACTTGAAATTTACTTAAAACTTTACTTAGAAAGCATGCCTTTTTTGGGTTTATGTAAATGTGTTCAGTAGTGTTTGAGAGTAGTGCTTGAAAAAGGTGTAGGGGGTTTGAAAGGGCTCACACTTTTTGTATATTTTGACATTTGAAAAACATATGTTGATTTGCTTATGATGTTTGCCCTGCTTGATGAATATGTATGAAATTTGTCAGACACTTAGTAAGTTCAGATTACTCACTGTATTTTCAAATTCATGCCGATCTATCAAGCGGAGGCCCAGCTAAGATGGCGGGGGGCAAGAAATCTTTAAATTGGCAATAAGTCTTGATTAGATTTCTAATGGTATGGCATTTTTTGTGCCATTCCATCAAGGAGGGTAAAGTTAAAAGGGGAGGTGGGGGCAATTTGTTTTTAGTTTGCTTGCTCGCTTGCTGTTGAACCTGTTCCAAATGTGGCAGGCAGTGGCAGCTCCTCCGCTAAGGCGGAGGAGTGTTGCCCCACTGCTTTGCAGTAGTGAAATAAATGAAAAATCAAATGATAACTTGAGGTTATTATTTTATTTTGTCCTGCTGCGGCAGCTTTGCAGGCGGGGCGGGGCTTCTCTGACGACAGGAGCAGGGGGAGTGGTGAGCACACTTTGTAAGTATGCATCAATGTTTGCCAGGCTGTCTTGGGCCAGCCAAACATTCATACGCACTTTGCATGTTATCCACCCAGGCTGCATTACAGCCTGGGTGAAGAACATGCCCAGGCTCTCATTCTCTGGCTGAGCGCCGAACCACGACGCTCAAACCAATTACAACGCTGCATTGCAGCATTATGATTGGCTTGGGGGAGCCTGGGTGTGCTTCCTGTGCCGGCGGTGCAGAGGGACGAGGAGGAAAGGCGGAGAAAAGACACAGCGATAAGGTACTTTCTTTTCCTTATTTTATTTTCTTATTTTCGATCCCCTTACCACCCCGCCCGCCACCCCCTATCCGTGCCAGCCACCACTGGTGTCGGGAAGTTAGCATTTAGCAGGTTTTTAATTTACTAATACTTTTAGCACTGTTTAATGGATCTGCACAGAATTTGGTAGAGTCTTAGCCTGTTTAACCATCTCTAGGTATTTTGTTTGTGTAGATCCCTCAAGGGGCATCCCACTTAAAAAGGGAAGGCAAAGCAAGAGTTCATTTTCTAATAACATTGGCACTGTCACAAATATGCACAAATTTGGCAGACTTTTGAACAGATGATTTTTCTATTGCTATGTAAAGTATTTTGCCTGTCAGTCTGGGGGTAGGGCAATAACACTTTTACTTTCCTATAACTGTAGTGCTGTTTGATGAATCTCCACCAAATATGTCAGGTAGTTAGGAAGTTACACCCATTTCATTTATATCAGGTTTAGTGGCGATCCAATGGAGGGTATGTAAAAAAAAAAAAGGGGGGGGGGGTCAAAACATTTTTGATTTACTAATAACTTTGACATTATTTCATAGATCTGCATGAGATTTGGCAGTTAGCAAATTAGGTACGATCTCATCCTTCACCCCAGACGTCATCTTCCTCATAGGCACCTGGCTGAACCACTCCTCCGCACCAGACATCGCCATTGCCATACCCGAAAGATAACCCACCGGGACCGAACCAACCAACAAACGAGGAGGTTGAATCGCCATCATCTACAAAGACACCATACGCTGCACGACATCCCCAGACTACCCCACCCCGATAATGGAACACCTTAGCTTCCAACTGAACACAAACGGAAAAAGCACCATCAGAGGCACCCTTACCTTCAGACCACCAGGACCACTCACCAGCTTCTGCAACGCAATCATGGTCCTCATCGCTCCAATTGCAATTGACTCCGAGCACATCTTCCAAGGGGACCTCAACTTCCACCCCGACGACCCCAGCACCACTAACCTTCGGGGGAGAGCATGAGCAGCATCGGCCACAAGCAGCTTGTCACCGGCCCTACCCACATTGCAGGACACACGCTCAACCCCAGCTTCACCTCCAGCAACAGAGGCAAGTACAACCACGCCACACAACTCACCTGGTCCGACAACTACAACGTCCACTTTACCATCTCAGGACCCACCAACTCTGGCTCTGTGCACCCTAGATCAACGTGCAGAGACCGGACAAAGCGATCAGAAGGCCAGTTGAACAACGCTCTCTGCTCTCACTTCCCAGGTACTACACCCGGCCCAGAACAAACAGCAAAAAACTTCTCCCAGTGGATCACAGAATGCACCAACACTATCGCTCCCGCCAAGACAGCAAAGTTCAAAGGACTTACCAAAAGAGACAGCTTTTTCACTGAGGAACTGCAATCTACCAAGTGCAACTGCCGACAATTATAAAGGACGTGGCACATCAGCAAAAAGATGGAAGACCGCACCTCCTCCATGACAGCACTCAACCAGTACCACCGCCTTCTGAAAGGAACTAAGAAGACTCTAGAGGACCGCATTGAAGCCAGCACAAACCACAGCAAGTACCTCTTCACCATCGTGAAGGAGTTCTTGAATCAGTGTGCTATGAGAACGACAGTATGCCCTCCCAGGAACTGTGCGCCAACCTTGCTGACTTCTTCCACAACAAGATCTCGGCCATGTACGACAACTTTGATTCCCACCTTAAACTCATCACGGAAGTCCTCATCTTTGGGAACAACACCTCACCATGGAACGACGAATGGTGGCCCACGGAACTTGACAACAGACCACACTCGCAGCTTCAGCATCATCTTGGACAGCAAGCTATCTATGAAGAAATAACTCAATACAGTCTCATCCGCCGGCTTCTACATCCTTTGCATGCTCCACAAGATCTTCAGATGGCTCCCAGTCAACACCAGAAGGACCGTCACGCAGGCCCTCGTCACCAGCCTACTGGATTACAGAAACTCTACGGAGGAATCACTGTATTCCTCCTGAAGAGACTCCAGACTATACTAAACTCAGCGGCAAGACTCAAACTCGACCTCCCCAGAAAGACCTACATCACACCCCACCTCAAGAAACTACAGTGGCTCCCGATCAAGCAGAGCTGCCAGTTCAAGATGCTGACCCACACGTATGAGGCCTTGCACAACGAAGGGCCAGCATACATCAACAGACGCCTGACCTTCCACCAACCGACCAGACACCTTCGATCTGCTTCCCTCTCAGACACCCCACGGAACCGCTGAACCAACAGTTCAACAATCTTTCACGCACCTGGCAGCCAAGGCATGTAACAACATTCCTCTGCACCTCAGGACTGCACCGTCGCTCCAACAAATCAAGAGAGCACTTAAGACCTCGATGTTCGAATGATCAACCACCCATACTTCAGCCAACATCTCCAGCACCTCGAGACCCTCACGTGTGATTTGCAGCGCTTTACAAATGATTAATTGATTGCTTTTAGCCCAATAAAAGGCCAGGACGACCCCTCAACCAGCCATAGCTGCACGGGTTGGGCCCAGGGACTGACCAAAAGCTGTGCACAGCGCAGAATGGGTAGAGGGCAAATGAATGCAGTGCATCATAAAAATACATGAAATTCACTGCAACAAACACAGTTAAATGTCATAATGGTTCAGCAAACATAAGACCAAACCAGTCCTGAAATTTACCAGGTAGGGTGTGTAATCTCCATGGCCCCCTCCATGCTCAGTGCGCCCCTTAGCCGATGTAATGTAAAAAAACAGGCTCTCTACAAAGTGCAAAATATGGCGGCCGTGAGTTATGGTGTGGCAAGTTAACATATTTATACTTCACTGAAACAAAATCAAAGGCTAAAAGGAAGTTACTTTGGTTATAACACATTAACATATGTTTAAAAAGAAAACCTTAGAAATTCTCTGTAAAAACCACAATTGGAGCAGCAGAGTATGGTTGAAAATTGAAACCTTAACATCACTGAAATGCACAAGTTATGGTTAGGCCCGCATAACCATGACGCGCACAACAGACATGCAAACCATAACTTTTACACCAGATGCAGTGCTCTTGACTTCCCCCTTAATGTGACAGATGCAATTACAAATTTTGTAAATAATCTTACAGATGAGATTACATATCATATTACCCTTAACACCATGAAAGAACCAACTGTGAAGGTAGTATTATTTATTGTTTTGAGCTGGTATTGTTATTTATTTACGTTGTGCTTTAGGTGTTAATATTTATTTAGATCAATATTGCGATGTCATAAGTGTTGCATTTGGTGGGTGAATAATGGATTACAACATTTTGCATAGTGAATTTAGCCCTTGTACAGAATGGTCAAGGTACTTGATAATGTACCTATGAAGTGGAAATGTAAGCAAAGCTTGTTCAGAGAATATTATCCTGCACAGGTGCGCAAACTAATGTGTGTCAAATGGCACTGTGTTTAAGAAAGAAGGAAACTTAAAAATGGCAGCATGTAAAATGGGGGTGTTCCTATTTGTGCCTATTATGTGGCCATATGACAGTAGGAGCGTGCAGCAAAAAAGCTGCTCAAGGCTCTAAAGTAAAGTGAAGCGGACTGCTTTCACTAACCAGCGCGCATGGCCGGACACAGCGCGCCAGAAGACTTGGGATCTGCAGTGCAGACCATAACAATGATTTTATTATCTGTCTTGTCTTGGGGCAGGAAGGGGGCATGGAGCACTTTATTATTCTAAAATATATAAGTAAAACATTTTTTATAATCACCATTCAAAGTATATTAACAATAATGTCTGCTAAGTGAGAGGCTAGTACCTCATTTGTGACCAGAGATGGCAATGTATTGTGCAAATGGTTATGCACTGTAAAGACATTTTGTTTCTAAATGAGTTCCTAGTGAACCCCTTTTAAAAAAAAAAAATATTGTATATACCCAGGTTGCCTTTGGGCAGATTGGGTAGCTCTTGTATTACCCATATATCGAGTTGATTATAAAAGGTGAGGATTTTTGGATGAAGTGCTGAGAAGACCTCTGAACTTGCTTCAAAGAGGTGCTGAAAAATATCAGTTGAAGCCAGTGCACCAGTTGGCGTTTATATACTCCAATATTTGGGGCAGGCACAGTCAAGGCTGAGGCCTCATGATACATCTCAGCTGTGCTGGAGAGTTATTTCTGGGGAGATGTTTCAATCTGGAGACATAAGGTGTGGAATCTGCAGGGAAAAGTGGCCACCAGAACAGGAGATTTGGTGTGGTTCCAACAGGACAAAATTAGGGAACAGTTGCATAGTAATGGCTCTTTCTTTCCCAGTCAATAACAATGTGCTAGATTGTATTATCTTGTTTGTTTTTCTTTACAACTGTTTACTGAAATTATTCAGTTAGACAAAAATCGAGTATATCGAAGAAAACCTGCCCTTAGGGAATTAGATAGGGTACAGCAAGAATTCGTTGTAATCCCTTGTCTAGAAAAAAATAATTTTTTTCTAGAGACCCCTCACCCACCAGGGTTGCCCCTAGGTGGCATGCTTCATCATTGGGGTTCCTCTCAATCCTCTACAGATTGAGGCGTGCTGCGACTTGCGAATTACGTAGGAGCACTTTTTATTGTAGACTGTGTAGTGCAGTGATGTGGAGTGGAAAGGGAAAGAAAATCTAAAAATACCTAACTAGTTGGCCACTCTTTTATTCCCGCCCCTAGTTGGTATGGTTAAAAATCGGGGGTCGTTTACTGAAAAGAAACCTGACCTTAATGAGTCTGGTTGTCTCAGTAATGTGTTTTTGTCAACATGTTTCGAGCTGTTCCCCAAATAGCTCTTCATCAGGACTCCACGGGGTCCAGCCCCGTGTCTACCACTCCTAGTGAATCCTGTAATAAGGACACAAACCATGCACACCTAATGCGCACTGTATACATACGGTTGTAGTAATTAATCCGTGTCTGTAAACAGATAGAAAAAGATATATTAAAAACAGTGACCTGTTAGCCGTACTGGCAGGTCGCATTAGCATGATTGTGCATGCAACTATCAAAATATCGCACCCGTATATTGTGGGTGCTCATATGGTCTATCCTATGTGCTCATATAGTCTATCCTATGTGCTCATATAGTGTGTCATGAACATGCCACACACTGTAATGGGTGACACCACTCGTAAAATAGCACTCGTGAAACAAGACACCACGTGACAGTACACCATAAAACATAGAAAAGATAATCCATGTGGCGTACTTCTGTAGATGCTATATTATTGTATCATGGTCAAAGCCAAGGGTAGAGGGGCTTGTAGTCACACTCTTAAAAAAAAAATAAAAAAAAAGGGGGGAACAGGTCTATATATCATGTACTCTTGTTGCTGCTTAACAGGTGGGTATCGTACTCCATCTGTAGGAAAAAAGAAGCCCCCCACCACTTACTTCGTCAAAGCCGCCTCTGGTACAGTAACCTACTTCTCTCCCTGGAGACCGCATACTAACTGGTGCATGGGCCGTTTCCGTTTATAAAGCCCTTTCTAACCATGCGGTGGGTAAAAAACGCCCTGTCATTCTGCTTCGTAGTACTAAACCGTTTGGTTAGTTCAAAATGGCCGCCGTTGCCGAAGTAGTGGCAGCGCCATGTTGGGAGAATTCCCATCCTGAAAAACATTAAGTTACTGGAAATGTATGAGGAAAGGAGTTGATATTAAAATGTTTCACGTAATGCAGAATGGAATCAAGCGATATGCATACAAAAACATTGGGAAATACACAGGTATAGTATTTCGCTGTTTCCCTGCCCAGGAAACAAGTCCTACTCAGGGGTGGTTAGATGTAATGGCTACTACCTAAGTGTGATATTACTTCAACCAGGCTACTCGCTTATAATGAAGAGCGGATGCTTCCCATGTATGATAGTTTTATTCTTATTACTGCATGCATGTACCCGTGGACACAGCAGTCAGTATTTTGCTATACACATTTCAACTAATGGCTGCTTCGTGGGTTCTTTTCAACCGCTGAGATGTCCCATTATCGGACCGAAGTTATCTGAAGGATCTTCGAATGATGCATTCCTGGTGAATAGTAACGTACCCTTATCACGCTCAGATGTACCATTGTTAGACAGATGTATATTAGAAGAATCTCTCAATGATACATTCCCGGTGTTATCCCGTATTACTAATCATGTATAAGCAGGGGGTCACTGTTTTAAAGTGTCTAGTCTTTATAACACAATATTTTGGTGTGGGACTTTTTCATTGTTATTGTTAGATGTGTCTCGAACTGTTATGTCCTCGTGTGATCGTGTACTCTAAAAAACCAGGGTGTTATACTTAGTTATAGAGACTCCTAAAGATGTCTCCACTAGTCTCAATGTTGTGCATTTTCAATGTAAGAGGCCCCACGGGATATTGTCATTAAGTCCCATGGTATAAGTGTGGAGTTTGTACACCCACCGCTGTTCTTTTTCCAAATGTGTGTGTTCCAGATTATCACCATAACACAGGGGTTCAAGGACAACCCACTTCAAATCATTGGGTGTGTGTTTCTGTTCCTTGTAATGTGAGGACATTTTTGTGGTGATGCGCTGACACTGGACGTTTCTGCGGTGTTCGCACACTCTGGTGCTTACTTTTCTCGTGGTCATACCCACATAATGTAGGTTGCAGGGGCAAGTGATGAGATATACCACTCCTACTGTGTTACAGTTTGTTAGCTTTCGCAACTCCCAATTCATTCCATTATTGAAGGACACATTTTTGGTGGCGGTAGTAAGATGGCAAACACTGTAATTCCCGCAAGGATAATGACCCGTAGGTGGTGTGCCTAGCACAGTTTGGTTCCTTTCTCTGTTGGTTCCTGATTTCGGGCGTGTATGTACCAAAATGTCTCTCAAATTTCTCCCCCTTCTGTGGGAGAACATTAGTTTTAGGATGTTGAGTTGCCCGCTGTTCAACATACGCCAATGTTTTCCGATGATTTTGGTGACTCGATCAGAGGCTATGTTAAAGGTAGTTATGCAGATTGGTCTCTTGTCTTCAACAGTGTTCTGTTTTTGGCGTGTTTCCAGCAGAGAATCTCTGTAATTACTCACTGCTTGTTTCTTTGCTTTAGACACCAACTTTTTGGGGTAGTTCCTTGCCAGAAGTTTGTCTGTCAGTTACTCGGCTTGTGTTCTGAAATCATTGACCTCTGTCCAGTTCCTCCTTAACCTAAGGAAATTGCCGAAGGAGAGATTGTCATTTAAATGCCTGGGGTGAAAGCTATTGTATAGCAATAAGCAGTTCTTTGCAGTGGGTTTCTCATGTGTTGTTTTTAGGGTGCCTTCAGCTGCATAATGTTGAGGTCCAGGAACACCAGTTTAGATCTGCTCATAGTATGAATGCATTTAAGGAACGTGTCCTGGAGATTCAGCCAGGTTATGAACTCATCTGCTCTGGACTCGTCTCCTTCCCAAATCAGCAGAATGCCATCTATAACGATCAGACCACGGGGTGCTGCATTTACTCTCAGGTACTCTGTCATCATGCCACCTAGGGGCAACCCTGGTGGGTGAGGGGTCTCTAGAAAAAAGTATTTTTTCTAGACAAGGGATTACAACAAATTCTTGCTGTATCCTATCTAATTCCCTAAGGGCAGGTTTTCTTCGATATACTCGATTTTTGTCTAACTACGTAACTGTCAGGAGGATAAACCTAGCCTCTACCTCTGCCTCCCTCTCTACTTTGGCAACTATTTAGACAGCGCACAGTTGTGGGAGTTCCCCTTCCCTTCTTCTCTGAGAGTAAATGCAGCACCCTGTGGTCTGATCGTACGCAACAAACCTTTCATTTTCCAACAAGATAAAGCATTCAAGAAGCATTGGTCCCTAATCTCGTGGCATTGTACCAGAGACTGGTTGGTCCTCATTATTAAGACCGCAGCACGGCTTTCACAATAAATGAAGGATGAGAATCCCACTATAGCGGTTCGCCTAAAGTCGTTTCAATCCGTCACAGAATTAAAAAAGAGACTCGAGGAGCTGAACAAAACAATGCGCGAGTTTGAGGTAACCCTGAAAGACCAAATTCAAGAAATTCAAGAAAGAATCAAAGAATTTCACGCATGAAAAAGTCTACCCCTACATACAAGAAGACTACAATCCAACAGGTAGAAACCCCGGATACAATACGGATACTGATGGATCAGACACCGGTTCTGACAGTTCAGATACTGGCAATAATAGGAGAGGCACTTTCAGATATAGGCGAAACTACACAAGACGGATGGGACACCAAGGAGGACAAGGGCAAGGGTGGCCTCCCTTCCAAGCCCCCCCCCACCTTATCCAGGACCCCCTTTCTTCTATGGACCACCACAATTCCAACAACAGCCATACGCATACTGGAATTCAGCACAACAACCTGAATACCCAGGATCATTAACTCCTTTTTTAGGGAGAAGCAAAGGAGCACAAAGAGGACGGATGAAGAAAGGACAACAAGTGCAGTGGTCGAACCCACTAGAACTCACAAGGATGACAACGAGGAGCATGGAACCCCAGAACGACCCGGGAACCAGCAACCACCCATCCTAGTAGTAAATTTGACAGACAAGACACTATCATCAACCCAACTCAAAGTGCTGGCAAAAGGCCTAGGATTCGTCCCTACACCTAGTCTGGATAAATTCAAATTAAGCTGCGAGATCAATGAATTCATTCGCAGAATTAAACTACAGGTCTTTTTTGCCAGCAAACCAGCAATTGAAACCAGTGACAGTGACACAGAACTACACCAGAAATCGAATTTCACTCCACCATCGGCCACATTACTCGTGGAACTCCTAGCTTTTGAAAAAGCAAATCTGAAAGAAATAGGGGAGATCGATCCGAGAACCATCAAAATCTTCAATAATACAAGCAAAGAAGAACAGTCGGCCATCCAACAACTGGCTAACGACAAGGATGTAGTAGTGAAACCAGCAGCCAAAGGGGGCGCCATTGTCCTACAAACTACTGAAGCCTATCACCGTGAGTGCATGCGACTACTTGAAAACGAGAGGAATTACCAACGCATCAGAGACGATCCCACAGAACCCCTAAAGATACGGATCACAAGTATGGTGGAGGAAGCAACACTACATGATGTGATCACTAAGAAAGAAGGGGATTTCCTGATTAACCCGCACCCGGTGACCCCCTATTTCTACATGATACCTAAAACACAAATCTTTGGAAAACCCACCAGGGCGACCGATTGTATCCGGTATAGGTTTGATACTGGAACCTCTTTCAAAATGTGCTAACGCCTTCTTACGTCCTCTAATACAAGGAACAGACACATACCTACAGGACACTAAGGCAGTCCTGTGTCTTCTAAAGGACCTACAGTTCAACCCTGTCACCAGCATCCTCATAGGGTTGGACGTTGAAAGTTTGTGCACAAGCCTTCCACACAAGGAGACTTTAGAAATCATCGAAGAAGTCCTGTATGAAGGGAACTGGACCTACCACACACCTAGACACCTGTTGTTAGAATGCGTCAAATGGGCTCTAACAGAGAATTTCTTTCGCTTTGAAGATACCTTGTTCCGCCAACTACACGGAACTAGTATGGGCAGTACTTTCGCCCCTAGTGTGGCGGGATTATATGTACACCATCCAGAGCAACATAAAATCCTGGCAGACACCAACCCTTATCTCCAACACATCACACTTTGGAAAAGGAATATAGATGACATTCTGCTGATTTGGGAAGGAGACGAGTCCAAAGCAGATGAGTTTATAACCTGGCTGAATCTCCAGGACACGTTCCTTAAATTTACTCATACTGTGAGCAGATCTAAACTGGTTTTCCTGGACCTCAACATTATCGCAGCTGAATGCACCCTAAAAACAACACATGAGAAACCCTCTGCAAAGAACTGCTTATTGCTATACGATAGCTTTCACCCCAGACATTTAAAAGACAATCTCCCCTTCGGCCAGTTCCTTAGGTTAAGGAGGAACTGCACAGAGGTCAATGATTTCAGAACACAAGCTGAAAAAACTGACAGACAAACTTCTGGCAAGGAACTATCCAAAAAAGTTGGTGTCTAAAGCAAAGAAACGAGCAGTGAGTAATCACAGAGATTCTCTGCTGGAAACACGCCAAAAACAGAACACTGTTGAAGACGAGACCGATCTGCATAACTACCTTTAACATAGCCTCTGATCGAGTGACCAAAATCATTGGAAAACATTGGCGTATTTTGAACAGCGGGCAACATAACATCCCAAAACCAATGTTCTCCCACAGAAGGGGAAGGAATTTAAGAGACATTTTGGTAGATACACGCCCGAAATCAGGAACCAACAGAGAAAGGAACCAAACTATGCTAGGCACACCACCTACGGGTCATTATCCCTGCAGGAATTGCAGTGTTTGCCATCTTACTACCGCCACCAAAAATGTGTCCTTCAATAATGGAATGAATTGGGAGTTGCCAAAGCTAACAAACTGTAAAACAGCAGAAGTGGTATATCTCATCGCTTGCCCCTGCAACCTTCATTATGTGGGTATGACCACGAGAAAAGTAAGCACCAGTGTGTGCGAACACCGCAGTAACGTCCGGTGTCGGCACATCACCACTAAAATGTCCTCACATTATAAGGAACAGAAACACACACCCAATGATTTGAAGTGGGTTGTCCTTGAACACCTGTGTTATAGTGATAATCTGGAACACAGACTTTTGGAAAAAGAACAGCGGTGGGTGTACAAACTCTACACTGATACCGTGGGACTTAATAACAATATCCTGTGGGGCCTCTTACGTTGAAAATGCACAACATTGAGACTAGTGGAGACATTTTTAGGAGTATCTATAACTAAATATAACACCCTGGTATTTTAGAGTACACAATCACACGAGAACATAACAGTTCGAGACCAATTTAACAATAACAGTGAAAAAGTCCCACACTAAAATATTGTGTTATAAAGACTAGACACTTTAAAACAGTGACCCCCTGCTTACACATGATAAGTAATACAGGATAACACCAGGAATGTATCTTTGAGAGATTCTTCTAATATACATCTGTCTAACAATGGTACATCTGAGCATGATAAGGGTGTGTTACTATTCACCAGGAATGCATCATTGAAAGATCCTTCAGATAACATCGGTCCGATAATGGGACATCTCAGCGGTTGAAAAGAACCCACAAAGCAGCCATTAGTTGAAATGTGTATAGCAAAATACTGACCGCTGTGTCCACGGGTACATGCATGCAGTAATAAGAATAAAACTATCATACATGGGAAGTATCCACTCTTCATTATATGCGAGTAGCCTGGTTGAAGTAATATCACACTTGGGTAGTAGCCATTACATCTAACCACCCCTGAGTAGGACTTGTTTTCTGGGCAGGGAAACGGCGAAATACTATACCTGTGCATTTCCCAATGTTTTTGTATGCATATCGCTTGATTCCATTCTGCATTACGTTGAACATTTTAATATCCACTCCTTTCCTCATACATTTCCAGTAACTTAATGTTTTTCAGGATGGGAATTCTCCCAACATGGCGCTGCCACTACTCCGGCAACTGCGGCCATTTTGAACTAACCGAGCGGTCTAGTACTACAAAGCAGAATGACAGGGTGTTTTTTTCCCGCTGCATGGTTAGAAAGGGCTTTATAAATGGAAACGGCCCATGCACCATTTAGTATTCGGTCTCCAGGGAGAGAAGTAGGTTACTGTACCAGAGGCGGCTTTGACGAAGTAAGTGGCGGGGGGCTTCTTTTTTCCTACAGATGGAGTACGCTACCCACCTGTTAAGCAGCAGCAAGAGTACATGATATATAGACCTGTTCTGCCCCCCCCCCTTTTTAGGTCTCGCCTGTGGCGGTATCCACCTTGCGGGTGCGAGCAGCGGCGCGCCACAAGCACGAGTGTAGTGTTTGAAAAGTGAAGTGTAGTGCTTGAAAAGTGAAGTCTGCGCGCGCACCACTCCGGGCTTGTTTACATTTATTGTTTTCATGCTTTTCACGCTCCGTTTACATTTCGCTTTTGCTTACACATTATAATCACGTCACCGCGCCCCCTCATGTGAGACCGCATATAATCACGTTATAAGCTCTCCCCCAGTGCTTGAAAAGTGAAGTCTGCGCGCGCACGCACCACTCCCGGGCTCGTTTACATTTATTGTTTTCATGCTTTTCACGCTCCGTTTACATTTCGCTTTTGCTTACACATTATAATCACGTCACCGCGCCCCCTCATGTGAGACCGTATATAATCACGTTATAAGCTCTCCCCCCTCCTCCTAGCGCACGCAGCCCCTGCAGCAGTCATCTTTTGTTTTTTTATGTTTGTTTTCATGCTTTTCCCTCCTCTCCTTCTCCTAGTATTATCCTTAACCTCGCCGAGACACATTTTCCAGCTTCCACTACCATGACAGTACATTTGACTTTTTCTCCAGGACCACGTCCCGTTCCCGAGGATCTTTCGGGAATACTGTATTAGCATTCGGCAGTTTATGGTGCGCGATTTACCGACCTTAGTAGGATCGAGGCCGGGGCGTGACTCGATGCCATGCCAACTCATGACATCCCAAACATTTAGTTTTCAGCGGAGAGTGTTCAGCTCACTTAGCGATCCTCCCGGATGCACCGTAGACCCGTGACTTTGTTGTTTGGTGCACTCTAGTAACCTACTGTCTGTGCGCCCCATTCATTTTCGTTGGGGAAAATATGACCATTCATATATTTCCAAATTGAATACTTTAGTTTGTGTATTTGAGAAAACACCATTAGCATGATCATACACCTAATATGGAAATTTGTGAAAGTGACGTTTCTTTCAGAGAAACAACCAAGCTATATAAATACTGCGTTGTTGCACGAGACGTCGTAGACGCTGACATTTCTCATGCGTGCTTCTCACGAAGGGTTTACTTTCACACGTCTGTGAAGTTGTGTTGTGAAGGAAGGTACCGTTAAAAGTGGCGTGGTATGATACCACCCAAAAAACAGATAGGTGGTATGCTTGAATTAATCACAGCCGCTTGTGTTCACAACGCCCACATTCCAATCCAGCGATTTGTAGCTCGCTTGTGCCATTACAAGCAGGAAAAAAACATATGGGAAGCCTTAACACCAAGACATTGTTCTGACATCTGTGTAGAACAAATGGCCGAACAATTTGTCTTGAGCAAAAATGTGCCCAGCACATCTGCACGTTCCCTAATTTCGAGGTGACAAGTATACGTCCAGGCCTTCATGCAGTCGATGGAGTGTGAATGACCGTGAGGAATGTGCAATTTTTAGTGCACAAAGAGTACGTAGTCAGAGAGCACACTATTCCAAGCTCTTTTGTATTTATTTTGGTGTTTATTTTGTGGCAACTTGTCGCCGTTTGCCATCTTGGTAGCACTTTGCAGGTCTAAAGCGGCTAGAAAAGAAGGTAGGAATTATAGTTGCCTTACAATGCTACCAGCTAGGGTTAGTATAGTTCAGACAGATATTCAGGTGAGGCTAGGACTCGAACAATTCGGCAATTCGTACTTCATGTACTGAGCATAACTTTTGGTGCATTGTGAGTATGTCATCCATCGAGTTCACTGCCGCGGAGCTGCCGTGCATGTTTGACTGCCCTTAGCTACTGGCATGTTGCAATGTCCCCTAGTCCACGTAGTATAACAGTTAGAAGTTTACGTTTTTGCTGTGATCTTCACTTGTAATTGTGTGCCCATGACATCTGAAAGAGACACGTTAGTGACAGATTCCTTACCTTAGAATATCCCCAGGCGTCAGGCTGGATCCGGAAAGTTTTTTGCGTAGCAGTACCCTTGCGCGTCGGTAGGCGGCGTCGTGCGGCTCCGCGTCCGTCGTCGGCGTCGTGATCGCCGGGATGACGTCGCGGGCAGTACTTAGGCGCCGCCCCTGCGCGCTGGACGTCAGTTCTTCTTTTTCCGCGCCAGTAAGCGCAGATCCGGGAAGAGCAGTGCCCTAGTCACTTTTTGACTATCTTTTTGTGAAATTTTTCACTGTTCTCTTCAACGAGTCTTCACGACTCCTAAGGTGTCGTAGGGATGCCCGGCTTTAAGCCCTGCGAGGAATGTGGTCGTATGATGTCCATCACGGACCCCCACCTCGAGTGTCTCTTCTGTCTCGGCCGAGGCCACGACACGAAGTCGTGCCCTGACTGCCGGAAACTTCATCCGAAGGCTTTGCGAGAGCGGTCTCGAAAGCTCCTTGAAGTCCGGCAGTCGGCTCCGCGCCGCAGCAAGCCCCGGTCCCGGGAGAGGTCGAGGGGCCGGACGCGGAGTCCCCGCCGTTCGTCGGAATCCAAGTCTCGCGCTCCTCCGGTAAGTCGAGCACAAGAAGTCTAAGCGGCGTCATCGCTCTAAGACTTCGCCTCGCCGGTCGCGCGACTCGGCTGAGGTCCCTGTCGGCACCGTCCCCGCGGCCCCGGACGTGCCTGTCGAGTTGCCCCCGCATTACCCGTCCTTCCCGGGTTCGGGGGCGACTCCGGCCGAAGTACAGAAATTCCTGTCGGCCATGGCCCGCCTCTTCGGGCCTCAAGGTCCCTCCAGTGCGCCTTCGGGCCCCGCGGGCCCTGATGGGGTTGCTCCGGCGTCGCCGTCGACTCCGGTCCCGGCGTCGCCTGTCCCACCAGCCTTCGTCCCGGCCTCGGCCCCGGCCTCGACTCCGGTTCCGGTGGTGCCGCAACCCCATCGGCGCCGGTTGACCTAACCACGCCTCCGCCCGACGCCCGATGTCCCGGTGCCGTTTCCGACGCCGTCCGGGGCTCCGGGCGGCGTCGTTCCCGGTTCTCCCCGGGTCTGGACATGGAGCCGGACCGGCGTCGCCCGACGCCGGTTCCGGCGCCGATGCGGCCTTGGGTCCCTTATGTCCCTCCTCCTCCATCTTTTCAACCTGAGGAGGACCAGGAGAGCTGGGAGGGTCTGGCGACCCTCTCACACAACAGTGCGAGTTTGACCCGGACTGGGTTGAGGAACTTGGGGATGCCAGTGGGCTGGATACCTCCCCGACTCTGGCATGCTGTCTCCTCCCGTGGCAACGGAGGAGGGGCTAATTTTGCAACGGTGTTGCGTGAGAGCTGCTGGAGCCTTACATCTCCAGTTGCCTACAGTGGCCGTCAGGACTAACCTCCTGACTGAAGTGCTTCAGCCGGCGGCCTCCTCTTCGGAGCCTGTGCTGCCGTTCAACGATGCACTCACTGACGTTCTTTTGGGTGCCTGGTCCAAACCCACCACAGGGGCTCCTGTGGATAGGAACGTGGCTCGACGCCATCGCCCGGCTCCGGGCGACCCCTGTTTCTCTCCCAACACCCCACCCCTGAGAGCTTGGTTGTCCAAGCCTCTGCCTCCCAAACAGCCTTCCCTACCGCCCCTCCGGATAGGGAATCCAAGCGCCTGGATCACTTTGGGAAGAAGGCTTTCTCTTCCTCCAGTGCTGGCTTGCGGTCTGTTAATACCGCTTGCCTCTTGGGCCGATACACCCACTCCCTGTGGGATTCGGTGGCTGATGTTTTGCCGCAGTGTTCTGAGGAGGTCCAGACACTGCTTACCCGCGCTATTGCGGAAGGGCGTGATGCGGCTAAATATACCATCCGCTGTGGCCTTGATACCGCCGACTCGCTGGGCAGATCGCTTGCAACGACGGTGGCGCTGCGTCGCCACGCCTGGCTGAGAACCACTGGTTTTTCAGGGGATGTCCAGAATACTCTCATGGACATGCCCTTTGATGGAGTCGGTCTTTTTGGTTCGAAGGCAGACCATGCGCTGGAGCGTTTCAAGGACTCACGGGCTACTGCTAAGTCCCTGGGCCTTGCTGTTGTGCGCCCTCCGCAAGCGTCTGCTTTTCGCCCCTTTCGTGGCCACGGAAGGGGCGCCCAGTCACGTCCACAGCCCGGCCAACGGCCCGCGCAGCAAGCGCCTTCGCGTGGCCGAGGACGTGGATACCGCCGTGGCGGTTCGGGCAACCAGCGTGCGGGTCAGGCCACCACCTCCAACCCGTCCGCGGCCTCCAAGCCCTCCTAGTCCCTCCTTTCAGGTGCACAGCACGCCAGTCGGGGGCAGGGTCCGCCATCACCTTCACCACTGGCGTCCCATCACCTCGGACAAGTGGGTCTTGGACATTGTCCGAAGGGGCTACTCCCTCCCCTTCGAGACCACCCCCAGCCATGCCACCTCAATTCCACCGCATGTCAGGGGATCACTTGGTGCTTCTACAGAAGGAAGTCACGGCCCTCTTGGCCAAGAGGGCCATCGAGCATGTTCCGACCCCAGAAGTAGGGCGTGGTTGCTACTCCCACTACTTTCTGGTGCCCAAAAAGGACAAGGAGGACATGCGTCCTATCTTGGACCTCCGGAACGTCAATCGCTTCCTCCGGAAGGAGAAGTTCAAGATGCTCACCCTAGCTCAGGTCTTGACTGCCTTCGACCCTGGAGACTGGTTGGTAGCGTTGGATTTGCAGGACGCCTATTTCCACATCCCCGTCCTGCCGGCCCACCGGCGTTACCTTCGGTTCACGGTAGGCCTCGAGCATTTTCAGTTCACCGTGCTCCCCTTTGGCCTTACCAGTGCCCCTCGGGTGTTCACGAAAGTGATGGCGGTGGTCGCAGCTCATCTGCGCCGGGCAGGGGTTTCAGTCTTCCCCTACCTCGACGACTGGCTGCTGAAGGCGGGCTCGTCCCAGGCAGTCGTCTCCCACCTCCAGACTACGGCCGAACTCCTGCACTCGCTGGGGTTCTCCATCAATGTGCCAAAGTCGCATCTGATTCCTTCTCCACAGCTCCTTTTCATCGGAGCAGTTCTGGACACGACGAAGTTTCGGGCCTCATCCTCCCGAACGGCGAGTCCGGGATATTCAGGCTATGATTCCGATCTTTCAGCCCTTATCCTGGGTTTCGGTACGGATGACCCTGAGGCTGCTGGGCCTCATGGCCTCCTGTATCCTGCTGGTCACTCATGCCAGATGGCATATGCGGGCTCTGCAGTGGGACCTGAAGTTCCAGTGGGCGCAGCACCAGGGCGACCTGTCCGATCACGTCCAGATCTCGGAGGGGACTGCAAAACAGTTGCAGTGGTGGCTCTCGAACCGGCAATGGGTCATGGGCAGATCCCTCTCCCTTCCCCAGCCAGAGCACACAGTTGTGACGGACGCGTCCCTTCTGGGATGGGGCGGTCACATGGGAGAGGCGGAGATCAGAGGCCTCTGGTCTCCGGGCGGAGTCCCGGCTCCATATCAACCTTCTGGAGCTCCGGGCGATCCGACTTGCACTCAAGGCATTCCTTCCCTCTGTCAAAGGGAAGGTAGTGCAGGTGTTCACAGACAACACCACCGCCATGTGGTACTGCAACAAACAAGGCGGGGTGGGGTCGTGGACCCTTTGTCAGGAGGCTCTGCGCCTCTGGACATGGATGGAACATCAGGGCATGTTCCTGGTGGTTCAACACCTGGCAGGTTCCCTGAACGCCAGGGCGGACGAACACAGCCGCAGGTGCATGATGGATCACGAATGGCGTCTTCACTCGGAAGTGGCGCAAGCACTCTTTCTACAGTGGGGAGAGCCTTGGTTAGATCTATTCGCCACCGAAGAGAACGCGCAATGTCATCAGTTCTGCGCGTTGGAATTTCCAAGGCGGCACTCGCTCGGCGACGCTTTTCGTCACGAGTGGAGTTGCGGTCTATTGTACGCCTTTCCGCCTATACCACTTCTACCCAGAGTGTTGAAGAAGATTCGGCACGACCGGGCCCAAGTCATTCTTGTGGCTCCGGACTGGGCTCGAAGAGTTTGGTATCCCGAGCTACTCAATATGAGCGTAGATCCCCGATCCGTCTGCCTCTTCGGGAGGATCTTCTGTCGCAGCAGCAGGGGACGGTCCTCCACCCGAACCTGTCCAGTCTACACCTGCTTGCGTGGAGATTGAGCGGCGGCAGTTGATTCCTTCGACTTGCCTCCCGAAGTTTGTGATGTGATTCTGGCAGCCAGGCGTCCCTCCACTAAGGTGGTATACGCCTGCAGGTGGAACAAATTTGTGGCATGGTGCACAGCAAAGGCTGTGAATCCCCTTTCTGCCCCTCTTTCTGAGGTCCTTCTGTTCCTTCTCTCTTTGGCCCAACAGGGTTCTGCCCTGGGTACCATCAAGGGTTATCTTTGTGCTATCTCGGCCTTCCTCAGGCTCCCTGATCAGCCCTCCCTTTTCAAGTCCCCTGTTGTTAACAGGTTCTTAAAAGGCATTACTCACCTCTTCCCTCCTGTTCCGTTTGTGATGCCTCAGTGGGACTTGAACTTGGTTCTTACCTTTTAATGTGCGCTCCCTTTGAGCCTCTACATAACTGTCCTCTTCGTCTTCTGACTCTGAAGACAGCCTTTCTGGTGGCCATCACCTCCGCTCGGCGGGTGAGTGAGCTCCAGGCTCTATCTTGCAAACCTCCCTTTCTGTCTGTTCATCCAGACAAGGTTGTTCTTCGGACGCGTCCGTCCTTCTTGCCAAAGGTGGTTACTGCTTTCCACATTGGGCAGACCATCACTTTGCCCACCTTCTTTCCGCCTCCGCATCCTTCCAGAGAGGAAGAGAGGCTCCACCGTCTGGACCCAAAACGTGCGCTCTCTTTCTATATTGACCGCACAAAACACTTCCGGGTGGATGACCAGCTCTTTGTTGGCTACGTGGGCGCCAAAAAGGTCGGGCGGTGCACAAGAGGACCATCTCCCGCTGGGTTACCTTGTGCATCAAGACCTGCTATTCTTTGGCTAAGAAGGAGCCTCCTGTTGGGCTGCGTGCCCATTCCACCAGGGCAACGGCTGCTACCACGGCCTTGGGCCGCGGTGTTCCGCTGCCGGTTATCTGTCAGGCAGCTACGTGGGCCTCGCTGCACACGTTTACAAAGCATTACTGCCTTGACAGTCAGGTCCGGAGGGACGGCTTCTTTGGCCGTTCTGTCCTCCAGGACTTCCTTGTCTGATCTTTGTTCGCAGACCCACCACCGGGGTTGGTATTGCTGGGGTATCTATTCTAAGGTAAGGAATCTGTCACTAACGTGTCTCTTTCAGATGCACAAGTTACTAACTTGTGTAACGATATATCTGTAAGAGACAGTAGTTAGTGACAGATTCCCTACCGCCCACCCATCCTCCCCGTTCTGCGAACTGATTTCTAGGGTTAAGGACATCCCTTTCAGGGCCCTAGTATTTTTCAGACACCTATGTCAGCTTCTTGCATGGCTCTGCGTTCCTGGCGCGGAAAGTCGTGTACAGAACTGACGTCAGCGCGCAGGGCGGCGCCTAAGTACTGCCCGCGACGTCATCCCGGCGATCACGACGCCGACGACGGACGCGGAGCCGCACGACGCCGCCTACCGACGCGCAAGGGTACTGCTACGCAAAAACTTTTCCGGATCCAGCCTGACGCCTGGGGATATTCTAAGGTAAGGAATCTGTCACTAACTACTGTCTCTTACAGATATATCGTTACACAAGTTAGTAACTTGTGCATCTGTGCATACTGCAATGTTTATGTGTAGTGTACTGCACAGTTATATTCGTCACAAGAGGTCTGGTGTATGTTTCTTCCTCTAACTAACTAACTCACTAACTCTCTCACTCTCTCTCTCACTAACTAACTCACTCACTAACTAACTAACTAACTCACTAACTAACTAACTAACTATCTCACTCCCTCTCACTAACTCTCTCACTATCTAACTCACTTTAAAAACACTAATTCTAACTATCTCTCTCTCACGGACTCTCTCTCTCCAAACTAATTCTCTAACTATCTCTCTCTCTCACTAAATAACTCTCTCTCTCTCACTAGCTAACTCTAACTCTCTCTCTCACTGAATAACTTTCTCTCTCACTAACTCACTCTCTCACTCACTCACTAACTTACTAACTCTCTCACTGTCTCACTAACTAACTAACCAACTCTGTCATTAACAAACTAACTCGCTAACTATCTCACTAACTGTTACACAGGTACTATTTCCCAAGCTTCAGCCTCCTGTTATTTATGCCCCCCCATAACAAAAAAAAACATAACAAGCAAGCATTGGCACACGCAGAAACAAGTTGCCAGCATTTAAAGAACAAAATTAAATCAAGACATTATTTATAGGTAATACTTTTTAATATAGTCTTTCACTTGTAGGTAATACTTTCTTGGTCATATTTAAGGTACCCAAAATGCTTTAAACACTTCTTTATTATAACTTTGCAGCATTCTACAAACTAATGTACAGCACAGCTTAAAAACATAGGCAAAGTCAATATCTCTGGCTAAACACTTATAAGGTCCCAAAGGCGAGACCTATTGGCTATGCCAATGCTTGTTTTTAGAGTGTGACTACAAGCCCCTCTACCCCTGGCTTTGACATTGATGCAATAATATAGCATCTACAGAAGTACGTCACATGGATTCTTTTTTATATGTTTTATGTTGTACTGTCACGTGGTGTCTTGTTTCACGAGTGCTATTTTACGAGTGGTGTCACCCATTACAGTGTGTGGCATGTTCATGATACACTATATGAGCACATAGGATAGACCATATGAGCACCCACAATATACGGGTGCGATATTTTGATAGTTGCATGCACAACCATGCTAATGCGACCTGCCAGCACGGCTGACAGGTCACTGTTTTTAATATATCTTTTTGCTTTCTAATTACAGACACAGATTAATCACTAGAACCGTATGTATACAGTGCGCATTAGGTGTGCATGGTTTGTGTCCTTATTAAAGGATTCACTAGGAGTGGTACACACGGGGCTGGACCCCGTGGAGTTCTGATGAAGAGCTATTAGGGGAACAGCTCGAAACATGTTGACAAACACACATTACTGAGACAACCAGACTCATTAAGGTCGGGTTTCTTTTCAGTAAACGACCCCTGATTTTTAACCATACCAACTTGGGGCGAGAATAAAAGAGTGGCCAACTCGTTAGGTTTTTTTTAGATTTTCTTTCCCTTTCCACTGAATATGTCTCATAACATCGCGATGCATTACATCGCATGCTTTTACAACGCGGTCGTTACAACGACCACGTTGTTAGTACGCGATGCATTTACATCGCAAATCATTACAACGACTTACACTAGGGGGCGCGCGGGACTTAGGAATAGTATTAATTACTATACCTACTCCGGTTTGCGCAACAGTAGGGAAGGTGTTGGAATTCATTCCCAATACCTCAGCGCCCCCTAGTGCAAGTCGTTGTAATGACTTGCGATGTAAATGCATTGCGTACTTACAACAAGGTCGTTGTAACGACCGCGTTGTAATGGTAGCGCGATGTAATGCCAGCGTTGTAAACGCTGTTTCCCTTTTCCACTCCACATCACTGCACTACACATAGTCTACAAAAAAAAAGTGCTCCTACGTAATTCGCAAGCCGCAGCACGCCTCAATCCGTAGAGGATTGAGAGGAACCCCAATGATGAAGCATGCCACCTAGGGGCAACCCTGGTGGGTGAGGGGTCTCTAGAAAAAAAGTATTTTTTCTAGACAAGGTATTACAACGAATTCTTGCTGTATCCTATCTAATTCCCTAAGGGCAGGTTTTCTTAGATATACTCGATTTTTGTCTAACTATTTAACTGTCAGGAGGATAAACCTAGCTTCTACCTTTGCCTCCCTCTCTACTGTGGTAACTACTGAGATTATGCAACAATAATATCACATGCAGCAATTCTGTTAATACATTATAGTTAGACAGATCAATGGACAATATTATTGTATTTGACTTTTATTGCACATAAATAATAAGTTGGACTCAGATCTTGATAACTGTTCAAACATGGTCCCTAGCTTTTTGGTTCTTCTGGGGCAGCAATGAGATTTTTGTTGCACATACCAAGGCCCGTTTTCCAGTGGGGCCATAACATAAGTTGTCTCCTAATTTGGAAATACCAATAAGAGTCCATGGACCAAAACCCATCAGGTGCCTCAGCCGTATACCAAGTGGGGTTTCTGCAGGAAGAGTGTCTTACCACCCATCTTAATGCCCAGTGCCATCATAACCAGGAGGTTTTCGTTGCAGAGAGCAAGACCCGTTTTCCAGCGGAGCCATAACTAAGTTTAACACTGCTCCTTTATTCAGACTATTTAATTCTAGCTTGATACAGGGATAGTTGTGGTCAGCAAAGCGCTAATCGTTGCTAGGTATAATTTGAGAGGCCTAAAAGTAAAGTCTGTCTTCCCAGCCCAGGTTCATATGGTAATAATGCACACTTGTAAAAAAAAAAAAATAGTCGATGTAGCTTGTAAAGCCGCAGAAACTTTGTAATTAATGACTATAATGGCAGCCCTTAGTTTCACAGACCAGTCTCTCTGATGGTGTGAGTTCTAAAAGACTCGTTCCTCCCCTCCCTCCTTCCCCACAGTAACGGGCAGCCATACTTGTGCTCCTCAGTGTGGGAACGTCAGGACGACGGAACAAGCTTGCGCCTCACCACCCAGCTGAAGGTTTGTGCAGGTTTCTCCCACACCCGCTCCCCAAATACCACAGTGCAAGTCCACTCTCAGGTTGTAGAGAGGCGCAACACACTGGAAGCTGGGCACACAAGCGTTTCTGGTGTACCCTGCACCTAAAGGACATGCTCATTCTATCAATAGTGCAGCTTTGGCTGCCGGCCACTGAGTGAAAACAGCAGCTGGTTGGCTCTGTCCTTGGTCTGTGGCAGTACTTGAAAAAGAAGAGATGGAAGGAGTTTTTTTTAGTTGGCTATTGAAATTTTGAAGGTTGCATTCGAACACATTGAGCACACCAAATACTTGAGTACTCCTCACTTACCTGTTATTCTAAAAAGATGCTGCGAGGTGGAAAACAGTGTCCAATAAACATAATCAGTGCATTCAGCTTCATTGGAATTGCATGCATTGGCTACATAAACGCCTATCCAGTAAAAATTTACCAGAATCCAAGATGCATGTTTCAGTGCATCCTGGACAAGAGAAGTCCCCTTTAGAGGATTAGACTAAATTAGCAAAGCCAATAAAACACATCAGATGCTGAATTTTAAAAAAGATGCTGGGTTAAATTCCAAATACATTTATACATTAAAGTGCGAACTTTGTGGTATCAAACAATTTACCAGGATAAAAATGGAGGGTAGTTTATTAACAAAAACTGTTACTTGATTAAATTCTTTTCAAATTAAGAGCAACAACCATTTCCCTCAAACTTTTGACTCACAAGGGAATAAAGCCTTAAGAGCAGTCACTGGAAAAGCTGTGGCCCTGACGTTAGGAAAGACCAAAAGAGTGGGCTCAGTAAGAATTCTGTCCTCACCTACTTTAAAAAACACTCATCACACACTTTACCTCCTAACAGTCAGCAAATCTTAGCCACTGTGCAGATTGACCAGCAACAAGATACTATTGTAAAAGAAAGCCCTAATCCCAGTTTAAGGCTCATAGCATGATAAATCCAGAGAAAAACAGCGTTCAGTTTTTCTCACTAAAAATCGTTAACATTACTGAACCTGTTTTTAAAGAAGGTTTCACCAGCTTGAGTTCATATGACTTCACACTTCCTGATCTCCCAAAAGAGCTCATTGTTTAAATCAAAAAGTAAAAAGAGCCCGCAGTGGAAAAACACGATACAAAAGAAATGTAGGCAAATGAGAATAGAAGTAGTAGTAGCCCAGTTATAGAGAAAGATGTGCCAACCACCCTACCATTGCAAACAAAGTTTTCAGACTCCTATCATATGACCAGGGATACCATAATTATTTTGAAGTCATTACTGCCACTTTGCCTTCTATAAAAATCATTGTTTAACTGAGATCACACATTGAATGCAGTAATAGATATATTGAAGCTATTAAATTATATGACTGAAAAACAAAAGAAACTCAAACAGTAGATTGCCAGTATCCTGATCCCTTCCTTCACCAAATCAACATTTCGACCCAAGCACGTTATGATTCTGATATTAAATCCAAAGAATCAAGAAAAGCTTATTAAAAGCAGACTCTATGATAAAAAGTGTCACCCCCACAGGACAATCAGATATGTTCTCTTAAACATCTCTTCGAAGAACACATACACGATACAATGTAAAAATTTACACCACCACAACACGCGACTTTCCTTGTCCCTAAGGTCAAGTCTAAAGCTTATCCAATATTTACAGGGTAGGAAATCCTTGGCCTTTAAACGTAAGAAACAATGATGAATTACAAAAAAGTCAAAGGTCTTTAAGATTTCTTTTGTCAACCGAATCCTTTATAGACGAAGAAAATCTTCTTGATGAGGTTAAAATTGCAGAGACATTACCAAATGTTAATACTGGCCAACAACATGTAGAGAGAGAACAAAAATGGCAGGAAATCTAAAACAGTATGCTGAACAACTCAAGAGAAGACCAGAAGCAGAGCCTCAAGAAAAAAAAACATTCTAATTTTAATTGCACTATACAGGATACATCTTGTTTAGAGTTTGTAAATCTGTTTCCTAATTTAACCAATATTTAAATTGATCAAAACTCCTAAAAATCTTCTATGTCACTCCACATTTAAAAGTAAATATTAGTACTGACCTGTTGAGTTTGACACTTCAAGATACTGATAAAGAAAAGGCTCAATAGTAACAATGCAAAACAGCCTCTGATTGTGTCCAACACAGAATGTTTTCTTTCAATAGGAACAGATGCACAGACATCTACTACAGTGGTTACTCCACTTTAAAAAACAAAAATGCACATGATAATATGAAAAAGTTATCTCTCATCCAGCTTTACATTTGATACCTCTCAACAACATAAGGAACCCCTGAAAATTCAACTCTCTCCTTGGGCAACAGAGCTGTAAATGTCAGTTTAGCAGAAATGTTTTAATTGGAAGCTGGAACTCTGCGTGTCTCCAAAAATTAAAAAAGAACAGACTATAATGGGAAACATTACAATTTGCAATTATATGTATCCTAGAAACTTGAACTATAGGTTTGTGGGAATGCACTAATTATTATATTTGTCATCAACCAACACCCCTTGAAAAAACAACAAGGTAGTGGAGCCCTTGCTATTTTTTTTAACACTAATTTTAATTGGGACTACAGGGTAGTACTGTCAACCTTCAAGTATTTACTAAATGTCATCTTTTTTCTACATATTTCACAAGAGGAAACTTTACATAAACTGTTATTCTTCAATGTGTATGTGCCATGAGGAAAACAGGTGCATATGTATAACAATAAGGGACAAAAGTCTAGAAATTAGGGCAAAATATAATCTGGATGATATCTTACTGGTGTGAGATTTCAATGAAAAAATAACTAGCTGTATTTGTAAGTATCTGAAGATCTTGATCAGTTGCAGACATTTGACATTTCAGAAACCTCAATTAAAAACATTAAGGAAACAATACAGGAAATTATCTTATTACGAGTTTAACTACAGTGGCATTTATGATAGATGGTAGGCTAGAAAGAGATAGACCTGCAGCAAACACTTGAATCAAAAGGTGATGGTTCAGTCCTAGATTATATGGCATCTTCCCTTGTGATGAGTGCACAAATTCAAGAAATGCAAATAATTGAGACAAATGTAAGTGTTTATAATTTGGTCCTGATTACTTTATCACTTCCATCACCTGTATTAGCCCAGGAATTTTGCGTTGGTGGTATGTTATTAATAGCACAAAATAGTAATGGGATTTATTGGTCTTCAATGCAAAATCTAAATTCCTGAATACGTTAACTAAATATCTACTATCTGAACATGCTAAGAATATCAAGGAGCCATTACTATGTTTAAATACTCTCCCTGCTGATAGAGCAAACGTTACCAAATGCATAAGGGAACATAGTACCCAAAAGGATAAAAACTAATTTATGTGCAGTAACGGAGTCCACAAAAACTGAAATTAAAGGATATAAAATGAAGTTGAATAAAATAACTAGAGAGTAGAAGTGAACATTTTGAGAGTCCTGTTGTCTTCCTGACAGTTTACATGCACATATAATATGACTAGAATTGAATTACTTGGCGATAATATTTAAGTTGTTCAGTGCAATAGTGCGATCGGGGCACAAAGTAAAGGGCACAAGGCCTGATATGTTATGAGACGCCGTTTTGGCTGAATTGATGATCGATAACTTAAAGAAGTACACATAATCAAAGAAAATAACATATGCAGCTAATAATTTAGGACTCAAATTAAACCAGAATTTAATTTTGCTAGCAAAAATTTCCATTTGATTCCTAATAGTCACAAAGGATTTATTGCAAAAAAACAAGCATTTGCAATGCAATAGGTCTCGCATTTGCGAGAGTTTAAGCTATTGGCATTGTAAATGACAATGCCTTTTATTTATCTGCTTTGATAATTAACACAAAGAAAAGGCATTGCCATTTACAATGCCAATAGCTCAAAATCTTGTCAATGCGAGACCTATTTAATTTCAAAGAAGCGGCCGCCATTGTCCCGGGCTGCTTGGAAATGTTGCAGGAAAGCATGTTGTGCCTGCAGGAGAGCAACTATATAGTCTGCATGCATATTAGTTTGAGAATTTTTGTTATTATCACCATCTTGAGGAACAGCCATTACTTTCTGGGTTATGGGGTATGAGATCCTGACTCCCATTGAGGGGACGGGATAGGAACCATCCTCCACTTCTGCTTCCAATTAGAATACGTTGAATACTTTTAGATCTTGACAACTAATGACGTTATTTATGGTTTCAAATCCATTGGAGTATTAGAGGCAAAAACCTACCATGAAATGCATCTAATCTGTATTTCAATTGTCATTTAGTCCTGATTTTTTAAAGATGCAGCACAATACCCTGAGAACAGTGCTGGAATACAATGCAAGTTCTATAGGTCCTTTACAAATATAAGATAACAGACACACCCACAATGAGCAAGTCACACACAGTGATCGCAGACACACACACTTACACTAAACCACAGATATATGTGCTCTGTAGATACATACAATGCACACACAGACTACCCTGCAGATGCACGCTGAAACACACCCGCTTTGGAATTACATGTACTCTGGAAACACGCAAGCAAACACTCACACCAGCAGACGATTACACCCTGCAGAGACAGGTAAACACAACTCAGACGTATCCAAACACACGCAGTCTCAGCATACACAAGCACATCTTGCATATACACACACACTGTACAGACAAATCCTGCAAGCACATGCACGCAAACAATCATGCACATTGCATACACGCACCCAACATACCATACAGGTATTTTTGCAGCGTGAATCTTTCTGGATTCACTATGCTGTGCATTATTCCGCTGCATTATTCCGCGGTCTAGTGGTTGGGTCCGGAATCGTAGTCTTTTTTATTTTATTTTTTCATGTAGCCCAGGTGGGCGTCGACGCCCCACCATTTGGTGTCCTCCCGGGACGTCGGCGCGCTTCCTCCGGAAGCTCCCACCCTTGGGCGCCATCTTCAGATTCTTTTTTCCGCCGTTGGGTCTGGATCGTCGTGAAGAGCTCCAGAGTTGGAAGAGGAGAGAAGAAGTAAGAGAAAAGCAGAAAGAACCGAGAAAAATTGGAGATCTTCATCACAAGACAAAGAACATACTACCGGGACGACGAACCTGGTGAAAGGTAGAAGAAACTTTGACGTCCAACGGAGAATGCGCACACAGGGGGCTCCCTGAGCGCGGGAATGGACAAGACACCATTCATGTTCTGTCGTAACTGCCACCACAAGTTCGCACAGAAAGACCAACATCCAGTCTGCAACCTCTGCCTACCGATCGACCATCGAAGCGACGACTGCAACGCCTGCGCAGCATTCGCCGCCAAGACCCTCAGGGTGAGGGACAGACAGAGGAGAGCAAACTACAGCATGCAGGGCCAAGGGCCACCTCCGTCGCTGCGGGACCTGGGCCTCTCCAGTGGGGAAGAGGACAACATCGCCGAGGGACCAGAGGACTGCACGGTCGTAGAGACCGATAACACTTCCAGGAAGGAGGTAAGAGACACGTCGACCCAAAGAACCCCGACAGACTCTCGAAAATCCGAGCCAAAGTCCTCGAAAGGAGCACCGGCGTCGAAGCACTCGACGACCGAAGCTGCATCCAGGGACAAACAGCCCAGCGGATCCTTCGAAAAGGACTCCCGGTCGGTGAAAGCTCTTGACACACCCAGGTCGTCGAAGCACGTTTCCGAGAAACCGCACTCGACGCCGAAGGGGAAAGAGCAGAAGGCACCTCCGACGTCAACTACGACCTCGAAGAGAACTGCCGAAACTCTCGACGCCGATCAAGCGGCGGAGATGGAGAGGAAGAAGAAAAGGCTTGAGGCCGAAATGGCCAGTATCATCCAAAACAAGAAGGACTTCGACGACCGGATGAGTAGATACACCATCCCTTCGAAGCCCTCGACGGTCGTCGAAGCGGAAACGCAAGAGGAGTTCGACAGCACTGAGCCGCCGAAAACTCCCGAACCGTCAGAACAACAGGACGAAGAGGTCCTGTACGATTATACGGAGGGTGATGACGACCAGCAGACGCACTTCGGCTCGACACCCTCGGAGGCTCAAGACCTGGAATGGCAGGATCTCGACGCCGAAGACCCGGAGGAGGCCGTGGAGACGTATCCGTCGAGGCCTTCGCCGCCAGACGACATAGGAGTGTACAACATGGTCGTCAGGAACGCGGCAGCCACCTATAGAGTGGAAATGGAGGAGGAAAAGCCTAAAGCCTGTTTTCTCCTGGAAACACTGCTACCAACACAAACTAGGAGCCAATTCCTTTCTATGCTCCCTAGTGTGCTAGACCAAGGCAGGGAAGCTTTCAAGGAGCCATCTACCTGCAGATCGGTCACACCCAGAACTGAGAAAAATATAAACACTCTTCAAAGGATCCACCATATATCCAGGGATCTGTGCCAGCTGATTCAATAATAACAGCAACAGCCAGAAAGAGGGCCAATGTTCCCACAAACTCCGGTCCGCCCCCAGACAAGGAGAGCAAGAGGATAGACCTCACAGGGAGGAAAATTGAAAGGAATGCGGCAATACATTGGCGCATTGCCAACTCCAACGCCCTTATAAATAGGCACGCCTACCAGCACTGGGAAGAAGTTGGGCAGTTGCTCAAACTGCTCCCCACAGAAAACCAGCAGAGAGCGGCACACCTGGTGGAGGAGGGGAAGAACATGGCCAACACCTGCCTAAAGTCGGCCCTAGACGCAGCTGATACATCAAGCAGGCTGATGATGATCGGGGTGACAGAGAGGAGACATGCCTGGCTCAGGATCTCCGGGTTCAAGCCGGAGGTACAAAACAACATCCTGAAGTTGCCCTTCAACGGGGAAAAGCTGTTCGGCACGCCCGTGGACGAGACGCTGACGCAGCTCAAAAAAGATAACGAAACGGCAAGGTCCATGGGAGCACTACAGTTCAGGGGTATGAGAAGGGGCACCCCCTCACGAAGACCAAACGGCAGAGGTGGAAACCAGCCGGGAACATCGCACCAGGCCTTCCAGCAAACATTTCAGGGAAGCAGCCAGGCACAACAGGGTCAGCAGCAACAAGGCTGGCAGAACCAACAGAGGGGCCAGTCCTTTCGTAGCCGACCAAACGGACGAGGCAATACAAGAAGAGGCGGCCAGCAGCCCGCCCCCAAGTGACTCCACACTACAACACGTGCCCGCACCCCCAACATCGCTAGTGCCGCGGCACAACAAAAGACACAGACAAAATTTACAAATTTACCATCATACAACGCCCGTAGGAGGAAGACTAAAACACTTCTCCCAGGAGTGGGAGAAGATAACAACCGACAAGTGGATACTCAACATCATACAGTTCGGCTACTGCATAGAACTCGTAAAGAGGCCAACAAACAAAAAACATTCAACAAAAGAGCTGTCACTATTGTGGCAGGAAGCACAAGAACTCCTCCACAAACAGGCTATAGAAAAGGTGCCGTACAGAGAAAAGGGCACAGGAGTGTACTCCAACTACTTCCTCGTACCAAAAGTAGACGAAACGTTAAGGCCCATACTGGACCTACGGTTCCTAAACAAATGCATCAAAACTCAAAAGTTCAAGATGACGTCCTTACAAGAGGTCATACCTCAAATAAGGCACGGGGATTTTATGTCCACAATAGACCTCAAGGATGCCTACGTACACATCACCATAAACCAAGGACACAAGCGTCTGCTCAGATTCACCATCAGCATGACGCACTACCAGTTCACGGCCCTAGCCTTCGGCCTCAAATCAGCGCCAAGAGTATTCACCAAATGCCTAGCTGCCGTAGCAGCACATCTGCGAAGACAGGGGATACACGTATACGCCTACCTAGACGACTGGTTGGTAAAAGCGAACTCCTACAACCAATGCAAACTACATATTCAGCAAGTCACACAAACGCTGACAAAACTAGGCTTCTCCATACACAAGGAGAAGTCATCGCTGGAACCAGAACAAGTGAAGATCTTCCTGGGTGCGAAGATCGACACCATTCAGGGGAGGGTGTTCCCCAGCGAGAAAAGGATCCTAGCACTACTGAAGGAGACTCGCCGCTACCTGAAGGGGCAACGTCTGACAGTGAGGACAGTGAGCAAGCTCATGGGCATGATGGCATCCTTCATACATTTAGTCCCCAATATTCGGCTACACATGAGACCATTCCAGGAATGGCTGCAACAGCAATGGTCACAGTCAACAGGGAGTTGGGAAGATCTAGTGGTTGTAACGCACGCAGTGCAGGAAGAGATAGCATGGTGGAACAGGGGCAACATAACCAGGGGAAACCCATTCACACCACCAACTCCAACAGTGACCATCACAACAGACGCATCCCAGATGGGGTGGGGAGCGCACATGAAACTGCTCAAGGTAAGGGGTTATGGACACAAACAGATGCCGTCAAACACATCAACTACCTAGAACTCAAGACCGTGTTCCTTGCCCTAAAAGCGTTCCAGAAACAGCTGTACGGCCAAAGGGTGTTAGTACAAACAGACAACACCACAACGATGTTCTACATCAACAAGCAGGGAGGAACACAGTCAGTGGCGCTCTCAGATCTAGCGCAACAGATATGGAAATGGGCAATTCCATTACAAATAGACCTCCTGGCAATACATCTGCCAGGGAAGGACAATGTGGAAGCAGACAGACTGAGCAGACAGACGTCAATCTCACACGAGTGGGAGCTCAACGCGCAGGAGACGCAAAAACTATTCAAGAAGTGGGGGACCCCACAACTAGACCTGTTTGCAACACACCAGAATGCAAAATGCCAATACTTCGCATCCAGGCAGCCAGGCCATCAATCCCAAGGAAATGCCCTATGGATGAGCTGGTCAAAGACATTTGCCTACTCTTTTCCACCAATACCGCTGATACACAAAGTGCTCAGCAAGTGCAGAACAAGCAACATGACACTAATTCTGGTAGCACCACAGTGGGCCAGGCAGTCCTGGTTCTCGCAGATCGTGGAGATGGCACAGGGACCACCACACAAGTTCCCAAGAAGGAAAGACCTGCCCTCGCTACAAAACGGAAGGGTACTCCATCCAGAACCAGAGAGCCTCAGCCTAGCAGCGTGGCTCCTGAGGACTTAGAGTTCGCTCACCTCAAGCTTCCACAAAGCACGCTGGCAGTGCTGCGAGAAGCGAGGAGACCCACCACACGGAAATGCTATGCAGCAAAGTGGAAGAGATTCACTGAATGGTGCATCAACAAAAAGCTCCACAGGAGAATCACTAAAGAATCAACTGTGCTAAAATACTTAACACACTTACTAAAAAGTAACCTAAGCTGCACTTCTCTAAGAGTGCACCTGGCAGCAATAGTAGCCTATACAAGAGGAGAAACAGGGAAAAGCTTCTTTACATCTCAAGTAGTAAAAAGATTCCTAGAAGGAGCCAAAAGAATAGCACCGCCAAAGAGGATGCCATCGCCTGCATGGAACCTCAATGTAGTTCTAACACAGCTTATGAAAGCACCGTTCGAACCCATCCACAAGGCATCGCTACATATGCTCACAATAAAGACGGCCTTTCTGGTAGCGATTACCTCGCTACGTAGGGGAGCGAGTTGCAGGCACTCACACTACAAGAACCCTACATTCAGATTCACAATGACAGGGTGGTAATGAGGACGGACCCACACTTCATGCCAAAGGTGGTGTCCAGGTTCCATATAAACCAAACTATACAAATTCCCAGTTTCTTCCAGAAACCATCCACCAGCGCTGAAAGGGCACTGCACACTCTGGATGCCAGGAGAGCAGTAATGCATTACATCGAAAGGACTAAGGATTGTAGAAAAACAAAGCAGTTCTTTGTGTCCTTCGCAAGCAGTTTCCTGGGCAGACTAGTGACGAAAAATACCATTGCACGATGGATCGCACAAACAATTCAATACTGCCACAAACAGGCAGGCCAAGAGCTACAGGGAGCAGCTCAGGCTCACTCAACCAGGAAAAAGGGAGCAACAATAGCCTTCCTAGCAAACACACCTATCCAAGACATTTGCCTGGCGGCAACATGGGCTTCAGTGCACACATTCACTAAGCACTACTGCGTGGATATACAGATGAACAAGGAAGCACAAGTAGGTCAAAAAGTGCTTCAACATATATTCAACAACCAACGCTCATCTTCCACCCAGCCGCCACAAATATAGCAAACCGCTACAAAATCTATGCACAGCATAGTGAATCCAGAAAGATTCACGCTGCAAAACGAATAGTTTCTTACCTGTCGGTATAGTTTTGCAGCTTGAAGACTTTCTGGATTCACTAGCGAACCCACCCGCCTCCGCCAGAAAGATGAGACAGGAGGAAGATGGGACTAACAAATGGAAAACACCTTTAAAAGGGTAAAAGGATAAACAACACAAGCACAAGACAAGAAAAAAAAAAGAATCCGAAGATGGCGCCCAAGGGTGGGAGCTTCCGGAGGAAGCGCGCCGACGTCACGGGAGGACACCAAATGGTGGGGCGTCGACGCCCACCTGGGCTACACGAAAAAAAAAAAAAAAAAAAAAAAAGACTACGATTCCGGACCCAACCACTAGACCGCGGAATAATGCCGCGGAATAATGCACAGCATAGTGAATCCAGAAAGTCTTCAAGCTGCAAAACTATACCGACAGGTAAGAAACTATTCGATACTTGGCAAACACAGACAAAGGCCTATGGACATGCACACTCTAAAGAGACGCACATACTCCGATGCACACACTTCCCGCAGGAAAAACATTCTTCAGCAAGCCTATCCTCCGCAGTAGTACAGGATGCTACTTGGATTGGGAACGAGGGGAAGTAGCCGCTATGACTAATATGTTGAAGCTGGACTGGCCTGCCAAAATGTGGTGCATTTATGTAGCGCTTCATAACCCACAAACACACCCAAATTATTATTTTTTTTTTAATATGGGGTATAAAACTCTGTATGGAAATACAATAAATTTAAATCTGGGAAAGGGGAAGAAGGCATGTTTCATTCTTTAGGATGGTCTCCTGCGGTTTTATGGTGGTGCTTTGCTTCAGTGCAAAATTTCCACAGACTAATCCTCCTTACTAGCCTCTGTAAAACTAGAGTGATCCCTCGCTCCGGTGCCGAGGAGAGACATCTGCACGTTTGAAGCGAGGCGAGGCCATCTTCCCAGCGCAGAGCACGCGTTACAGTAGCCGAAGACAGACACGCCATGAGCGTGCACATCGGCTGTCCGGGCAAGTGCACATCAGAACGCGCCGTGAGCGTGCACATTTGCTGTCTGGAGATCGCCAGAAAAGACCAGCGTGACGGCGGCCGCATGGGCTGCGAGGTACACCGATCACCCTGTGAGCTCTGGGGACACGCTGCAGGGCATCGCGCTGAAGCATGGCGGAACGACGGTAATGTGGGTGTGGGTGGGTGGTGGGGGTTGGCAGATGGCGCATGGCTGACTGACACTGGAGGGGGTGCAAGGACAGCTGGGGAGTGCGTGCACAGCTCATGTTTTGCGGCTGGCGAGGACGGAAGGGGGACAGGAGATGTGCACATCGCGTGTCTGTACGTGCGTGTTCACGGTTGCAGTCCGTTCTGCGCGTGCACATCTCCTGTCTCCCTTCCGAAGCAAGTCGGTAACAATAGATCTCGCTAGCGACAGCGCTTTCGCGCTGCGTCGCTAGGCGAGACCTAAAAAAGGATTCAACTTTACTTACATTTTGTAGTGAGTCCTAAAGTGTTAAATGTAAGGACCAATGGTCAGTGGCAGTTGGTAAACTTTGAAAGTGGTGGAGCAAAAATGTATCTCTGTATATTATCAAAGTAGTAAGCGAAGGGAGCAAGCCTGACTCCCGGTGGGAATTGTCAGGGAGTTCTAACACTAAAAACATTTTTTTAAATAGTGCGATATTGATTTAACTGTCATCTACTAGATTCTTCTATATAATTCTTTTATAGCACTCGCTCAACTAAGTGCAGGGTGTCAGAGTGTTTTCATCACACAGAGAGGCACAATAAATCATACAAGTGTGTAAATCATGTACAGGAAATATTACACAAGACATTGAGTCTTACAGGGTGTAGGAATCGCGTACTATCCATACTTGTAGACGTTATATGTTAAAAGTGAATGGTCGGGAGAAACACAAAGTCAGGATTTAATACGTTATGCAGTTTATTGTATTTGTCTGTACTAACAAGACTTTACCACTTCCCAAAGGACCCCTACTTTGCAATCTTAGAATAACAACCGATTGAGAAAAAATAAGGAAGTAAACCCATGATTTACAGTTTGCATGCAGCACCTTGATGCCAGTAAATAGATCACTGTACTATATTAGAAGTATTTCAACTTATGACCTGGAAGTACCAAAATGATCTCAGTGTCAGAAGCAGTAGCCCACTTACCTAACTGTATAATTTGTAATCTGCATGTTACACATTGTGCCTTGAGGCAGGCACATTAATCCTCTATTCTACTTTGAGTCAAAACTATGAATGGGCAAAACAAAGAACTCTCCCAGAACTGTGTTAATCACTAGAGTCGTCTTACCAGTATAATCCCCTCAAAACTTCCGGGCAGACAGTATTCTGCATCAGGTGTCTTACTCCTATAAAATATTTTGAAATGCAGCCTCTTTGTAACCAGTTAGGTAATCTAGAACAGATTTACTGTCGCATGTGTGCTTGATGTCAATTTCACTGCAGCAGATTTATTTTTGAAATACATTTGTAAATTGACTGTCGGACTCTGGTTTTCAAACTCTGGCCTCATGACTTAAACCCATTTCCTCTGATCGACATTCGAGTATTTTTATTTCCAATTCCAGCACTTCCACTCACTGGTAATTAGAGCAAACAAAGACAGAACAATAATCTTAGAAGATCTATATAAAACGTGCACAGAGGCGCAACTGTAATGTATGAGATCAACTTATAGGAAACGCTTCTAAATGAATCCTCACTGTAGGCAACATTGGGAAATTGTGTCAGGCTTCATTTTAAGGCCGTGTTGAATCTCAGTAGGCGCTGTGCCCGTTAAGGTGGAATTCTGCTCTGCAAGGATTCCTTTTCATAGTTACTTACCTGTGGGTTTCTGCTCGTCTTAGCTGGCTCCATTCGGTTTTTTATTGCTGCGCCACAAACATGCTAATCATAGCCTTATCCGAAATCAAGATGGGGCTGACGGTTAACCCTTTTCACCTCTGCTCCATCCTGACTCCTGATAGGACCTAGGGTGATTTTTGCCTTACCACCCATGTATGCAGCGATTCTTAGACAAGCGGCACTGCAAAGGGCATGCGCAGCATGTCTTTTCCCATGGATTGCATATGTGTGAAGAGTGCTGAAATGATAAGCGCTCTTCACACGTGCAATACATGGTGCCTGATGCAGCCCCCCTGGGCTTGCTCTCCTCCTGCGTGCTGGTGATAAGAGGTCACGCCCTTGTGGCTCTTATGACCAGCCGCTACTGCCATTGGTCTCCCACTGCAATGTAACTTGAAAAAATTGAACAAGACCAAGATGCCTTATCTCCCTTTTGTAAATTATTCAATCAAGACTTTAAATGTGTACTTTTTGCTTGCCCTCCATTGGCAGGCATAAGACACCGTTATTTAAACAATATATTCCTATTGAATAATGTGTTAAATGTAAAAGAAGTCTTAAAATTGGATCTTAAACCAAGTATTCCACCAGATGTACAGAGGATTTTTACATCTTTAACTGATTTTTATACTAATTTTATATATTGCAAATGTGTCTATTGTTTTAATGTTAGTTGTCCAAATTATTGTAATTTTAATCAAACAAAAATAAACGTAAACCTTGACTGTAGTGGCTATTGGGTGGAGGTGACATGTTATAAAGGTAATTTTGCAGTACATTCAGGAAGCAAAGGAGAGAGGTCATTTTAAATAGGGCCCCCTCAGCCTGCAGTAGTTACTGGTAAAGAACTCCATGTCTCTGTGTCTTTCTTTGTTCTCTGAAATAGGGGGTACTACTTTTGTTCTAGGCATTTCATTTATTCAGTGTTATAGGCATACCCAGGTTTTTTAAATGACTGGATGTCCATTGCAGTTTGGCAGTGGACAGAACTTTCACGTGGTTTCCCGAGACAGACACACATTTTGATTTCTCCCAGCTTAACCTTCAGACCGAGGCATCTCCCTAAACTTTTAGCATATGTATTAGTCTGGCCATTGACTCATTGGGTTCTGAATGTATATTAGAATGTCATCCGCGTCTAGCGATATATTCTATTCTTGAAATAGGCACTCCATTTGAATCCTTTAGTTTGCACGTCTCTTCTAACCCACTCAAGCAGGGGCATAATGGTCAGAGCAAAGAGAAGAAGCCTTGTCTAGTGCCTCATTCATATTAAACAGGGGAACCATCCCATTTACTCTCACATGTGCGCAGGGTGATGTGTATAGCGTGTGTACATTGTCGAAAAAATGGGCCAAAATTAATTTAGTTGAGCATTTAGAACATAAATGGTTAATGAATGGAATCAAAGGCTTTTTCGAAGTCATGTGAGACTAGGGATTTAGATTCCTCCAGTGATTCTGACTGTGACAGTGGACTATCCAGATGCAAAGGCAGAGGCATGTATTTTGTTCATGCATGAAAACATTTTGGTCTTTATGTATCAAGGTGCAGATCATAGCCACAAGTCTTTAGGCAATATTTTGGCCAATATCTTAGTTTTTATGTTGATTAATGAAATGGGCCTGTATGAGGAGCAGTTCTTTGGGACTTTCCTGGTTTGAGGATTACCGAGATCATTGCACCTCTAAAATCATACAGTAGGGTACCATTAGCAAGGGATTGTTCATACATTGCCAATAAGGCTAACATAAAAGTGTATTTTTTAAAGAATTCAAGCGGGAATCCGTTACTTCCTAATGTCTTACTATAGGGTAAAGCACTGATAGCTTCCAGGATCTCCTCTTCCATGAGAGGTGAGTCAAGTGATTGAAGGTGGTCATTTGAGAGTCTAAAGATATTGAAATCCGCTTTGATCCAATAGAAGGCCATACCACAGGCAGGAGCACTCGACAACTCCAATGGCTCTTCTCACCACTGCTTTGTTCTGCTGCTGCAGTCATCCCTTGGCCCCGGAAGTGGTCAATTTCTCATGCGGCCCGGGGATCAGCCATCTGCTCGCCGGGCATCCTAAGGCCTCAGAGGAAGACCTAGGCTGCCCACAAGCATGCAGCCTCAGACGGTCCACTCTACCAGGCAAAGGTGCAGCAGAGGCGAGCCAGCCACAGCCAGTATGTGGGGCAGCATACCAGTCCTGGTGGCAGCGCCCATTTGTCTCTCAAGGGTCCATGTCTGCCCCTCCCAGCTCCTGTTTCGTTAGGAGACCACACTCCGGGCCAGACTACTGGGTGAGTCAGAAGGACCTCCTCCCCGCAGTCTTGTTCTACTCTTGCCTCTGGGGTCATCTTGCGTTCCCAGAAGCGGCTGCCGCTCACTCATACACTCCAGGGGGTCTTAGACAGGCAGTGTTGGTGTTAGTTGCTCCATTTGGTTGACAAGGATGATGTTGGATTTCAGTAGAGCAGAAGAGCTATTTCAGCGCATCCGCCATTTTGTGCTCCAGGCCACGCCCTTCTTCTACCAGCTTTTGTAGTATAAAAAATAGTTCGCTTCATCTTCTAACGCACTTTGCAATAACCGCTCTAGACTCTCCAATGTCTCCAAACATAAAGTTATCAGTTCAAAAATAAAAAAGTCTTCCCAAAGCTCTTCTTCCAGTCTTTGGATCCTCATTTTCGCACTGTCTAAACTTTGTCACAAAATCACCCTCAGGAGATTTCTTATTTAGCCTTCAGGAAAAGAAATCCATTTCTTTAGAGTTTATCACCGTTATAGCTCCTTAATGAACCACTGCCTTACCTGTGTTTGCAGCTCTCACTGCACTGTGGTGGTTACTGCTCCTGTCCCACTCTGTGAGTTTTCACCTACGTGCTTGTGTGGGAAAACTATTATTCTCAGCCACTTATCCCAGGTTTTCACCAGTGCTCGCTCTTAACCATCCACCATTTTTCCAGCAGTTGCCTCAGGTTATGGTTTGCTCTATGAACCATGGGATCCTTGGATCTGGTGCTTCTCCTCTGCGAGCAGTTTGGTACATTCTGTCACAACTGTCTTTGCTGTCTCCAGATTTGGAGCATCCGCTGATGTAGCTCAAACACCTCTGCAAATCCCACCTTGCTGTCTCATGCCAACACAACTTGTTTTGTCTTTATCTCATGGTCTCCTCAGTCCCATGGACATAACTGAGCGGCTGCCAAGGGCCGCAGCTGCAACCCCCCGGCTGCCCATTTTCTACCCCTGACAGAGTCCCTGCTACCCCCTGGCACAGTAATACTACAGGATCAATGAATTGGGTTTACTGAGCGGGGGAGGATAAATGCCCTCTCAACCCCTGTGGTGTGGGGGTGGGGAAGCTACCTCCCTGTCTTGGGAGCTCCTCAGCCACTTGTTAAAGGCAGCCCTCAGATCCGTCAGCAGGCTGCAGCCACCATGTACTATGTACCGAGACAGTGAGGCTGGCGCTGCTCTGCAGAAATAAAAGTGACAAGCGATTGTTACATTTTCTAAAACATTTCTAGAACGTTTTTCTTGGGAGGCCTGTGTCGTGGCCATCTCCTTTCATGAGTGAGTATAGGAACCTTGAAATGGACTGGCTGAGTGGACTAATGTAGGTAGCCCACAGTAGGTGAATCTACTTGGGCAGTGAGCTTGTCCCCTCTACCAGTGTCACAGCGTTAGCCAGCAGAAATAGTCAGACGTGAGAGGGGCAGTGCTCGGATTTCTTGTCCTGGTGGCTCTATCATGGTGAACTGAAGCCTGCAGCAGCTTTCTACCAGACAATGTTTGAGACTACAGTTGATAAACATGTGAAGACAAGTACACCATTTTGTTTTGGCTATCACCATGTTGTACCCGCTGCTGCAAAATAAAGGACGGCCGTGGCTGCCTCTGGTGTGAACAGAACATTTTATGATGATGGTAGGACATCGAGGTGTCAGAAAACAGGAATATTGATGTACAAATTCCCAAAACCAGTGTCAGGTTAGGCATTGGCCCAGCAGTCACAAACTTACTTGGAAGCGGACTTGTTTAAAGATTATACTTCTCAAACAAATACAGGATATAATTTCATAGGCATTGAAAATGGGGAGGGTACTTCAGGGCCTTCAATCATCTATCTGATTCTGGAACACACCCCATGTCCTTGACTGGAAGGATTGCAGGGATGTGGAATTCCTATAGCCCAACGCCCGGGACATATTGTTTGGGGTCAAGGGCAACAAGTTTTCATGTGTATTTTGTCCTTGGGACAAGTAGGCCCAACCCCCTACAGCACAAACCCTTTATCTGCCAGTTTACAGTACCACATTATGGATCAGTGAAAGGCATTGCCTGCAGTTAAGGTAATACTTGTGCCCATATGTTGATGCTGTTCAAACTTGTTTTTATGGTTCATTAATGCAAAGCCTTTATTATTAGGGTGAGCGCTCTTAGTAAATGTTGTAAGCTCAGACTGCACCTCTGACAGTGGTTCCAGTATAAAAATGTGTACATACGTTTTAAATGTTTAGCAATATGAGGCTATGTATAATGCTCCCAGAATGCTCTCTGATTAGATGCAAATATTTGCGGAAGCTTGAAAGCAAGATTGATGATTCTTTGCTTTCAAAATAAAATGTTCACAAAAAAAGATAACAACATTTTGCTGAACTGCTATAAAATTTTAGTTACCATTTCTTTGTAGCATCATTTAATAAAATGTGTTACTAGTATTCCCCCAAAATATTCATAATGGAAATTCAGTGTAACCAGTTTTAATAAGATTATAGGAAACATAAAAAATAAACAAGCATTGGTAAAGCCAGTAGGTCTGGTATCGTTGGTCAGCCTTTTGGTTTTGTCAATGCGTGACTTGTTTTGGCATGGTTTTTGTAAAACCTTATTGGTGTGGGAGCTGCCGGGCCCTCACCATTATAACAAACATTGGCAAAAGCAAAAATAGTTTTTGGTCTCAAAGAGCACACATTGCCACAGTAGTTCCTGGTACTGAACAAAACGACTGTGTGTCGATGTTCTCCTTGTGAAAGAAAAGAATGCAGTCACTCACAGTGAAACTAGCCAACAGACAGAGAGAGAGACACAATTTTAATAAACACAAATGGTCATGGTCAACGCCAGACCTAATTAATGGCCCAATTATTAAATAAAGTCTCAAAAGTGCACCCATGTCCTTGCATTAAGTGCAGATATATGGCTTTCATGAATTCACAAGACTTTACAGAAGTAGGCCAAGAAATAGTACTCCTAGAAAATATTTGTGAACTGCATTTTAGCATGAGGAAATATGCAGGTGTAGATTTCCTAATGCGAAAATCTGAGTGTTGGCAAGTTCATTTTCCCTCCAACCACTTTTTGCCCAACCCTGGAAGAAGTTTTATGTCTGCCATTGTCAGGAGTAAATTTCCTTTCTCAGTTTGGGAAAAGATTAGAGAAGAGTTGGGGAAAACCCTTAAAACATGCAAGTTAGTAGGTTTGCACAGACTCAAAAGGACATTTCAACCCTGGAACTATTGCTTACCCATTACCTTCAGTATGTAGATCTGCAGAAACGTGGCAACATAAGGGAATTGCTAGTGTTCAAACCCTCCTATGGAAGGAGCCCTAGCATAATCAGAGAGGCTAGTTCAGAGCTCCTATATAATGAGATTGCTGGCATAATTTGTCGCCACATTACATGGCACAAAAGGGACAAGTGGATTTTGTTACAGGACAAGTAGATTTATGAAGCAACCTGCCCCATGGACAAGTAGATATTTTATTAAATTCCACACCCCTGATCTTTACCCCCTGATTAATTTATTATGTTTGAAAGAGCTTGTGTAGACTTTTATTTAGATAGAAAACAGTTTATACAATAAGAAAAGCCTAAAAGTATAGTGAAGAGAATATAGACAGACTTTCTGCTGGTGCCACGGTAATCGGCTACGTTAGAAATCATGCTTGAGAAGATCCCTGGGCGACACGTGGTGTCTAATTTATACAGAGCCCTGAGATCCGACAGGAAGCTACCGGTGTTGCATGCCCACAGCAAATGGAAGGTGGGCATAGAGGAACTTATTCCGAACAGGGACTAGAAGAAAGCTTGCGCTATGGTCCAGGGTATTTTGAAAATGCGAGGTTTAAGCTGATCCATTTTCATTTCCTGCATCCTATATAGATTTATAGGAGGCGGTAATACAGTGCCTGTTGAGAGTTATTCTAGTATCCAAAATCGGTAGGTTCAACATAAATTTGTAACATCGGCTATGCTTTGGCTAAGCGCAGACCATACACTGGATGTCCCCCTGTGCTCCTTTGATCTCATCCTAGGTGTGAGATGTGGTGGAGCGGACTGGGATGTAGTTGAAAAGAATAAAAGCGGTCCGAACAGATGAGCGCCTGGCAAAGGATGTGGACGTTTGGTCTGGAATGACAGATTCCATGATTGTAGCTAGGGATGGATACAGTGCGTCTGAGTAAACACAGATCTAAGTTATCAGAAGGTTTTATTAACGGTTCTCTGTTTTCTGACTTTGCACGTGTGTTGCACTGTACATCACACATACAAAGGGGGATATCTATTAAACAACGTCAAAGCATAGTTTTTGTCCTGGAAGGATGCCCTTCCATACTAAACCTATGCAAGACATCAAGGGCACACTTGCATTAAGGTGCAAGGGTGGATGCATGATGCAAGACCGCCTAAAGTGCACCAGCACAGGTGGTGTGAGGGGGGGGGGGGGGAAGAGTGTGAGCCCTTCTCAAGCAACAGCTGCAATCCTGGTCAGGGTGAACCACAAAAGTCACAAAATTAACCGGTGCTTAACTCTCTGGTAGCTTGGCCCAAAAGCAGTCAGGCTTAACTTGGAGGCAATGTGTAAAGCATTTAAGCAGCACTCAAACAGTAATAAAGTTAAAACACAACACAAGAAAATTTCCACACCAATTTAGAAAAATACATCAAAATTTTATAAACTATTCGAAACCAAAACGACAAAAATCCAATCAGTAGAACTGGAGGTATGCAATTTCAAAAGATTATGGTAAGTATAGCACCTAAAAGCACAAACCGCCACTCGCGGTTATCTGGTCATGCAAGACCGGGTGAGTCATGAGATCAGGCCATCCAGGATGGAATGCGGGCCTGATACAGGGACCAAGTTAGTCCTACAGAAAAGTTAACTTCTGAAGTCCAGTGTGAAAAGTCCAGTTAGCCGTGGAGCAGGCCACGATGAGCAGGGAGAGCATCGTGGATGGTTTTCGCTGTAGCGCAAAGAGCAGGCCGAGTTTGGCGGACGGTCGTCACTGTAGCACAAAGATCTTGTCTGCTGTCAATGAAGGTTGTTGCTGGAGCTTTGCGTTGGTGGTCAACACGGACACTCGATGCTGTACCGCGAAGTGCAGATCTTGCATTGCCAGTCGTCGCAAAGAGTCTGGTTCACCAGAGCTTTGCATTGGCGGGCGGCAAGATCGTGAGGCAAATTGGTCCGTTTGCAGTCACTAAGAGTCCAGAACTTCAGGATTTCTTCTTTACTTCTAGGAGGAGTTCAACTGATGCCACACCAAGGGTTCAAGACCTGGAAGGCCCTCTTGGGGATCAGGTACTCACTTCAGCAGAGGCTATTAGACTTGAGAAGGTCCAGTGCAGCAGGTCAGCTGGGTAGTTGCAAAGAGGCCTCTGGAGCTTGTTGAGTCCCTGTAGCTCAGAACAGGAGATCAGTCAGCTGACCCTTAGTCACTTGGCCTGGGATGAAGGGATCGGTCTTCCTTCTCAGACAGCAGGGCAGGCCCAAGGCAGTAGGGCAGTCCTACTTCTACAATATCCTCAGGTCCAGGAGTGTACAAAAAAGTGGGTCTGACGCTCCCATGTTTATACCCGTGCTAGGTTTGAAATGGGAGTAGCTTCTGGAGGTTCCCCCCAACAGAGGGATTTGAAATTTCCTGCCTCCCTGTCCTGGTCCCAGTCTGTCTGCAGTCCCAATAAGCAAGTGTGAAGTTCTTCATGTGTGAGCTGAGGCAGTGTCTTTGAAATGCAAATAGGGCTGTATGCAGCTCCGGCCTCCCATCCTGCCAACGCATAGTCTCTCTATTATGTGGCTGTCTTGGAGGAATACAACTGCCAACTGCACATAGTTATTTGACCCAGGAAACAGGCTGCAGGCACCAAATGGTTAGGACAAGAAAATACCAACATTCTAAAAGTGGTATTTTCAGAATTGTGACTTAAAATCCGACTTCACCATTAAAGAGGGTTTTAAAGTACAATTTTCTAGGCACCAAGCATGACATTTCTACCTGCTCCCTGTAGAAAAGTGGGTTTCTGCTGAAGTAACCCCCAACACTGTTTGCCAGATTTCTGATGCACTTTGATTGAGTGTGGACTGGGTACCTGCCAATCAGGTTCACAGTGCCTGTGTTCTTTCCCTAAAATGTACCCTTGTTTCCACAATTGCCACACCTCTGGCCCACATATAAGTCCTTTGTAAAAGGTACCAGTGGTACTAAGGGCCTTGTGACCAGAGAGATCCCATAGGCCTGCAGCATGTATTGTGCCTCCCTAAAGGACCCCACACCTAACAAATACACACTGCCCTTTCAGGCTATGTGTTGTGGTGTGGCTAAACTAAAAGAGTCGACATGGCACACCTTCCTGGGTGCCATGCCTACACACCACTGCCTATGGCATAGGTACGTCACCTCTCTGACAGGCCTTACAGCCCTGAGGCAGGGTGCACAATACCACAGGTGAAGGCATAGCTGCATGAGTAATATGCCCCTGCAGTGTCTGAGTCCATTCTTGGACATTGTAAGTTCAGTGAAGCCATTTTGAGTACAATGGCTGGGAGTTCGTCAACATGATGGCTGTACAGAAGACTGCAGTCTGGTATCAACCTTCTCAGCATAATAAACCCACACTGAAGCCAGTGTTGGATTTATTATAAAAAGCACTCAGAGGACATCTTAGAGATGCCCCAAGAAAAAACGACCAACTTCTAGTGTATTGGCTGACTGGTCCTCGCCAGCCAGCCACCACCAGACAGGTTTCTGACCTCATGGGGTGAGAGCCTTTCTGCTCTTGGAAGTCAGGAACAGAGCCTGCTCTGGGTGGAGGTGCTTCACACCTCCCGCTGGCAGGAAAAGCAACACTTGGCGATGAGCCTCAAAGGCTCTCATCTTGTGACATGCTGATTTGGGCAGCTCCAACTAGTGGAGATGCCCACCCCCCTGCACAGGCCCCACTTTTGGCAGCGGGTCAGGCGGGAAAATTATTAAGTAGAGTAGGAGTGTCCACTTCAGCCTGGCACTCCGCTAGGGTCACCAGGAGGTGAGGTGAACCCCTCTTTTGGAAATTCTCTATCTTGAATTGGAGAATTAGGCCCAATAGGAACACGGTTGTACCCCTCTCCCCAAAGGGAGGGGGCATCCAAAGGGTGTAGTCTCCCTATGGGACAGTAGCCATTGGCTACTGCCCCCTGACCTCAGTAACGCCCTTAAGTTTAGTATTTAAGGGCTCCCCTGAACCTTGTTCCTCGGATTCGACGACCTAAGAAGAAGAAGGACCAAAGAGTCGTGCAGCAGTGGAGGAGATGACGACGACTGACTTGGCCCCCAGCCCTACCAGCCTTTCTCCTCCTCCAGCAACCCTGCTTCAAGAAACCGGTGTGGCCCTCAGCCAGCAACCTCAAGAACCCTGGAGGACCTGTGTTGTCTTCTCGACAAAGACTCTTGTCTCCCGTGGACACTGAAACCAACACAAGGACTCCGGATCCAGGTGGATCCGTGACACTTGCACCACTCTGCACCCGACGCCCACGGCCCCAGTCCAGGTGGCCCACAGACCCAGTAAAGACTCCCTGGCGATCCTGACCTGGGACCCAGCGTTAGACGACCTTTCCTGACCTCCTCCTCGATGCATGCAGCCTCAACCTGAAGGGTCCCCTTGACCGCGACCAGATCTGATGAGTGTGAGAAGCTGGCTTGGTATATGGTGTACACTTATGTAAGTGGACACCTTGCACCAATCCAGACAACCCTTATGGTGATTTCAGTGGTCTTAGACAACCTTAGAAAGCTCTCTAAGGGGCAGCTGTGGAGAGCAGCCTTCAGGCTTAGTCCAGAAGGAGTGTAAAGCAGCTTGTTTTACTAGAACATAATCTTATAAGTATAGATTTAGTGAAAAAGAACCACACAGTGTATTTATAAAAATATGTATTTATTATAAGACACTCATTAACATATACAGATATCTCCTACCTGGAGCTATACACAATGCATACAATACTTTACGATAGAAACAGGTAAGTAGCACTTCAATTCAATAAACTTTATTTGATCTAATTTAAGAGACATAGATCATCAAAGTATACATATTAAAATAATATAATGACATTCTTCTTAATACAATAAAATTAGTAAAAACTGACAGTTTAAAAAGACAGGATTCAGATAACAGCCCAGAGACAATAGGGTATAGGGTAAGACTGTGCAAAAGTTCACAATTCAATGTCTATAGCTTGTTCAATGTACGCAAATAGAAAGTCGGATAAAGTGCTACAGGTTCCCAATGACCGGATAGTTAATAAATAAATAGCTAAAAGATGTTGATTTTAAATAAAAAAATATATATATATACCTTTTGGGAACTATAAAGCTAGGAATTAGCATGGCTTTCCAATTCTGATGAGTGTCTCATTCGCTTACAAGCCCAAAGGAATGAGACTACGGAAAAACATACAAAGGGGTCGTGGAGCTTCTTCCAGAAAAACAGGGCGACACGACATTGCTTGAAGTTCTACCGCCTTAAGAGGTATAAAATATTTGGCTCTCTGTTCCCTATAAAAATGTCTGAAGGAAAGGAGGTGAAGATCAGACTTGACGGATAAATTATCACATGGGCATGTAGTCAGGTTGCTAAAAGCATACTTTTTCGAAGGGAAGCCCAGCATCAGAGGAATTAAATTTAGACGATACCTTAAAAGGATAAACCTGTGATGCAGGTTCCTTACCGCATCCAAATAGGAGTACTCACCCTCTGTTAGAGGTGAAATCAGGTTGTAAAGTTTTACAGTTGGTTTTCCCTGCTGGGCTTCTTTTCACAGGCTAACTTTGCTAGAAACAAAGCCTTTAGCCTCTTTTTTGGGAATTTATAGCATGACCTGGGGGTTTACGTACAATTCATATAATTCAGGGACTCATAGTGTACACTGGGTCAGTTTGATATACTCTAGCCAGGGAATTTCGTGTGCCTTGTCCAGTGTAAGACCGTTTTGTATAATGGTCCGATTAAGGTCCACTGTGTCCCTGTTCCATACTGAGTGCCAGAGCATGCTCGGGGCTACTCTCACTATGTCAGACACATAGGGAAAATCCAGCTCTAAGTGAGTGACATGGTTTGAAAATGAGGGAGGGAGGGAGCGAGGCGATCCTCTTAATCAACCTGTTCTCTATTTTCTGTAGGGAGTCCATTGGTGCTATGCCCCAGACCCCTGCCCCATATGTCGCTGCTGAGATCGTTTTGGCATTGTAGACCTTTTTTATTGTTGCTAGGGGCTTTGAGCCCAGTTTCTTGGTAAAGCTAGAAACTGCCACCGGGGTGCGCACCATTGTTTGTGCCCTACTACCCACCATGTGTGACCAGGTTTGTTTAGTTTCGAAGACAACTCCTAGATATGAAAAGGTCTCCACCGCTATTAGTTTATGAGACCCGATATGGAAAGATGGTATATTTTTGGGGGGAAGTAGTCCTGACACTAAGATAAAGGTTTTCGACTCATTTACTTTAAGATCCAGGGATGACATAAAACTCCCGTAGGTATCAATTAGGCGTTGAAGTGCTACGCCTGTCCTTGCTATCAAGACGGCGTCATACACATAGGCCAGGATTGGTAATGCGACTGAGAGAAAAGATGGAACATCAGGCGTACACCTTTTCAGGTCGGCTTCCACCCCATTTGTATAAAGTGAGAATAAGAATGGGGCGAGAACACAGCCTTGCCAGACTCCTCATGATCTTAAAGAGTCTGGTACATTCCCCATCCCTTCCATAGTGGACAGACGCCGTTGCCTGTGAGTACATTTGGCGTATAAGGGAAGTCAACCTGGGTGCATAAAGGCCATGTATATATTCCCTCTCTTTGCTCTGGTGTATTTGGAGATGGTCAGGCTTAACTTTAGGCATTGATCAATCGTACCTCTACCCTTCTGGAATTCATATTGAGTCGGCATCAGGATGTTGTTTTCTCTTGCCCAGTCTTCTAGCCTGTTCAATAGAACCCGTCCCAAACGTTTGGCGGTGGAGTCCAGAAGGGAAATGGGCCGGTAGTTCTGAGGGCTGGATTTATCCCCTTTTTTATAAATTGGGACTATAATACTTGTTCTCTATGATGCGGGCGGGGCGCTGTTGGAGATTTCATTGAATATACTCGTTAGCAGTGGAGCCCATAGATCTTGATATTATAAAAAGAAATCGATAGGGGCCCCATCCGGTCCTGGAGCTTTAGAGCAGCTACACTTGGCCAGGGAAAGGCTTATTTTCTCCAAATTGAAGGTCATAGGGTTTAGTGGGGACTCTAAGGGGATGGACGGTTGAGCCTCCAATACAGTCTCGCTCCCAAAGATCTTTCAAAATGAGCCACTTAAGTATCTTCATCTACGTGATTATCCAATAATCTTTGATTCCTTCTTAAAGAAAGGTGCGTTTATTATCTTCCAGAAGTCCCTGCTGCTATTTAAGGATGCAGCCTTAGCCAGATTGTCCCACACCTCTTCTTTTAACTCCTCTTCCCTATTTTTTTGGCTTTCTTATACAGCAATGACAGATCCCAGATCTGGGATTGATTTCAAGGGGATACTTTCAGGACCCCACGAAGGGCATGTAGAGCACGCATGCCGGTCTCATCGAACCATCTTGATTCAGGCCTCTCCTTGTTGTTTTTGGACCGAGTCAGGACCAATTTGATCTCCTGAAGATCAATCAATCAGTCAATCAATCAATTAATTGATTGATTGATCTCCTGAAGAATTTCTATGAAATTTTGAATTACGATATCTGGTGCGGTGTCCGGGTCTAGACAGTTTATGACCGCATTTAACTTGTTGGTTACAACTTGTTGAATAATTTTATTGTTAATTGTGTTGTGCCAATTAAGTTGTTATCCATTTAACCTGGCTAGGATTGGTTTTTGAACTTTATCTTTTTGTCAGGAGGGGATTCCCACTCCAAGTAGCTCAACGAATAATGCTGCATTATCACTAGAGTTTGAAAATATACTGTCGGTATGAAGAATACGTCCATGACAGTTAGTGGGTGCAACTATAAAGTCTAATGTAGAGTTTGATTTGCCACGAAGAAAGGTTTTTTCTAATCCTCCTGGGTCTGCGGTTACTTTATTGTACACTTCCAAGCTCTTAGATGCTAGGAACCTTTTTAGAGCGTTGCCATAGTCATGGTGTATGAAGTGGACTAGTGGGTCTCCCTCCATGTCGACCGTACCACAAATCGTTCCCAGTGAATAAGGGCAGGGTTAAGAATTAAAATCACCTAGCCATATTGTCGTGTAGTTCCTATAGTACCCATGCAGGACCTGCGCGTTTGTATAACATAAGCTGTGGGCTTGGTGGCAGGCTGACTCTGTGCACCCTCACCGCGTATGTTAGATTGTTTTGCATTAGCTGGTTCACAGTGCCACTAGAATCTCCTCTTATCGGGAAGAGATTAGTTTCTGGCAACCTTAGATCATGACAACCCAAATTCCTCAGAATCGTGGAAACAATGTACTACCTTTCGCTCAGTCACTCGTGCTTACTTATTCGGTTTGTCTCAGAGAGTTACACAGAAATAAACAGTCGGGCGTTTCAATAAGTATTTATTGAACAGTTGTTATTCTAGTGTAAAATATATGTGCTGCAGCAACCAGCAGACAATAGCAGAGATATATTATCAGCAGTACGATAAAAGCAAAGGGATAGAACAGTTCTACCATATTGCAATAATCATGGATACATACATGAATATAAAAGCATTATGCAAAGTGCGCGTACTCCTACGATGCCTAACTAGATGTACCTGAGTGTACCTAGCATATGTGTGTAGGTCTAAAAGCCTAAGAGCCAAGAATCCTTCTAGGATTTAGTCGAACCCCCATACCTGAATAGAGAGAGTGTGGGACCCCGTACTGGTCTCGAGTTGGACACCCCGCAAGGGCTGTGTCTGACCGCTGTCAGCTGGAGCGACTGCATGCAGGAGCCTCAGCGTCTCTGGTCAGTGTGTCAGCATGGAAGTCTCGGTTCCCTCTGTCTTACCGGGGCAAAATGTGGTGTATTTATACCCTAAAGAGTCTCGGTCCTCAGTATGGTTTGTATTGGTCTGTCGTTAGACATGAGGAAGACGTCAGGGGTGAACTTTGTACATACATATTATGCAGGTGGTGTATTCCTAGAGAGCCATGCATAATTGATGAGTACAGTGTGGGCCTGTGTTTGGGAAAAACCCTGCTGTATTCAAAACCACAGGATAGATAACGTTCAGCCCTCAGAGCACGTTGTGTACTAGTGAGGACCAATGTAGGTGAAAGATCATGCCTATATAAGGAATCAGGACTATAATTCCTTATGGCCCAAATTCTTTCTTGTCAGCAATCTTCTCTCTGACCAGATCCCCGACTTTTGGGATCCAGACAGGTCTTGCCGTTACTGCCTTGACTTCCTCAGTGGCGGTCTGTTTTTGGAGCACGTTACTTTGTTGTGTTCTGGATTCATTTAGATCCTGTAAAACAGCCAAACGATCATGGATATCAAATGGTTTTTTATCCGCCATTGTGCCTTCACAATCAAGATCAGGTACCCACATTCTCGTCCCAAATAGGACCTCGTAAGGAGTGACACCCCCTAGAGAGTTTCTTGGCTGGTTATTGATCGCTCGCTGTACCCCATAAAGGTGATCGACCCATCTACCGCCCTTGCCTAATACCCTAGCTGTTAAAGATTGCTTTAAGTCCCGTTTTTTCCTCTTCACAACAGAATTTCCCTCGGGATGGTACGGAGAGGAGTACCGCAATGCCACGCCCATTCCTACCATGGCCTCTTTGTAAGCCCGAGAGCTAAACGCCGGACCACGGTCAGAATGTAACGTGCCAACTGCGTATGTGCTGATAAAGACTCGCAAATCTTTTAAAACAGTTCGAGCGTCAGCCGAGCGCTGAGGCAAAACCCATAGGAATCTAGAGCAGGAATCCACTGCAACCATGATATATTTCTTGGACCCATCAGATTGTAGGGGTCCGCAGTGGTCCAAATACACACATGCGAGAGGTTTGTCTGACTTCAGCAATGGTGTCTGTGCTGGGCGTGTTACGGTGGAGCCTTTCATCTGCTGGCAGATGTCGCATTTCAAGACATAGTCTTTAGTTTGCTTTGTTAACCCTGGCCACCAGTAGCGCTGTTTCAGTAAAGAAATAGTCGCTGTAACGCCTGTATGCGCAGAACCCAAACCCTCGTGTGCTGCTAAAATTAAGCCTTGCCTACGATCCATATTAGGTATTACTCTATCCCCCACTCCAGGAATCTGAGCATATGGAATGTTTTGTGCATCTAACTTGTAGGAGTACTTGAGTGGAAATTTTTTAGGTACTGCTGTGCTGCCTTTGCGTGAAGCATTGACAGCTACCATTATCTCGCCGTCTATTCTCGTTTTTGAACGAGTGATTGCAGCTACGGAAGCCGTGCGAACAGCCCCCTTTGCGGCTTCATCAGCCAATGAATTCCCTTCAACGTGAACGCCATCACCCTGATGACTCAGTGTATGTATCACGTGAGCCCTTGGTAGTTCGTTTTTCAACTCCACTACCTGTTCCCATAGCATTTTATGCCTAATTGTGCCACCTTTTGCATCTTTGAACCCGTTTTGTTCCCAATGATGTAGATATTCATTGTACGACTGTACACAGTAAAAGGAATCACACACAATAAGTGTGGGGAATTCGTGATCCGTATTTATAAGTGCCAGTATAAGTGCTTTGAGTTCTGCCAACTGAGCCGTGCAGTCTCCTAGAGATTGCGTTTTAGTGCAACTTGGATGGAATTTCCATCGTGCATGCGACCTTTAACAATCGCACACGCCGCGCTGTAAGCTTGCTTACTCCCTATGGCTGGTTGAGCAGAACCGTCAGTGTAAATAATGTATTCATACTGATCTAGAGGCAAAATTTCATTTGGTAGAGGATATTCTTGTTCGTATTGCAGGAATGCCTGTGTTTTCAAACTTGGAACAAATCTGTATTCAACATCCGTTGCAGTAAGAGAATTAGCCCATTGTATCCATCTGGGATGTAAGGCTTTCGCATTTGGAATGCTAGCTTTTGTAACAGCTTCTAAAGCTGGTACTGGGGTCACGACTATTATGCATTTACCCTGAGCCAGAGCTCTTTCTCTTGCTACAGCGGTCTACACTGCTGTCAGGATTTTTTCTGTTGAAGTGAAACGCATCTCTGCGTTTGTGTACAGGTGTGATTTGTATGCGATTGGTACTGTTTCGCCTTCATTAAAAGTTAAATAAGTGTACCCGCATTGACCCGCTATTACTCGGATCACTAAGTTGCGTACGTTTACACGTGTCTGTAAATGTTTAGAAGCTATCATGTCTTCCTGTAGGGAATGCAGGATATTTGTGTGTTCCTGTGTCCATTGTCTGACTGAAAAATCAAGTTTTATTAAGTCGTAGAAAGGTTTTACTCTTTCTGTGTAATCCAAAATGTATGTTCGACCAAAATTTAGGAATCCCAGAATTGATTGTAAATTCTTTAATGATTTTGGCGGTTGGAGCAGTGCACACTTTTCTAAAAAGTTAGCTGCTAGGCTTTTCCCTCACTTGACAGCTCGTATCCTAAAAATAGGACACTGAGGTGGGCAATTTTTGATTTTTGAAATTAAATTTGTAGCCCTCAGAGGCGAATCCCATAATAATGGTGCTCACCCTGGTCAAGTGCCTCTTTAAGTCATCGTCCGTCAGATAAATATCATCCACATAGAACAATGCTTCTTCATCCAAATTTTGGAGTAACTCTGTTACTCTTGCTGAAACATACCCCGGGCTGTTTTTATACCCTTGGGCTGGTGACAAAATTGTCGCTGGGACCCTAACGCACTGAAGGCGGTCAGATACCTGCTTTCAGGCGCTATATTTTGGCAGAAAAATCCATTTGAGTTATCAAGTATTGTTTTGTATTTTTTGCGCACAATGTTATTCATTAATGCGGCACTATGTGCATTTTGAACTGCAAATGTCTTTGTGCAAGTGTTTAAATGTCTGTAATCCAAAACTAAACGATGTGTTGTCAGGTTTCATTACGGGAAACTAAGGATTGTTCATAAGTGAAGTGCAATTTTCTATCACCCCCTGGTATTCAAGTTGATCTAGGATCTCCCTGACTTGTTTTTTTAGCTTCCTGCTTTATAGGGTATTGCCTTTGAGCATTTGGGGAAAGTTATAACGGGATCACGTGGTGGGTTGAATCCTCATCCCAACCAACATGATTTTTGTACAATGCTGGAGCTAGGGCAACCGCCCACTCCTGCGCATATGCATGTTTTAGGTGAATGGGAACGAGGTCGGAAAAGGCTGGAAAAATTACAGTTTCTCCCCTAGGGCTCTCCATGACGAATGCTGGCGGCCAGTCTTGTTCTGCTAATAGAATGTCATAGCCAGATGACAGATTTTTCCAAAAGAGAGCTTTAACTTTCCTGGGTTTGTCCCCCTCCAGCCGGAGTGTTATCTCATGTAACTTATGTAGGACACTTACCCGAGTATCAGGTGTTTCCACCGTGATATACTCACTCAGCTCCGCTGTCACCAGAAATTCCTTCAGGTTCTGGCGAGCTATCGTTACTTCTGCCGCGCTGTCTAGCATCGTCAGAGTCCACTCCCCGTTCAGAAGCTGTCTCCTCAGAATTCTGGGCATGTCTGATCTTGAGACCTGCTACCTTCTTCTTTTTGAACTGAGGTTTTGATTTTTGTTTATCTTCTTTTTTAGGTGCGTAGTCCGCAGCGTGCTGCGTGTCTCTGGACTTTGTACGCTCCTTTGAATGTCCTTCCCTCTCGGAGTTTTTTGATGAACCCTGAAAGGAATGAGAGGAATGAGTATCAGTATCCTGATACCTGTCAGGTTTTTTAATATTATCCCTATTCCTGAGGTTATACCTCCTTTCAGAGGGCTCCTGTTGAGGAGACCTACCTCTGGATTGAGATCTGTTGTCTTTAGACTTTTGTTGTTTTTTATTTTCCCACTTCTTTTTAGAAGAAGTAGGTGTCTGCTTTGTAGTATCCTTTTCAGGACTGCCCACTAGTTGTGGTTTTAATGCTTTCCCACCTAGACTGTCTCTGCCTAATTCTGCATATGCAGTTTCAATTATTTTGGGTAGTTCGTGTTGATGATCCTCTGGACTGAACTCCCTTAGGCGTTGGCGGATCACCACTGAAGCTGCCTCCCCTTTAATATTAGCTAGTATTATGGCTGATACCTGGTCAAAGTTATTTAGTAACTTCATCCCTAAGTTAAGGGCAGGTTCTGCTCCGTACTCATTTTGTATCTGTCTCAATACGTCGGGTACTACTGCTAAGGACGGGATACCATGTGTTCTGGTATATATGGCAGCAAAGACTGAACCCCAAGAGGTGCAGTCCTCTACTTGTGGTGAGACCCATGGGCAAGCAGATTGTTAGAATTCTGTGTTTATCATAGGTGGTAGTATTCGGGAATACTGCCTCAAGCTGAGTTATTTTCTGAGCTATCCAGAATGGGATTTGTTCGCGTTTTGCTGGCATTTTGCCCATTACCGCGTGTAATGTTTGTGGAGTAATTTTATTAACTGTACTCTGGACTGGAGTATCTTGTGCTGCAACTGGTGCAGGCTGAACTGTTAAAGTCCTCATCACAAATTGTGTGAGGTTTCCGTAGATTTTAATTAAATCTTTGTGTTGTACGAGTAATTCTGGCTGTGACAATGTGTTAATGTCAGGATGCGGTGTGTATGCCGCTAATATGGGCCATGTGGCTCCTGCTCCTCCGAGCGGGCCTAATCTTGCTCTTCCTCGTACGTGGGGTAGGGCGCCTTTAAACCAGTAATTATGCTCCTGGTAAGTGAGCGGAATCTCTAACTCCTCAAAAGGAGTATAGTCCTCTGGTGTTTCATCTTTTAGATAGTAGTGAAATACATCTGTAACTGTATATTTTAATGACTGCTTGTTTAGTATTTGTGTTGGTTTGTGTGGTATTATTTGGTTTGTTTTTCTTTAATAAAAAGATTTTTTTTTTTTAAAAACACTGAGGACGACCAGGAGCTGCATACGAGCTGTCCCACATCGGATGTCCTAAGTTGAGAGGTCTTTGTCTGGCAGGAGCACCAAAAAGTCTTGGCAACTGCAACCAGCGTGGAAGTTGAATAAGGTGCAATGTCGGGACCAGAAAGGTCCAGGAGACTCACCACAAGCAGGGGGGTCGGGGCAAGCCGCGAGCAATCAGGGGAGCCCAAAGAATTTGAAGATGACCCTCAAGAGGACCCACAGGCCGGAGGCACTGGAGTCGCAAGAGGACCTCGAGCAGCTCACCAAAGATGTAAGCCCACGATGCAAGAAGATGCGATGAGGATGAATATCTTGGTCACTGGAGATGCTTGAGGTTGGGGCTACTTGGAGCCCGAAGATCTTGGTGGAAGGAAGCCAACAAGCCTTGCAACTGCAAGTCGACACGGTGCACAAGGGTTCGGTTCCTGCAGCTCCGACGAGGAATACTGGCCTCAAACTTGGTGAGAGGACAGGGCAGGCCTCGAGGGATATGAAGAACGACCACCTGTGTTGCTGAGCCTTTCGAAGTCCGTGGGAGCTCAGCATCAGCAGACCGGTCAGCTTAGTTGTGGTGCCTGCAGATGCAGGGAAGTGACTCCTTCACTTCAAGGGAGATTCCTTCAGGTGTCTTGGATGCCCACAGGCCTTGGAAAGTTCCTGTAAGGTGCACAGGCACGGACGTTGCAGCAGAGGAGCAGGGCGACGAGATCAGGAGCAGCAGGAGTCTTCCTGGTTGCAGCCTTGATGCCCAGAGCAAAGTCCCGCGAGGTCCAGTGTGCCCAGATGGTTGAAGAAGTGGTGTCGGAATTGTATCTTGTCCCACGACGAAGCTAGGGACCCACCCTCAGGTAAGCTTTTAAGTACCCTAAGGAAAGGGTTGGGGCGATACAGGGGTCCCTCCCTAAGGAGGGGCTGGACAAGGGAGGATACTCCCCTGTCCTTTGTCCAGGTTCGCTGCAGAGTTCGAGCCAACGGCTCCCTGAACTGGTTTGAACTGGACTATGCATGGGAGGGCACCAAGTGTGCCCTGCACGCAGACTATGTGGCGCTGGCAAGCGCTCCCACCCTGCCCCAATACACTAAATCCTGTCTTGGAGGTGGTCACACCTCCCTGTGACAGGACACCTATTGTTCTGCCTTCCTCAGCCCGAGCTTGGCTCAGCAGCAGGAGGGCAGAAACGTGTCTCTGGCTGGCAGCACCCCTAGCTTGCTGTCCAGGTCTGGAAGACTGGTACCGGGAGCACATAGGGCCTCCCAAAGGAGCTTTACGGTGCATGGAATCGTACCTCTCACACCGTTTACGGTGTGGGGATATGATTCCAACATGTTTGATACCAAACATGATAGGGTTCATTACAGCCAGTTTTGAGATGGTCATTGCGTAATGACGCAGTGCCCCTCTATATGTCAAATGGCTTTCTCACTTACAACCTGGGAGAATGGACTCCAAGGGCTGTAGGGGTGTCCTGCTCATGCAGGGGCACCCTCCCACTTAGAACCAAGCACCCTGCCTTCAGGATTGTAAGGCCTGCCTTAGGGGTGACTTATAGGTTTTAAGTGTAGTGACCCTAGATATAGGTAAACCTGTATCTTTCATAAGTGGTGCTAGCACCAACTTACGCAGGCTGCAATAGCAGGCCTGTAGTTGCAAATTGAGTGGTCTCCCAGGGGTGGCATAATGCATGCTTCAGCCCATGGGGGACCCCTCGTGAACCTAGGCCCTGGGTACCTTAGTACCATATACTAGGGACTGGTAAGTGTACACCAGTGTCCAATCTGGGATGTACCTAAGTACTTACCAAACCAATTTAGTGGAGAAAGCACAGAGACTGGGGTCCGGATTAGCAGGATCCCAGTCAGACTAGTCAGAAACAGCATTGAATCAAGCAAAAAGTGGGGGTAACTATGAAAGCAGATCCTACTTTCCTACAATGAGAAAACCCGACGTCGAAAGACACCCCTGCATCTGCAGCCCACCAGCCTTGGTGTGCCCAACCTACTGTGTACCGACATCGCCCCAGTATCCAACTTACCTCTCCAATCGTGAGATTCCTTCAGCTGACCTCCCAAACCGAGCCTGCAGCCCTTTTCCCCTACTGGGGATCCTCATTGATTTCAACTGGGCCCCCAATGTCTTCTTTGCACTCTGCACCCAGCTGCCCCTGCACCGCTGGTGGTGCAGTCTCTGTGCTCTTTGGTGGCCCCTCCAGTGCTGATCTTAACCCCCAGGGCCTGTGTCCCTGAGCCGCAGGTACTTACCTGTAACCGGTGCCTCTTTGAGGTGCCCCCAGCCTCCACAGGATAACATTGGGCCCAGTGACCTCTGCACCCAGCCGCCCCAGTGCCGCTTGTGGTGCAGTACCTACCTTGGTCAGATCCTGGCCCAGTGTTGACCCACACCCCCGGAGACTGAACGTGAGAACTGTTTACTTACCTGTAAGTTACTCACCTGTATTTCTCCCATAGGAATGCATTGGTCTCTCACTGCATTGTACTAAGTGTGATGCTGAAAACAAAGTATCTCTTTCTGTATTGAAAAGCATTTCTTGCACATGTATAGTATTGTTTAATGCTATGAAAACCTGCCCGTAATTTGAAAGTATTGCATACAAGTACTTACTTGTAACTGAGTTCAGCGTGGTTCCAAGAAATAAAAGTAATATTTTTCTCCAAACATTGCCCTGGAATCAGCAATTGTGTGTGTTCCTGCCTTGTATGAGGATGTGTCCCAAATGTATTCACATTACCCTCTGATAAGCCTAACTGCTCAGCCCAGCTACCACTAAATTGCAAGTAAGGTATTATCTACTTTAACCTCTGCCATACCTTTGGGGACTCACTGGACTCAGTGCACACTACACCTCTTTTTGGTATAGTATATACCGAGCCAGCTTCCTACGCTCCCAAACTAACGTTATCACTTATTAAAATGTAATCAGGTAACCCGGTGTTATCCCGTGGTAGAAGTAGGCCTCACAGTAGTGAAAAAATAATTTGGGAGTTTTTAACTTCCAGGACATGTAAAACTTCAGAGTACATGTCCAGCTTTTTAAATAGAATTCACCCTGCCCTGAGGGCTGTTTAAGGCCTACCGTAAAGGTGACTTATATGTATTAAAAAGGGAGTTTTAGGCTTTGCAAGGGGGTTATTCTGCCAAGTCGAATTGGCAGTTTAAAACTGCATGCAGGCTGCAACGATGGGCCCAAGGCGTTTTTTACAGGGCTACTTAAGTGGGTGGCACAATAGGTGCTTCAGGCCCACTAGCAGCATTTAATTTACAGGCGCTGGATACCTGTTTTGCAACTTTACTAGGGACGTCTAAGTAAATTAAGTGTGCCAATTGGGTGTAAACCAATTTTACCATGTTTAAAGGAGAGAGTGCAAGCACTTTAGCACCTGTTAGCAGTGGTAATGTGCACAGAGTCCTAAAAGCCAACAGAAGCGTGTTCAGAAAACAGTAGGGGTGAAGGCAAAAAGTCTGCAGAGAGGGCCGAGTCCAGCACCTTGGCGCAGTTTTTTCCTCTCTCTTTGGTTGCTACTCTGTATTCCGCCAACAGTTCGTACATTTGGGCGTTTGTTCTGAGAAAGTACATTTGATAGTTATTAGATTAGTTGCAGTTATGCCACAACTTTGGTTCTTGCTTTAATGCTAAGCCTCTCATTTAAAGACTGCTGGGCTTAACAAGCATTTGCAATGCAATAGGTCTCGCATTTTCACAAGTTTAGCTATTGGCATTGTAAATGACAATGCCTTTTATTTACGTTTTAAAAACCAAAACATAAATAAAAGTAATTGTCATTTACAATGCCAATAGCTCAAACCTCGTAAATGCGAGACCTATTGCATGCAAATGCTTGCTATAAGTGGTTAGGTTTTCTGGCTGATGACAGAGCTGTGCCAAAGTAGTAACACATTCCATTGGTTAGTACTTGTGCTCTTTTCCCGGTAAATATATGATGTAGCAAGTACACTGCTGGTTGCCCAAACAGCCTATTATTGCATTTTCAGGCTGCGTGGGTTTGCGTTTCGATTTCGGTCTTAATGTGTACTGTTGTAATGCAAGGTAGTTTAGCAAAAAAACAGAATTATACTGCTGTCTTTCAATAACTTTAGATTCTTTTACTATAATTTAAATTACTGAATGTTTGCTGTCTCGGTTCACGAGAATAAAATGGACACACTTTTAAAGGAGGTACACTTTCAAGCTACACTCGTCAAACATGGCAGCAAAGGTTTACTGTTGTGGAAAGTAGAAAATAAAGTTGTGAATCACTTCTCATCAGCATCACACAAGCTGTGTGGCACAGTATGTTAATACCGACGAAGCCAAAAAAGTAAGTATTCCCTTCTCGCAGCAGAGGGCCATCGGCAACACTGAACTGAAAACTCTTCTACATGCCTGGTTGGTGCCCAGCAGACATTCCTGCATGAACATGCAAGAGAAGGGAGGAGGAGGTAGGGCAATCCCTTAGACATACCAACTCCTCCCCCTCTTCAAAGGTGCCAATGCCGACAAAGAACACAATTGCCTGAACACAGCAGTGATTTCTGATTAACACGTTTCACAGACACAACAGACCCTGGCTCCAAAGGCCAGCCTTTTGTTCAGTGAAGCTATGTGCACCCCCTCCCACCCCCAACGGCCCTCCAGTGGGATCCATCTTTGCGAAAAGGATGTGGTGTTTGTGAAAACATCCAGAGCACAGGGAAGTGGAGCAGCACTCCGATGTTTCCAGGGAGCAAATGTACTCTGGACATGGCGCGCCACTCTGGCTTTCTCCAGCCCGTTGGAGTGGAAAAGAGTAAACTCTTCCTCGTTTCGTCATGGCTGGTATTTTATAGAAGGTGAAATAAAATCGGGTGCAATTTTTTTTTTTTTTTTTAAAGCGCCTGGTGCTTTCAGATAGGTAACATTTTCGGGGCGTTAACGAACACAATTGTGCTGGCATCTTACATGAGGATGTTTAAACAGAAAAACATGGTTCCACAACCAGAGACACATTTAAAAGGCAGTAATGTAAAAGTACCGGAAGCGGAGCCAATGAAGTACAGGTAAAAAGAAATGCATGCAATGAAAAACAAGAACAAACAAGCATTGGCATAGCCAATAGGTCGCGCTTTTGGGACCTTATATGTGTTTAGCCATGCAACACTGGATGTTGTTTAATCAAGGATATTGTGCTGGATAACTAAACACTTCTAATGTCCCAAAGGCGAGACCTATTGGCTATGCATTGGGGGGCCTTATAAGTGTTTAGGTAGAGCTATTGACTTTGCCAATGTTTCTAAGCTGTGCTGTAGAGAAGTGTGGCTGCTGTGCAGCATGCTGAGAAGTTGTAATTAAAAAGTGTAAGAAGCACTGAGTGATGCTGTGCTGGCCCTGAGTTATGCTGTGGTGGCGCTGAGTGATGCTGTGGTGACGCTGAGTGATGCTGTGGTAGCGCATAGTGATGCTGTGGTAGTACTGAGTGATGCTGTGGTGTTCCTGAGTGATGCTGTGGTGGCGCTGAGTGATGCTGTGGTGGCGCTGAGTGATGCTGTGATGACGCTGAGTGATGCTGTGGTGGCGCTGAGTGATGCTGTGGTGGCGCTGAGTGATGCTGTGGTAGCGCTGAGTGATGCTGTGGTGGTGCTGAGTGATGCTGTGGGGGCGCTGAGTGATGCTGTGGGGGCGCTGAGTGATGCTGTGGGGGCGCTGAGTGATGCTGTGGGGGCGCTGAGTGATGCTGTGGGGGCGCTGAGTGATGCTGTGGGGGCGCTGAGTGATGCTGTGGTGGCGCTGAGTGATGCTGTGGTGGCGCTGAGTGATGCTGTGGTGGCGCTGAGTGATGCTGTGATGGCGCTGAGTGATGCTGTGGTGGCGCTGAGTGATGCTGTGGTAGCGCATAGTGATGCTGTGGTGGTACTGAGTGATGCTGTGGTGTTCCTGAGTGATGCTGTGGTGTTCCTGAGTGATGCTGTGGTGGCGCTGAGTGATGCTGTGGTGGCGCTGAGTGATGCTGTGGTGGCGCTGAGTGATGCTGTGGTGGCGCTGAGTGATGCTGTGGTGGCGCTGAGTGATGCTGTGGTGGCGCTGAGTGATGCTGTGGTGGCGCTGAGTGATGCTGTGGTGGCGCTGAGTGATGCTGTGGTGGCGCTGAGTGATGCTGTGGTGGCGCTGAGTGATGGTGTGGTGGCGCTGAGTGATGCTGTGGTGGCGCTGAGTGATGCTGTGGTGGCGCTGAGTGATGCTGTGGTGGCGCTGAGTGATGCTGTGGTGGCGCTGAGTGACGCTGTGGTAGCGCTGAGTGATGCTGTGGTTGTGCTGAGTAATGCTGACGCATATGTGTAGGAGGTCAGAAATTACTTGCAATTTATGTGACAATAACCACTGCTTTGATTTTTTTTATGTTTAGATTTCCTTTGTAACGTGCCACTCCCAGAAATACCTAAACTCCCAAACATGACCTTAAATTTATGTATGTGATAATTCTGACATACTGGCAGAATTTGCACACTCGTGAGGGTACGTTATAAATGTAAAATTCAGCTAAACCTGATTCTCTGATTTGAATTTGGGATTTTAAATCGATACATTTCTTACTTGATGCATGAATTCGACTTTGGTAAAACAATGCATGGATCGGGCCCTCTTTCTTAAGAAATTGTGTAAATATGTTTGTACATGTTTTAAAAAGTTATTCAGGGACTAGGTTTTAGTTAAAAATCTGCTGTCCGTATTAAAGTCTTTATAAGCAATAGATGTGTGATGCATTTTTTGCAATGGGTTCATAGTCCGTTTCCTACATTTATGCCCTGATGCAACAATCCTTGTGCAAAATGAGCTTGTACACAATCTAGCGGGCTGTCGAGCCCCCACTGCCCAGCCTGCCAGGAGTGGCCCGGACAGCGAGTGTGCTGGGGGGGCGGAGGGCAGAAGAGCAGGAAGCCTCTCTTATCGCTCACAGACTGTCAGACGGAGAGCCTTCACCCCGCCATAAATCCGTGTACTGTAAATACGCCTCGTGAAAGGAGCCGGGACAAGGCCGAGGGGTCCTAGTGAAAGACAGCAGGCCAGAGAAGGGAGGCCAGAAAGAGGGTGGAATGAGGGAAGACAAGAGGGGAAGGATGGATTGGAAGAGGGGAGGAGGAAGAGGTGGAGCGAGGGAATTTTGAACATAGGAAAGACTGTTGAGAAGAAGGTGGTATACGAGAGGGAAACAATTTGAAATAAGCAAGGTGGAGACACATTTTACTGGTAAATCTGGCAGAATTTAAATCATCAATAGAGAGGCAGCGCCTATTTCATGAAAATAGTTGCTTCCTACTGACATCCGTGTGCTCTGCAGATCACAAGTTCGAATCTAATTCCCAGCCTTTCAAAAACAATAAATGTAGTACTATTCAAATGTGTAATACTAATAATCTCTACAGCGCTCAGAGGCAGCTAGAGTGTGGTATGAAAAGTTACATAAAAACTGCACATTATCATTAATGAAATAAATCAGCAGATTTTGACTGGCAAGAAAGACAGCGTGCGTTTCCTGCAAAGTGAATACCATGGTGTCCCTGTTGCTGGATAACATGGGCCGTGCACATGTCAAGGGGCGCAAAGCGCCCTGAAGGGTAAGTCTTAAGCGCCAGCCTGAGGATGGGCACAGGTACAGACAGCTGGCCCCTCCTGCTGAGACCCAAGGATACAGAAAGGGTTAAGAGCACACCCGGCTGGTGCCACCCTGCTGCTTCTGGACTTCAGGGCACCGCCACGAGGGGTGCGCGCGACCCGTACTACACCTACAATGGAAAAGCACAACCCAACCCGGGTAACAGCTCTAAAGAGTCAAAAGGGAAGTTTAAGATACGGTTCATGCTGACACGATGATGAACTGGTGATATTCGAAGTCTGTGACATATGAGGAGCGCGTGACTCCCTCCTGCGCACCACACAGCCATGTGGATGGTAACGCACTACCAGCTCACAGCACTTCCGGTGCCACACGTCTCAGAACCACTTGGAGAATGTTAGCTTAGACACACCGTGCCCGCCAGCGCCTCATCGCATCAGTACTGGTTACCTGGCTGTCTCGGAAACACTCTGCGCGGGTCAGCTAGGGACAGTTACCCTGGTCAAAGACGCGCTCTGTGGTGAGGGAGGGGGAGGGAGTTGAACAAGCGCGGCCGGGCTGAAAGTTAAAGACGCGCTCTGTGGTGAGGGAGGGGAGGGAGTTGAAGCGCGGCTGGGCTGAAAGTTAAAGACGCGCTCTGTGGTGAGGGAGGGGAGGGGAGTTGAAGCGCGGCCGGGCTGAAAGTTAAAAGACGCGCTCTGTGGTGGGGGAGGGAGTTGAATCGCGAGCAAAACAGAGAGGCAGAGCGAGGCGCGCGCGCGCGCGCGCAGGAGAGACCTAAAAAATGAAGCTGACGAAAAGGGAGGGGGAGAAGGGAGGGGGAGTGCGAGCAGAGGAGCCTGATTACAGCAACCCAGATGACAGCTGTGCACGTGCACGCGATCGTGAACGCAAGCTGGAGGCCAGCAAAAGCCTGTGGGTGTAGCACTCTGAAAAGCCACCTACTAAATGTCTCGCAGAACAGCGCATGCGCTGGCTCAGGCGAGACCTAAAAAGTGTGCACACGAGTCCTAGTTAAAAAGAACCAAAGCAATCATTCCCAAATTATGGGCTGGGCAGAAAGCAACTAAAATTTACCCCATCTAATGCGTGGTGTGTCGATGTTGTGAGGGCTAGCAGGGATGGGCTCTGGAAGAGCGACTCGACGTGAGGCTCTTTAAATTTAAAGTGAAAGCACTTGTTGTACACATTTGTGTAATGAAGGGAGCCCACTTCCCATGCGCTCCCGGGGGAGCTCAGGGAAGCAAAAGGGAAGAAGGGGTTAAGGGTGGGTGCATGATGGGAGGGTGACTCGGTGAGGGAAACCAAGATAAACCCTCTAAAAAAAAGCATTATGCCTTTAACCGAAGACGTGGCTTATCATCCAAGGCTGCTGACCTTGGAGCTGAAGAACAGGGTTCGATCCTCGGTGTGGGCGGTAATTATTATCTCCTGCCTGGATCTCTTTATTAAAAATAAACAGCATCTCGGAGAAATGCAAGCAGTCATCAGTAGTGCTCGAGTTGCTTCTCGGAGAAAAAAATACAAGTGCAAACTGTGTTAGGAAGCAGCCGCCATTGCTGAGGCTGGCGTATTGTAAGTGCGGTGTAAAATAATAAAGTAAATAGTTCTTGGGATTGCTAATGAAAGCACCCAATTTAGGACACTAGTAAAAGGGCCAGTCCTCATGCGAGGTAACAACAGGAGACAGGGTGGTACTCGGGAGGGACTAACAAGCCTAATAACGAATGGGAAGCCAGCCTTTACCAAGGACAATGAGCCAAGCCAATTAAAAATAGGGGCGGAGAGTGGGCGGGGCTTCCAGTACATAACCTAATACAGCATGCCTCGCAGAGCGAGCAGCGCATGCGCGCTGCCCTTAGGCTCGACCTTATAAAAAAAATTATACAAGTGCTGCAAATAGATATGTGCATTTAACACAATTTTGAGAGAAAATAAATATTAGCAGATCAAGAAATGCAATAATACTTATTCTCCGCACAGGAAAGTGGTGCCCGTTAGCAACAGTTTTACATGTAGGGAAGCATGTGGAGTCACAGTTGCCGCATATTATCCTCCATTTAATTCTGAGTTTGCTGTAATTCACTACTGATTGCACTGTTTACCAGAATTGTCATATTACTAGAAATTGATTTCTAAATGATGACCTCTATGTTTAAGCACAGTTTCTTTTTTCACTTCTCTTTTTCTCTTTATTTATTTCTCACGTACTCTTTGGTTTGTCGCACTAATACTTGCACGCACACTCGTACTGACTACCATGAGGGTAAAGTGAGATGATAAGAGTCCCAAGTACTCTCAAGTTCAATAGGGAAGGCCCTCTCCCACCTCATAGGTGGCATATACAATCCTCTGGGCCCTCCTGGCACCGGTCTTACCGAGCAGGGACCAAGCTACAACCTTTATTGTCCGGGAGCTCCTGAGATATTTCTTGAAGAGGGTAATAGTAAAGCTACCAGCAATATGCCAAGGAATGCGGGGACAGGGGTGCAGAGGGGAATAAAGAGGGTTAAACTACCTCGTGGATGGACGTTGAAAATTTTATTGAGAATAGGATTAAAACTACGTCGGGGTGAACTGTTTTTTTCTCGTCACTGGATACCTCCATTAAGAAAGTAGTTTACTCTGTGTAACAAGAACTACATCCAGATGTGTTTATTATATAGTGTTTTACCAAAGTAAGCTACAGAGAGCTGCGAAGCTCTGCCGATGCACCTCATTCACCCCCTGCCCAGCATTGCTACTAATAGTATAAGATTGCTGAAATCCATGAACAGCTCGAGCATTCTACCTTCTTTCTCTTCAGCACATTGCAACGCCCTCTGCGTCTCCATGCCCAGATCCATCCCTAGCTCTGACAGTGCACCTCGGTTTTAACCAGAAACACTTTCTGCTATCCTACTGGTGAGGTTTTCATGAAGCCTTACCAATAGGCCTCGTTTTGACCATCAGCATAATTTAATATTTCACACCCGGTGGGAACCAAATAAAACTCCATAGATGGGACTTTGTTCTGGTTATTCAGCAACACCTTTTTCAGGTTGTTGGTGAAGTATACAGATGGCTCTACACATGGGCCGTATTCCAAACAAGCTGAGTCTGCTAATCTTCCCCAGAGGAGGCCCAAATGCAACTACACTAATGCACATGTCCTTTTTCCAGGACAGCAGAATTCCTTGATTGGAGATCGGATGTGCACAGCTTTGCCAGTGTTCTCGGGCCCAACCCTGCAGCACTCGCAAGTATTCAGGAGCCAAGGTTCAAACAAAGCTCTAGCAATACATTTCATTTTATGCTGAAAAGCAGAGCTCCCCAATATTCTAGTCTAGTACCGAGTTCCAAAAGCAGCCCTGACTACTCATGTACCTCCCATGGGTATTGCTATCATTTGTGCAGCAGGCGTAGTCTATGTTCAGTATTATGATGGGCCACTGCACCCTAATTGTGGCTAACATTTACTTCCCAATCCGAGAGCAGGACGGCCCATTTTTCTTGCATGTATTGGGATTTGAGTGTGTCGTTAAGCCTCGCAGGAGGCCTGCACAAATTGGAATAATTTCATGCCACCTAACCATAAATGAATGCTGACTGTCCACGTGACATCCATAGTATGATTGCCTTTACATGTATCGTGCCAGAAAGTTACTGCTCCTTAACCCTCTTGTGCAAAGGCCTTCATTTGCATCCTATGCCATCCACTTTTGGAGCAGGGTCAAGACTGATTTGCACATGGCCAGATCTAAACTGGGGTGGCATGGTAAGCAAAAGAACAATAGATTTAACCCAGATCTCTTGACCTGGGGGTGAATGTATGATTTATTCAGCATTCCCTCCATCATTTGTTTGCGTAGCCCTTTTTCCCAGCATGCACACATAACAATTTGAGATCTTGGTATCCACCTCTGTATGCTGTGGACGTGCCGATAAGAGTGGAGGAACCAGGGCCGGTATCATTTGACTTCCCTTGTAAAATTGAGTTATGTTCGTTTTGGGGCCTTTTGAGGTCTGCACATCTGTCAAATGTCTCTCTCTGCTGAGGATGTCATCCACGTCCACAATTAAGTTATCAGTTTCATGCAAACTACAGTTATTGGCCTCATGTCTACGAGCAGTCTTAGGCCCTTTCCCCACACCCAAGGAACCCTCATTAGCCTTCCTTTTGCTCATGATGAAGGGAAAGTCGAGAACCATGGCACCAAAGAATTTAGGGCAGAAGTTACAAGTCACGGAAAAGGGGGCAACACACACAGAAAAAGTCAACTAGAATGGCTCACTTGTAAGGTCCCTGAATATTAAAAAGAAAACAGTCTTACCCTAAATAAACGGACAGAGCCAAGGGGTGTGGCCCTGCCTCTTCCTGGCACTGACTGGCGCAGGACGGGCCCGCACTTGATCCGGGTGTAGCCCCCGCAGCGGGAGAAATGATAGCGCTATATAGTGCGTGGGGGCTCCTCCCCATGGCCTCAGGTGTGCAGGCACATTCAGGCTCGGTGGTTCTTGGGGCTTAGAGTCCCCCTCAGAGTGCACAGCAGGTCCAGCACAGTGTGAGAAACTATGGCGCTATATAGCGCATCGGGGCTCCTCCCTCTGGTCTCAGGTGTGCAAGCACTTCCTGGCATGGTGGTTCTTGGGGCTTAGAGTTCCCCTCAGAGTAAACAGCAGGTCCAAGTCAGTTGTTGGAACACGGCTACTACTGGACCAATGCAAACTTTCTTTTTGATAGTTCCAAGATAGAATAATCCATCCGACCATCTAGCTAGGACATCTTGGCCTTCTTCAAATTTGCGCACTGGCATTTTGTTTTTATGTCCGTGCCATAAAGACAGCTTGGTGAAGGACACTAGGGTATTTTGGTGCAAGAGTGATCGCTTTTGGAGCACAGAAGTAATGACAACTTCATAATCTCTTAGTTAGTTGACTCTTGAATTAAATCTTCTACACGGAAACTTCTCTTTAAAGAGCATAGGTCGCCACATGGCTCTAAATAGCAACTGTGTATCTTATTCGACTTCCTCACGAGAACCAAGCACAAGAAGTAACGGGGGCTCACTTAAGGCCTCCAATATACACACACTGCGCGCGCTCCCAGTCCAGTTCTCCAGGGCAGAAGATTAAAACGGCTGTTCTTTTAATTTTGAAGGACAATTATATTTCAATCATGTCACTTCCTGGAGTTTCACCGGAGTTAAATGTCATGTGAAGTCACGTCCTGTGATGTCCCATGAGGTTTGATGTCACTTATGCCACCCCTGACATTTTTGTGAATCGGTGTCCTTGCTCACTTGTCCCTGAACCGCTCTTCTTTAGGGCCCCCCCTTTCTATCCACCGCTGTCATTTAGTGGCCCAAACTTGCTCTCAAGCAGACCTTTTTCTTGCCCTTGCACACCAACTCCATTTTTCCCTGGAACTTTACCCCAATCTGATTACTTCCGGTTGAGTGTGTTTCTATTCTTTGTGGTCCAACCTCATTGAGCCGGTCCTTCTCCCAGTCTTGCTTGGATCTATCCCTCTCACAGCTCTTATCCCAATGTTGTTTTATTTATAAAGCCTCAATGTTCCATAAAGAAACAGGACATAGTATTGCAAGGAGAGTCTGTGTACTAATGTGCTTATGGCCTAATTTAGTTTGGTGGACGGTGCTCCGTCCGTCATTTCCTACGACTTTAATGGCACACTATCGGCCACATCAAGAGTACCCAAAATATCAATGCTGTTAAACTCTGAATTCATTAAAATGCAAGATTGTAGAATGATGAGTGGTGGAGGTAAGACATGTTTCTCACATGTTACAATAGAATTCTCATGCTTTCCAACACACACTTTTTGCTTGTTGGCTGCTCCTTTAGGCACTATGGTCAATCTCAACCTTCCAGTGCCTTGGCATGTTTACTGATACATTTTTTTTTTACAAATTCATAAAATGAGCAACAGGAGAATTACTTTCTCACATAAGGTACATACCGAGAAAGACAGAGCCACTTGATTTTAGTTTTCAGATTCCAGACAGCACCCTTTCATTCCTAGGACGTAATGGTAAATCTTGCTCTCTCGGTCAAATAAAGCAGTCACCATTATCCATAATAGACAATAAAATTGGACCTAAATTTGGGCTGCGTTATTGGCCCCTCTTCCTTAGACCTGTTTGTGACATTCTTATTGTGCTTCGAGCTCTGACGCATCACGGGCACTCCCTCCCGGGACCGGGGTATTTGAAAAGATTTGGAGGAGCTAGGAGTAGGCAGAGCAGTTGGTCAATCTGGGTGAAGGGTCAAAAATGCATGTCAGAGTTCAAAAGTGTTAAAAAAAATTTAAAAAAAAAAAGTTGTTTATTTAAGACGCAAGTCTCCTAAACAATAAATAGATACAACTCATAAAATGCAAAAATACCTGCACAATCAAGGTTTAAAATCATTTAAAGCCATTAAAGATCTAGCCAGTGCACAAGTGACATCCATGTTACCTATCATGAACGTATGTTTTTTTTTTTTGTTTAAATCTGTTTATTAAAGTTTGTTTTACAGATTACATAAATTTTAGCACGAGTCGCAATCTTGTACTATTCATACTTGGTGACACTGGTACTAGATATGGTATTGTGTTTTACCAGCTATAACCATCATTTATTGCCAGGGCGGCTGATTACGACTTGGTCCTATTAGATATCTTTGCATTAATGTGAGCTTGAAGGGTACAAACAGGTTGTCTGCTATAACCAATGCTACCACTGGGTCAATTGTGTATCTGGAATTTATCAAGTGAACTGAGTAAGAAAGAAAACATTAACATCAGCTAATATACCCAACATTCCCCCTCACTCGCCCCCTCCCCTTCACAGCATATCTTCTGCACTCGTTTTAAGCAGTAGGTTGGTAGAAGCGTAGAGATGTTACGTTCAGTCAGAAACCTGGTACCGTGTATGGTGTGTGTGTTGCGTAGTCCCTCTTAGCTACAGTAACCCAGTATCATGTTTAGTGCCCTCCTTCGTCTGATAGTAGCAATGGCGAATTTGCATCTGGTGTGGGGGCCAATTGAGCAGCAGATCGTAGGTCTACTAATATAGCGTCCCAGCTGGATGCCATAGGGTGTTTGCTGAGCCCTAGGTTGTCCTCCCTGTGAGAAGTTGGGCTAGTATATGCTGCCCACTAATTAAAGTGGGCACCTTGCACCAGTCCAAACGACCTTTATTGATGATTAGGTTAAAGACAACCTTTATTGAAAGCTATCCTAGTGGTAGCTATGGAGAGCAGCCTTCAGGCTAAGTCTCGAAGGAATGTAAAGCAGCTTGTTTTACCAGTATATAACCTCCTAAATGACCAAATGAAAGGAGAACCACACCAGGTATATATAAAATATATGTATTTATTAATAAACACTCTCTACTAACCTCTTTATGAGATCAGAGAACAAAGCACACAATATTAAATCACTAGAACGACAGTAAATAGCACAATACACAGTGGGCTCCAGGGGGAGACCAAACCATATACTAAGAAAGTGGTATAAGAACCACGACTTGACTAGACACAGTGCCTAGAGCACGTACAATCGCTGGGACCCCAAGGAACCACCCAAGGTAGTGACACAGGGGACCCACGGAGGACGGGTGCAGTGTGGGAACACAGACGCGAGCTCCGTACAACTCTATGGGAAAGTCGCGGTTGGAAATTTAAAGATTAAGGACACTTCGGAGAGGACTTTCAGCAAACCCGGCTAAACATAGAAGGTTCTAAGGCCAGCACCCTTGAGAGTACCGAGGTACCCGTGTTACCTATCCCAGAGGAGCCGGGTGCATAGGGGTCAAGTGGTGTCGGAAACCCTCGTCGTTTTCAATGGCGTGATGCGAAAAAGTACTGCTGCCGTGGAGAAGAAAAGTGTCCGGTGTGATCCAAGCCTGAATCGGGAGATGAGAAGAACCTGAAAGCAGAGGGGACAAAGTCTGGGTCACTTCACGTGACCAGGAGCGGAGCAATGGAATGCCCACCGATGTCGGGTGCTTCAGGTGAGATGAGGGGAAGCTTGACTCTGCAGCCACGGGGACCAGGAGACGTCAACGACGACCACAGTCCGGATTCGAGCTGTCCCACGAAGGATGTCGAGTGCTGGGGGGCTCAGTGTCCGGATTGAACACCAACAAGCCTTGGCAACGGCAACCCACGCCGTCAGAGGAAAGATGCTTCTGTGAGGACCAGCAAGGTCCTGGGGACTCTCCAAGCAATGGAGAGTCGGGGCACGTCTGGAGCAACCAGGGAAGCCCACTGAAAGTTAAAGTTGCCTTCTCAGGGACCCACAGGCCAACGGACCAGGGATCGCGAAGGGACCTCTAGCTGAATCACCAAATACCAGCCCACGGAACACTCGTGGAGTGTACGCCGGAAATCTTCGGTGGAATTACTGCTCGGGGTCAGGACTACAAGTAGCCCAAAGCACAGCTTCAGGGATCGCCGAAAAGCATATGCTGCTGCAAATGTACACGGTGCCCAGGGGTACGGGTTTCACGGTCCCCACGAGGGATACGGGCCTCAGAATTGCTGAGAGCGCAGATCGACCTCGGAGACCTCGGGAACCCACCTCCTGTGTTGCAGAAATCTTCGGAGTCCTTCAGGAGCTTCGTAGCTGCAAACCGGTCAGATGCGTTTAGGTGCCTGCTCAGCAGGGAGTAACTCCTTTACTCCAAGGGAGATTCTTCTGTCGTCCAACGAAGTGTAGATCGTCAAAAGTACTTGGTTTCTGTAGCAGAGTTTAGTCCAGGTAAATCCAAAGTCCTGTAGTCAGGGGTTCCTATTTTATACCCAAGGAAGGGGTGGGACCAACTCTGGGGACCCACCTATGGGAGGGTCAGGACAGAGGGGTGGCTACACCCATGTCCTTTGTCCAGTTTTGCGCCAGAGCAGGAGCAAATGGCTCCTGCAACCGGTTCAAGCTGGACTATGCACAGGGACACCAAATGTGCCCCCAGTGCAGACATCAAAGCACTCTGAGTGCACCCACCCAGCCCCAATACACTAAAGCCTGTCTGGGAGGTGGTCACACCTCCCTGTGACAGGAAGCCTATTGTCAAACCTTCCCCTGCCGGAGTTTCGTCTAGCAGCAGGAGGGCAGACTCGTGTCTGTGGCTGGCAGCATCCATTTTGTGATGCCAGGGTCAAGAAAGCTGGTACCGGGTGTACCGGTGCTGTCATATTTCTCCCTCTAGGAGGTGGGGATCATACCTCCCACACCAGTTACTGGTGTGGAGGTATGATTCCAAGGTGTTTGACACCAAACACGACATGTTTCCATGCAGCCATATTAAAGTTAGCATTTACCGCGAGGTTATAATGCACTTAAGTATATATGGTTGGCTGCATCACAAACAACCCCGGAGAATAGGTTCCGAAGGCTGCAGAGGGGCTCTGCTCATGCATGGGCACCCTCTCACATAAAACCCAGCACCCTGCCTTCAGGATTGGTAAGGCCTGCCATAGGGGTGACTGATAGGTTTATATGTGCAGTGATTAGGATAGATATAGTGAACCTATATCTAAGTAAGGGGTGCATGCACCACCTTACACCGGCTGCAGTAGCAGACCTGTGGTGTCATTTTAAAAGATCTCTCAGGGGTGGCATAATACATGCTGCAGCCCCTGGGAGGCATCTGGGGTACCTATGCCCTGGGTACATAGTATACCATATACTAGGGACTTATAAGGGTACCCCAGAATCCAATCTGGAGTGTACCTAAAGTACATGAACAACCAATTTAGGGAGAAAGCAGATAGACTGGGGTCCTGATTAGCAGGATCCCAGTCAGACTAAGTCGAAAACCAGCAAAACACCAGGAAAAAGTGGGGGTAACCATGCAGTCAGATTCCACCTTCCTACATAACCCCCCAACGAAAGGAGATAAGGCTAACCTTGTCCAGTTGAGCCTTTATTGACTAAGTGGCCATATAAGGAAGATCCTGCACTAGCATGGATACCCCCTGTCTTATGGTCCACTAAGCAGTCCCTACCCCTAAGGGTATGGGATGGTCTCCAAAAGTTGGGATTTCTACCTGTAGGGTGTTTTGGCAAAGTAAAAGGCTGGTGGGGTGTCTGAGTAGAGAAGTGAGGCCCTAATAAAGTTGGCCTCAACTTCCTCAGATCACTGGTCACCATGGAGGCCTTTCTTTCCATGACTGAGTTGTATCTGGCCCGAAGGGTCAACCTCTGGCTGCCTACAGCTGGGGGTTGGGTCCCTTTGGTTGGAACACTGGAGGGACATGGTAGGTTTGGAACCACTTGGTCCCAGGTTTGCCTTTGCCCAACAGAGTCCATCTGGGGGTGGTCCCTATTCAATGGTAAGAGGGATCCCTCAGTAAGTTGAGGAATTTTCACCTGGCTAGGGCTACTAGACTGGGTGCCCCTAATCTGCTGATGAGGGTGTTCCTCTGGACAGTGGGCCCTTAGGGGTCCACTGACCTCCCTGACCTCTGCAGCCCTAGGCTGATTGAGGTAGGGTAGAGAGGGGCAGGATGCCTGCTCCAGACTGGGTACCACCTTGGAAGGCTCCCCTGACATCAGGGGTGTTGCCAGGCCAGGCCTGACCACCTCTGGGGCAGTTCCTTCACTAGGGATAGGATCAGTTCCCTGAGGAAGCTGACCCTTACCTATAGTCTGGGGGGGAAGAAGACTTTTCTTCAACCCTTCTGCTCTCTTGTGGAGTAGAGTGGGCCATTCTTTCAGGCTCCACCTCTCCAAAATTTCCCTGGGATGGGGCTGAGGCCCTAAGAGCCCCACCAACTTTCTCAGGGAGGCCTAACATTCTTAAATGGGCCTGGTATTCAACTTCAGCCCAGGCTGAAATTTCCAGATCATTGCCCAACAGGCAATTGTTAGATTTGGGGGTCTCTAGTTGGCACAGGTAGGTACTTGTGACAAATAGGGACCCTTGCCTCTAGTCAGGGTAAAGGGGTACACTCCTAAAATAACCCCTGCTCACCCCCTTGGTAGCTTGGCACGAGCAGACAGGCTTATCTCAGAGGCAGTGTGTAAAGCATTTGTGCACACATACAGTAATCTAGTGACAACACTACAGATGGACACCACACAAGGTTTATATCAAAAATAAGTATTCTTTATATAGTTTTAACACAAGACCATAAACGACAAAAATCCACAATACTGTACTTAAAATGGTAGGTTTAGCTTAGTTCTCTTCAGTTCTTAAAATGCGACACTTTGAGTCAATGTACCTTACGATGCGTCACGTTTCTACAACGAAAGTGTTGCAGAGATGGAGATGCGACAAAGTTCTGGTGCAAAGAAATAAAGACGTCAAGTTCTTCCTGATGCGGCACGCTTCTCCGATGTTGCGGGAAGTCTCGACTCGATGCGTCAGCTGCAGCGGCGACACCCTTGTTCTGTGATGCGACGACAGCGGCTTTGGCGGCGACCCTCTTCTCCGACGTTGCGAGACGCTTCCGCTCGATGCGACAACTGCAGCGGCGACACCCTTGTTTCGTGATGCGACGGCAGCAGCTCCGACGACGGCACGCTTCTCCGTGGATGCGAGGCGCTTCTCTCGATGCGGTGCAATGCGACAGCTACAGCGGCGACATCTACGATGCGACGGCGACACGCTTCTTCCTCGATGCGAGACTCTTCTCTTGATGCGGTGCAATGCGACAGCTACAGCGGCGACATCTACGATGCGACGGCAGCGGCTGCGACGGCGACACGCTTCTTCGGTGTTGCGGGACGTTTGAGATGCAGTGCAATGCGGCAGCGGCTGCGACGGCGACACGCTTCTCCCTCTTGAGTCGCGCTTCCAGCTCCTTGCGACACGCAGTCCCTTCAAAAGGCCCAAAACAGCAGCAGGCACTTCCAAAGGATTCTTGGGGAGCTGGTGGTTGAAGTCTGTTGTCCCTGAGACTTCAGCAGGAGGCAAGCTCTTTTCTCAAGCCCTTGGAGATCCTTCACAAGTTGAATAAAAGTGCACACAAAGTCCTTTCTCCTTCCTTTGGCAGTCAGGCAACCACTGCAGGCAGATCCCTCTAGCTTAGGGATAGTCTCCTCCTCAGTTTCTTCTTGGTTCCGCTCCTCAGCAAAGGTTTCTTCTTGTTTTCCCAAAGTGATCTAATTTCCATGGGGTCTGGGTCCCCTTTTATACACAGTTTCTCTTTGTTCTCTGAAGGCAGAGAGGCCTCTGCCTAGTCCAAAACCAGTTCTGGTCAGTCCTGGAGCACTTTGTTTTTCTGACTCCTTCTTTCCTTTCAGAATGTGGGGCAGAGTGCTCAGCCGCCCGGCAGGAGGTGGAGCCAGCATTGTGGAAGGCAGGAACAGCCCTATTCAGACCCAGGTGCAACTCCTCCCTCCACTCTGGATGCAGATCTTTCTATTCTATAGTCTCCTGTAGCCACCCCCAGCCCCTGTCACTCAATCTCCAGACAAGGAATACACAACCTAGCAGAGGCAGGCTTGGAAGTTTAGGCAAGAAAATACCCACTTTCTAAAAGTGGTATTTTCAAACACAGAATGTTAAAACCAACTTCACTAAAAGATGTATTTTATCATCCTGAGTTCAGGCATACTAAATTCGTTTTTCTACCATGTTCCCTGGGTCAGTTCTGACTATAAGGTGTAATAGTCAGTCTGCCCATTCTGGCCTATGGGGAGCAGGTAGCCTTGCAATAGTGAAAACGAAAATGGCTGTAATTCACTATTAGGACATGCCACACACACCAGGGCATGTCCTACCTTGTACTTACAATGCACCCTGCCCTAGGGCCTACTTTAGGGGTGACCAACATGCAGTAAAGGGAAGGTTTAGGGACTGGTAAGTGGGTGTACTCACAAAGTCGACATGGCAGCCCTAGGCTGCACACAGGCTCTGCAATGGCAGGCCTGAGACACATTTTACAAGCCGCTTCTGTGGGTGGCACAACCAGTGCTGCAAGCCCACCAGCGGCATTGGATTTACAAGCCCTGGGCACACTGAGTGCACTGTACTAGGGACTAACAAGTAAACCAATCATCCAATCATGGAGTCACTAATCCATCACACAATTTATCATGGGGAGAGCATCTGCACTTTAGCACTGATCAGCAGTGGTAAAGTGCCCAGAGTCATAAAACAGCCAACAACAGGTCAGAAAAAATATAGGAGGAAGGCAAAAAATTTAGGGATGACCCTGAAAAAAGGGCCAAGTCCAACAGCAATCTACAGGCAAGTTTGGGGACACTGCCACTCTCTTTGGGCCAGTGACCCCTCCCCAGCTGAGATTGACTATGTCCATGGGATGATCTGTTTTAATACCATCAATGTTGGTCACCTGGTACTTAAACTCAGGTAAAAGCTGTTGAGGGGGGACTAGTTTCCCTGTCACCATGGTGACACTAGCCCCTGTGTCTCTGAATGCCACAGCTTTCTGACCATTTATCAGTGGCCCCTGTCTGTACTTGCCCAAAGAATTAGGACTGACAGTAAAAGTGGCAAATCCCATGCCACCATCACAGACTAAGGAGGCCTGTGAGGAGGACCTTGATAAGTTGGGGTCCACTTCAGTTCCCCATACCAACCCACCTAACTTTTTGGGTGCATTACTACCACCTGGGAGATTACTACTTGTAGTACCAGGAGGAGTGGTAGTATTGCTGGGAGGAACATTTTCCTTATTGCTGGCCTTAGGGCAACTGGGGTCATTTTTCCAGTGGCCAGGCTTCTTACATATATGGCAATAAGGTTTCTTTTCAGCGGAGGAAGGAGTTTGGGACCCACCCCCAGAAGAGGACTTTTGGGGCCCTGTAGTGGATTTATCTTTTGATTTATCCCCACCTTTCTCTTGGTTTTTGGAAGAATCTTTCTTCTGGTCACCACCCTGATTCTTTGGCTTTACTCTGGTTCTGACCCATTTGTCTGCCTTCTTTCCCAATTCTTGGGGAGAGGTCAGATCAGAGTCCACCAGGTACTGGTGTAAAAGCTGGTTTTGACAATTAAGGATCTGCTCCCTCATAATCAAGTTGTACAATGCTAATAAGTCATGCACCTTGCTGCCATGTATCCAGCCCTCCAGAGCCTTAGTAGCACAATCTACAAAGTCAACCCAGTCCTGAGTCTGTGCCTTTTGGGTGTCTCTGAACTTTATCCTGTATTGTTCAGTGGTTAAGCCAAACCCATCAATCAGAGCACTCTTCAGGACTTTGTAATTATCAGCATCCTCTTCTCTTACAGTGAGTAGCTTGTCTCTACCTTTGTCTGCAAAGGAGAGCCACAAGATTGCTGCCCACTGCTCCTGAGGGACCCTCTGTACCTTACAGGCCCTCTCCAGTGCAGTTACCCATTTGTGGATGTCATCCCCACTCTGGTAGGGAGGGACAATCTTGTTCAGGTTCCTATGGTTATGAGTATGTTCTCTACCTCTAGGGACACTGTTTCTGCCACCATGGGGCTCTAGCCCCAACTTCTGAGAAGCTCTCTGAAGCTCCAGGGATTCCCTATCTAAGGCCAATTGCTCTCTCTTGATTCTGAGCTTAGCTCTCTCAAACTCAAGCAGTTGGCACTTCTTCTCATAAGAGGACTCCTTTTATGAGAAGCAGAGGTCCTATGAGAAACAGAGCTCCCTACAGATGTACCAGAATGATTAGATTCCTGAGAAGGAGATCTTGATCTTCTTGGTAAACTGTTAACCCTTCCAGGTGGGGTAAAGAGAGGTCCACTGAGGCCTCCTTCCTCACCTTCAGGAAGAATTGGATTGTCCAGGTTAGAATCATTTTGATCCTCCTGGCCAGCATCAGAGTCCAGGCCATTGAAGTTCTCACTTCCTGTCCTTTCCTCTTCTGCTGTCCCACCCCCTTTACCTGCCTCATCAGACCCTGGGGTCTTTCTGAGGTCATCTAAAAGCAAAGTCTCTATGAGACGTTGAGTGTTTGGGTTTTTCCCTGTCTTCAGTTTCCTAGATGTACACATGGCTCTCAATTCTTGGAATGAGAGATGGTCATACTTAGTTGGCAAGGAGCCACTGGCTTCAGGCCTAGAAGACATGCTGGTGTGGTGTATGCACCTACCTACCCTAGTGGGAACTGAAACTCTCTTGAGTTGGAGAAAGGGTGTGCTAGGCCCTTGACTTACCCAACTCTAAGCTCAGTAGAACTTACTTAATTCTAGTCTTGATTTATATGTACCCAAGTACCAGTAGTGGTTTTCAGTTAGTCACTCAATGAGATTATCTGGTAAAACAATAGCAAGCTTGAATCCCAACCGCTGCACACCAGTGTGAGAAGTTGGCCTAGTATATGCTGTCCACTAATTAAAGTGGGCACCTTGCACCAGTCCAAACGACCTTTATTGATGATTAGGTTAAAGACAACCTTTATTGAAAGCTATCCTAGTGGTAGCTATGGAGAGCAGCCTTCAGGCTAAGTCTCGAAGGAATGTAAAGCAGCTTGTTTTACCAGTATATAACCTCCTGAATGACCAAATTAAAGGAGAACCACACCAGGTATATATAAAATATATGTATTTATTAATAAACACTCTACTAACCTCTTTATGAGATTAGAGAACAAAGCACATAATATTAAATCACTAGAACGACAGTAAATAGCACAATACACAGTGGGCTCCAGGGGGAGACCAAACCATATACTAAGAAAGTGGTATTTGACTAGACACAGTGCCTAGAGCACGTAGAATCGCTGGGACCCCAAGGAACCACCCAAGGTAGTGACACAGGGGACCCACGGAGGACGGGTGCAGTGTGGGAACACAGACGCGAGCTCCGTACAACTCTATGGGAAAGTCGCGGTTGGAAATTTAAAGATTAAGGACACTTCGGAGAGGACTTCCAGCAAACCCAGCTAAACATAGAAGGTTCTAAGGCCAGCACCCTTGAGAGTACCGAGGTACCCGTGTTACCTATCCCAGAGGTGCCGGGTGCATAGGGGTCAAGTGGTGTCGGAAACCCTCGTCGTTTTCAATGGCGTGATGCGGAAAAGTACTGCTGCGGTGGATAAGAAAAGTGTCTGGTGTGATCCAAGCCTGGATCGGAGATGAGAAGAACCTGAAAGCAGAGGGGACAAAGTCGGGGTCACTTCACGTGACCAGGAGCGGAGTAATTGGATGCCCACCGATGTCGGGTGCTTCAGGTGAGATGAGGGGAAGCTTGACTCTGCAGCCACGGGGACCAGGAGACGTCGACGACGACCACAGTCCGGATTCGAGCTGTCCCACGTAGGATGTCGAGTGCAGGGGGGGTCAGTGTCCGGATTGAACACCAACAAGCCTTGGCAACGGCAACCCACGCGGTCAGAGGAAAGATGCTTCTGTGAGGACCAGCAAGGTCCTGGGGTCTCTCCAAGCGATGGAGAGTCAGGGCACGTCTGGAGCAACCAGGGAAGCCCACTGAAAGTTAAAGTTGCCTTCTCAGGGACCCACAGGCCAACGGACCAGGGATCGCCAAGGGACCTCGCTGAATCACCAAATACCAGCCCACGGAACACTCGTGGAGTGTAGGCCGGAAATCTTCGGTGGAATTACTGCTCGGGGTCAGGACTACAAGTAGCCCAAAGCACAGCTTCATGGATCGCTGAAAAGCATATGCTGCTGCAAATGTACACGGTGCCCAGGGGTACGGGTTTCACGGTCCCCACGAGGGATACGGGCCTCAGAATTGCTGAGAGCGCAGATCGACCTCGGAGACCTCGGGAACCCACCTCCTGTGTTGCAGAAATCTTCGGTGTCCTTCAGGAGCTTCGTAGCTGCAAACCGGTCAGATGCGTTTAGGTGCTTGCTCAGCAGGGGAGTAACTCCTTTACTCCAAGGGAGATTCTTCAGTCGTCCAACGAAGTGTAGATCGTCAAAAGTACTTGGTTTCTGTAGCAGAGTTTAGTCCAGGTAAATCCAAAGTCCTGTAGTCAGGGGTTCCTATTTTATACCCAAAGAAGGGGTGGGACAAACTCTGGGGACCCACCTATGGGAGGGTCAGGACAGAGGGGTGGCTACATCCATGTCCTTTGTCCAGTTTCGCGCCAGAGCAGGAACAAATGGCTCCTGCAACCGGTTCGAGCTGGACTATGCACAGGGACACCAAATGTGCCCCCAGTGCAGACATCAAAGCATTCTGAGTGCACCCACCCAGCCCCAATACACTAAAGCCTGTCTGGGAGGTGGTCACACCTCCCTGTGACAGGAAACCTATTGTCAAACCTTCCCCTGCCGGAGTTTTGTCCAGCAGCAGGAGGGCAGACTCGTGTCTGTGGCTGGCAGCATCCATTTTGTGATGCCAGGGTCAAGAAAGATGGTACCGGGTGTACCGGTGCTGTCATATTTCTCCCTCTAGGAGGGTGGGATCATACCTCCCACACCAGTCACCAGTTACTGGTGTGGAGGTATGATTCCAAGGTGTTTGACACCAAACACGACATGTTTCCATGCAGCCATATTAATGTTAGCATTTACCGCGAGGTTATAATGCACTTAAGTATATATGGTTGGCTGCATCACAAACAACCCCGGAGAATAGGTTCCGAAGGCTGCAGAGGGGCTCTGCTCATGCATGGGCACCCTCTCACATAAAACCCAGCACCCTGCCTTCAGGATTGGTAAGGCCTGCCATAGGGGTGACTGATAGGTTTATATGTGCAGTGATTAGGATAGATATAGTGAACCTATATCTAAGTAAGGGGTGCATGCACCACCTTACACCGGCTGCAGTAGCAGACCTGTGGTGTCATTTTAAAAGGTCTCTCAGGGTTGGCATAATACATGCTGCAGCCCCTGGGAGGCCTCTGGGGTACTTATGCCCTGGGTACATAGTATACCATATACTAGGGACTTATAAGGGTACCCCAGAATCCAATCTGGAGTGTACCTAAAGTACATGAACAACCAATTTAGGGAGAAAGCAGATAGACTGGGGTCCTGATTAGCAGGATCCCAGTCAGACAAAGCCGAAAACCAGCAAAACACCAGGAAAAAAGTGGGGGTAACCATGCAGTCCGATTCCACCTTCCTACACTCCCTATGCAATGAAATGCATTCCACTTGAGCCCAGGTCAAAAGGGACTGCAGCCAAGCTATGAGTGATGGAGGTTCCCGTACTTTCCATCTTCAAGTGATGAGGCACTTGGCCGTGATCAGCCCTAGATCAAGGAAACAAGACGTGACCCTGTTTTTCTTGGTTCTACGATAGAGCCCTAGAATACACACCTACCAAGCGTTCAATTCCAAACGTCCCATGCTGGCGTATAACTTAGCAGTGACCCCTGCCAATAATGTTGTAGGCTTTGACATCTCCAGATCATATGTAAGAGGTCAGCATCCACCAGTGAGCAATGAGCACAGCCTACATCTATACGTCGGAAGTATTGATGATTTTTGCTGGAGTGAGGTATGCTCTGTGTACTATGTAGTATTGTATTGAGTGAAGTCTGGCATTGCAGGTAGGACATATGTTGGACTCCACAGCAGCATCTCCCATTCCCTGTCGGTAGAGGGACGGTTCAATGCTTGGTCCCATTTGTGACGAAGGGGGGTGCGCTTGGGACCAGTGTGCTAGCATAACAAGTCCGCAAACCAGTGAATCTGATGTCTGCCTGGTCCCATTACATGCAGATATTGCATGATGAGATGCATCTGGAGCTCCAGTGCCATGTTGCCCCAGCGATTTCCTAGGGAGATCACTAGAGAGTTGTGTAAGAGGCAATGCCCTGGTGAAAGGCCATCCTCCTCAATTAAGGACTCATAATTAGGAGGTTGTCACGATAATGGTCTCCAAGAATGGAGATACCAGCTTCGTGCCAGGCGGTTAATTCAGTTAATGATGATGTTGCATTTCGTCTAGGTATACTAAGGAAGGGTATCGTGGGGGGTTATGTGTCACTGCGTGTTTGAGGAAGAGAGAACAGCGAAAACATCGGTGTGCCACACCTAGCAGCAGGGATTCAGTTACGGGCGCGCATGTGCATGGGTAGAATTAGTGTAGCACCTCCTGCAAACTACAAGTTGGGCTCATTGTCGCTGTGTCAGCAAGCTTTAAGCCCGACATCCATTTAGTAACCCATTGGAGTTGAGAGGCGAGATAATAGTGCTCGTAATGAGGCACAGCAAGTCCACCATGATCCATGGGTAAGTATAGCTTCGACAGGGCTATTCTGCAGTGGGAGTTGTTCCAAATGAAATCTCGGATCAGTTTTCCAAAGAGCAGAAAAAAGAAGCAGAAATGTAGAGAGGGAGATTAGTAAAGCAGTAAAGGAGACAGAGTGCGACCATTTTGAGGAGTGCTATACGGCCCGCCATCGACAACGGCGTTGTGCGCCAGAAAATCATCTGTGCCCTCAGCGAGGTAACAGCCCGTTGCAGGTTGCCATTGTATAGATCCGCTTCCGGGTGATACACCATGATGCCTAAATAACGGAACGTGGAGGGCTGCTGGAGGATGCGAGTTGGGCCAGGCAGGAGCGAGTGAAAGAAAACAAAAGATTTGGTCCAGTTGACCCTAAGGCCAGACAGATGAGCAAATCGATCTAACGTGAGGACGACAATGGGATGGAGTGAAGGTCGCGTAGATAGATAAGCAAGTCGTCGCCATATAGAGAGACTGAGTGCAAGCTGTCGCCCAGTTGATTCCCCTATACTGTGCTAACAGCGTGGAGGGCAAAAGCCAGTGGTTCTATAGCCAGTTAGAAAAGTAGGAGTGAGAGTGGGCAGCCTTGGCGGGCTCCCCTGTGAATCTGGAATGAATCGGAGATCAGGGGGCCAGTTTTGACCCAGAACAATGGCCAGGTGTATGTAAGTTTGACCGGTTTTCGTTAACTACCCTTGATGCCATAGTGTGTTAGTGTTTCAAATAGAAAAGCCCATTCAAGCGAGTCAAAGGCTTTGGCTCAATCCAGTACCAGGCAGGCCACTTTAGGCCACAATTCCGGTGCATATTTCAGGATTTGGAAAAAGCATCTGAGATTTAAGGACGTGCTACGCGATGGCACAAATCCATTCAGGGCAGCATGTACTAGCATGGGTATTATGGGTGCCAGCCGCTAGGATCTTGGCGAGTATTTTATAGTCCGTATTAAGCTATGCTAGGGACCGGTAAGACCTCGACTCAGTGGGGTCTTTGTGTGACTTAGGAAGTGATATAAGCAGTGCTCCTCGTAAAGAGGGAGGAAGGCATGAAGCATCTAAGGCTTCCTCATATAGGGTGAGTAAATCGGGGGCAAGTGTCACTGTGTATGCCTTGCAAAATTTCGACAGGCTACCCGCCTGGACAGAGCGTTTTGCCGGTGGCCAGGGCATTGATCGCTTCTTGTACCTCAAAGAGCGTGATTGGTCTCATTTAGATCTGCTCTTTGAGAGTGAGGGTGAGACAGGTTAGGCGATAGTTTCAAGAAAGGTGCTTGTGTCTAGTGGAACAGCAGAGAGTCTGGATTGGTAGAGTGAGGTATAGTGTTAAGTTAGTTCCAGGTGTATGTCACGCTGAGTGTATAGTAAGTTACCAGAAGTGGACTTTAGCACAACAATGGGACGTTGATGCTGGTCCGAACGTATTAGCCATGCCAGTAATGTGCTAGATTTAACAGGAGTTGCATGTGTGCGTGCGGAATGGGCAGCGTAGTTCAAGCAACGCAGCCGTTCCAGAAGAGAGACATGTTCGCGTTGCGCGATCAGAAGGCGACATGAGTTATCGGGATCACGTGCCGCATCTATTTCGTATTGCAAGAGTTTACATACTATGCAGTTTATATCCGCATCCAGCTGCTTATGGACGTTGCAAGCCACCCCCAAACAGTGGCCCCTGGCCACCACTTTAAGTACTTTCCATTCAACTAGTCGGAATGTTGATGTCCTATGGTTATGTTCAAAGTATTCTTCAGTAGTGGCATGCATCAAGGTGCGAAATGGGGGGAGGGGTATTCCAGCACTGCGGGTTGCTAGCGCCATGGCGGAACGGGGCGTGGCCGTTGTTCCATGTTAGCTGAAGGCACTGTGGGTTGTGATCTGAATGAGTGCGACCCAGTTAGTCAGTGATGTAACAAAGGGTAGTAGGGTGGCAACGAATCGGTCGAGCCTGACATGGAGTTGGTGTATTGAAGAATAGAAAGAGTATTCTTTGGGGTCGGCATTTTGCTGCCTCCAGATGTCTACCATGTGGCAGTGCCCCAGCCAGTCGCGTAACGCATGTGCATTGGAGGTGGTCGGGCGCTGATCAATAAGAGGGAAGGATCTGTCAAAGTTGGTGCTGAGAACACAATTAAAGTCCCCGCCCAGTGGCCAGGGGATTCAGTTCCGACGGGAGACTGTCGTTGACAGCTGTTGGAGGAATCGTGGTTGCTCTGTGTTGAGAGCATATATGCTACCAATAAGGATGTGTTGGCCATCAAGGTGACCTTTGACAAGGACGTAGCATCCTTAGCTGTCGATCATTACCTCCTCGGTGGAAAAGGGGACCCCAGGTCTGATCTACAGCAGGTCCCCACGTGCATAGGGGGAAAAGTTAGTAGCATGGACCTGCCCACGCAAGCGGTGTTGGAGTTTGTAAGCTTCAGCTAGGGTTAAGTGAGTTTCCTGGATCATCGACCTGAGGGGGCATAGGGGCAACATCCATTGGAGGGGAAAAAGAAAGTGGCGTGTTAACTTTCAGTACTAATGGGCAGTGAAACATCGGGTCTGCCCCAACTTGTGAAAATCTTTATGCAAAATACAGCAGTAAAACTTAAGACTGAAGGTCTCGTCGGTGGGAGGTGCAGCAGCTAAGGGCGGTGTACCCCATGCAATGTTGGCATGTGTGTTCCGGCTAATGGGAGAGTTGTATAAGGGGGATCATGTGTCTCCGTGTGTGTGCGATGCGGGTGCTGGCGTAGTAATAAAAACTGAGCATCAGGAGTGAAGTGACTGCTAGCAACAGTAACAGTAGCATGCAGTGTAACAGAAGCAAATATATTTGGTTGCCATGTGAGCGTCATGGGACTGCGAGAACAGTCCAAATAATGTCATCAGCCATTTGTGGAGGGACCTCTGATGGTGCCAGCGCATCATTGTCTACACGCCACGTAGCAGTGGAGTCTTCCTCACTGGAGGATCTCACGCATCGGTCATCGGGGCTGGTAGCGGGTTGAGCATCACTAATTGCCACTATAGATTGGAGAGCCCGTCTTCTTTCCTGTATTACCTGCTCTAGGTCCGATACCACCATGGTTCCGGGATCCTGTCCCATCGCCCCATGTCCTCTGCTGGGACGTCCACTACTGGGCCTGTTGGCATCAGACCCGCCTCCCACAGGGTGGCGAGGCAAAAGCGAGTATTGCCATCTGTTACTACTCGTAATCACGCCGGGAAGAGCAATGAGTATTTCAAATTCAGGTTGTACAGGCGATATTTGACATTTAGGAAGGAGGGCGTTACGTTGCACTGTTGCTGTGTAGTCTGGGAATATCATGACGTGGACATTGCCCACCACGATTTTGTTGAGTTTCCTGGCTTCACTTAAAATGATGTCTCTATCACTGTAATGGAGGAGACGAATTAGCGTCAGGATGTGGTGTGCGTGTGCTATAGAGAAAAACTATGTGAGGGTGTCAGGCGGGAGCAAGTTTCTCAGCTAGGTATCCAGATAGGCGATAGGGTCACGTACTTGGACTCGTTCCGGAAGGCCCACTACGCGCACGTTGTTCCTGCATGAGCGGCCCTCCGCGTCCTCAGCTCTGGCTTCAAGGGTTGGACGTGATCCATTAACATTTGGATTGACAACACCATTTCTCTGGTTGTCTGTTGTAGTTCGGCTATATTCTGCTCTGCGTTGCCAACCTTATCTGCCAATTTATGATGATTGGCGTGGAGCAGATTCAGGTCTGTGGCTATTCTGTCAATCTTGTTTTCCAGTGAGACCGAGTGTTCACCAGCGGTGTGCGGGTCTTTTCTATTGCGTTCAGTACCATGTCCATCTTGTCTTCCAGTGATGTGGGGCGATCGTGGGTATCTGCAAGGGCGGTGCGGCAGACCAAGGCAGCAATTCCGCCTTTCATTTTTGCTGGTGGGGCGGCGGTGCCCGAGCAGAGGCGGCCCATCATGAGAGAGGTGCCCCACCTTCCGGGGCCCAAATGCGGTTTCAATCAGTAGAGAGTTCTTGAGGTGGGCCCACTTGTCAACATCTGGAGGGCAGCTGAGGCGCTACAGCACGAGCAGCCCAATCACGCTCTGCAGAGCGGGCTACAATGAGGCAGTGTGTAGGTAGGCTGGGAGCCACAACACAGCGTGTGCAGGTTGTCTCGGTACCTCAGCCAAGCATTTGATGTAATTGAGATGCCCTTGACCAGGGCATTTTGCTAAATGTGATGGGGTCGGCTAGGTTGTGTTAGTTGCTCCCCCAGGGTCCGGTGTGTAGTCAGCAGCGGCTTTGAGGAGCAGCGCTCAACAGAAGTGCCAAGTGGTGTGAGCCATGTACAGAGGGCCCGCTTGCCAGTCCAAAGGGTTCAGGGAAACTATGGCATTGGTGCTTTCTCAGCATGCAGTGTTCAGTGCCCAGCAGGATCTAATGGCTTTTGGGTTAGGGGTGCCTTATTTCATGGCCATCTGTCATCGTGCAGTCTGCCTCATGGAGGGGGCCATGTCAGCCAGTTCCCAGCCCCCCCCACTGGTCAGTGGCCACCCTGGGAGCAACAACAAGCTGGCAGCGTGTTGCAGGCGTCTCAACCGGGGCCTACGACCGGCCCTTCAACTTTCAATTTAAGAGGCCGATGTGAGAGGGGCGCAGCGTGTATCGCGATCAAGCACATGCCCCATTCACTAGGCCACACTTTTTTCCACGCTCATAAGGCCCCTAAATTCCGCAGGCAGTGATTTGGGCCCCAACATGGGACTCTTGGCGGAGGGTTGGAGGGGGCCAAGCCCGCGGAGCCCTACAGTTCAGCCCCATGTCGCAAGTGGAGAGCAGAGGACCACCAGCTGCAACTTGCATTAGTCAGGCCCAAGCACCTCCCCGGTCACTCATTGGATATCTCTATGTCCCCTGCAGCGGGGTGTTGCAGCAGGGCTCCCCATTTCCCCCGATGGCGATCCCAGTGGGGTCAGCGCTACAACCCCCAGCACCTTGGCCCGCCCACAGTCGCAATCTGGGCCCGGCGCTCAGGCAGCTCACAGGAGAGTCCCCAGGCGACCCAGCGGGAGCAGGCGACACCGTCAGCTGTCAGATGATGGCGGGTAAATGCCGCAGTGCGTACGTCTCCGCTACCCAGAGGTCAATGTCATACAGATAAGTGGGGTTGCTCTGTGGAGCTAGCTAATACATGTCCACCGTCTTGGCATCGCTAGTCATGCCCCACTATCTTGAACTTATGTTATATGTTAAAAAGATAGGTTTTCAAATATCTCGTCATCATAGGTTCAAAAAGTGGAGACCGTCTAAAACAGTATGCACTTTTGTACATTGCTTTTGCAAACCACAATCACACAGCCCATCCGAATTCTTAAAAGAAATTATACCGGTCGGGTGTACGTAAAGAGGATGTAGCCCTATTCAAAATGTTAATATTGTACTATGCATCCACAGGTCTGAGAGACAATTTAAATATAGAAAACAAGAGGAGTTTATTTCCCCAAGACTAACACAAATCTGCAGTTGAAGACTTGATTTGTAACTACCAGCGGTCTTCCTCTCAAGATCGCCTAACCGAACTGAGTCATTTGTCTCTTAAATAGGGCTAATGGTTGAGTTAAAATAGTAACCTTTAATACATTTGCCATATCTGACAGCTGTTTCCTTACCTTCTCTGCCCAGCTAACATTGCTTATGTTAATTTCATCTTTACATAACGTGGCAATTTTGGATTGATCCGACATTACCAATTTGTTCCAAAATCTCAAAGTTATGCACTAAGGTGGTGGAGGACTAGGATTGCAAACTGGACTCCATTCTAATGGCTGGGACCATGGCACATTTCACAAGGGATAACCAAGTTGGTTAGACAGCAGCCTTCCACCCTTCCTCAGTCTAGATAACCACTCTGGCCCAAAAGTTCAACCAATATAAGAATTGCAAAGGGACCATGACTTTATAAGTCGCAATTACAGGAAGTAACGAAGGTCCTCCATAATAACGTTTATTTTCCTAATCCTACAGTGGTTGAAAGTGCTTTTGAGTTTAAAGTGTCAATGTATGAAGACTATGTTAATGTTTTATTAAACCATCCCCAAATTCTTAAACTCTGAAACTTCCTCTGCTCTTGTCGGCCCGCTTGACCATACATGCCCATGTTGCTTTCTGTCAGGCCATAATTTTAGTCTTATGTAAGCTAAATATCACTTTATTGATTTGACAAGACTTATCAAACTCTGCCAGTGTTCTTGCAAGTCAATTTGAAGTCCTATCTATTCAGTGGCGTAACGAAAGTTTAAGGGGCCCCCCTGCAATGTACACGGAGAGGTCCCCGCTCCAGAGCGCTCAGAACGGAGTACTGTGCTGAGGGGGCCCCCTGCAGCTGGGGGGCCCCCCGCACCGCAGGGGATGCGGGGGCCTGTGTTACGCCCCTGTATCTATTATTACGAGGTCATCTCCATGAAGAAGGCAGATGGCATAAGAACCCCCCATTTTGGATGAGAAAGTATACGAGTCTAATAGGATTTTAGGGAGGTCTGCTAGATATAATAATGCAAATAATGTTGGTGCCAACACAACAACCTTGATGCAAACCATTCTCAATATTTATCTTCTTGAAGAGGGTGCCTCTATAACCCAACATTACCCTCTCCCAGTTATTTTTGTGCAGTTCCTTTAGTATCACTTGAATACTGGTAGGAATCTTCAAAGTTTCCAGTTTTGACCACAGGATTTCTCAATTTGCCAAGTTAAGTGCGGCACAGAAATCCACAAAATAGATGCACAAAGAGCCATCAATTTCTATAGATTTACTCGCTATTGCCCAAAGACTAAAACAAAGTTTGATAGAGGAGTGCCGTTCTTCAAACCACCCTTTTCTACTGGAATCAAATTAGCCTATTCAATACATTGTTTTAACTGTTTGTATTAATATTTTTTATAAACGTTGGCCCCACATTGATTAAGCTGATTAATCGCTACTTTTTCAGATCCGATGGGTCACCCATTTCATATATTATGATGGCACCTTTCCAAATCACAGGGCCTACACCGGTTAAAAATGTGCCCACCATTCTAGATTTGATTTATTTATAATTGCCGGAAGAATATTTTGCCACCCGCTCTTGTCAATTTAAGGGAAGAAATTGTATATTTTACTGTTGCTACTGAGAACAGGGAGAGAGTCTCCTTATCAACTGAAAAAAACTCCACAAGAGCATCATTGTGAGAAGTTGGCCTGGTATATGCTGTCCACTAATTATAGTGGGCACCTTGCACCAGTCCAAACAACCCCTTATTGGAGATAGGTTAAAGACAACCTTTATTGAAAGCTATCCTAGTGGTAGCTATGGAGAGCAGCCTTCAGGCTAAGTCTTGAAGGAATGTAAAGCAGCTTGTTTTACCAGTCTATAATCTCTTGAGTGACCAAATGAAAGAGGACCACACCAGGTATATATTTAAAATATATGTATTTATTACTAAACACACCCCTCTAGTCTCTTTATGAGGCTAGAGTTCAAGTACATAAGTTACAAGTCGAATATCAACAGTAATAGCACAAATACACGTTTGAGCCCTAGGGCGTACTCAAACCATATACCAATAAAGTGGTATAAGAACCACGACTGAGCTAGACACAAGGCCTAGAGCCTGTAGAAGTGCTTGGCCCTCAAGGAACCACCCAAGGTAGTGACACAGGGGACCCACGGGGGACGCGTGCAGTGTGAGAACACAGCCGCGAGCCGCCGTTGACTTCTATGGGGAATGTCGCGGTTGGAGTTTTAAAGAAAAAGGACACTTAGAGGAGGACTTGGAGCAAACCCCTTTAGAACTAGGTTGTTCTAGAGTCAATACCCACGGGAGCACCGGAGTACTCTAGTTACCTCACCCAGGGAAGCCGGGTGCATAGGTGTCTTTCGGGGTCGGGTTTCGTCGTCGTTTTCAATGGCGATCTGCTGCAAAGTGCTGCTGGCGACCAAGTCGAAAGTGTTCGGGTGGATCCAAGGGTGGATCGAAGATCTGAAGAACCTGAAAGCAGAGGGGACAGAGTCTGGGTCACTAGCCAGTGACCAGGAAGGCGATGAGTAGATGCCCACCGATGTCGGGTGCTTCAGGTAGGTTGACGGTCGTCTTGACTCTTCAGCCACGAGGTCCAGGAGGCGTCGACGACGACCAGGAGCTGGATTCGAGCTGTCCCACGACGTCTGTCGATTGCTGGGGTGTCGGCGACCGGATTGGACCCAACATGCCTTGGCAACGGCAAGTCACGTGGAAACAAAGAAAGGGCGTTGATGCAGACCAGCAAGGTCTGGGGGACTCACCCAGCGAGGGTAAGTCAGGGCACGTCTGGAGCAACCAGGGAAGCCCAAGCAGAAGAAGAGTTGCCTTCGGGAGGGCCCACTAGCCAACGGACTAGCGACCGCGAAGAAGCTCTCGAGTGGACGCACTTGGAGCTGGCTCACAGGACACTCGTGGAGTGGAGGCCAGTGATCTTCGGTGCAGTCGGTGCTGGAGGCGGGGGCTACTCGAGCCCAAAGCACAACTTCGTGGGAGACCAGGAAGAGGATGCACTTGCAAAGTTCTCGGTGTCCAGGGGTCACGGTTCCATCGCTACCCACGACGGCTACGGGCCTCAGCTTCGCTGGGGACTCAGGGCAGCCTCGGGAAGTCTGCAAATCCACCTCTGGTGTTGCAAAGACTTCGGCGTCCGGGCGGAGCTTCAGCGATGCAGACCGGACAATTGCTTCTTAGGTGCCTGCCAAGCAGGGGAGTCACTCCTTGACCCCAAGAGAGATTCTTCAGTCCTGTAACCTTCAAGTAGAGCATCGAAGGTCCAGGATTCGGCTTCAGAGTTTCGTCCAGGGTAATCTAAAGTCCTAAGGACTGGGGTCCCATACTTATACTAAGTTAGGGGTTGGACATACTCTGGGGACCCACCTATGGGAGGGTCAGGGAAGAGGGGTGGTTACACCCATTCCCTTTGTCCAGTTTCACGCCAGAGCAGGGGCAGGTAGCCCCTGCAACCGGTTTGAACTGGCATATGCACAGGGACACCAAGTGTGCCCCCAGTGCAGGACTTCAAAGCACCAGAGAGTGCTCCCGCCCAGCCCCAATACACACTATCCTGTCTGGGAGGTGGTTACACCTCCCTTCGACAGGAAACCTATTGTCCAGGCCTCCTGCCGGAGTTTCAGTCAGCAGCAGGAGGCCAGACCCGTGTCTGTGGCAGCGGCATCCATTTTGTGATGCCAGGGCTCTGGAAAGAAGTTACCGGGCAGCCCGGTGTGTACATGTCTCTCCTCTAGAAGGGTGGAATGCTACCCCTGCCGCCAGGACTGGCGGGGGGGTAGTATTCCAAGATGTTTGACACCAAACACGACATGTGTTGGTGCAGCCAGTCCAAAGTTAGCATTGTACCGCGAGGATATAATGCACTTAAGAGTATATGGTCAGGCTGTACCACAAACAGCATCAGAGGAGGGACTCCGAACGCTGCAGAGGTGCTCTGCTCATGCAGGGGCACCCTCTCACATAAAAACCAAGCACTCTGCCTTCAGGATTGTTAAGGCCTGCCATAGGAGTGACTTATAGGTTTATATGTGTGTGTAATTGTAGTGATATAGGTAGCCTATATCACAGTAAGGGGTGCATGCACCACCTACCCAGGCTGCAGTAGCAGACCTGTGGTGTCATTTTGGCTGGCCTTCCAGGGGTGGCATAATACATGCTTCAGCTCCCTGGCAGGACTCTGGGGTACCTATGCCCTGGGTACATAGTATACCATATACTAGGGACTTAGAAGGGCACTCCAGATTCCAATCAAAGATGTACCTAAGGTACATGGAAACCATTTTAGAGAGGAAGCAGCTAGGCTGGGGTTCTGATTAGCAGGGCCCCAGCCAGACTAAAGTCGAAAAACAGTGAAGCATCAGCAAAAAGTGGGGGTACCCATGTGAAGCAGATCCTACTCTCCTACAATCATCACTATTACCCTTGTTGATTAACAATAAATGTTTCACCAAGGCTTCTTCAAGAACTATATATTTGGCCCTAGTGTCTTTGCCATATAAACCTAATCTTGCAAGTTTCCAAAATGTATGAACTTCTTTTAATGAAATTGCAGACCTTTCCTCCCAGGTATCCTTATAGTATTGCCCTTTGTTCCATTTTTATCCTTGCCTTATATTGTTTTTGTATGTCTCGATATATATTAACATCGTTCTACAGATCATTTAAACGTTTGAACTTTCTTAAATTCCATTTTTAGATCCTGGCATTGGGAGTCAACCCACAATGCCTTCTTTTTCCCGTGCGAATGAAGTACATTAACATTTGCGTGGTTCTTTTGACCTTTTCTTTCAAACAGTTAACCAGGTCTTTTATTGTGTACACATAGCTATAATCGGGCTCCCATTATATGTTAGACTATTTAGGTCTGTTTTACTTTGCAGACTATCAAATAACTTAAAATGATGGTCGCTTATTCATTTAGCGAGGCATTTTTGATATTCAGTATTTAGGGGCATAACTTTATCTCTTTGTGGCATTTTCATCATAAATTATGCCCTTAGGGAAAGATGATCACTGTCCACTAAAGTGAGTATTTGAAAACCCATAATTAACTGGAAATGGCAAGCGTGAACAAAAGTGTAATCAGTAGGGCCTTTTCAGTTACCCTGCTTAAATGCCTGGCTAGCCGGGATGTCTGAATGGAATCGGCCATTTGAACAGACAAACTCCAGTTCTCTGAGCATTTTAGCATTTTTACCACTAACTAGGACCTTGAACACTGAGGGACAATGGCTGTCATTATCTTATAAGTTGTCAAGAGTTCTCCCAAGTGTACTTCTTCCTGGGAAGGTTTCAGTTCCAGATTGAAGTCACCCAAAATGAATATCTTGGTATTAGGAAACGATGTACAAATGTGACCTAAATCCCCATCGAAAACCATGAATTGATTCACATTATATGCATTTTCCTTAAATTTATGCAAGCATTTGTGATTATCATGTTTCCTATGGCTTCCCTGTTACAGTCCTGCCAAGTGTCACACATCAGGCGTGACGCTAACGCATTTCAGTGTGGTGTTCCGCATCACCGCACTGAAATGCATTGTCACGCATTTGCCCCTGACTCTCTGCTGACGCGCGGCGGCGCTGAAACTGGCTAAATTAAAGCCAGGGTGCTGCTAGCGTGCGCTGCCTGGCTGGTGGTGGTGCCTCGCTGCTCTGTGACAGTAATTGACATAGGATCCTGCTGCTCTGAGAGCCCGTACGTGCGCGCACTAAGCTACAATGTTGCAAAACTGCTCCCGCCGCGGCGCTGACCACATCATGTGACGTCGAGACTCACCCCTGCCCAATTAAAATTACCGGGACCCCGGGCCTGCTCCTCTCAGACACACAAGTCGCTGCGTTAACTGGCTGCCGCTGCAGCTGGCAGTGCGGCGCTTGGCGCGATTACCTCGCGTCCTCCTGGTTTAACAGGAAGCAGCCGCAGGAAGTGTGAGGCTCGGAGGCTGAGAAGAAGCGGTCGGCGGCGGGACTCTGAGTCGCAGAGTCTCACACCATGGCAGCGCCGCATGAGAGGCCGCTGCGCAGCGTGTTAGGGAGACTGGCGCCCGCTGCAGTGTGCACACTGCTGCTGCAGGCTGGCATGTGCGGCGCCGGCCGCCGTCCACGAGAGGCAGGCGCACATCTCACCCCCGCCCGTACGGCTCAGTCCTGGGCTCACCGCCGTGCTACGGGCAGCAGAGAGAGAACAAGTTGCACTACTCTCAGTAAGCATTCTTTTCGCCTTCTTCTAACGCGGCTCGTCATGACATTCTTCATGTCTGCAGCCAGCAGACTCTCATGCAGGTTGACTTACAGCAGCCCTGAGACGGGCTCTCAGCACAAGCCCCACTGACACGTCACCAGTGAAGTGCTCCGATGGGCAGACACACTCCCCCAGGCATTGTGAACTGGCAGCCTGGGGAAGTCGCGCACTAAGTCTCTGACTCTGTACTGAAGTTCATTCTGACTGCTGCTGGCATATGCTTTAACAGTAATCGGCCGTAATTCCAATTAGTTTACACCAAAATGAATCGGAGGCATAGTTTTCTTAATTTATATTTCACTCATTTGAAACGCACAAAAATGTCATGCGTGTAGGTAACTTGTTACATCCACAAAGAGTGAATGAATGCCTGAAATAATTTGAGATGAATGTTGTGTCTTCAGGGACTTTTTAGAATTTCTTGTTGATCAAATGGGTGTAATTTCTGATACGTATGTTTCCCTATATGTTTCGTTTTGCTCACGAAAAATGTCACTCATATTCATTGAAATGTCACTCATAATTACACTGAAATTATGAAAATGTCACACATAGCAATCTGAAACCTTGGCAGCTATGCTATTATTATAAAGATCAACCTACCAGCATGCAGCCAGTTGCTTTTTGTAGGAAGACGAGTGACCGTTTTTATGCTTTCTGTAGAAATTAGGGTTATTAGGCCCCCAGAATTTCATCCGGAGCTATTTAGCGTTGCATCAGAATAGATTTGGATAAAACGCGGGAACGCTGGTTTTTCCCCTAATAACCAAGTTTCTAGTAAACATGTAATATAATTCTCTCCAAGAATCATTTTTTTATTGAATCAGATTGCATAAGACTTTTCAGCCTATATACATTCCATACAAGAACCGATTGGCGGGAAACGACCTTAACAACGCGGTCAAAACACCGCAGTACATTTAGATCGCTGCTTTTACAACGCAAGTCGTTACCACGACTGGCACTGGAGGGCGCTCTAGACTAAGGAATAGTGTGATTTACTATTCCAACACCTTCCCTACTGTACGTAGGCTGGAGTTGGAATAGTAAATCATACTATTCCTAAGTCCAGCGCTTACAGCGCAAGTCGTGGTAACGACTTGCGTTGTAAAACAGCGATGTAATGTACTGCGATCTAAATGATCGCGTTGTTACATCATACAACCCCGATTGGCTATCAGGGGGAGTCCTATCCTAATCTATATGATTAAGTCTACTAAACTCCTGCCATACTTGCCCCTCTGGATTTATATTCTCAAATCAATTTTTATCATTCCCTGCAAAGGACATTATTAGATCACCTTTGTTGTGCTTGACTGCTTATTGTTGATGGTTCATACTATTTTCTTCCTGAGAGAAGGATGGTTGTCTTATGCCTAGCCCAGAGTGACAATTTCAAAACGGCCTTTCATGCAGAACTGTTTTGCCTTAACATGGTACCATGCTAATTCATGGGCAACTAGTTCTCTTTTTGCCGGTTGGACGGGTTTCTTTATTATCAAAGAAAACAGAGTTACCTTTGTTATTTCTTTGGGCTATAGCCCCTCAATAAAACCCATTTGTTTTAAATCACTCGAGGATATGTCCTTTAGTGAAGAGCAGTTATTAAATGCCCAATAAAGGTTAGATCTATTCAAGGGTTTTCAATTTCTTCGTTTTTTCCCCTTCCTTTAGTATATCAGAATATATTACTAGTGGACCTGCAGGCACTTAGGATCCTGATTGAAGCTTGGTCTCATCACTTAAAGATTTTACGTTTTTTTGCAGACAGATCTGCTTTTCCTTGGCCTTGAAGTACTTGGGGCTATACTTACAGGGACCACATTTAACGGCATAATTGCCATTTCTGATGGAGTGATTTCTCTTTTACCTTAGTTTCATGACAGCTTCAGGGCACTTCTTGGCATCTTCCCGCATTCAAATGCTTTCCATATGCTATTTTTATTAGGTGAACTACCACAAATTTGGGTTTGGATTTTAGGTATCTTTTTATTCTTTCCTGTACCTTTTCTTCACATATTTAAGAGATTACATGCATGCATTAATGACCTTTAACTCCTCTGGTATTCTTTTTAATCGCACCCTTTTTTTTATTCAGCACTATTTAAAACCATTAAATTGAAAATTCCATGCAAGGTTTTCTGCATAAGCAGTCAAACATCCAGAGTAAAGTTGCCAGGGGCAGCTGAGGTATCCAGGTTGGAGTAAAGAAGCTGATTGGGTTGGAATTGTCATTGATATTACTGTTCCCCACGACAATACCATTAATTAAACATTGCATATCATGAGGCTGTGACTCTCCCAGTCCCATTGACGCCTCAGTTGGGGGATTCTCTATGTGCTGACCTGGAAAACTTAAGGGCCAGATTCGGGGTTAAGAGTATAACGGAGGCTCTAATGGGCCAGTAGGCTGCTTCTCTTATTGAGAAATGAGGGAACATCTGTCCAAGCCAAAAGATCTGATGGTTGCAAACTCCTTGCTCTTAATTCCGAGCATTAATGGTGGACTAGATATGGAATAATTTGTGGATTCTTTCTTAAAGTACTTCTCAACAAAGTCTCTTATGGATGACAACAACTGGATAATGTCCGGCATTACTGGGGATAACGGTTTGCCAATAGAGTAATTCGGAGGAGTAGATATACTGGGGGTAGCGAAAACATCAGGAATCCCCATCTCTTCTGGGGTGATTTTTAGAGGATTTTTTTATTTCTGGCCTTCTGGTCTTTATTTTTCTTTTGACAATGGCAATTTTATATATGTTTTTTTTACCCCAGGCATTACAACTCTTCACTGACTTAAAACAAGTGCTTTAGCAATTTTAATGAGTTATTTTACAGCTAATTGTTGCCTCTACTCACCCGCTTTACTGGCTTGTTGGTGGCAGCTGCCTTTTTATCTCTGGTGTAGTTCTACGATTCTCACCCAAAGGGCTGGATGTCTGCCTTCTGGCTTAATACTATGGCCTTAGTTCCCCCTGTAAGGCCCCTGGGTAGCCCCACACTGAGGGTAACCCTGCTTGCCGAACAGGCCTGGTGCCACTCAAAACACTCTGGTCTTGGCTTCCTGACATCTCAAGAGAGGTACCAGGTGCTTTAGAATGAATACCCAGGAGCAGATTGTGACGGGGCTCAAAGGCTGTTATGCTTCAATTGTAAATCGCACACTCAACGGGTGGTAGAAAGACGTTTCTTTGGCTGTCTCTTCAAAGCATTTCCTGTTGTTTACTGCCATATCTGAGGGTGAGGGTTGAGGGCTGGTCTAAGGCCAAGGCACAGACCCACCCATCACTCCTTTTGCTCTCTGGGACTCTTACACTGTTCTCAGATCGGTTCTCCCAATTTAACCTGTTTTCAATTTCGCCTCACAGTGCAGTGCCACTCCGGCGCCGTCGCTACGATCCAATCCGCCCTACCAAACCGACGGAGGATAGTGTCCCTGAATACTACTGCCAGTTTCCACTACTGGTAACACTGCAGTCTGAACGCGGCCAAACCTAGCATCACCAGACTTGTTTACAAACATCAGTGAAGTAGCAAGTGGGCTGGCTAGCAGCCACACCAACAACACCAGAGAGAGAGGCACACGCTGACCATAGGAGGAGGTGGAGCACTCCACTTCAAGAGTTAGGGACCAGACTCACTGTTACTGACCCCACCTATTTAGAAATAGGCTCCCCCACCTCACACAAAGATTCATAGTGTACTTGTGTGAAGGACCAAGTAATGGTTAAAACATTTAACAGTAACAAAACAGCAAAAGCATACTTAGAGAATAACACTCTTTGCTTTGCTTTGACTTTAAGAGAGATGAAGGACCATGGGGTAAGGCTAGGAAGAGCAGGTAGCCAATCTAGGCAGTGGCCTCGGCTTATATTCCCTTTTCATTAGAACTGACTCTGCCCCCTCAGGCGTTGCTTCTGCCACCGTAAACAAAAATTCATAGTTGGGCTTGGTGAAAGTCAACGATAGTAATGTAGTTACAAATACAGCAGTAGTGGTGTTCCTTTTGAGTTGGTATATCTCAGTCCTGGCTTAGGTATGACATTTAATTAATTTCCAGGCGTAGTTCGCAATCAAAGGCTGGAAAATAACTGAGTCCTGTACTCTATTTTAACTGTGTATAAGCAGCTCTATCCATATTCTTTGAGTTGCAGTTATCTTTGTTGGCATATGGTAACAATACCATTTGAGAACACTTCTATAGAAAAATATATTTCTCTTTTCTAGGCACTGTGCATGTATTAATAATCAAAAAGAGAGGAGGTAGAAGTGTCAGGGGTGTAACCACTCGACTTCCAGCCATAAACAGAAAATCAAAGGTTTCAATCAGTGATTGACTTGTCCCTATCTAACTCCCCTATTGGTTTTGAACCTTACCCAAAGTCTCAAAACGTAACAAGTCATGTTTGGTATTTGAGGTAATTTTATAAACACCACAGAGATCACACTGACAGTTTCCCTTAGAAGTGCTCCCTCCTCAGGGAGGTTGAGCCCCCTCAGCGACACTAGGTGTCTTGAGTGCTGACCCAATGATGAAGCATACCATTGGTGAATTCTAGTGAGTGAGGGGCTCTTAGTAAAACCCCAAGGGACTCCTGGTGTTTGGCGTTTTGGGACGCCACCCTCCTTTAATTTTTAGGTCTCGCCTAGGCAGCGCTTGCGCTGTCTCTTCGAGACATGCTGTATTCAGGATATGAGCATAAAGCTCCGCCCATCTTTTTAATTGGCACCTGTCCCTGTTCTTTGTAAATGGTGGCTTTTCATAGGTCAATAGGCTTAGTAGTCCCTCTTTAGTACCGCCTTGTCTCTTCTTGTAACCTCCCATGAGGACACCCCCTGTTACATGTGTTGTTACTCCCTAGGTTTTAATAACGGCTTCAGAGCACTATTTTCTTAAAGGGCTTCAGGCAGGACACACGCTTGGTCCTGAACAAGGCTGGCAGTGGTTACTTTACTCACTAGCACATCTCACATTTATATGAGACCTTCTATAAATTTCCCTTCATCAGCTCCATACAGAGTACAACCTAATCCGGAATTAATATAATAATTATTTTGTCACATTTCAAAGCTACTAATTGTATATATGGACATAGCTATTTGAATGTGCTTGTGGTACTGTCTTGCATGCAATGCATTGTGGGTAGGGTGGATTTACCATATCTTCTGCAGGGTGCAGTACCATATGTGGCCAAAAGAGGCCCCATGAGACCTCTTTTGGCCACCTATGGTACTGCACCCTGCACATGGCTAGGTAAAAAACATTGCCGTTTATAATGCCAATAACTCCAACAAATGCGAGACCGATTTCCTATTCAATCGGTCTCGCATTTGTTAAAGTTAAAGCTGTTGGCGTTGAAAATGACATTTTTACTTTTGTTTTTTTATACCACTGGCAATAGTGTTATGCAAATATTATAACTCCACTGCAAAATAAAAAAAACAAGAGTAAAAACATTGTTATTTTCAACGCCAACAGCTCTAACTTTAACATATGTGAGAGCTATTGCGTTGCAAATGCTTGTTTTGTTTACTGTGCATGTATTGTCTGCTATGGCTCACGAGAGCAGTATATGGAACACAGGGCTTCCTTAGTATTTACTTGTTCGTGTTGTAGCAATTGGAATGTCATAATCAGTTACCCAGCGATTTTGATGACGTTGCAAAAATTAACAAAGTAAAAGCCAATAAACTGGTTGTTAGTTTCGCTGAGTTACTCAGCTAATTGCGCAAATACAATGAGAAAGTATTTGAGCCCGCCAAAAGTGCGTTCTAATACGGTTTGGGCTCTTGACCAAAGAAAATTGTGTAGTTCTGGTCAAATCTCCCTCAGCCTCTGGCTGTAAATATTTATAATGCAATTCGGTATACTATAAAGGAAAGTGTACGTTTCTGCATGGGTGTACTGTACTAAGATATCATAATTCGATTTCTGTATCCTGCACCCCACTGAACAACACACACTATAGTATTTAACGTACTTGAACTATGATTTATTCATTTTGGTAAATCTCTGCAAAAAAAAATGTGTAAAGTGTTCTTAAGGAGGACTTAACGACAAGCCGGCGTTACATCAAATACGTTGAATTAAATATAATAGAAATATTTGATTGTAGGCAGGGCTTTAAGTGGGCCAGGTCTCACCGGTGCTGAGCATCGGCAGTTTTTTAAAGGGGGCCTCGAAACGGGTCTCTATCGGGCTCTGTTTTGGCACAGGCGGTCCGTTTTTTCCGGACTGCAGTGACAACAGGCACATCAATGTGTGCGTGCTCACACTGCTCACTTTTCACTAGTGGAGAAGTTATGGCATGACGTCATGCCAGGTGAGCATTGTAGGGGAAGCGAAATCCTTTAAAGAGAGACATTTTCTCTCTGGATTTCCCTTCTCTTTTTGAAACTCCGGAGCAGCAACATTGTTGTGGTGTCACCAGGGCTTTAAGTGCAAGCTTTTTCAATATTGTATACAAGCCATAGTTGCTGCTTATTTATCTTACGCAACAACAACCATTGACGAAGCTAATAGTCCTGACTTGTTGTAGGTATGTTACTTGTATCATATATCTGGATGCAATGACAGAAACAGCAAAATACAAGTCCGGCGGCACACTATGCTAAGCACAGATTTTTAGCTTACGTGTTTTTAGCCACGCCCTTAATTACATTGGCCACGCCCCTTTGAGAGACCCCCCAGTTTTTTCATCCCACTTAAACCCCTGATTGTAGGTGAAGACCTGCGGAGCACCTCACTCTGTAGGGCATTTGTCTCCTCAGCTGCGGCACTGTATAATTAATCAGGAACAATTAGGAGGGTTGTACCCGGGATGCAGGTTTATAGACTTCAGCAATTGACGTGAAGCAGTTTATATAACATTTTTACAAATTTTGACTGAGCGCATGCCTGTAGTGTAACTCAAATAATGTAACTTTATCTCCTTAACTTTATCCATTAGGACCGTTTGTGAAGCGTGGGCTCATCAGCAGTGCAACAAGTGAAGCTTTGGGGTTTAATTTCGGACGATTTATTCCTCGTTCGGGAGAGGAGCAACCCGACAATAAAAATGAACTGTAATAATTATACTGCTGAGATGTTCTATGTACACTTTAAGTATAATAAAATGTATTCAGGTTTTTTCTAAACGTGTACGGTTTCTTATTTAACTTTTTAGGATTAGCTATGTTGAGTATTTCTTAAATTAATAAATTATTTTTCATATAAAACGAGTCTTTTTCACCCTCTTATTGCTTCAGACATCAGTCTTCAATGGTTATTAATTCTGCTACAGCATCGCCTCGCAAGTGTTTGTGCTCTTTATTCCTGCAAGCCTTTAACTTTTTTTCTGCTGAACCCTATTTTCGTGTAAAATTGTTGTATTTTGTTTAAGAAAAATGCTTTTCAGTTTAAATTGGTTTTCTTTTATAAATGTTAAATACTGTGCGTCTGGAATTGTACATTTCTGTTGTTGCAATATATTCTTACACAATATATTTTTGTGTAAGATATGTCTGTAACTTGTTACACAGAGATAGTCAATGATGTAAGGCTACAGGGTTTTCATAGTGAACTTTCCAGGGTGAGTTGGCATTACCTTGCAGTGCTTGCATAGTCTACCCTTTTGTTTTTTGGTCCAAAGGCTTTATTGACTTTCATGTAGTAGCACCGTTAGACACATGAGAGTTTAGGACTCATACATATTTTTAAAGATCAACATGTTAACTTGTACAGTATTTCCAATGGATTGAGTCATATATTCCATGATTGTTACAATGCAACATTTATAGGAAGTGGCTTGATTTAGTAAATGTTAAGTACAGGTTGTCATCTTATGGTATTATACAATGATGATTGTTGAGTCCACTTGGGACTTGATTCATTGTCGGCGTTGAGTGGGAAGATAAGAGAACAGGGAAGAGAAGGGGGAGAGTAGAGCTGTTCAAGCCCATTGGATGGTGGTAACGCCCATCTTCATGGCTTCTCAGAATCCACACTGGCACCAGTTACGCGCATCCCTGACACCCCAGCACTTCTCATACAGGGCCTGAAGAAATAGGACTACATCACCCTCTTCTTGATGGAACTCCATTGGCTCCCCTTGCTGGTTGCACCATCTTCAAAACCAGCTGCATCATTTACAAAGCCATCATAACCAGCATCCCCATTTATCATGCAGACAAGCTTACCATCTATGGTTGTTCTCGGCACATCTGCAGTCAGGACACGATCAGACTGCAGACTAAGAAGTGTAAAAAAGTACAGCTACCTTTTTCATTTTTGCACACAGGGTCTAAAACAACATCCCTGTATCCATCAGGACCACCCTAATGCTGCTCCAATTTAGCAAAAACCTGAAGACACACCTCTTTAAAGAACACTGCATCACAATGCATTAACAGTCCACAAACCAGCTTTCTCTCTCCTATCACTTGTTAACTTTATGCTTGTATTTGGTCCTGTACAGGGCTCCGCTGCCTTTTGACTAGGTTTGCGCTATAGAAATACCACACACATACATACATAGTGCTGAAACCATCAATTTTAAAATATGTAATTACTTCATTATAGTAAGAAGTGAATGGTCTCCCAAACCAGAATAGGCTGATGTTGCTCCAGGCGGGTGGATGGGAGAAAGATATGATCCTCTCTAGGTGGTTTAGGTGGTTCTGTGAAAGCATCCAGTTTCTTCCAAAATGTATTTCTAGTGGGGTTCCTGTTCAGATTATTGTTTAAATATTTTGTCCACAGTCCTGGAGAATGTGTATATAAAGAGAGTTGTTTAAAATCTTTCCATTCTGAGAAGATCGATTTAACCCCCTTCGTTAACTTCAGGTCTACATTTCTCAGTGCAGAACCTTAGATTAGCTTTGCAAGCCTTTCTCCGTTGATGGAAAGTCATTGTTGAGGTCTTACCCATCTATGTGAAAAAGATTGCTTTATTCAGGAGCAAGCTGAGCTTGCATCTACGACCTTGGCCGCACAAACTAAAATGCACTATCAATTTACTAAAAGTAAGCACTAACGCACGCCCATGCTTTAAGCTCACAACCCCCATTTTTTTCAACTAGTCAAAGTAAGTCCCAAGTAGAGGTGGTCGTAATTCTAGCCTAGAAAACGAAATCTGGGAATTTTGCCTGTTTTTGTCTCACCCACTGAGCGAAATTGGACTTAATCTTCTGCTCCCTGGGTGGAAAAATCTAAAAAAGAAATAGCTTCTATTGCACTGCGAGGGGCTGGCAATGTATTTATCATAATGATGACTGCATTAAGGTAAGTACATTGGCTGGACCCCTGACTACACTTTAAAACAATTTCCCCAGCAGGGAAGTCTGTGTGCAGCATCTGCCTGCAGCCCTACCAAGATTCTACCAAACTCACTTGCACTGGGGTCATACCACCAAATGTACTTTCTATAAAATGTAATACCTGCTAATTTCCCTGAAATGCTAACCGTTGACAGCCCTCTCTTGCCCTCCAAGTAATGTTCTCTCTCCTTCAAGTCCACAGATCTCCAGGTTTCCTGATAGATGTTCCTTGTCTACACTGCTTCAGATCGTTCAGTCTCCTGCAATGCTTTTTTACTTGCTTAGTTCACAGGTCTTTTGGCATCAGGGTCATTGTCAAAACCGCTTCTATAGCCAACCACAGACTCTCATGCGAAGGAAACCACACATCAGCCAGCTCAGTGCAGGAATGTGCCTTGCTCTGAACCAAACAAGCACATTAAAACCAGTTCTCTTAGCAAAAACAGCACCCATTGGTCATTAGCAGACATTTTTTGTTCGCTGTAGCCAATGCTTCATAATCAATTATATATGAAAATATACATGATCACTCCCAAATTTTTGGACTGATCCTGCTGGTTTTTCGACTCTGAAGTGAACTGGGTGCTGCTCACCAGGCCCAAGTGCATGTGCTCTGACTCCTCAAAGTGTACGTATAATTGGCTAATACCTGATTGGCATATTTAACTTGCTGATAAATCCCTAGTATATGGTACAAAGTGTACGTAGGACTAGTAATCTAAATGTCACTAGTGGCCTGCAGCACGTATTATGCCACTACTGCAGTGACAAAGTAAAAACATGGCTCTAGGTCTGCCAGTGCAGCCAGTCGGGTAGCTTTTAAACTGCCAACCCGACATGGCAAAATAAACCCTTTTGCAAGTTCAAAACCTTCCTTTTTAATATTTGTAAGTCACACCCAGGGAAGGTGTTAGTAGTCCACAAGGCAGAGTGCTAAATTTATTTAAAAAAAGGAGGATATGCCTCTTTTATACTTTACTCACCCTAACATGTAGTCACACTAACCCAACCGCCAAGGGCTAACTTCCATTACGGACCACCAAATATAGTACTCCAAGGTATCAAATGAATTGTTAAATTAAACTCGACAATGCTGAAGTCGGATTTAAGGTAACTTTTAATATAAAGGTGATTTTAGAAAGTCACCACTTTATTGCCCCAAAGTAAAGTTTCTGATCAACTACAGCAGTTGTCACCTGAGACAGCTGCTGCCCTCCTGCCAAGAGGTGTGAAGCGCTCCCAGGAATATGGAAATAAAAGGTTTGATAGTGGGAGGAGGTGTGACTCCAACAGAATGGCTAGATATCTGTGCCCACTGATGGCCCAGTTTCAAAGAGGCTACCACCTCTGATAATCAAATGTGAGTCACACTGTAGCCTGCGCTTTCCTTATGCAGGTAGACAGGCTGGCATTTCTCCCAAGAGGGGGCAACCTATACAGAACTGGTTTTCCATTATACTGGACACAACGAAGGCTCTGGGCACACGCCCATGGCTCTGACCCATAGAAAAAGGGTTCCAACATTTGAGATTTGGGAAAGAGATGCACTGTAGAATTGTTTAGTGCCATCCCCACAGGAAATGATGTAATAGTAGGTAGGGTTGCCTTAATGACTAGCGAGTCCTCCCCACCACAAACTCAAAATTGGCAAAAAAAAGTGGCATCTCTCGCTACCAGCCTCAGAACATTGCTGGACTCGGAAGGGACAGAATGAGGACTGCACCTGCTGAATCTGTGGACTAAAAATTTGCAAAGTTCATACTTTCTAAGTGTTACCTCTGATTGTAAATCTGTAACGTTGATACCATGGCATGTGAATCTAATCCAATTCCTGAAAACATCAAATGTGTTGTGGGGCTCTCTTTTCGGGGACCAAAGGCACCCAAAATTAACCAACCACCTTCTCAAAAGTCTCCATCAGTCTTTCACTCACCCTCCTCCCCCGCCCTGCCCACAATTAATTATTTATTATGGTGGTGCAGTATTTACTATGACCCTGACACCTCATTCACCACCCACTGCAGAAAAGTGCCAAATTTTCCAAAAAGCAGACATGCCACAGAGCAACCCATTGGTATTGCCTTGTCCACATAAATCTATTCCCGGAGCTGAATGCTCAACAATGATAAGTTGTCATAATGTTCTGGTAATAATATAAACACTGATTAAATATCTGTATTTCCCATTTATGCTCCATTTCAGCATCAGTCTTATTGCACATTCAATATTCGAGTAAGTTACTGTGCATTGACTCTATCAGTTGAGTTGTTTACCACCTTTTTGCCTAGCCGTGACAAATAATAATAGATCTGAACTCTCCCGCTACTGTTTTTGGTGCAGTGCTCAGAGGCTAAATTAGTAAGTCCTCCAAAAGAGGGTATTTAAAGGGGCCTTTATCTCCTTCCCTAATTTGTTCTAGATCATTTCTATAATTCCTGTGTATGACTATAGGATCTCTGCCCACCTGCTGGTCATTGGCCCTTCATAAGGAATCCTAAAGCTATGTCCAACAGTCTGGCAATTACATTGTCAGGGCACTTCCACAGCCACACCACCACCTTATCCAATTTAGCTGGTGTTACTTCTCTGATCCTTTCACATTTTATCCCACCATACTTTTGCATACCCACTTTCTGGTTCCTCCGTATTCCAGTTAGTGTTATTAGTGTTTCTGGGTGTTTTTTGAGGAGTTTGTGCTTGTAGTTTTTGTGGCATGTTTGGAGAGATTTTGCAGACATTTTATGTGGTAGGAATTGGGACCATATCTTTCCATGATGGGGTTGTGAGGCCATAGTTTGGTGCAAGGGGAGTAGTTTTAGGATAGTGAGGGGAGAGTTTGATGGGTAGCGGAGTAGAATTGGTGGTATTAAGTGTGATAAGAAGGTTAGTTGCAAGAGTTACTAGGTAGGGAGAGAATATGGAATAGGAAACCAAATTTACAACGCAGGGGGAACCAGGCATTCCGTTACCCCACAAGCGTTACCACGCATATGCTTTTACCACGGAGTGATAAAGGCAGTCAGCACTCTAGATTCAGAGCAGATAGTTGGCGAGAATGGTAGGAGGAACAGGAATCGAGGCACGGCTTGGTAAGTAGGGCTGGGGCCTGGGTTTTAGGGCTCAGGACGGGGGTTCGGGGTTGTTTTTAGGGCTGGGGGCCAGTTTTTAGGGCAGAGGGTAGGGGTAGTTTTTAGGGCTGAGGCTGGGTTTTAGGGGTCAGGGTGGGGCTTTTGGGGCAGTTTTCAAGGTGGGCTAGTTTTAGGGCTCAGGGTGGGGGGGCTGGGGTTGGGGTAGTTTTTAGGGCTGGGGACCGGGTTTTAGGGCTCAGGGCAGGGAGTCGGGTAGTTTTTAGGGTGGGGTCATTTGCAGGGCTGGGTGTTAGGGCTCGGGGGGGCGCTGGGGTGTAATCTTTACTACGCATATGCCTTTACCAATCATGCCTTTACAACAAAATTCATTGTAAAGGCATGTGGGGTAAAGACGTGGTTGTAGTAAATACCTCATTGTTAAGAGATGCGATATAAGGTTCCGTCATACAACCATCTGGAACCTACTATATGTAGATGGAGATTAGACTTTGCAAGTCGGGTTAATTTTTGTTGCTGTTCTGATGGAAGGAGAGGTGGATAAATTTAGGGCTAAGGGGTGTCCAAGTATCGAACATGAACATGAGTGGCAAGGATTGGTTACCTGAGGACAGTTCAGAAGTTTGTAATTTGGTGGCTCCAGAAGGTTTTGTAGAGGGAATCACCATTCATAGTTTAGCCACTAAGTGGAGTTTCACGGCTGTTTGGGTCATAGTCCTCTTTTTATCGCCCTGAATGTTGGGCTCTGAGCTGGACTGGTGTCAAATTCCTTTTTTTGTTTTTTGGGAAATATTGTAAGATGGGGGGGGGAAGATGGCTGCCGTGGGAGAGAAAAGTATGTGGCATGGAAGGGGCAATGAACCCCAGAATAGGGCCAGCCTACTCTGGCCATGTCAGATTAGGTTGGTTGCCAGCTCACAGGCAGCTTAAACTGACCACTCGGCCTCAGCAGCTGTAGAGGTTTCTTTGCATTGCCAAGCACAAATGGGGTACACAGTCAGACGGTATGTAATAAATAAAACAGGATGATCCCCGAGATAAAGGGTCAACTCCATGCGCTCCCCTCTGGGCGCTTCCAGCTCAAAACTAATTCCCCATGCAGCGTATGTGGAAAGTCGTCCGAGCACCGCTTGTCCGTGGAGAAGTGAAAGCAGTTGTGGCAACACAGGCTCACCGTAATAGTTGTGGTTACTGTCAATGTAGTAGACCGCTCGTAGAGTTCGTGTGCAGCTGCAGGAGGAGGGGCCACCAGCGGTATCGTGGGCTCCAGGGCTCAGTAGTTGAGTTTGTGGAACTGAGTTTTGGAATGAGCAAATTAGGATTGCTAATCTTGAAAATATTTCATTTTAGGTCCTTGCTACACATCTTCCAGGTAAGTGATACCGATTGTATCCCATTTAGTGAACTCCTCTAACTGCAATACGGGATTGCCATTCCACTTTCCAGAGTGGGATATATTGCATATGTTTCCTACCCTATCCAGTCACTGTCACATGACGCCAGGTCAGGAACACCACTCTGGTAGGTTCTGAGAGATGTGGGGATTAGCTCTCCATAGAGTATGTTCATAATGTTATCAAGCCCCAAGAAGGACAATTCTGTCTAATATGCTTGGTCCCACCCACACACCGTTCAGCCACATGTTTATTACCAGGATCTTTGTCGCTCAGTAGTACAACTGCATATCCGCCATGCCCATTCCTCCATCATTCATTGGATGGCAACATTTGTCTAGGACAATACCGAGAAGATGGCTGGCCCAGATAAAGGAGCGGACCATGGCTGTAAGGTTCTGGAAACAAGAGGCTAGGATTGCCAGCGAGAAATTTTGCAGAATGTAGAGGAAGCTGGGCAGAATCATAATTTTAAATAATGCTACTCTGCCAAGGATATGGAGCGGGAGATGAGCCTAATGTTGAAAATCCCGCTTTATGTTGGACAGGAGAAGATAAAGGTTGAGACTTCAGGTCAGGCCAAGTTCAAGGGAAATGGAAATGTCCAGGTACTGAAAGCTATGCTGCTTTATTGGGGTCGATGCCTGCCAGGCAGTCGTATCGGAGTCTCCTTTGAGGGATCAACAATGATTTGGACCAATTAGTACATAGTCCTGAGGCTTCTTCATATTGAGCAAGGATCTGCAGTATGCGTGGCCCTGACTCCTGGGGGTTAGTCAAGTATAAAAGAGCATCATCATCCGCATACAGTGCTATTCTATCTTCCTCCCCTTTCCCACAGCACCAGCACCTTACCAGCAAATCACACCTGATTAATCGATCCAGGGGTTCTATGGCTAGGGTGAAGTGAAGAGGTGACAGGGGCAGCATTGACTGGTCCCTTTGCAGGTTTTAATTGGGTCAGAGAGGACCCCATTTATTTGCACATGGGCGTATGGGCCCAAATAGAGGAACCCCACGTAGTAGCAAAAGCAAGATCCTAATCCCATCTGCTCGAGGGCCCTGTCAAGGAAGGACCAGTCAACTGAATCAGAGGCCTTGTTAAAGTCAGCAAGGAACAGGGTGAAGGGGTCACTTATATCTTGAAGACGAGCCAGTGCCAACTGTAGGAGTCTAATGCAATTATGCGTACTGCTCTCCCAGCATAAAACCACATTGATCAAAGTGAACAAGGGAAGGGAGCATTCGGAGGTGCCCTTTGGGCAAAAGTCTTTGGAAAAGATTATCATTTTTGCAGTGATGAGTGAAAAAGGCCTATAAGAGGAGCACTGCTTCAACTGGCGTCTTGTTTTATCAATAGCCACCATAAAAGCAAGATTAAGTTCTTAGCTGACCGTTCCCTTAGCTTCAGCTTCCATTTAGAGATCTAGAAGATGAGGGGTGACTCTTTCGTAATTTGTGATTAATATTTGATGAGAAAGCCATCCAGCCCGGGTGTCTCACCAGCTTTCATCTCTGTCAGAGCATCCCCTATTTCTTCCAATGTATGGGGTAGATCTAGGCAGTGCTTTAAGTGGGATGAAAAAACTGGAGGGTCTCTCAAAGGGGCGTGGCCAGTGTAATTAAGGGCGTGGCTTAAAAACACTTAAGCTAAAAATCTGTGCTTAGCATAGTGTGCCGCCCGACTTGTATTTTGCTGTTTCTGTCATTGCATCTAGATATATGATACAAGTAACATCATACCTACAACAAGTCAGGACTATTGGCGTTGTCAATGGTTGTTAGTTGCATAAGATAAATAAGCAGCAACTATGGCTTGTATATAATATTGAAAAAGCTTCACTTAAAGCCCTGGTGACACCACGACAATGTTGCTGCTCCGGAGTTTCAAAAAGAGAAGGGAAATTCAGAGAGAAAATGACTCTCTTTAAAGGATTTCCCTTCCCCTACAACGCTCACCTGGCATGACGTCATGCCGTAACTTCTCCACTAGTGAGAAGTGAGCAGTGTGAGCAGCGCACATCGATGTACCTGTTGTCACTGCAGTTCGGGAAAAAACGGACCGCCTGTACCAGGGCACAAAACAGAGCCCGATAGAGACCCGTTTCGAGGCCTCCTTTAAAAAACTGCCGGTGCTCAGACCCGGTGAGACCCAGCCCACTTAAAGCCCTGGATCTAGGTCTTTCCTCAGGGGCGAGGTAGAGTGAGGGCAAAGGGATGTCTGTAAGGATTGATCCGGATTGCTCTAATTGAGATCGTGGTTGATGAGCATAATAGTTGGAGAATGTTACTGTAATGTCTGGTTTTCAAGTGCTACACCCCAATGCGGTCAAGCACCTCAGGAATTCTCCCGAAGGTCATGTCTCTGGTAGCCACCAAGTAAAGTAGCTTGCTAGATTTGTCTCCATACTCATAAACCCTCAAAGTCGAATCCCTTGAGCACTGCAGGGTCTCATCTATGACCATTTGGTGGAGTGACGTCTTGTCTAACTCCAGTTGATGATGGAGGGTGGGGAACAGCTGGTCAAACACTGTCGCTCAAGTTTAAGGATCCAAGTTTCTAGGTCGGTCATTAGGCCCTGCTTTTCTCGTTCTCTGCAATCATCTTGAGGGTTTGAAAGGGTCATCTTATTGCAGCACTTTCTGTATGGATTGAAGCCAGAAGCCCCTTTAGGAGACATTTGACTTAGCTGCTGTTTAAAGCTGAGGGATGTATCAGTGAGACACAGAGAGCGCCGGGCCATGTCGATAAGGCACTGAAAAGCAGGAACTGCTGCCAGTTGCTGATTAGAGTAAAATATACCTTGGTCACATGTCCGCAGCAGAGTCATGGCTGGGGCCACAGGTTGCCACCTGGCAACACCCTGCTGGGGAATCTTTTTTTTTTTTTTAACTGTCTGAAGCCTGGATGGATGGATGGAGTACTCATATGGTGAGTAATCTGTAGGAAGACGTATATAGCAAAAACAAAATCCCACACGTTCACACAGAAAATTGGGTTGTGCAAAAAATGAAACATTGGCTAAAACTAACTTTTAAGAATAAAACAGCACAGAAGTGCATCTACCCAGATAGAGCAGTAAGGGGACTGAAGGCAAAAGAGTTGAGACCTCAGTGTGGCCCCAGTCAGAAGGGAGAGAACTACCCCTAACGCTCAAGGTGATTGGGAGGGTAAGGCAACAGGGTAGGTGTGGGATGTGATGTGGCAGACACACTAGTGACACAATGACATCCTTGGACTTGCCATGAAAGAGAGAATTATTTTCACTGCGCACAGAGGTCACAATGGCTAGCAGTAATCCCACTAAGTGCAAGGCAGAGCCCTTCTTGGTGATCCTGCCAGTGGAAGAAAAATGGCTAAGTGAGGAAAGGAGAGCCCTGGCATTGTGGACTTGAGAGGGCAGAGTCTGCTGGGGTCCATGAAGCAATGATGGCTTGCGGCTCCCCTGCGGTAGGGACGGAGTGTGGGGAGGCTAGGGACATTCGAGCTGCCCCCGGAAATAAAGATATGGTAGGTGAAGGACAAGGGAGTCTGTGATGAACGATACAGAACAGAGGCAATGTTCAAAAGAGGCAATCATAGTGGCCATTCTGCAAAATGGGACTCCTCAGCAGGCAGTCTAGTGCCTGGCATAGTGTGCCATATCCCAGTAAAGTGAAGTAAGCAGCGTCTCAGAGCTTTGCTATCAAGAGGAAGACTGGGGTGAAGGGTTCCCTAGACAGGCAGGTGCCAGAACTGCTGCTGAGTGGCCCGGATAGCACACAGACCATGGAGAGTTGAGGTGACACTGGAGAAAGAGCGGGCACCTCTAGTTGAGATTTTCTCAAGTTCCATTACAGGATTCCAGTGTGTTGGGGCAGAATACCTTATGCATTTGCCTCTGGAAGTGGGGTTGGCAGGGGACAGACGATTGGTAGAGGATGAGAGGGGAGAGGCAGACGGGGCACCTCCTGCGTCAAAAAGACAATCTGTTAGAGAAGGGGAATTCAGGTGGTTGAAGGTAGGTGAAGGTGCAGAGCAGATGTGTGCTCCGCAAAACCTACACTGGTGATAGTTCACAAGAAAGGGGTAGGCCTAGAGCAGAAGGCTAGGGGCCCACTGCACATACAAACACCATGGCAAAGTGTAGTGGCGGAAGAGAGGTTGACAAGGGTGAGCTTAAGAAGACTGGGAAGGAGTCATCGGACAGTGAGTTCTTGGAAAGAGGCAATCTGAGGAGTCAGAGAGGTACCATGGGAGTGAGACATAGCTGTAAAGAGAGAAGGTTTGGCAGGAAGAAGTCACTAGGCAATGGGGCTGCAAAGGAAGAAATTATTTATACTGGCACCGAGGAAGAGAACGAAGTGACAGGTAGGAGGAGAGGTGGGAGCTACAGCCTGTTCAGCAGGGAACAGGAAGCAGTGAAGGAGAAGAAGCAGGTATCCTTGCAGGGGTCAGCAGAGAGAGTAACAAAGGACAAGTGCCCCAGGAGATCAGAGAGTGTGAATTTACCACAGCTCAACACATGGGGGCCTCATAATGAATTTAAAAATCAAACACCATACTGGATGAAATCACCTCACTTCGAAAAGATACAAACATTTGCTCTAACTCACTTTCTAACCTCACAACTATGGCGAACACTAATCTTGCCACAAACATGCACCTAGACTCCTCACGGACTACCCCCTGGTCAACTATCCCCTATACTCGCTACCACCTTAAACCTTCACGCACCACCACTGAAATGTCTAAGGGACTGAATACGAGAACAGTGGTCTTGGGACCACTGTACCGTCGTTGGCGGTCCAACCACCTAGGCGGTCCAGCCATCCGATTACGAGGAGTGCGGTCAGACCACCGACAGGATTTCGTATCCCGCGGCTGTGGGGAAAGTGTTGGTCTATGGAGGAGGTCCCAATGCCAGGACCGCCGTGGTGCTCACGACCTGCCTTTCCGCTGAACTTTTCATATCGGGCACCCTGCCATGTAAAGGTCAGTGTAAAGGCAGGGAAGGGGCCCCAAATAGTGCCCCAGGACGTTTTAGCCCATTGGGAATTGTGGCTGGGGGAACATGTTGTTCCTCCCTATGCCAGCACTGTCGTTAGTGTACTGTGTCCATGCACAACATGGTGCACAGCAACAGTGCGCCCAACGTGCAAGTGGCGCTGCACTGCGGCGGCATGTGCTTCACTTTCTCTTTATGAACCGAAGCATTCCACCACCGCCAACATACCACCAACCCGATTCTAGTGTCCTAATACATTGGTCGAGATGCCGCCAGCTTGGCAGCTTTCTCCCGACCTCTGCAGTGGAGGTCCAACGGTTGGACCCCCATGCTCATAATCAGGGCCTAAGCTAGAAGCGAAAATGCTGAGCAGCACATATGTCAATGCTACCACCCAACCCTGCTACCATAAGATTCCGGTCATCCTTGGCTCTAATAGGATCCCTTCTTCCAGTCGTCCTCCCAGGCCACCTGCCTAACTGATTACCATCTAGCTTAATCAATCTGAGCTGAGAACATCTACATTTAACTGTTTGCGTCGGTCAGCAGTCAAGTATGCCACTGAAATCTTCATCCTCCAGGTTCGCTAGAAGGACGAACCACTGCATTTCATGCTAGCCCCCCTCCTGGATTAACTTAAATCCATGACACAGGGACGGTACATTTTAGGATACCCCTATGACCGTCTCCTACATTTAAGAGTAGATTAGGTTTTTCTTCCCCGGTCCTGAAGCAACGCCGCACATCCACTAGGAGTTTTTAGGCGTGAAACATGTCGACCTTTTAAGCACCAACACTCGTCACCACACATACTGAGCTGCAGCAGGTCGAATTCCCCCTGCCAGCCAAGACTCTTGTAGTCTCGTCTTTTAACCATAGCTTAAGTGTCCAGCTAATAAAGGTTCCCTGGGGCACTCATAGCTATTTTTAAACACACTTACTGCACCCACTCTACTCACCACACTTTTGTCCCTCCACATCCACACATACGGCCTCCTGGCTTTCAATACAGAAGACCTCCGGCAAAGAGCCCCCCTGCGGGGCCCGTTGTGCATTGCAGCGCCGGCCCAACAAGGAGCTGCCCTATGATGAAGCATGACACCTCTTGGGGTGTGTGAGGGCCCTTGCTCCTTATTGGAGCTCTCCCCCCTCTAGTCCTTCTCCTACCTGGTTCCCAACCCCTTCCCTCCCTCCCTCCCCCTCCTCTTTCTCTCTCCCCCTTCCTTAGGAACTGCATACCACTATTGATCTAAAGACCTTTTCAACATCATAAAGCAGCAAACCTCTTTCCCACAACATCCAACGGTTGACTCTGTTGAGCATTGTGAAGAGTTCACAAAATTCTTCTCTGAAAAAAATAACAAGTATCTAACTCTCACTGGACCCCTCCACCTTCTCTCCCCACACCAAAGATCCACCTTCTACTAAATATGGTCCCCCCCACTGCCACACTTCCAACCAATGGTGGCACCTCCTAAGTCACCTCCTTAATGAAATATAACACCAACAACAATCATCCAACTGAAAAACAATGCATCCTGGACCAAATTTGAAAATATCTCTGAAGAAGTCGCCAAAATACCTGCATACATGAAGCTTACATCACATCTTTCTGACCCTCTTCCCTCCTCTCTTGTCAAAAATCTAAGGCACATCATCTTCCCAACATAGACTAAAATCATTAACTCCTCATCCAGCGGCTCTATGCCATCCTCCCTTAAACTTGGCCAAGTCACCCCGCTCTTCAGAAAGCCAGACACTGGCCCAAATTACCATAATTACAGACTTATAACCAATCTCCCTCTCCTTGCCAAAACTATTGAAAAATGACTGTTATCACAACTTAACCACGTTGAAAAATTCAACCTACATGACAACTTCCACTCTGCAATCCTGAACATCATGGATGACCTACACAGATCTCTAGACGATTGCCAGGCCTGCCTCTTAACCCTCCTGGACCTGTCCACGGCCTTTGATACAATCAACCACAAAATTCTCCTAAACACCCTCTTACAACGTACAGGCATCGGTGGCACTGTCCTTCAGTGGTTCACCTCATACCTGAACCAACGATCGCACCTAATCAAACTAAACAATTCCACCTCACCAGCAGTATCAGTCCCTAAAGGAGTTCCCCAAGGATCAATCCTGTCCCCTGCATTGTTTAACCTCCTTATGGAACCCCTTTCAGTGATCCTGAAACAAGCCAGAATCGCCCACCACCTCTATGCAGATGACACCCAACTCTACATTAAAATCTTGTCATCTAAAGACATCCAGCTCCTAAACAATGCTCTCTCCATGGCATAGTCTTGGCTGATCAACAACCACTTAAAGCTTAACCTCAACAAAACAAAACTCCTCCTCCATCAACCAAAAGGAAAGTCCTATCTTGTCCACAACTGGCTTGACAACCGAACTGCTCTTAACTGTAAACTATCTATCTTCAACTTTGTCACTAGGAATTACACTTGACAAAAACCTGAAAGACCATATCAGTGCCTGAACAAAAAGTGCCTTCTACACGTTGAAACACCTAAAACAAACTGCACGACGGAAACGTAACTATCACTGGTACCCCAAAAATCTACCTAATCTCTATGAAATCACACTCGGCGCCGTGGCTAGACTCCTCTCTGGGGAGAGCCGCTATGATCACATCACTCCCACACTAAAAAAAAACCACAACTGGCTACCAATTGAAGCGAGAAGTATATTCAAAATGACCTGCATGACCTACAAAGCTCTCTACACTGAAAAACCTATCTACCTCGCAAACAAACTATCAAAAGCTGGCCGAAAGAGGCCTTTGCGAAGCTCAAACACTCTACTCTTGATTCCGTCCAAACTTAAGAAAGAAAAATCCCTCACCCGTTTGTTCTCTGGGTATGCACCCCGAATTTGAAATGCTCTGCCATAGGACCTATGTAACAATCATTCCTAAACTTCAGAAAAAACCTCAGACTACTTCTCCATAACAAATGCATGGACCCTACCTCCTAAAATAATCAATGTCCCTGGATACACTCCCACCCCCCTCAACCTTCAGAGAGCCTTCAACATCTCCACCATCTATTGTATATTTTTACCTTGTATTCTTCTCTTTTGTATTCTTTCTAACTTTTGCTGTGTAAGCTATGTAAAGCAGTCTGATACCCTTGAGTCAAATTCACACTATATAAAACTCGAAAAATAAAGTAAGTACGACATGCCCTTGTATGCCACCAAGCAGAGATCTGGAACTCGCTGAATACAGTCTCCTTAAAGCTAAACTGCTGATAGGTTCCCTGGGAAAGAGGGTATCTACCACAATTACAAATCATTCATTATTAACACACCAGATACATTTGTAGCCCTCAAACAGAGATAGGAAGGCATGGCGGGTCCTCTGGATGGTGCTGATAGGAGATATTCACAGTTTCTCCGACCCCCCCCCCTCCACAAGGACTTAAGCTATCTCTTCCCATCTGAGACTCATCCAACTAAAATACTTCCTGTGCCCCACCCAAAATGGCAATGAATGGGTACTGACCTGGGCTCTAGGGACCCTAGTGGAATTGACCCCCTAGAGCTGCATATTTGGGCATCCTGGATGACTTGGGAGGCCCAATGGAGATCGCCCAGTAGTGGATCTACCTACAACCTTGACCAAAAGAGATATCGCCTGCCAGTGGAATTCACTACAGCCTCCTTGCGTTTCAGAGTAGCAAGCTTCTATGGACTGGTGCGCAAAGCTGGAGGAACATATTTATCGGGCTATGGGTGGTCCACATAAACATTTTATAATATGGGGGCGCTAGTGGGACTACTTTGGGCTGGTTAATAAACACTGTAATACTTGGTGTACCTTTGTGCACTGTTAAGTTTATTTGTTGTAGCAATGATACATGAAGATGTCCAGCTGGGATGATATTGGTATTCTGTTGTGTAAGTTTTAAACAAATAAAATTTGTGATTTAAAAATAGCATTCAATATGTGGGCAAGTGTCTTACTCAATACTTTTTGCCTGCGGGTTTGATTATGAATTATGATCTGTTCATCATTTTTTTTTGTTCTTTTTTTTTTTTGATGCAGGCATTAGCAAGTAGTCTATTCTAGAGAAGGTGTTGTGTACCCCCGAATAGAACGTGTATTGATTGCACTCAGGGTGGTATGCCCTCCAGAGATCCGTGAGGCCTAGTGCCTCAAGGAAGTTTGTAAGCCAGCTGCTCGCAGTGCCAATGTCTCGGGCGGATAGCAATCCAGGTGGCCGGAGACCCCTGAGTTGAAGTCTCCTCCCACAATCAATTGGCCCTCCGGGAGTGAGAGCATGAGAGTGCCTTGGTCTTTGAATGTCTGGCCTTGTAGTTCCGGTGGCACATAAACTGCCATTACTGTCAGTGTGCGACCCTCCCATTGTCCTGAGATAGCGGAGTAGCGACCCAATTCATCAGACCAAGAGTGTAGTACAGAGTACAGAGAGTGGGAAGGAGTGCCTAAGAAGAACTCCCCTTGAGCCTGAGGTGAACCCGGAGTGGGCAACAAGTTTATACCCCCATCTATTTAATGCCTTGCAGGTGTTTCCAACTAAGTGGGTCTCTTGTAGTAAGACTATGTCTGGGGAGTGCCGTTTGATATATTGGAACACTATACTCCTTTTTATCTTGTCTCCAAGCCCATTGACGTTCCAACTCAGGAGTTTAAGGCTCTTGTCCCAGTGCGTACTCATTTTGGGTAAGGTGATATATGTCTGTCATTCGTCGTCTGTAGCAGAGTTCTAACATTAGTAGTCGTGTGAGGCGTGACCATCTGTTTCCCCCCCCCCCAACAGCCCCCCTCCCAAAATCTCAAAACCCTTTGTGACGACCTAAAAACGACCCCCCTCCTCCCAATACTAAACCACCCCCCTCCCTCAATCTGCAGTGCAATACAGTGTTGTCGAAGACCCAGGATAATGCCTGTGTATACAAACAGCCAAAACAATCGTAGTAAATTAACCAAACAAAAACTCCCAGTAACATCTTCCCCCCCTCCCTGTTACCCTGCTACCTAGGTTTGAAACTACCCACATCCCCAACTAGCAGAGCGCCTGTCGCCCCAAACGATATTCAACTAGTGCAGGGGTCGCCGGGCGTTGCCTCGTTGAGGCTCCCCGAGGCCTGCGTGAGCCCAGTTCAAGGAGTGTACATTCCAGTGCAGCAGCAGGTCTATAGCAACAGGTATCAATACATGTGTTTACCCCTACTTACAGTTTCTGACAGGAAATGGTACAAATTGCATTTCAAGTCCCAGTGTTCCACTGTTCCCAGCGGCAGGTTCAGTTCTCGAGATTCTCTGGGGTCACAGGACTCATTGATCGGGATCTCCAAGATCGGTGGTTACGACTATCTGGCCCCTCCCGCCCAGTTGATGAGCCCGGTGAGCGTTCTCGAGTGTCCCTCCGTTTGTCTGTGACCCGGAGATCGGTCGTCCGTGGGCCTTTTTCATCCAACCAGGTCTGCACTTCGGACGGAGTTGTGAAGAACCAAGACTTCCCATTAGATATGAACTTTAGTCTTGCTGGAAAGAACATCATGTACTTAATGCCCCTTTCTCGGAGGGCTCGTTTCACTCCGTCAAAGGAACGTCGCTCCTGCTGTACCTTGAGGGTGTAGTCTGGGAAAAACCTCACGGTAGCATTTTAGAGTGATAGGTCCCCATGGAGCCGTGCAGCTTGTAAGATGGCGTCACGGTCCCTATAGTTAAGGATCCTGGTGATGATAGTTCTCGGTGGAGCTCCAGGTTTTGGTGAGGGGACCGGCGCCCTTTCTACTGCGAAGAAGGTGGAGAGTCGTTTTGGTTTAAGGTGGTTAAGAATTAAGTCTTCAAGGAAAAGATCCATACTAGGTCCCTCGAGTCCTTCCGGGACCCCTACCACTCTGATGTTATTCCGGCGGGCCCGTCCTTCCTGGTCCTCGAGTCTCAGGGACACCTGACGATGTTGATGTACAATTTGTTGTACCCTTTCCTCTAATCTACGCGTGGTAGTTTGCAGTTCTGTGACATTAGTTTCTACCGCTGTGACCCGTTCCGACGTTTTATTCATGTCTGCCCTGAGCAGGTTCATTTCGATCGAGACCTTGTCGATTTTCGTTTCCAACGTCGTCCCCAATACCTGGATGGCCGCCATGATTGAGCTGAGAGACGGCTCGGAGGTGTCAACCCACCCACCCAAGGCTCCGTCGTCTGGTGCCGTCTGTTTAGGGAGTGTGTATTTGTCCAGTTTGTTCGTTTGCACCGCTGGGGTTCCCTTCGGCTTCATAGTGATATGGTCACGGAGGTTGTAGGGAGTCGCCCCCAGTGGTCCACAGTGATCACACAGAGTCTCTTACTCCCCCCAGGTAGCTCCAACCGCCGCGGAGAATATCTGCCAAAGACCAGTCTTCAATGGAGGAGGGAGGAGGGGGTGGGGGGGAGGGTTTTACCTCCGAGTCCCCTCACCCTGGTTGCTGTATCTTTAGTGCTGGACCCAGCTACCCTCCTCGGCAGCTGGGTGAGACTCCCAAGTCGAGCGACCGACCCAAATGGCACCCTCCCGCTACCTGTAGTGCACCTGGGAATTGCTTGAGGAAGGGTACACCCGTCCGGTCCGTTCACACTTCTCCCAGGACCTGGTGGTTGACGTGGGCGTGCAGCGTTTTCCCCCTCAGAGCGGCTTGGAGTAGTCACATCCGTTGGTGCGCGAGCATCAGGCCTCCAGATGGGATCAATGGGGCGCAAGTGCAGACTTCACCCCAAACTGTGCTACTGATGTAGGTTAGCACCGGAGGCAACAGAACACTGTTAGAGTGGTGGTGGCAGGGGAAACCATGGAGGCCGGATTCACTCCACTGCGTAGGCGGTAGTTCGGGGTGTTTGCGCCTCCGAGCCGTCAAGTCTCCTGCCGGAGTCGGCCCCTCAATATTTTCCAGGAAGTGAAAGGGGGGGGGAAAGGCTCCGGTCGATGGCAGCGGGTAGGTGAGCCTACAGGTAGGTGAGGACGATGACACTCCAGCCACACTATGCTTCCCTTTCAGGGCCTGGGGATTCTATGCCTGGCAGTGCGGCAAAATCAAGGGTCGGCACTTCCCTGTGGGGCCCCTGCTCCTTCGGAGTTATGAGTGTGGGCAAGGTCCTGTGCCCAAGCCGGGGAGGTATGGGCCCGGTGTGTTTGCCGGTCAGAGTCACAGCAGTACAGTCGGCCCGTGTGTCCTCCAATGCGGTGATACCCCCCTCTGCGCTCCGACCTTACTTTGTGGTTTCTCTTGGGCTGATGGGGCCAGACACCCCCAATCTGGCCCCTGGTGATCGGATATGCCAGTGCGACGTCCCAGTAGCAATGGACGTCCCGGCGGCACCGGAGCTCACTGCTCCCCGCTCGGTGCCAGGCTTCCTCGCGGCAGGAGGCGGAGTTCAGGTGGGAGGCAGTCTGATGCAGCAGAGGGCCCGTTCCATCCCAGTCGTTCGGGGCGATCGCTGCGGGCCGCCGACCGCTCCGACAATGCCACCACTCTCAGATCGTGCAACAGGATCCCCACGGAGTGGAGGTGGGATCGTGGGCAGGCTCCCGGTCACAGGTGAGGCCGCCGCTTGTAGTGCGTCACAGCGCCGCCGCTGCTCAGTCCGGACTGGACCCGCCGGGCGCCTCTCGAGTACCTCCCCCCACCTCCAGAGGCCTGTACTCAGCTTCGTATTATCGGACCAATCCGTGGGGGATTCAGCCGCTTCGTGGCGCAGCCCCGTGATTTTGGGCTCAGCTTGTTCCGGCTCGTTACCCCGGTCACTGCGGTTACCGCAACACTGGAACTGGGGAGAAATGCAGGATATTTTGGGCTTTTCGCTTCGGCCTCGGCGGAGCTCTTCTTCTATGCAGCCATCTTGGCAGACACCAGGCCACGCCCCCCGTTCATCAGTTTTGAGGGAATCAATGGCCGCGGTTTCCAAGGTTAGTGAAATTTTCCTGCAGAACCTAGAGGATTATATAGAGGAATGCCTAAGCCAATTGAATGACCGGAGGAATTATGAAGTACTGACAAAGACTCCACTGAAACCCTGAGGGCAGAAATTGTTAATATGGTTGAGGAAGCTGAAGCAAGCATATGGATTTCAAAAAGAGAATCTGAGTCCCTTGTGGCAGATAACCCAGTGATGCCTTACCTTTATACACTCCCCAAAATTCACAAGAATAGAATTCCTACCCTGGGGAGACCTTTCGTATCAGGAATCAACTCAGTTCTTGAACCTCTATCAATCTAGAAGTGACTCCCGGAGTCCGTACATAAAACCATACTGTGCTGTGGCAGGCCGCAATAGCCAAAATGGTGGCGGCTGTGAGGGGAAGATGAATGTTGGGCTACAGAACTGGGCGCTTACCCTTGTGGCACCTCTCCGAGTCACAGCACTCTGACATTGATGGGGCGCAGCAATGAGACTATCCCTGGCACTGTCGTGACTGCAACCTGACTGACCAGGGGCCGGCCCACCCTCCCCAAGATGGCGCTGCCACAAGGTAGCAGTGATAGTATGGCAGTAGGGAGGTAGGTGCAGCCAGTGACAGCTGGGAGAGCTGTACCCAGAGTTGAGGTGTAACGATGGATGCATATCACCTGCAGGGAGGCCGGCTCAACCCTTAAACAAACCCCCGACCTATCCAGGAACTCAGGCCTGCCCTGCATGCCCCCCACCCAATATATAACTGTGCGGTCTAATCCCTGGTGTGTGGTGACCCAGAAGAGAGGCATCGGAGGAGCCCCCTGTACTTCTGCAACCCCGCTGGGGGATGAGGTGAGCGTGGTGGGGTCCTACATACATGTGCGACTTGTCAGCTGGCGCTTTGGAGCCCCCGTTGAACCAGGAGCGGCCTGTTGCCAAATGCTGGGTACTCCGGACTGATCCCTGTCTAAACCAGCCCCAGACATGCTCACAAGCACAGTGACCCTGTATAGGTTAATCTGAAAGAGCCAATTAGTTATAGATTCCTTACCTTGTGAATTACCCCCAGGCGTCCGACTGGATCCGGAGAATTTTTTCGTCAGCAGTACCCCTGCGCGTCGAAAGGTGGCGTCGGTCAGGTCCGCGTTCGTCCTTGGCGTTGGGGTCGCCGAGATGACGTCGCGGTACCTACTTAGACGGCGCCCTCGCGCGCTGACGTCAGTTCTTTTTTTTTTTTTTTTTTGCGCCAGCCATTGCAGATCCGGAGAGAGCGGTACCTCCAGTCACTTTTTGACTGACTTTTTGCCGACTTTTGTCGACGCCGTTTTTCAGTCTTTGACTCCTGGTGCACGTCAGGGATGCCCGGTTTCAAGGCTTGCGGTTCCTGCCGAAAACTGATGTCGGTGAAGGATCCGCACCGGGTGTGCCTGTGGTGCCTGGAAGGCGACCACGATCCCAAGTTGTGTTCCGACTGCCGGACCATGAAGCCGAAGTCTTTGCGGGAGCGGTCCCGAAAGCTTCTCGAGGCCCGGCAGTCGGCTCCGCGCCGTTCGAGGCCCTGGTCGCGGGGCCACCACCACCACTCGTCTTCGAAGTCTTCGCACTCCTCAGGTAAGTCGAAGCACAAGAAGAAGTCGAAGAAGCATCGTCGCTCTTCGACTTCTCCCCGTCCGAGGCGACGAGGGATGCGGGTGGTACCCCTCCCGCGGCTCCGCAAACGGAGCCCGAAGGGTCGGCTCTGAGTTTCCCTCCCTTTCCGGGAACCGGAGCGACCCCAGCCCAGCTTCGAACTTTCTACGAAGCGATGCACGCCATCTTTGGGCAGCCCGACTCCGCTGTCGCACCCTCAGGCCCCGTGGACTCGGCTGGGGGCCCTGGGCATTCAACGCCGGCAGCTTCGGCCCCAGCACTGCACGGTCGACCTCATAACACCTCCACCGACGTCGATTCAACCGGCACCACACCCGCAGCCGACGCCGGTTGTGTCCCCAGCCGGCGTCGACCCCGTACTCCATCCGGACGTGGGCACGGAGTCGGACTGAGGTCGACCGACGCCGGATCCGGTGCCGATGGGTACTTTTGTACCCCTGTTCCACCCTGGTTCTTTTAGGCCAGATTGGCAACCAGAGGAGGGTGAGGAGGACTGGGAGGGGTCTGGAGACCCTTTAACTGACCAGTTGGAATATGATCCGGACTGGAGAAAGGAGTTGGGGGATGCCAGTGGTTGGACACCTCCCCAGACCTTGGCATGTTGTCTCCTCCTACCGTGGCTATGGAGGAGGGAGCTTCTTACTTAGTGGTGTTGCGTAGGGCGGCTGAGGCTCTCAACCTCGAGCTACCTACAGTGGCGGTCTGGACTAACCTCCTGACAGAGGTGCTTCAACCGGCAGCGAGCTGTTCGGAGCCCCTGCTGCCGTTTAATGAGGCCCTCACTGACATCCTTTTGGGCACCTGGTCCAGGCCCAGCGCAGGGGCTCCTGTGGATAGGATGATTGCCCGAAGCCACCGCCCGGCCCTGGGCGACCCCACTTTCCTCTCCCAACACCCCACCCCTGAGAGCTTGTTGGTCCAAGCCTCTACATCCAAAGGCGCATTACCTAACCCACCATCTGATAGGGAATCCAAGAAGCTGGACCATCTTGGGAAGATGTTTTCTTCCTCCAGCTTGGGACTGCGGTCGGTGAACACCGCATGTCTGTTGGGCCGTTCCACCCATACTGTGTGGGATACGGTAGCGCAGGTGCTGCCACAGTGCCCGGAGGAGGCCCGGGCCGTGCTCTCCTGTGCATTCGCCGAGGGGAGAGACGCAGCCAAGTTTACCATCAGATGTGGACTGGATACCGCCGACTCGCTATGCAGGACGATTTCAACGTAGGTAGCCCTTCGACGCAACGCCTGGCTGAGGTCGACTGGTTTTTCCAGGGATGTCCAATCTACCCTTATGGACATGCTTTTTGATGACTGTCGCCTGTTCGGCGACAAAGCAGACAACGCGCTAGAGCGCTTCAAGGACTCTCGGGCTACGGCCAAGTCCTTGGGCCGCTCCACCACCCGCCCTGCGCAGTCTGCTTTTTGCCCCTTTCGTTGCTACGGAAGGGGTGCCCCACCACGTTCCGCCCAGAGCCACAGGCCGGCGCAAGCTGTTCAGCCCCTGCGCGGCCGGGGACGTGGGGCCTACCGCCGTGGGTCTGGGGGCCAGCGAGCGGGCCAGTCTACCACCGCCCCCTCTGCAGCAGCCTCCAAACCCTCCTAGTCCGACCTTTCAGGGCCACCAAACGCCAGTGGGCGGCAGGATTCGCCATCACCTCCCCCACTGGCGCACCATCACGTCGAACAAGTGGATTTTACAAATAGTCCGCAGGGACTACTCCCTCCCCTTCGAGACTGCCCCTCCATCCATGCCACCTCAGCACCATCCCATGTCGGAGGATCATCTGGCCCTTCTCCAACAGGAAGTTTCGGCTCTCTTGGCCAAGGGAGCCATCGAGTGAGTTCCTGCCCCAGAAGTAGGTCGTGGTTGCTATTCCCACTACTTTCTGGTGCCCAAGAAGGACAAAGGCCTGCGTCCTATCTTGGATCTCTGGAACGTCAACCGCTTCCTCCGGAAGGAGAAGTTCAAAATGTTGACGCTAGCTCAGGTCCTGTCTGCCCTCGACCCTGGAGACTGGATGGTAGCGTTGGACTTGCAGGACGCTTACTTTCACATCCCCGTCCTGCCGGCCCACCGGCGTTACCTGCGGTTCATGGTAGGCCACGAGCACTTTCAGTTTACCGTGCTCCCTTTTGGTCTTACCAGCGCCCCTTCGGGTGTTCACGAAAGTGATGGCGGTGGTCGCAGCTCATCTGCGCAGATCATGGGTTCCAGTCTTCCCCTATCTCGATGACTGGCTGTTGAAGGCGGGCTCGCCCCAGGCAGTCGTCTCCCACCTCAAGACTACGGCGGACCTCCTGCACTCGCTGGGGTTCACTATGAACGTGCCGAAGTCACACCTGACTCCCTCTCAGCAGCTCCTTTTCATCGGAGCGGTTCTGGACACGACGCAGTTTCGGGTTTATCCTCCCGAGCAGCGAGTCCAAGATATTCGGGCTATGATTCCGATCTTTCGGCCTCTATCCCGGGTTTCGGTCAGAATGACCCTGAGGCTGCTGGGCCTCATGGCCTCCTGCATCCTGCTGGTGGATCATGCCAGGTGGCATATGCGGGCTCTGCAGTGGGACATGAAGTTCCAGTGGGCACAGCATCAGGGGAATCGGTCCGATTGCGTTCAGATTTCAGAGGGCACTGCACGTCAATTGCAGTGGTGGCTAACGAACCAGGATTGGATCAACGGCAGATCCCTCTCCCTTCCCCAACCAGAGTACACAGTGGTGACGGATGCATCACTTCTAGGGTGGGGTGGCCACATGGGAGAGGCGGAAATCAGAGGCCTCTGGTTTCCAGCGGAGTCTGGGCTCCACATCAACCTTCTGGAGCTTCGGGCGATCCGTCTTGCACTGAAAGCATTCCTTCCCTCTGTCCAGGGAAGAGTGGTGCAGGTGTTCACGGACAACACCATCGCCATTTGGTACTGCAACAAACAAGGCGGGTTGGGTCGTGGACCCTATGTCAAGAGGCTCTCCGTTTCTAGACATGGCTGGAACATCAGGGCATATCCCTGGTGGTTCAACACCTGGCAGGTTCACTGAACGCAAGGGCGGACGAACTCAGCCACAGGTGCATGATGGCTCACAAATGGCGTCTTCACTCGGAGGTAGTGCAAGGTCTCTTTCAGCAGTGGGGAGAGCCTTGATTAGATCTATTCGCCACCGAAGAGAACGCGCAATGTCAACAATTCTGCGTGTTTGAATTTCCAAGGGGGCACTCGCTAGGCGACGCTTTTCGTCGCAAGTGGAGTTGCGGTCTTCTATACGCCTTTCCGCCTATACCACTTCTGCCCAGAGTGCTGAAGAAGATCAAGTGCGACTGGGCCCAAGTCATCCTTGTGGCTCCGGATTGGGCACAAAGAGTCTGGTATCCTGAGCTGTTACACATGGCCATCGATCCTCCGATCCGACTGCCTCTTCAGGAGGATCTTCTGTCGCAGCAGCAGGGGACGGTCCTCCACCCAAACCTGTCCAGTCTCCACCTCCTTGCATGGAGATTGAGCGGCGACAGTTGACAGCCTTCGACCTTCCTTCCGAAAAGTCTGTGATGTTATCTTGGCAGCCAGGCGTCCCTCCACTAAGACGGTATACGCCTGCAGATGGAACAAATTTGTGGCATGGTGCATAGCAAAGGCTGTGGATCCCCTTTCTGCCCCCCTTTCTGAGGTTCTCTTGTTCCTCCTATCTTTGGCCCAGCAGGGCTCTGCTCTGGGCACTTTGAAGGGCTACCTCTCAGCAATTTCAGCCTTTCTTAGGCTTCCTGATCAGCCTTCTCTTTTCAAGTCCCCTGTTGTAAATCGCTTCCTTAAGGGCATTACTCATCTTTTTCCTCCTGTTCCCTTCATAATGCCTCAGTGGGACTTGAACTTGGTTCTTACTTACCTTATGTGCGCTTCCTTTGAACCGCTTCATAACTGTCCTCTCAGACTTCTTACTTTAAAGACTGCCTTTCTGGTTGCCATCATCTCTGCTCGCAGGGTGAGTGAGCTCCAAGCTCTTTCTTCAAAGCCTCCCTTTCTGGCTGTTCATCCGGACAAAGTCGTCCTCAGAACCAGACCTTCCTTTCTTCCCAAGGTTGTTACTTCTTTCCACATTGGTCAAACCATCACTTTGCCTACCTTCTTTCCGCCTCTGCATCCTTCTAAGGAGGAAGAAAGGCTCCACCGTCTAGATCCAAAACGTGCCCTTTCATTTTATTTGGATCGCACCAAGCAATTCCGGGTGGATGACCAGTTCTTTGTTGGCTACGTGGGTGCCAAAAAAGGTTGGGCTGTGCACAAACGGACCATCTCTAGGTGGGTCGTTCTGTGCATCAAAGCTTGCTACTCTTTTGGCAAAGAAGGAGCCTGCAGTGGGACTGCGCGCCCATTCCACCAGGGCGACGGCAGCTACCACTGCTTTGGGACGGGGAGTCCCCCTCAATGACATCTGTCAGGCAGCTACGTGGGCATCTCTGCACAAGTTCACAAAACACTACTGCCTGGACAGCCAAGTCCGGAGAGACGGCTTCTTTGGCCGTTCTGTTCTCCAGGACTTTCTGGTATGAACTTGGTTCGCAGACCCACCTCTGGGGTTGGTATTGCTGGGGTATCTATTCACAAGGTAAGAAATCTATAACTAATTGTCTCTTTCAGATTTACAAGTTACTTACCTTCGGTAACGATATATTTGTAAGAGACAGATTAGTTATAGATTCCTTACCGCCCCACCCATCCTCCCCGTTCTGCGAACTGACTTCTAGGGTCAGGGAATCCCTTTCAGGGCCCTAGTTTTGTGCACCAGTGGTCAGTGTCTTGCATGGCTCTGCGCTTCTGGCGTGGAATGTCGTGTAAAAGAACCGACGTCAGCGCACAAGGGCGGTGTCTAAGTAGCTACCGCGACGTCATCCCGGTGACCACGACACCAACAACGAACGCAGAGCCGACCGATGCCACTTTCGACGCGCAGGGGTACTGCTGACGAATAAATTCTCCGGATCCAGTCTGACGCCTGGGGGTAATTCGCAAGGTATGGAATCTATAACCCATCTATGTCTCTTACAGATATATCGTTACCGAAGGTAAGTAACTTGTTCTTCACGGACGAGGGCCTCCCTTTGACCCTGCTGCGCTACCCATAGGGGCCCACTGGGAACCTACAGGCCAATCGCTACTGGTTGCGGCCCTTGCTAGGTACGCTCAAGGTCTTAATGTATGTAACTGGAGGGATCAGACATGGCACCTTCAAGTCTTGGGGGATCCGACTTCACTTCCCTGACCTGGCCAACTTGACAGAGCCTGAGGAGCTGGGGTGAGAAGCTGTACGACCCGAGAAGCCCATCCTGGGTGAAATGAGCCAACGCTGGGGGGTACATGGGACGCCCTTGGTGGGGCCCAACAGTCTATCAGCCAGCACCGCTGACACCTGAAGCACTGCCTCACACGTGCCTAGATTACAGAAGAGAAAGACCCCCACCTGCCCTCGCGACCTGCGAGAGAGTGGTGATTGCGGCCTCCTCTTCAGACAGGAGACTCGTGGCCTAGGCTAGACATGGCCACCGCCTGTACCAAGAAGGAACGCTCCCTAAAGGAGATGCTGTCTAAATTGATGGGGAGCCAGCTGGGGGACAAACCTCTCCCTACTTTCTCGGAACAGCACTTCGAGAGAGATAACAATGAGGTCCCGGTTAAACATGCCTTCCTGGAGGCCCTGTTCGCTTCCCTCTGGAAGGTCTTCCAAACAGTTAAGAGGCCTATCACAGGATCTAAAAGAGGCTCGTCGAGAGCTGTCTAAGGTGGGGGACAGAGTCTTAACGCTTGAGGACCATGAATTCAGCCAGGACGAAAAGCTCGAGCAGCTACAGCAAGAAGTCCTCAGACTCCTAGAGCAGCATATTTATTTTATTTTTTGAGAGTTTTATATAGCGCTGGCTAGACCCAGAGGTATCAGAGCGCTTTACATGAGAAGATAATATAACGCAAACATGGCATACGAATAGATAAAAAGATAAAGAAACAACGTGTGAAATATACAAAAACAAAATAAATATACAGGAGCAAGAGCTATACACTTCAAGTAACTAGGTATATGATGTTCGGGGGAAGGACAGATAATACTGAACAAAATGTAACATGGTGATTGGAGATCAGGTGCAGGTCACAGGTTAGGACCCCCAATGATAATTGGGCCAAACATGGCGTATAAGTAGATAAAAGATAATGACAACAACATGTGAGATATACAAATCAAGTAGATAAACAAATCAAACAGTTAGATAAACTAATCAAATAGATAAACAGGGGCAGGAGCTATACATGAAATGGACAAATATTACTGAATTAATATAACATGGTGAGATTGGAGGTCGAGTGCAGGTCGCAGGTTAGGATCCCCAATAATAATTGAGGAGGTGGATTTTGAGGTCTTTTTGAAGCTGAAATAGGAGGGGTTGCAGCGCAGGTTTTTGGGAGGGCATTCCAGATGATAGGGGCATTCCCAGAGAAGGAGCGTGATTGTGTGGCTTTCTTCTTATGCAGTGGTGGTATAAGGAGGAGGGAGTTGGTGCTTCTCAGGGGACGTGTGGTGCCCGCAATGAGGAGTTTCTTGGAGAGGTACTGTGGAGTGTTTTGGTGGAGGACTTTGAGTGATGCAGGCAGTTTTGTATGCAGATCTGCCTTCAATAGGGAGCCATTTAAGAGATTTGAGAGCCGGGGATATGCGATCGAAACGTTTGCAGTCTGTAATGAGCCTGGCGGCCAGGTTGAGCACAGCTTTGATTGGAGCAAGGTGGACCTTGGGGATTCCGTTGAGGATAGCGTTACCATAATCAATACGTGAAAGAACAAGTGACTGAACTACAAGTTTAAAATCATCGTTGGGTATAAAGGGTTTGATTTTCTTGAGGTGACGGAGAGTGAGGAGGGCTTCTTTAGCAGAGTTTTTGATGTGGACGTTAGGGGTTAGGGTGTTGTCGATAGAAATACCAAGAGATTTGACGGAGTTGGACAAGGTGAATGAGCAGTTGATTGCGTTAAGGTCAGAGATCCATGTTTGAACGGGGAGCGGGTTGTTTTTAGGGGAGAAGAGAATGATTTCAGTTTTATTAGGGTTAAGTTTGAGATGATTGGAGTGGAACCAGGTTTGGATTTTGGTGAGGGTGTTGTTCAGGTGTAAGATGTCGGCATGAGTTTTAATCTTGTAATAGATTTGGGTGTCATCGGCGTAGAGGTGGTAGTTGATGCCTGCTTGTTTAAAAATGAGGGTGAGGGGTTCCATAAAGAGGTTAAAGAGGGAGGGAGAGAGAATAGACCCTTGGGGGACTCCAAGGGAGACAGGAGTGGGGTTAGAGAGACAGTTTTGAATTTTGATTTGCTGAGTTCGGTGTTGTAGGTAGGAGACGAATCATTTGTAGGCAGTATCATTGAGGCCGAAACGGGTCCTAAGCACATTGAGTAGGGCTGAATGGTTGACTGTATCGAACGCTGCGGAGAGATCAAGGAGGATAAGAAGACAGGTCTTGCCATTATCAAGTGAGTGGTGGATGTCATCGACGACATTGAGCATCGCCGTTTCGGTGCTGCAGCCTTTCCTGAAGCCTGATTGAAAGGGATCAAGTAGGTTGAAGTTTTCGATGTGTTTGTCTAGTTGTAGTAGGACACATTTTTCAAGGACCTTTGAGAGAAGTGGGAGGTTAGTGATGGGGCGGAGATTGTTTAGGTCATTGGGGTCAGCATTGGGGTTTTTGATTATGGGAGAGATTTGTCCCAGTTGAAGGGAGGTGGGGACACAGCCAGTGGAGAGAGAGGTGTTGATGATTGTGGTCCAGTATGGGGTGATGATGTGCTTAAGGGCAGGGACAAGGTTAGAGGGTAAGGGGTCTTTTGTGTGGGAGGACGGTTTAAGATTACCAATTATATTAAGGACTTCTAGCTCAGTCACGGGGAGGAAGTTGAGCAGGGAGGCATTGTTCTTTAATTGTGAGTTAGGGGAGTTGGTTTCCGGAGAGGTAGCAGGGTCAGTTGGTCGAGGGGATGTGGGGTAGGCATTAGAGGTGAGGACGGGTTTGCATTGGGAGTTTGAGGGGAGCTGTGTGGAGCGGAAGGATTGATCAATTTTGGCTATTTTTTCTGAGAAGAAGTGGGAAATTTCTTCACATCTGGCTGAGGAGGCGGTCAGATTAGGAGGTGCGGGGGAAGTTTGGTTACGAATGATTTTGAAGAGTTCCCTAGGTCTGTTTTTGGCATGATCAAGTTGAGTGCGGAAGAAGGAGGCCTTTTCCTTGAAGATGTGTTTTTTGTACGTGGATCTAGCATGTCTGAGGAGTACAAGATGGGCGGGAGAGGGATGGTGTCTCCAGGTTCTTTCCGATAGTCTGAGTGACCGTCTTTCGTTATTAAGCTCGGTATTAAACCAAGAGTTGGAGGGGGTGGTTCTTTGGTTTTTGAGTTTGGGCGGGGCTAGCTGGTCAAGGATACCAGTGACAGTATTGTTAAAGTGTTCAGTGAGCTCATTGGCATTTTGTGAGGGGGAATGAGAAGAAGTTGAGCTTGGAGTTTAGACTCAAGAACACCCGGGGGATATGTTTTAGATTTCTGGTCAGTTTCTTAGGTCTGTTAATTTTGGAGGTGGGGAGATTTGCATTGGTAGCAATGGTGAACAGTATAAGGTGATGGTCGGACCAGTCAATGGGGACGATATTGGTCACGGAGGCCAGATCTTCGTTGGAAAGAATGGCGTCAAGGATGGCTCCTTTGGTGTGTGTCGGGGACAGGCATAGTTGTTTGAGTTCATTGATCTCAAGTAGATTGGTGAGGAGGGGGATAGTGGGATCATCGGTATCGTTCCAATGGAGGTTGAGATCCCCAAGAAAGAGATTTTTTGAGTTGGATAATGAGGATTGTGTCAGGAGCTCAGATAAGTCCTCGATGAAGGGCTGGGGGGCCCGGAGGGCGATAGATGTTGTGTAGACGAATTGGGTGGGAGTTTTGGGTTGTCAGTTCAGCTTCCAGGTATTCGCAGGAGGAGTAGCCAGAATTATTGACAAGGGATAGCTGAAGTTCATTTTTAAAGATAATGGCTAGACCACCCCCAACTCTGTCAGGTCTATCTTTTCTCAGAATAGAGTATCCCGGGGGGAGAGTAGGTCAAGTATGCTCGTTGAGTGGTCTTTGAGCCAGGTTTCTGTGAGGGATGCAATGTCAATGGATTCACTCAGGATAGTTTCCGAAATTTCCGTGGCATGTTGGACTGCGGAGCGACAGTTGACAAGCATACATGTAAGTGGTGTGGGGTTGCATATGGTGGGTGGGCAAGTGTGGATCGACGTGAGTTGAGGCGGTGGTCTGGGGGAAGCGGGGGAGGAGGGGATTCTATTAGTCCCTAAGATAATAGGGATGTGGGAGTAGGGGAGTGGAGAATTGGTGGTTGGTAAGCTAGGAAGGTAAGAGTTGCATAGGTCGGAGAGGTCGGACGGGGAGAGATGGTTCGAGGTGCGGTGAGGTCTATGTATACGGCAGCGGAGAGGAGTCGATCTCCAATGATTGTGTTTGGTGTTAGGGATTTTCAGGGGGAATTTTTGGGGGGATTTTTGGGCAGGGCTGGGTGGGGGTTTTATGGTGAGGGAGGGTTCTGGAGCTGTGGGAGATAAAGTCTTTCCTGAGTTGAGAGAATTTAGTAATCAAATTAGATGGGTCAAGTTCAATGTTGCGTAGGCTCTGGGCAATTAAGGTGAGGGGAGGTATCGAGGGGGGGTGGTCTGGGTTAGTTACGGAGGGTGGATTGATGTGTGTGGGTGGAGATAGGGAAGTGAGAGTGGAATGAGGGGTGACGGGGCTGTTGGGTGTGAGGGGTTCAGTAATCAAATTGGATAGGACATGTTCAGTGTTATGTAGGCTCGTGTCAATTGGGGTGGAGGGGGGTACTGAAGGGGCGTGGGCGGGGTGTAGGGAAAGATCTGGGTTAGTTGCAGAGGGTGGACTGATGTGAGAGGGGGGCGATAGGGTAGTGGGAGTGGAGTGAGGCGTGACGGGGCTGTTAGATGGGAGGGGTTCAGTAATCAATTTAGATAGGTCGAGTTTACTGTTGTGTAGGTTCGGGGCAATTAGGGTAAGGGGAGGAATTGAAGGGGCGGGGGAAGGGAATGATCTAGGGGTAGGGAGTGATCTGGGTTAGTTGTGGAGGGTGGACTGAGGTGTGAGGGGGGAGATGGGGTAGTGGGTGTGGAGTGAGGGGTGTCGGTGCTGTAAGGTGTGGGGGGTTGGGCTAGGTTAGACATGAGGTTAAGAACTTCAGGAGATGTGGTCAGAGAGGATAAAAGGGCATAGAGTGAGTGGAGAGCGGATATATTGGGGTGGGGGAGTTGTGTATTTATTGGGGGTTGGGATAAAGGATTGGGAGGCGGAGTTAGGAGGGCCTGAAGGGGCAGGATAGGAGGGTGGGGAGGAGAAGAGGGTGTACGGGATGGGTAGGAGGAGGGGGTGAGGAGTTGTGTTAGGGGATTGAAGGGCAAGGACGGTGGAGTACGTGAGTAGTTGGGTAGGGGGGGAGAGGTTGTGGGGTCAGGCAGAGGCGGGGTTGTGGGAGGGGAATGATAAGTAGATGGTAGGGATTGGGGGCAACCGTTTTTAGTGGATGGGTCCGAGGAGTGTGAGTTCAGGGTGTTAGGTGGAGAGAGGAAAATTAGAGGGGGATGAGAAATAGGTAATGTTGTTGGGGGATGCCATTTGCTGTAGTGAGGTCCAGGGAGGGTGATGGTGAAGTCGATTGTTGGAGGATGGTGTTAGCTGGATGGTTGCGGGTGGAGGTGAAGTGAGGGGGAAGGGGGAGGGAGCGGTTGGAGGGGTGTTATTCAGTAGGGGAGAAGGAGTGTTAGGCGCTGAGTGGTCAAGGCGGAGAGACATAATGCTGAAGTGGTGTTCGAAGATGGAAAGGTGGGATACCGTGGCTTGTATGAGGATGTTACCTGTTTTGAAGATGGAGATATCAATATCACCAAGAAAGGCTGGGGAGGGAGTGGTGGATATTTTGAATCCATATGGTATTTTGATTGATTTAGAGATTGGGAGGTGTTGTAGGAAGATGCTTTTCCATTTGGAAGGACGTTTGGAGTAAAAGATGTAGTTGGTTATAATGGGGGAGGTGAGGCTGAGGTAGTTATCAACAATGAGTGTTTCAGGGTTACGGATAAGGAGTTTATGTTTGAAGTTTTTCTTTGCATGTTTGGAGAGATTGGGGGGGTATAGAATGGTCCATGAGTTGGGGCCATGTTTGGAGAGAGTAGGGTCCTGGGGGTGATGGTCTGTGCTGTGAGGGGGCATGTTGGGTAGACGTGAGAGGGAGAGAGAGTGGAGAGAGGGAAGATTAAGGAGATGGGGGGTAGAGGAGGAGATGAGGATTGGGAACCAAGGGGGCACTGGGAGAGTGGGGGTAGAATTATAGGGGCTATACAAGGAATAGGGTAGACAGGCGAGGAATTATAATGGCATAATGGAGCAGATCAAATAGCTAAACAAATTATATCGACAACATGGAGCAGCTTAAATAGATAAACACGATAAATACGGTGATTCCTCAGAGATGATGTCTCAGGTCTGAGGGTAGTCCTATAACTCTTTCCCTGTATAAATCCTCTCTGTGAGGTAGTCCTATGTCCCTTTCAATAAGCAGTATGGCGCTTGGTCCTTTCTTCCTGTTTGTAGAATGAAGTGATGCGTAGTCCTCTGTTTCTTTCCATATATCTGTGTAGGGTGATTTAGTCCTTTCTCTGTTTCCGTTTATGTGGTTTTACCTGCCATTTTGAAAAGGGGATCAAAGGATGGTCCCCAATAGAGCCCAAAATGGGGTCCCTGTGCTACCAACCGCAGTCATCAAAAATGATTAATTACACATATGCATCGTGCCCTATAGAGCCCAATTATACACAATTATGTAGTAGGCCCATAAGTTCAGCACTAGCTCCCTCGGCCAACGGGGGCAGCCATTTAAGGCAGTTCACAATTAGTATGACTCAGTTTAGAGTTGAAGAGCGGGATCGGGTAGTCGGCCAGATGCAGGCACTTACACCTAAGGAGATCCTCCTGCCTGAGGAGAGTGGGCTTAAGGTGCTAGGGGTGTGCACTCAGTAATGACCATCCACGTTTGGGAGGGAGGCAGGAGTGGCAGAGGGCCTGGAAGCAGACAGGCCGTAGCCCATGTAGCGTAGGCACTCTCAGCGTCGGCCGTAGACGGGTGCAAGAAGGCTCAGAGATTAGAGGGCCGAGTCTAGTGTTTGTTCTGGTCAGCGGATACCAACTCGACGCGGTGTCACTAGAGAGGGTCGATTTGTAGAGGCAGGGGGTGGGGGGGGGGAGTCCTTCAACCTGGGCTACCTGCTTAAAAACTGTATTCGCCATCTTGCGGAAACAAAGGCAGCCGTATCGCCGCCATTTTAAACTAAACTGGCGGGTTATAGCGATAAATTAGAATTATCCGGATATCGGCCTCGATCGGGTCGAGGGGCTTTAATAAGCCACAGTGGATAACGCGGTGGACTGGCACAGCTCCGGCGAAGCTGGGAGCTGCGTGTAACAGGGGGCAGCTCAAATTCCTTGGGCTCCGTCGATCATCGAGCCTGGCCTCTGACCAGGCAAAACAAAGCTGCAAGGACCTCCGTACCAGCGGAGCTGCCGGGAGGAGACTACAGGAGGCACGGTCTGTTGTTCAGCCTCGAGGGTGAGGGCGTGGGAGCGGTCGTCAAAGTGTAGCCGACGCTGCCATGGTAGTTCCAGGGGCAGGCTCCGGCCAAATGAGGAATCAGGGAATACTCGGTTAATCCGAGCCGGCAATCACTGTCGGGCAGTCGAGTTCCATTTAGAGCAGCGAGCAGGCTGCCAAATGGTGCCAGAGAGCAGACGGCGTCAGCGAAACGCAGCCCCTCAGCAGGAAAGAGGGGGGCACGGCAGAGCTCCGGAGACTCAAGGATACGGAATTAACAGGCTCGGTGTTGTTCGCAGGGTTCTGTCCAAGTCCCCCGGGACAAGGGACGACGTCAAGCCTGGTACCCGCCACTGAGCTCCTCAGGCAGGCAGGCAGCCATGGAGCTCCCACGGCCAGCAGGAAAGTTCCAACTGCTAGGCGCCTGTGCTCCGGAGATTTGAAGTAGGGGAGTCATGTACCGGGTGTTGGTCACAGGGTTCTGTCCAAGACCCCCGGGACGAGGGCCATGGGAAGACCTCGAAAACAGGTTGCGGTGCAACAATATACAGATTAGCGGGGCCCCAACCAAATCTGAGGAAGCCAACATAGGAACGTACATGCAAACCCTCTTTACCCAGATTTTGGAAATGCCACCCCAAAAAAGGAGATACATCTCGACAAAGTATATAGAGTGGGTCCCCCACGACAGCAAAGCAACCGTCCAGCCCACATCTTGGTCTGTGTCCACGATTTTCAGCTTAAGAAGCAGATTCTGTGTAAAGCTAGAGACTTACACCCCTTGCAGTTTTTTGAATTTTTTTATTATTTTATAAATATATATGCAGTACAAAGGATCAAAAATCTAGATAATTCATTACGTCGCCCCCCCACCCCCCTCCCCAAGTCCCAGCGACAAATACAATACATTTTACAAGCAGTGGGAAGAGAAGAAAAAAAAAAAACAGTTTTACACCACATTTGTGTTCTCCCGCGCGAGTGAATATCCGTCTAAGCAACCATTAGCTTTTGATGACATTAAGTAGAAAGCGAGAAAAATAGGGACAATCAAAAACTCAACATAAGAAATACATTAGGCGAGCCCTAAAAATTAATTTGTCTAAGCCACCTGGTTAAAGGCTCCCATATCTCTAAACCTTTTTTTTTTTGCCCGCATGCCCTTTTTTGCATAGATGGCGCTCTCCAATTTACAAGTTGCTATCAGTCGAGCCAGCCATTGCGAAAACATTGGGGGGTTTGGATCTATCCAGTGGGAAGCTATACAGATCCTAAAAATGGTCATGGCTACAAATATTAAAGCTCCCCCATTCCTTCTGTTAAACGTTTCTTGTAAACCCAACATAATAATTACTGGGGTTAGCTGAATGTCCCGCAATAAAACTCTGCCCAGGAACTGCTGTACTTTATTCACCAAAGGTTCTAATTTCACGCAACTGGCGAACATATGTACCGAGTCTGCATTAAACTCAGAACATCTAGGACATAATGTTCCTCTACCGGATCCCCATTTAGCAATTCTGTTGGGAGTTATATATAAGAAGAATCCTGTCTTATAAAATTGAGCCTGCTATTTGGCTGACAACAAATAGCACTGAGCGGAGCTCAATGCGAGACAAAAGGTATTATGGGGGACATTCAGTTTCTGCTGCCATTTTTCATCTACCTTTACCAGGTCATCGGGCATTTGACTATTTAAAATTGAGTAAGTATACCCAATCCGAGGTGGAACTAAACCCTGCAATTTGTCAATAAGATCTAGCTTTGCAAAACCTGCCAGCCCTCCCGACTTACGGGTCAAGAAGTCTTTTATGGCGAAGTATAAGAAAGACTGATTATCATTCAAGTTGTAATGAGTTCTAAGGTCATTAAAAGGCCGAACTCCTTCAGAAGTCACTAAGTCCCCCAGCTTTAAGATACCTGCTTTATACCATTTTTGGAAATACGTCTTCCCGAAGATAATTGGTAAGTTAATATTGTTATTGATAGGTGTATAGTAATTTAGTCTGCCCAGTCCGAATAATCTACGTATGTTGGTAAAGACCCTGTACGCGCTCATCAGAGTCTTAAATCTGACCCGCTTATAGTAGCCAAACTCTAGTTGCCTCCAAAGACAGCCTCGCGCCGCCTCCCCAAGTAGTGATATATAGGGAGATGGAAGTCCCGAAGTAATCGTATCAGAATGGTCATGCAATAATTCAGTGCAATATTGTAATACCGCGGCCCAGTAGTACAATTTTAAGTTAGGGAGCGCCCACCCTCCTCTATCCCTAGGAAGAGAGAGCAGTTTAAAAGCCCTCCTTGGTTGAGAATACGCCCAGATGAATTGAGAAAAAATTTGTTCGAACTTTTGGAGCATGCTTTTGTTCAATTCTAAAGGAATAGCCCTAAAAAAATAGAGTAGTTTAGGAAAGAAAATCATTTTTAAAACATTACACCGCCCCACTATGGTCAGATGCAGATTGTTGATTCTATGTAGTGCTCTCTTAGTATCAGCTGCTAACGGAGTCAGATTTTCCCTTACTATTGAGTCTATATCGGCAATGATATTGACCCCTAGATATTTAGCTTTCTGGACTACTCTACTATCTACCCAGTTTATTCCTTCGTTTAAGATAATCTGTGTTTTTGTTTTATTGAGCGCGTATCCAGACAGCTTCCCAAACTCTTGAGCCTCTTGTTCCAAGGCCCTGATGGCCAATTCGGGTTCTGGGGTCAACACTGCTAGATCGTCAGCATAGGCCATGATCTTAGTATCCATACCAAACCTACTCACCGCCTGAACTTCTGTATTGTTTTCGATTTTTTTAACAAGGGGATCAATATATATGGCGAAGAGCAGCGGGGAACAAGGGCACCCCTGTCTCGTCCCACGAGAGATCTCTATTTGCTCCGTCATTTTCCCATTGGTTGAGATTCTGGCTGTAGGATTTTGATATAGGGCTTGAAGAGCTTGCATTATCCTAGGTCCAAAACACATCCGCCTCATGACGCCCCACAAAAATTGCCAGGAGACCCGATCAAAAGCTTTTTCAGCATCAAGTAAGATTAATGAGATCGGGTCTCCCGTCACCTTAGCAGCGCCAAATAGAGTGATAGTCGGACGGATGTGTTCTGTGGTGCCCTTTTTGGGAATGAACCCATGCTGCCATTTGGAAACAAGAGACTCAATGCTGGTAGATAGTCTAGATGTGATAATCTTGGAAAATATTTTGGAGTCGGTGTTTATAAGAGTAATTGGCCTATAAGAAGACATCTCTAGTGGTGACTTATCTTTTTTGGGAAATATTACGATTTTTGCTGTTGACCAAGAAGGGGGTGGAGGAGCCCCGTTAAAAATGGATATTACCACTTCCGTAAAAAAATCTTTGATTTGGAGGGAATTTTTTTTATAGAACTCCATTGGAATGCAATCCATACCAGCGGCTTTGCCGTCCGGCAGGCTTGCAAGAGCTGTAGAGATTTCTTCCCAAGTCGGGGGATTTTCCAATTGATCATGACTCTCCGTACTAAGTTGGGACAGTGATATTGTCTTCAAATATTCAGAAGTTTGTCTTTCTCTGAGCTCGAAGGGCCAAGTATTCTCCTCTGTGTAAAGATTTTTGTAAAATTCTCGGAAAGCCCCCTGTATCTTATCCGGGTCATTAGTAAACTCTCCTGTGATAGTTTGAATAGAGGATATTACATTGGCGGTAGCCTGTTGACCAATAAGTTCGCTGCACTCATATATTTTCTCCCACTGTGCAGCCACTCTCTCCACGAATATAGTCCCAATCTCGGCTTTAACAGCAAGTCCCTCAATCTGTGCGGCTTCAATTTCTGCCCCTAGCTGGACTGCCTGTGTTAGTTTCTCTTCTGCTTTTTTCATTTTATCTTGCAGAACAGAAACCTGCATTTTCTATTTTTTGTTTCTTCTAATGGAGAATTGCAGCGTCTCTCCACGAATGCATGCCTTTAAGTTGTCCCACATGACCATAGTCGGGGCTGACCCAATATTTATATTCAAAAATTCTTGAATCCAGCCCTGCATGTGTGCCCGATATCCATTGTCATATAGGAGCGCCTTTTCAAAACTCCAGTTCGAGCCTTCTCCTTTATATCTCAGCCCCCCGATATTTAAAATGAGTGGATTGTGGTCTGACATAAATCGTGGTGCAATGTCGATAGAGCAATCCCGCACCAGAGAGGAAGAAACCATAAAGTAATCGAGTCTTTCCAGAGAGAGATGAGGAGCTGAAAAAAAAGTAAATCCCTCTTGTTTAGGTTTTAATTCAGCCCATACATCATGTAAACCATGAGTATACATTAAGTTTTGTATAGCCTGATAAACCTTTGGCTTCCTGCCTTTATAGTGCCACTGGTCACTCATTTTCCATATGCTAGGCAAGTTGATGTTTAGATCGCCACAGAGAATTATTGGAAGAGGCCAATGTGCTAATTCTCCATTTACCCAATTGATTATTCCCGGATCGTCTAGATTACTCCCGTAAATGGAGCATATAGTGAAGACAAGATTAGGGGGTAAAGAACATCCTGCAATCACCCATCTCCCAAGGGAATCAGATTTAACTCTATTAATTTTTATAGGAAGTTTTTCTGTGCCGTAATCCCAACTCCTTTTACCCGTGCGCCCTGAGAGGTTCCCCGATGACTTTGTACCCCAGTGAGTTCTGCAGATGTTTCTGTGCTCCTTCAATGTGCGTCTCCTGGAGACAGACAATGTCGGCCCCCAGTGAGCCCCCTGTGTTACTTTTGCCTCTTTGTGGCATCATTTAGGCCGCAGATGTTTACAGATACAATTCTGAGATTATTCATCGTACTCATTTTTTAGACTGGGTTGATTGACCCTGCCTAAAAACCATTCGAAGCATTAAAGTGATAACTCTAAAGGCAAAAAAGCCTCTAGATAGCCCAACATAGATTTCAGCAGCAGACCTAAACATAGAAAAAATCATACTTTTGCAACCGACAAGGAAATGAGTATTCATTTTCCAACATCCACACATTTTTTATCTTAAATTTCCCCATTTTCCCCCCCTTTTTTTTGGGGTTTCTGGCTTCCCTCCCCTTCCAGTCTCAATTTTCTCCTTGTTCCCTGCTTCCTCTGTGTCAACTGTAATGAGTCTCCCATGCCTGGTTGCGCAGCACCCGTCGAGTAAAAAAACACCAGATTTCCTCCCACTGCACTCCAATTGTCCCCCCTTCCCTCCCTTACCCCCCCCCCCCCAAAATTAGAGCAATCAGGAGTACCCTGAATGATGGTGAGCATGTGTGAATTCCAACCACCAGGCCACGCAGATCCTTACTGCCAGTCGGCATGTTTTAAAGATCTAACCAGCTTACGTACAATGAGCAGAAGGCCTTACAGCCATGACCTTGTGTCCTTGTGACAAAAACATGAAATAATGAGTGAATGTGAAAAAAGACGAAAAAGGAAATATAAGAAAAAGAAAAAAGCAATTCATAGAACTACCACATCTACACGGCTTAGCACATTAGCCTTGGTAATAGACCCAGCTTAATTCGGCCCTTTTTTCCCGGTGATGTCCGTCAGATATTCTCCAGCTTTAATTTCAGACAAAAAGACCTGAGTGGATCCATTAAGTATAACTTTTAGTCTAGCAGGGTTCATTAGGTACACCTGGGCACCTTGCTGTTGAAAAGGAGATATTAGTTGTCGGAGTCGCCACCTCCGTTCCACAGTTGCGTGGCAGAAATCGGGCTTAGCGAAACACTTTACTCCATCAACTGCTTTCTGGGAATTCGGTCTAGCCTGATCATAGACCATCTGCCTAAGAAGAAAGTTCCCAAAGAAGACCAAAAAGACCCTGGGTTTCTCACTGCCAAAGCTATTACCATCTCTCCGCTGTTTTAGATTAAAGGGGAAGCGATGTGCCCTTTGAACCTCATGGTCCCAGTTCCAGTTGGCCTGCTCAGGAAAAGCGTCTCGAAGAAGTCTGACAATGTACCGTCTTGGGTCATCCCCTTCCACTCCTTCGGGGATCCCCAGAAGACGAAGATTGTTCCGTCGTTGTCTATTTTCTTGTTCCTCCATTTTGGCCATTATATCTGTTAGGCATGCCGCATGGGAGGCACCTTGGTCTTTTATGGTGGTAACTTCGGTCTCTAAATTCTCTGTGCGTCCTTCGATCATTGTAACCCGGTCACCAATATCTGTACAGAACTTTCTCAACTTCCTTATGCCCCCTTGTAGCTTCTTGGCAGCCCCTTTAGCCGTACGATTGTCGGATCTGACTTCCTCTTGAAATTGCTTTATTGTACTCAGTATGGAGGTTAAAGAGGGTTCTGCCGAATGTTCTGATGTAATTTTGGGGCTCTCCCCGTGTGGAGTTTTGGAGGCCTCTTCCCCAAGGGGGAAAGATGTTAGAGAGTCTGAGTAGTCCCATTTAAGCTGACTTCGTCTTTTACTACGCGGTTTCTTCTTCTGCCGAATAGTTCCCGTGGTAACAGAAGGATCAGATTCATTATCATTTGAGACACTGCCTTCACTCGAACTGATTATTTCGTTCTCAGTGCCAGACATGGAGCCATCGGAAACAGAGTAAAAATATTCACCAGCGGGGTCCGGAGACTGAGGGGCCAGGGACCCAGGGTTATCTTCTAGGCCTAGATTAAATTCCTCCCCTCTGCCAGCCTGGGAGTCAGGGCCCGTTTCAGCCATAACAACAGCAGCTGCCGAGGCGTAAGCGAGGGATTCTAGGACCGGGGCCGGAGACGTTGTGAATGCCGGCCTGAGATCGCTGAGATTATCTTTCATTTGCCTGCCCTGGTCATTGAGCGAGTCTCTTAGTGTCGCGACCCCCCTGTCTGTGCAGCTGTGGAAGTATCCGGCTGGGAAGCGTCCGCCTGCCCTGGGACTCCTTCCACTTGGCTCAACGTTGATGGATTATCAGGTCCCATCACTGGTAGTGAGGTAATTTCAGGCATTATTGAGGGTGCCTTAACTATGGGGAAATGTTTGCTGATGGAGGGCGATAAACCCACTCCTCCCCCAGCACCCTCCTTCAATGCACCACCTCCCCCAGGCTTCCCCGTCGTCTTCTTTACGGCCCCAGGTTCCCGTTTACCTTTAGGGAGGGGATCCGACTTTTCCGCATCTCCTTGTATCAGGGCCATTTTCGCTTTAAGATGCTTCTGCCCCCGGGTAGACATGCTCCACTCGCACTGTTGTCTTTGCTTTTGCTTCCGCGGCTTCCGCGGTACCAATCCCACTAATTTCGCTAATTCCGCTAGCTCCGCCGCAACCACGTCAACCAGAGCTGTACAGTCCCCGAGGCTTTCCGCCGTGATCAGCGCAATCTCGGTGAAGCAGCAAATCAACCGGACTGTGACTCGCACACCGGACGTCCTTCTGCACGGCGCCCGCTCCGATACTCCGCGCTCCTTGTTTTCGGACATCCAAGAGTCAGGAGAGTCAGCCGATTACCGATGTTCCCTGCGTACGGCGTGGCAATTGGAAAGATTGGAGCTCACACTAGCACCATCTTGCCCCCCTCCACCCACCCCTTGCAGTTCTGAGGACAAGCACTGGTGCTCTATGAAGATTTGTCAGCTCTCACTCTGCAGAAAAGAGGCGACTTCCAACCAGTTACCACCTATCTCCAGGCCAAAGGAGTAACCTACTCTTGGGGGCACCCCTTCTGCATTGTTTTCATCTGGGAGGGGAGGCTCTACCAGATCTGCTCCCTGACAGAGGCGTGCAAGGTACTACAGATTGAGGAGCCTTCCAAAAGTGACCCAAGAGCCACTCCTTAAGCATGTAAAGCCTGGAAATGCCTCTGATGGCAGGGGGGACCGGCCTCCTCCAGAGGTCTCCGTCCAGATCCAGAGACAATGGCTATGGAGAGACGAGCAGTATTGGAAACGCTATCTGGATATCCCGATAGACAGGAGTCTACCTGAATGAGGCTGGGGCTCTTACACTGTGGACAATGCTGGTGGGATTGGGGAGGATGGGGTGGGGTCAGAGGGACGGAGCATAGGAGAGGAAGGAGTATGAGAAACCACGGACCCTTACACCCAGGTACTCTATAGGACAATGTTGAACTTGCCCAGCACTTCAACTCTGTTGTTTTTCCGTTTTGGTTATTGTTTGTTATTGTGTTTTATGGGGAGGGGTACTCGTGCCATAGGAGAACGCACTACACTACAGGTATTCACCAACACGGGGTTTGCCACGTAACATGCTGTATCCGGGACGGCATGGCTGGGCTTTTGGATGGGGTGAAAGCTTGGAGGATGTTTCTCACTTCCCTCACAACACGATTACCCAAAAGTTCTCACCCTCAATGTGGAGGGACTTAATAACCTGATAAAAGGCAGAGCAATCATATCATTTCTAGAACAGTTAAGTGCATATCTATGTTTTCTACAGGAGACCGATCTGCTTGCTTGGGATTGTCACAGACTCAGATCCTGGGCCTTTCCCCAACAATGTTTCTCATCTGCGACCATCAAGATAGCAGGAGTCACTTCTGGTCTCTCACTCCTTCTGAGGGAAAGTGGGTGCCAAGCTAGCAGAGATTAAGGGAAGGCTATTGACATAAATGGTGAGTGTGGGAGAACACACCTTTGTCATAGGTTCTTTCTATACCCCTAATGATGGCCAAGAAAGTTTCCTCAGGTGGGCAGTGGCGGACGTTATGTCCTCTCAAGAATGTGCTGAATGGGGGGAGAGGGGGCTGAACCTTGTTTTTCACAGCGACCTTGATATCCCAGATATGGAGGTTTGTGGGCCCTTTCCTAGGAGGGAGTACAATGACTACAAGAGATGGGATTAAGGGACCTCTAGAGAGAAGGTAATTCCCAGACTAGGGGTTATACCTTTTATTCCTATGCCCAGCTTGATCATTTTCTGGGATCCAGGGAGCTGCAGACCCTCTTTACAATGATTGAGATAGAGCCCCGCTCCCTTTCCGACCACGCAGCAGTTTCTCTCACACTAGCGCTCCCACCCACGCATCGCATAGCCCAACCATGGAGCTTGAGGGAAACACTACTTCAGAGACCGGAAGTGGTCAAGCAGATCACTCAAGCACTCACAAATTATCAAGACATAAACAACACAGCAGACACTCCAATCTCTCTCCTCCGGGAGACTCTAAAAGCAGTCATCTGGGGGGGAGTTAATAGCAATATTTGCGGCAGATAACAAAATACGATGTGGGAAAAGGGAGCACCTGAGCCAACAGTTGCAAGAGCTGGCGTTCCACTGGTATGGTGATGGCTGGAGGCGGCAAGAGCTCAGCTGGCGGTACTAGACCTGGATAAGCTGCTTAGACTCTGACATTCCTTCTATGTAGGGGGAAATAAGTGCGGGCGTCTGCTCGCCAACCGACTTTCAGCACAATGACAACGTACTGGTGTGGAGTCCCTTCAGACACTGAACAGCATGGAGATTGTGGGAGATGCTCCCATCACATCTACCTTCCATCACTTTTACGAGGAACTCTGCTCAAAGTAAACCCTCCCTACTGATGACCCAGACCTCTATCTTAGAGTTGCACACACCTCGGGGATCAAAGCGGACCAAGCTGACTTGCAGTACCGCCCGATTTAGATAGAGGAGGTGATTTCAGCCATTGCAAGACAGAAACTCCTTAAATCACCAGGGCTAGATGGATTTCCAGCCCTGTTTTATAAAACATTCTGTACGAAATTGGCTCAGATTCAGTGATAACAGGTCCTGGCACAGTCCCGTCCTCCATGATGGATGCCTCTATCGTCATCATTCCCAAACCTGGGTAGGATCCCAAACAATGCGGATCCTACCGACCAATATTCCTCCTTAATATGGATATTAAATTGTTTACCAGTATTTTAGCAACACGCCTAAACCCACTCATGCCGGGGCTTATTGACCCCAACCAAGCGGGATTTGTTCCGCATAGACAATATAGTGATAACACCAAGCGAATCCTACATCTGCTCAACAAGGCCAAACACTACAAACAAGAAATTATACTTCTGGCTATAGACGCTGAAAAGGCCAGGTGCACTGGCCATATCCCATAGTCATTTTGGTTTCGGGCCACAGTTCCGCACCTGGATACTCAGCAATTATGGTGACTGTATGGGTAAATGGTCAAAACTCAGCCCCATTTCCCATCCGCAGAGGGACAAGACAGGGGTGTCCACTTTCACCCTTGCTCTTTGCTTTGTACATAGAGCCCTTTGCTGAAAAAATGTGTGACAATCCGCGCATCACTTGGGTTGCTTTTGGTGGGGAGGAGCACACAATCTGCCCTACGCTGATGATGTCATCGTAGCGCTATAAAACCCCAAGGAGTCCCTCCGGACTTCATTACTGAGATGGAGGCCTTCAGTAGAGCAGCAGGATTTCGGATAAACATCCAGAAATCGCCGGCCCTAAACCTCTCGGAGACTGAAGCTCCCTTGGCCCAGCGCTATCCGATCCAATGGCAATCCATCTCTATCTCCTACTTGGGAATCCAATTGGCCCCAACTGTTAAGGTGATTGTGATCCTAAACTACCAAACACTCCTTTGGCAAATTAGGAGAGATCTGACGCAATGGAAACTATACTGGCTGTCATGGCTCAGCCGGAGAACCGGTATAGTTTTGCACTGAAGATGACCGCTCTCCTGAGGATTCTCTTCTTCTTCCAGGCACTCCCGCTTGAGCCTCCCGCAGGCATGATTCAGACCTTGCAGGGGGAGATGCATGGCTTTGTATGGGCAGAGGGGAGGCCTCGCATGAGCAGAGATTTGAGCTACCAACCTCCAGTAGAGGGGGGCCTAGGAATCCCCAATCTCATGCAATATTATCAAGCAGCGCAGCTACGCTATAATGTGGAATGGTCCAGGGAGCAATCCAAGAAACCTTGGCTGTTCATGGGTCGGACTGTAGTGAGAACTTCTCTATGGAAGGTCCCCTTCTTGTCTCACTCGCAGAGAGTATGGGGACTTTATTCCTCCCCAGTCACTAAAGCTATCTTGAATGTGTGGGACCGCGTAGCTACCCGCAGGGGTTTGACATCATTCCCCTCCCCCCCCCCTGACACCAGTGGTAGGAAACACAGACTTTACACCCAGCCTTGATCAGGCTGCGTTCCAAGCTGGCAGATCAGTGGCTGTCAATCTGTTGGCCACTTCTTCAATGAAGAGTGCCCTCTCCCCTTTGAAGAACTCCAAACAGACTATAAACTCCCGGAGTCAGAGAGGTTGAGATACCTGCAGGTTTGACACTGGGTAATGCATCCTACAGCGCGCCAGGAGCGCAATGGCCTCTCACTACATTAGAAAAATGGTTAATCAGCAAAACCACAAACGACTTATTACTGAACTATACAGTCTCCTGCAACAAGTTTCCCTGGTGCCAAAGACCCCAGGCCGGAAACGATTGGAACAAGAACTGAGGCGGCAGTTAACGACAAAGGAGTGGGAGGATGTATATTACAGAGTGTGCCACACAGCATGTAACATGGCCAGCACTGAGACTGCTACAAAAATAGTTACGCATCAGTATCTTACACCGGTACGATTACATAAGGGCAATCCTACACGAAGCGCTGACTGCTGGAGACACTGGGTCCTCTGGAACACTGGTACACTGGCTATGGGAATGCCCTAAACTCCTGCAATACTGGGACGGGGTCCTGAATGATATTGACTCCTACCTTGACACTCAACTACCTTGATTACCTGCATACATTGTCTTAGGTCTCCCTAATGCGCTCACATTCCCACTCAAATCACACAAGGGAGGACACATAAGGGTAGAACTGGGAGCGGCCCTCCAGAATATCCTTACGCACTGGGGCACAGATACACTTCTGACACACCTTGGATGGCTCCATCGGTTATGGCATGTGTTGGGAATGGAGAAATTAACCTTAGTCCTAACTGCACAGGGAGACTCTTACAGAGACCTTTGGCACCCCTACATAGCTTTCTTCTCAATGGAGTTCCGAGAACTGACCTGCCCCAAATATCTACGCCTGCTGCACTTGACAGAAGTTGTTGACCCTTCATAGATAGTTAGAACCATCCAGACTAAGCTAAGGCTATTGCTTAGTGCCCTACAATACATATACTTATAATGTGACTGCTCCTAGGATGGGGGGGAGGGGGGTAGTGTTGGTCCTCTATTGTATCTGTTTTCTTGATTACTCCCAGGGCGATGCAACGCCCTCGTTTGCCGCTTTGTTTTCTATGATTTCTTGCAAAATTCCAATAAAAAAATTTGAACCAGAAAACATACAAATTGTAATTCATCCAATGTGGTATACGCAATTGTCTACCCCTGTACACTTGGGTACAAGAGGATAACTTGCAGAAAGGTGAAGCTGCATATAGGCGAATGATGGAGCAACTTCAGATGCAAACCGGTCACTGTGGTGAGCCACCCAGGACTATCCCTTAGTAGCCCCTCACCCCGATATGCACCTTTTCTCATCATCTAGCCAGGCGTGGCCAGGGTCTATAAAATAAATGGGCGTAGATCCCACATGGTCTTTTGCCCGTACCAATATAATGGTGTATGTGTGTACTTCTTTGGCTCCGAAGGGTGGGCGGCCTACACTCAACAGGGACCCTGTGTCACCGGGAGGTCCCCTGCTACACTTGCAACGAGGGTACTTCCACACGCCCTGCTGTTGTACACTGTGCAGCTTGCCGACCCTTGACAGCTGAGCACAGGCTGTGAGCTGCTGCCTCCACTGCCCCGCCTCGCATACATGCTGCTGTCGTCACGCGCATCACGCTGGGCCCAAGTGCCAGAGGATTGTGCTATCAGCATGTGACCCGCTGGTGGCTGTGCACTCTGCCCCGCAGAGCGGCCCGACTCATGCTCCCTGCTGCAGTGCCGACATCCACGGGGGAGTGAACGCACCACGTCGTCTCTCAGCCTGTAGCGGCTCACCACGCCCTCGTGCAGAGGCCCTAAGCTGCTGTTTAGTGAGGCATGCACCGCTCCGGAAGCCTGACTGCTTCCCCGCCTCAGTCCTGCAGGACCCGTCTTGAGGTGCACTGACCAGTGTCTCTGGCTAAAACAGCCTGGGCAGTGCTGCTGAGTTACCTGTGCCCTGCGCGTCCGCGCACTGGACCCCTTCAATGTTTTGCAAGGCCTGTCTCCTTCGCTGACCGAAAGCAACTGAGACATTCCCCACAAACGAGGTTGGCACAGCTGAGGGAGAATCACAGGGATTTCTGCCCAGGCCCGGGTATGCAGATGACAAACCACCAGTAATAGCTGATGACACAAATGCTGCACCCCAACCGTAGCAGCAGAGTAACTTCCCCCCAGCACCATACACTTGTGGGGGTCCTGCAGCTGTTCAGGGAACTCGCTGACCCAGTGGTGGTGTTTCCTCGCTGGAAGACGTGGGTGGTGAGGTTGCCACCCGAAAAACTGATGGGGTCATAAAGCGCTCGCTGCTGCTTCACTACGCGAGGGAAGAAATCTACAAATTGTTGGATCTCGGTCAAATTATTTTCGACGACAACGAATGCTGAAGGAAACACTGAGCTTAGAGCAAGCCCTTACAGCTGCCCGCGCTGAAGAGCATGCTAAATGCCAAGCGCTAACATGGAAGTTATTAGTTCGCAACATATATAAATAGCAATACAATGATGACTATTTCTTATGTCCCAATGGACATGGCACCTATCTCTTTGTCCTGAAGATGATCCCTGCATACCTTTAGAGGGATTGAAACGTCGTTGACTCCTCGCAACTAGACATAACTGAATACTTTTATCAATATGTGCTAGGATGCGCAAACATCTCCTCAACACTGGCCCTGCAACCGAGGATGACAATGCAGTAAGAGTCTTCAATGCATATTTCGACCCTCAACTAAACCCTGATTTTGAGCACTTCATACTTTGCCAGGCCCGCCAACGTGAGGGAGAATATATAGACATAATATGTGGGCGTTTGCATGAGCTGGCCAGCACGTGCACTGCAGATGATGAGCCGAAGGGTACAGACAATCCAAGGGTGTCGCAACAAGACTCCCTTCATCAAGGTTGAGCAGGCCGATGCTGTTCATACAAGGGGAAAAACAGACAAGACTAAGCCACACTGTAACTTCTGTGGCTGCGATGAACACTCCCTGGATGATTGCCCTGCACAAGTTTCCACGTGTTCCAACTGTGGCAAAAGTTACCACTTTGCATCAATGTGCCGGGGAGGGTTCAGAAGACGATGCGCCAAAGGAGGGAGAGGACCATCCAAAGCAGTACGACAACTATCCCTGAGTGAACCAGAATTGCCTGGACCGCCAGAAATTTGCAATGATACAAACATCGGCTAGAAGATTTTTCCCCTGCCAATGAGGGGGAAGCCTTCCTCATCTCATTCATGAACAAACTGAAACTGCACCAAAGACCACGGCCCACGTCCGTGATCGAAATCGCTGGATCTGAAGTGGGAGCCCTCATCCACACAGGTGCATTGGTAAATGTAATGGAAGTCCAGCAGTACAAATGCCTCCGACCCAACCCAACACTCACCCCGTTACACACCAAGATATTAACTTATGGGAGTTAGTCCCCCTTGCCCTTATGACGAACTTTTGATCCAATTCCCTGCACTGTGCAGCAGCCTAGGATGCCTGAAAGCTCTGCCGGTCGAGTTGCATATTGATTGTTCTGTCAAGCCCATGGCCCTCCACCACCAACACATGCCATTCCACCTGAGGCCACTGGTGGAACAGCAACTGAACAAGCTTGAAAAGCAAGGAGTGATTGAAAGGGTGTCAGGGCCAAAGCCCTGGGTATCCCCTATGGTCACAGCGGAAATACTGAAACAGCCAGGTAGAATACGCCCCTGTATTGACATTCTCTTTCCAAATAGAGCCATCAAGTAGGAACGTCACATCATGCCCACAACAGAAGACATCATTGCTGACCTGAATGGCTTGAGATGGTTCTCGAAGCTAGATCTGAATGCCGGATATCAGCAGCTGCTCCTTTCAGAAGAGAGTAGGTGCATAACGACCTTCTCCACTCACCTGAGGCTACACTGGTACAAATGGCTCAATCACGGCATATCCTCAGCAGCAAAAGTATTTCAGGATGCGATAAGAGAGACTTTGTCAGGGCTCCAGGGTGTCATGAATGTGAGTGACAACATCCTCATCTATTCGGCATCATCACAGACACTTACGAGCCACCCAGAAGCACCTCTGGGAACACTGAGTCACTCTACACTTGGAGAAATGCTTGTTCTTTCAGACATCAATCAATTCTTTGGCTATGTCTTTAACCAGGGTGGGGTACAAGTCTACCCCCGAAAGTTGAAGGCCAACAAATAAGCCCCGGCACCGACCACCATCTGTAAAGTGCACAGTTTCTTGGGCATGGCCACTTACTGCAGCGATTCATTCCAAACCTAGTGACTATTGCCAAGCCGCTGAGAGCCCTGACCAAGGCAGATGCCGGCTGGACATGGAGCCAAAAAGAAGACATTGCCTTCCACAGGGTAAAGGATGCCCTTCTGAACAAGGCCACCATAGCTTACTTTGACCCCAAGAAGACGGAGCTGCTCGTAGATGCGAGTCCCTTGGGCCTGGGAGCCTTACTCACCCAGGAGGTTGAACCTGGGAGGTGGACACCACTGGCATTTGCCAGTAAGGCACTAACCCAAACTGAGACGATCTACACACAGATCAAGAGAGAGGCTTTGGCGATGAAGTGTGTATGCATACACTTTCACTTATACCTGTGCGGAAGACCATTCAGAGAAGTTACGGACCATCAACCACATGGCTGCAGCACTACCACATGGAAGTCATCTTTCGATAAGGCTCCAAGAACCCCGCAGACTTCCTCTCACCCCACCCGATGCAATTGGGCGAACGTGAAGCAGGCAGTACTGACGGTGTTGAGGACTATGCCAACATGATCTCACAAGGCACCTGCCAAAAGAACATTGGAGAAGCCATAAAGTCCAATGCAGTACTTATGAGGGTGAAGGAAGCCATCCAGAGCGCCTCCTGGAAGAATTTGCTACGTGATGCCAATGATTGGCAAGGACAAGACAAAGGAAGACTGATTAAAATGTGTGTGTGTGTGTGTGAATAACTCAGTGCCACCCAGGATGGCATCCTTTTGCGGGGCCACCGGCTGGTGATCCCAGCGAGCCTACAGCATCAAGTGACATCGCTAGCTCAAAGTGAGCACCAGGGGACAGTGATGATGAAGTCATGCATGCAGGAAAAAGTGTGGTTCCATGACCTCGAAGTCACGGTGGATGGGATTGTGCGGCAATGTCCCCTGTGTCAACTCACAAGCTCCCAGGAACACCCAGCACGCATCATCACAGAAGAACCCTACACAGCCCCTTGGTCCAAAGTAAGCCTCGACTATGGGAGTTTTCCGGATGGAAGAGTCACGGTGGACAACTACTCCAAATACCCCATTGTCAATGTAATCGACTCGACGGCTTTCGCTTACGTTGCACCAGTGCTGGAAAAGATATTCACAATGTTCAGTCTGCCAGACGAAATAAAAACCGACAATGGCCCATCCTTTCAAGGGTCGTAATTCAAAGGCCTGCTCAGTAACCTGTGGACACTTCACCACCGTGTCACTCCGCAGTGGCCGCAGGCAAATGGTGAGGCTGAAAGATTCATGCACACCTTAAACAAGGCCCTCAGGATAACCATGGTTAAAAAAACAAACCCAGAACCGCGGAACACCACATTACACCACCCAACGGGGCTCGTAGTCACTAATGTTAAATGGACCCAGGAGATGCACCATCCCTATGCATCCGGAGTGGACCGAGCCACCCTATGACCCCCGGTGTGCTCAAGCCTGGCTCACACAGAACTACGTGCGCATGAGCCAGAAACAGCAGGCAGCGACACAGATGCTCTTGCCTGGTGACAAAGGCATCATCAGAGACCGCAGGCCTCGGTGGAAATTCAGGACATCCTTTGAACCTGGGCTGTGGACAGTAATTAGTGTTGTAGGCACAATGGTCATAGCAAAGAAAGGCCGTAAAACTGTTGCGAGAAACATCTAATGGTTCAGGAAAGTAGACCTGCCCAGTCGACCTGAGTTGGACAAAGGAGAAGACGGAGCCTGAGAGACGACCTGCCTGAGGCCGAGAGCCCCCATAGAACAACTTCTGGTGATGAAACCCAAGACCAGGCAAGTGAGGATGACAGGAGCACCGAGGACACACACAACACTCTGAATGCAGACAGGATGCCGGACCGCTCACAACACCAGCGGTATGACTTCTGGCCAAATCCACAACTGAGCCAACAGCTCAGAGACTTTGTGTATCAAGTTCAACTATGACAATTTTATAGTCAGTTGGGAAGGGATGCAGTGAGCCACCCAGGACCCTCCAGTGGTAGCCCCTCACCCGGATATGCACCTTTTCACATCCTCTGGCCAGAGGCTATAAAATAAAGGGGTGTGGACCGCATGTGGTCTTCTGCCCATACCAATACAGTGGTGTACGTGTGTGCTTCTTTGGATCCAAAGAGTGGGCGGCCTACACTCACCAGGGACCCTGTGTCACCGGGAGGTCCCCTGCTACAGTCACCACAAAAATGGGAAATCACATTATAGGCACTCTACATACACAGGATGACTTCACATGCACAATCTTAGAGCCCCTGAAATCTGAGCATGTAAGGAGGAACGCTCCATTTGACGTTCATGTTATGGCCAGGAGTATGCTTGTATTTTCCATATATCTTGCAGGAAGCATAACTGATGTAAGAATGGGAGTAGCTAATTTTCTTAAAAACGGATCTTATTATACACTTGAGAAGATATTGTTACGTGATATCATTCCTTGGTTTTAAACAAGGGACAGTTCTTGCGACTAACCCTAAGCAGTGCTGTTTTTTCTAAAAACATTACATTGGGGGGGCGTGGCCAGGGAGCTGAACATGGCGGACGCGACTCCGTAGAGCTCCGCAGTTCACTCCCTCTATGGGCCTTAATCCGCCAAGATCCTTGACCCTGTGCCTGAATTGGTGGGGTCCCTGGTTGCGGTGCCTGTCGGGACCCGGCAGTTGAGTTTTGTCGACTGCGGCGGGTCCGGTTCGCGCTAAGAGGCTTCCCGGCCGGCGGCCGCCGTGCCCAGGGTGGAAGACGGGACACTCGAGGCCGCGGCTGCAGAGGGCTTTGTAGTTGGAGAGGCGGCTGCCAATCCTGCCTCCATCGGAGACTGAAGTGGAGTGGTGTCGTCGTGGTAGTGCGGCCCCGCGGGACGATCAGCGGGAGACGAGGAGCCGGGAGATCCCACGGCGACGACATAGCAGGCGCCCCTCCCCCATTGCCTGCATCGCTGCCTGGTGCGGCCTGACGCGGATCCTACGGCCCCGGGACGGGGCGCGGGTGAGTCCTGCCGTCGGGAGTCCGCGGGAGTGCGGCGGACCTCCGGCTTGGTGGCCCACCCTCTGGAAGATCTGGGATTACTTGCTTGGGTGCAGATGCGACGGTGCGGCACCACCGGGGATCCCATCATTGACACTGCGGGGTGCCCAGTGTCCACTGGACTCAGGTGAAGGGTGCCAGGGAACCGGCGAATTTATTTTTACGGCCTTGATCTGAGGAGTGGCCCCGGCTCATGTAACTACCCGGTCCTGGAGCCTTGGTGTGGAGCTGGGCTGTGACATTGGGGGTCTCCGTCCCTATCTGGAAACTGCCCCATAGTGCATGGCTGCTCCTGTGAGGGGCCCCCCGCATAGAAGGCGCGGCTGCTAGTTAGCCCCTACAAGATTGTCTACTGTGGGGGTGTTCTGAGCTGCGACGCCGCCCTGCGTTGGAGTCTGGCTTGGGCTGCCCCCTTGTCTGTGTCTGCTGCCTCTTGCAGTTGCCTACTACATCGCCGGCCAGGCTGTTCCTGGTAGCCATGGGCAAGGATAAACAGGGCGCGGCGGCCCCAAGCAGCATACTATGGACCGCTTTACCACCTCTGCCAACCCTCCCGGGGAGAGTCCGCGGAAGGGTTATCATCAGATGCGACGAAGCTGTTGGAAGCGATCACACAATCGCGGACAGCCCTCAAGGCCCAGATCGGGGCCGTGGGCGCGGAGGTGTCTTTCCTTCGCCAAGATTTGCGGAAGGCGGTCGACCGCATCACGGAAGCAGAGACCAGGGTCTCCACTGTCGAGGACTCTGTCGCGGGACTACAGCGCAAAGTGGACAAATTGACCAAGCAATCGCAGGAGCTGGCGGCGCGGGTCGAGGATGCGGAGGGCGGGCCCGCCGCCATAATCTGCGCCTGGTGGGCTTTCCGGAGGGCTGCGAGGGGCCTCCATGGACAAGTTCATATCAGATTGGCTAAAGTCACTGTTGCCCCAGGAAGACATGTCCTCCTGTTTCGTGGTTGAGAGGGCCCACCGTGCACTGGTTAAGAAACCGCCACCGGGGGAACGCCCGAGGCCAGTGATAGCCCGAATCCTTAATTACGCGGATCGAGACAGGGTACTTCGATATGCCAGGCTCCATAAAGATAAAATGGTCTTCGACTCGCGCCCCATCATGGTTTTCCCTGATTACACCAAGTTGGTGCAGCAACAGCGTCAATCTTTTGCGGCTGCCAAGAGAAGGCTACGTGAACTTGATCTATCCTATGCCTTGCTGTTTCCGGCCCGGATGAAGGTGATGTTCAATGCAAAAACATTTTTCTTTGAAACCCCGGAGGAAGTCTTTGCGTGGACGGACGAGAGACAGATTCTTAAACCTCACACACCGCCTCCGGCGGACTCTGATTCCTCCCAGGGCTCGCATCGGAGTGGTCGGCAGGGCGAGGGTGCGACATTTCGGCGGCATCGATCCCGCTCCAATTGGCGTGCCCCGGAACCGACGGGCTCTGGAGACTGAACTGCATTGGGTTACTTTCCCTTGTTTTCCCTATATTCCCTTCGGGGGCGGGTTTGCCTGGGGGCGGTGGCCACTCACTAATATGAATGGGTCATAGAGATGGGGTCTTCTACAGGCCCTGGAGGGATCTGAACATGGCTCGCCCTGGACGTTTTGGGTGATGTTGGGTAAGTTGGGGGGGGGGGATCCATTGGAGGGACCGCTTGGGTCATCCTGTTGGGGGCCTGGGGTGGGTTTCTACCGCGACAGATACTCCATGTTGCAGGAAGTATGGGGGTTGGGGGCAGGGGGGGGACGAGGGACAGTTTCTTAGGGGGGGGGGTTTCTGTATTGAATGTTTCCGCACCATGCACTAATCACATTGCTTCGCCTTGCACGCCTCAGTTGCAGTTATCTTGTTGGACACCTAGGGATGGCTCACACGACTGGTGACACACCTCCGGGGGAGCTTAACGTTCTTGCCTGGAATGTGCGAGGCTTGCTAAGTAAAGTTAAACGAGAGGCAGTGCTCCACCAGGCAAAATGGTATGCAGCAGATGTCCTATTGCTCCAGGAAACTCGTCTCCTGGGCACGAAGGCCCCATGTCTCGCCCGTTACGGTTACTCCACAGTATATCATTCTGGCTTCACGCGGGGGGCACGGGGTACAGCCATACTCATTCACCGTAGGGTGCCCCTCCAGATCACACGACATTGGCTGGATCCAGGGGATCGATACACTGTGGTCTCGGGTACCTTGGCCGGCGAACACATCACACTGGGTAGCGTATACGCCCCTCCGCCTCTCGGTCAGACGTTTATTGATAAAATAACGCAGCTTTGGGGGGATCTCCCGGGTGGCCTTGTGGTGTTGGGGGGCGATTGGAATGATACTATGGGTCCATTAGATAGGTGGCGAGCCCGACAGCCAGCTACACCCCCCACTACATCCAAATTGAATGTACTTGCACATACACTGGGTTGGGGGGACACGTGGCGTGCCTTACTCCCGGCGGACGCAGGATTCTCATACGCGTCATCGGTTCATCCCACTCTCTCACGTCTTGATTATTTATTCCTTCCACATAGCTATATGCACAGGGTGGCACATGCATCCATTCTGCCCCGTGGCTTGTCGGACCACTCGCCGATCCAACTTAAATTGCGACTGCTAACTAACAGGGCCCCCTATCGGTGGCGCATGTCCCCCTGGCTGCTCCGTGATGAGGCATACAGGGAGATGCTTAGTCAAGCAATCACTGACTACTTCAGATACAATGCCGGCACTTGCCAGTCCCCAGTTATATTATGGGAAGCGTTTAAGCCCACACTTCGGGGTGCAGATATAAGCTATCGCACCGGGGAAAAGCGTCGCCGCCTGGCCCAGGTACATGACCTGGATAATAGGCAGGAAGAACTTCAATCCCTAGTGGTGGGAGGCTCAGACCCCGTGGCCCGCCGGAATCTGCTGCACGTGCAACAAATGCTCCATCAAACCCACATAGACTACGCCAAAGATGCTTGGCTGGCCACCCAGCATCGAATTTACCAGTGGGGCGATAAGTCTAGCCAAATGCTTCATAGACTCTGCCAGGCTAGGGTGGCCCCGACACAGGTACCCCTTCTGCGGTCCCCCGCGGGGGTTGCCTGTACATCCCCTGAGGCGGTGGTACAGGCCTTCGCTGATTTTTACGCGGCGTTGTACGACAAACGGGAGGTCATCTCCGAATCCCTCATAGATGCCTTCTTAGTGGATATCCCTCCCCGCCGCCTATCGGATGAGCGGCGTGATGCCCTGGAGGAGCCTATTTCGATGGAGGAACTGCGGTCGGCCCTCTCCAACATCCACCCTGGCCGCGCGCCGGGCCCGAACGGGTTCCCATGTGACTTCCTGAGGCCTCATCTGGAGACTCTGGGACCGCATTTGCTCGAGGTGATTCATGACGCCTCGGAGCAGCAAATTCTCCCTTTGGACTGGAGACACGCGGAGGTCGTGGTGTTTCTCAAACCGGGACGCCCACCGGACGACCCGGGGTCCTACCGCCCCATCTCATTAATACATTTTGAGCCCAAACTGCTGGGAAAGATCCTGGCGGATCGCCTCCGTACCTGTATAGAGGAGCTGGTACATCCGGACCAGTCGGGCTTCATGCCACAACGCTCTACCAGACATAATATCAGATGAGCTCACAACGCGGTGGCGGAGGCTCACCGTCTGGGACGTCCCGCGGCAGTCCTGTTGGCTGATATTGACAAGGCATTCGATTCATTAAGCTGGACGTACCTCTTTAAGTTGTTGGAAGCGGTTAACTTGGGCCCCCAATTCCGGGCCTACGTGAAATTGCTTTATACAGACCTCACCGCATCGGTCCGAGTAGCTGGCCGATGCTCAGCTCCCTTCCCCATTCGAAGGGGCACTCGACAGGGTTGTCCGCTCTCCCCACTGCTGTTCGCACTGGCCATTGAGCCCCTGGTGGCGTGGGTCCATCTGGACTCTAGCCTGCGGGGTTTGGATTGGTCTCCGGAATGCTCGGATAGGATAGCGCTTTACGCTGATGACGCCCTGTTTTTTATGTCGGATCCGTGGGTCTCTGGGCCCCGGGTGCTGCAGATTCTGAGGGTCTTCGGGGAGACCTCTGGCCTCTGCGCTAACCCATCCAAATCCATATTATTTCCGATCTGCGGAGACCAGCGGTCCCAAATTTGGGCCTCCCAGTTGGTGATTGCGGAGTCAGGCTTCCGATACCTTGGGGTGGTTCTTACACGGTGCCAAACTGAAGCATGGTCACGGAATATTGCGCCGCTACTGACTACAGTTCGAGATGAGACGACGGTATGGTCCCAACTCCCTCCTTCGTTATATGGTAGATCGGCCATTTTTAAAATGGTGTCTCTGGCTCGCCTGCTCTATAGGCTGCAGAATTACCCCTTTCCAATCCCCCCGTCCTGGTTCCGTCAAATTAATGCATTACTCAATAGATTCCTCTGGGAGGGAGGAGTGGTTTGGGTGGCGCTTGCGACCTGTATCCAATCCACTTATTGCGGTGGGATAGCGGCGCCGGATGTACAGGCGTATTACCAGGCATTGCATCTCCTGGTGATAAATGACTGGTGGTACTGCTCACAATCGGACCCAGCCTACGCTGTGGAACGACTCTTCATGGCCGAAACCCCATTACTCCACCTTCTGTATAGCTCCTCGTCTCTAACGGAACTCCCCCCGGCATGTAGGACGGCCATTCAGATATGGAGGCGAGCGGTCCGACAGATGGGCTGGTGGGGCAAACTCACCGGTGCTACGCCTCTCTGGCGCGGCACATATCTTCGGCCAGTCGCAGCTCTGGCGGGCTTCCGTAGGTGGGATGACATCGGGATTTCTGTGTTGGGGGATGTGATACGGGGGTCCACACTCAAATCCTTTCAGCAGCTCCAAGCTGACTTCGGCCTCCATAAAACGCAATTCCACAGATATTTGCAACTCCGACACGCTATATCCCCTTTGATACGGGGCCTCACGGGTCTCCCGGAGTTCCACCCATTGAAAGGCCGGTTGCTCATGGGGGACCTGGGTGCCCACAAGATTCGTCAAATCTATCAAACACTGATTACACATTCCACAACCACTATACACCGGACCCGGGCGGCGTGGGAAGCAGATGTGCCCACACTGACAGATGATGACTGGGCGGAGGCACTGGCTAGCCCCCGGTACTCTGCGGTCTCCACCCGATACCGATTGATCCAGTTCAAATATCTCCATAGGATTTACTTTACACGTCTGCGCCTTTGCAAGATGGGGGCCATTCAGTCACCTATGTGTCTCCGATGTGATTCGGAGGAGGGGTCGTTCTTCCACACTGTGTGGACCTGTGCGGCGCTGCAACATTTCTGGTCGGGCATAAGGTCCTGCTTGGGGCAAGTGCTGGCTTGGCGCATTCCTGCAGACCCTTGATTGATATTCCTGCACAGCACCGAGGACATTGGGGGGAACAGATATAAAAGGCATTTATTGTTCCTAGGGCTTGCACTAGCTAAGCGCGACATTGCTCAACATTGGAAGGCGACACTCCCACCCAGTATAGGTCCCTGGAAGAAAGCAATGGATAGGTGCATGTCCGCTGAAGTGGCAGTATTTCAGGCTCGGGGTTGTCCGCACAAACATAAAAAGATTTGGGCCAGATGGGCCACGTACCGTGGCATAGACTTGTCACTCCTGGAGTCAGAGGCTCCCCGAGATCCAATTGATAGGCTGGTTGTGAGCAGCTCACCGATATAGGTTAATGGGGTCGTGTAGAGGTCAAGAAGCAAGATTACACTACGTTTGTATAATGTGTATAAGTGATGTATGGTGCGTGGTTGGGGGGCGGGGGGTGGGGGTGTGGGTTTGCAGTTCTGCAGACGCCATAGGGATGTTATATGGTGCCTTGCTAGTGTATTCTGTATTTATACATGCCTCGAAGCTCGCTGGGCTTGCCCATTTGGTACCTTGAAAATCAATAAAGTTTGTTGTTAAAAAAAAAAAAACATTACATTGGCTTGTATTGGTCGAAGTAGCATCATAACACACAAAAAGGCAGATGAGCACAACAGTTGGCAGGTCGGTGCACACACCTGCGTCACTAACGCATTGACGTCTTATGTGGTTTACTCATGCGTTAGATTAAAAAAAACAGCGCCCGGCAAGAGTAACTCCACTCTGCATGAGGTACAGGATCTGAATTAGTTGTACTCACCAGGTGTACCTCGTGGACAAGTGAGTAGGACACTTTTCCGCATATCAATCACTATTTTTGTGATGACAATATCTGAACAGAATTTACGTTTAGCACTCTGACAACAGGTTGTATATCCTTCCGATCAGAGTGTGAAGCTGAGGTCCGATCCGTCTGTAACCAACTTAAGTGCCATTATTATTATTATGGCCATATACATTGTAGGTACCAAATTACCATTGGCTGTGGTTAAACCTTGGAAGTGGTGGGGCGTAAGATGTAATTGTGTCTTATGTCTCAGGACAGTTTTTTAATCAATTCTAGACCAGCAGTTTGCATTGAGGGAGCAAAGCCACTGGTTCGTAAAGTTGGACCTCATTTGGTAGTTTTGATCCCCTTGCCCTATTATGTACTAGGGCCTTAAAGGGAGGGCATGCCAATCCTAGGGATACCCTAACTCATAGTGTATCCTTGTGTATGTAGGTTTTTTCCACTGTATTCTAAGTGTCTTTTCAGCATAGCACTGGCCCTGGGCCTGGTTAGGCAGAGCCCTGGGACAGTCAGAGTCAGTTACCACCAGTATACCTGTCAACAAAAAATGAGGGTGCCCAGGGCACAAAGATGACTTTCCAACACCTGGTCACACCGGCAAGCAGGTAAGTTATGAGACTATGCACATTGTATTGGGAAAGCAGTCCTAAAATGGATCATAGAAAATCTGAAGAGAGAAAGGTAGCAGCGATGGATGGAATTTGCAACCCAAACAAGAAAAGGTTCTAGGTCGGAGTGGTACTAATCGGGATGTATTTTATAAGTGATGCCATGTAATGGGCCTTCTGAAACCTTTGAACCGATAGGTAATTTAAAAAACCTGATTTTTCTTCCTCTTTACTTCTGGTGATCGAATGTGGATTGCCTATTTTCCCAAAGATTTCCTTTTAAATACCTAAACCAAGGGATCCGAGCCACTCCACTTAGGGATAGACAATCAGAAATACAGGATCTAACCAAAGATGCTTCCGGAATTATCCTCAACTTGATCCAAATAAGTGAGGCCTAACTCCTCATGACAAATCAGGGTAGCTGTCACCGAAGGAACCATAAGTAACCTTCGTAGGAAGCGATTTTCAAGCCGCTGAAGAAGTGACAGATGGGCATACCCCTTTAGGTCTGCGCCATATGACCCTGCAGATATACATTTAGTTTTATACAAATTAAGCATTTCTTTAACAGGTTTCTGGCCTAGCCTGTGGGAGAACAAAAACTCCCTCTATATTTCTTTTAAGTTGCTTCGCTCTAGCAGTCAAGAGTTGATTCCAGGGAAAAGAGGAATATAAAGGATCCCAACGTAATTAAAATCATTTACCTTCTCCAGTGGTAAATTTCCCATAAAGAAGGATTTTGACTCTGTGTCACATGACCCACATGTCATAATAAATGACTTAGAATGATTAACCTTGAGATCAAGGTTAACCATGTATGGAAAAAAGGAGCCCAGTAAACCATTTGCCGTGTGAGCTATTAGCACGGCATCGTACGCATATAATAAAATGGGGATAGATTGCTTGCCTATTCTGGGAGTATCCTTTCCTATCTCAGCAAAGTGTTTGGAAATCCCTTTTATATAACTTAAAAACTGAATACCTTGGATTTAAGTTAATAATTCAAAAATATATCTATTGATACTGTTTCATAACAAATTTAAAAATTACATGCATAACCCTGCATGAAGTTTGATGATTTTACAAATTTTTGTTTCTTCTTACAAAACCCCTATTTTCATTTCGCTGATCTACACACTCACTGCCTCTATGTGCCTCACCATTCACAATAACCACCCATCCTAAAATCCAAATGTGATTGTCTTCAAGTTTCACAGCATTGCAAAACAATTTAACCAATCAACAAGAGGGGGACTGAGGGGCTTTTTATAGAGGTCCAGCATACATGCCCTGTCATACAGTAAGAAAAGAAGGTATGCATACCTTCTTTTCTTACTGTAAAACAATTTAACCACCTTCAGGTTGTACACCTTTAGGCCGATCAGCCCCCCGGGGGGCCGAAACCTACTTGGCACCAGGGATTCTATTTGTGTGCATTTTGGGAGTGACCTCTTGGGCAAGGGTCGCTCCCATGGGGGTGATTATTTTATCCTCCGTATTTCGCCCCCCCTGGGCCTAGATCAACCATTTGTCCTGCTGATCTAGCCCTTGGGGGAGTCGAAACCCACTAGATGTCAGGGATTCATTTTTTAATAATTACGGGAGCGATCCATTGGGCAAGGATTGCTCTTCTTTTGGGGATAGATGTTTTTGCTATTTCTGCACCCCTTGGGGGCAGATTGGCTTTATATTTTTAGGTCCATCTGCCCCCAACGGAGGGGCAGAAGCTGCTAGACAACCAGGGATTTTATTGTTTATGGCGCAAAATGTTTTGGGGAGTGGCCCCTTGGGCAAGGGTCGCTCCCCTTTTGGGGGTGAATATTCTGATTGTTTATGCCCCCATAGGCCTTGTATTTTTAAGCCCATGTGCCCCCAGGGAAAGTTTGTGTGTTAAATGTAGTTTGGCTGATGGTCTGCATGTTTTGCCATTATTTATGATCGTAACTTTTTTTTTTCTCCTTTTCATTTTAGTGCAAAGCTTTTGTTTTACTTTGGTGTAACTTGTGCTTGCGGTTTTGGCCCTGGTAGAGCTGCAGTTTGTTTAGTTGCAAGTGTTTGGTAAGGAAATATTTTTTTATATTATTTACTACAAATGTGCATCAATCACCTGCATGAATGTGTTTTTTGGAAATGTTGTAATAATAGAGGCCTATTTAGCTTCTGTTTGAATGTGTGTGACATTTTTCTTGTATTTGTGCACAATATGTATTGTGTTGCTTTGTGTGTAATTTTCCTTTGTTTTCTTTTTTAGTGGGATATTGGTGCTTGCTGTGTCTGTGCAGAGTAGGTGCTGGTGAGTCTAGCTGCCTCTGGCAAGTGAGTGGTATTGTTTTACAGTATATAGGTCTTTGTGTGCTTTGTTTTGATTGACTTTACCTTGTAACTGCTATATGCCTGTAGTTTTTCTTTTTGTTTTATAAATCCACACTTTGTTTATTACTATTTCTACACAGTGTTGGGTACTGTTGACTTATTTGTCAAGTTACTTGTATGACTAAGGATTATGGCTAGCCGCAGGATGACCGTTCAGCAGGTTGTTGGTTTACTTTTTGAGTCTTCTTCTAACCATGATTATGAGACTGACTCTGCATCTGAGGCAGAGGAGGAAGGCCAGGATTCTGGCAGTGAAATTTCTGCCAGAGAGGAATCATCTGATGATGAAGGTACTCTCAGTGCGGATGAAGTGCCTGTTTTAGAGGAGGACACTGATGTGCCGATAGTGCAGCAAAAGGCATCTGGATTGCAGCCTGGGGCTGCAAGGCTTACCATTGGAAGTGCTGGACTCTGAGTTGACCCAAAGATGGTGCAGCCGGTGCTGCCTGTCTTTAGTGGTGTTGCAGGGTGTAGAGTAAGTTGTGAACATTTTTTGCTGATAAATTTCTTTCAGTTGTTTATGGACAATGTATTTTTGGCTGAGATTGTTGAGCAGACTAATTTGTGTGCTGAACAGTATTTGAGGGACAACAGTGGCAGAATTAGGCCCCACTCTAGAGCTACCCGGTGGACTCCTACAAATCTGTATGAGCTGAAGAAGTTCCTGGGTTTAACTTTTTTGATGGGCCTGATTAGGAAGCCATCACTGTCTTCATATTGGTCTACTAATCCCTTGATGGCAACAGCTATATTTCCTGCAACCATGAGTCATAATCGGTATTTGCTTCTTCTTCGGATGTTTCATTTTGTTGATAATGCTTTTGCATTGCCCCGAGATCACCCTGATTGTGACTGTCTTTTTAAGGTTCGTCCTGTCCTTGATCACTTTGTTGATCGATTTTCAGAGATCTGTGTTCCCGGGAAAGAAATAGCTGTGGATGAGTCTTTGGTCCTGTTCAAGGGCTGATTGATTTTTAGGCAGTACATTGCTAGCAAGAGGGCACGTTATGGAATTAAGATGTATATGCTGTCTGAGAGTAGTTCTGGTTATGTCTATAATTTCAGGGTCTACACTGATAGGGATTCCAGTATTGACCCCCTGGTTGTCCGTCCACTTTCGGAGTTACAGAGAAAATTGTGTGGGAACTGGGTAGAGGACTTTTTAACAAAGGTCACCATATATATGTAGATAACTTTTACACTGGTGTGCCATTGTTCAAGGAATTGTTCAAAGTGGACACTGTTGCTTGTGGCACAATCCGCTCTAATCGTAAAGGTTACCCTACTGGTTTGTAAAAAACTTGTGAAGGGACAGTGCAGTGCCTTGCATAGTGATGAGCTTCTGAAATTTTCTGACAGGAGAGATGTCTATATGCTGTTGTGCTTGTAACTATAGTTTTGTATCTATTGCCAATTAGTTTGTGTTTTTGCATAAAATATGTGATGGCGGTGTGTGTGGACTGGCGCTTGGCTGGTGGTGTGCGTGGACTGGTGCTTGGCTGGCGGTGTGTGTGTGGACTGGCACTTGGCTGGCGGTGTGCGTGGACTGGTGCTTGCCTTGCGGTATGTGAGTAGTGACTTGCTGCTGGTCACTACACACACAGCTAGACAAATGCCAGTCCACACACTCTATCAGCCGGTGTGGTTGCTGTGCCAGGCATGTGGGCGTATGAAAGTGATGGGCCCTTGAATGGCGCTGCCTGTTGATGCGAGTGTTGTAATGTGCTAGGCCCGCGGCTGGCAGTGTGAATGGTTTTGTATGTGTCACAAATGAAAGGTGTATGAATGGCCTGTAAAGAGGTTGGTGCCTTGTCGTGGCTTTACAGCTCACGAGCTGTGAGTCATTGGTTCAGGTTTTTAACCTTTTAACTATTAACAGTGCATTTCCTTTTTGTGAAATCTCTTGTTAATGAATTTTATATACTGACCATCACTCACCCTCGTGCCAAATCCAACCAGTATGTGTGTACTTAATGAATAGTTGGTTGTGAAGTAGTAATTGCATTTTCTGGCTTTCTCTGCTAGGGTGTACATTGTCTCTACATTGTCTGTTGATGTGAGTGTTGTAATGTGCTGGGCCCGCGGCTGGCAGTGTGAATGGTCTTGTATGTGTCATGATTGAAAGGTGTGTGAATGGACTGTAAAGAGGTTGGTACCTTGTTGTGGCTTTACAGCTCACGAGCTGTGAGTCATTGGTTCAGGTTTTTAACCTTTTAACTAATAACAGTTGTTGGAAAGTCATCCTGTGCCCTGGGCACCCCCCAACGTTTTGCTGACTGGTACTGGTGGTAACTGACTCTGACTGACCCTGGGCTCTGCCTAACCAGGCCCAGGGCTAGTGCTATGCTGCAAGAGACACATTTAGAATACAGTGAAAACACCTACATACACTAGGGTACACTATGGGTTGGGGTACCCCTGTGATTGGCATGGCCTACCCTATAAGGCCCTAGTACATGATAGGGCAGGGGGATTGAAACTACCTATCAGTCCCTAGTATATAGTAGGGCATGGCAGTTTAGAGGCCAGCAGCCCTTTCTGCACTTGCATGTGTGCACTGCTGAAGCCTGAGATCAGTTTAAAAGTGGCTCTGTGTGGCAGGACTGCTTATAAAAAGTAAATTGTGCCCAAACTCGACTTTGGTGTTTGGGGCACTTCAAAATAGTTAGCCTACAATGTTTGGGCATATTAGGTACCCCCAGGGTCTCCCCTAGGTTTCCAGGGGTGGGGGATCAGGTATTTATCAGGAGGACCCTTATAAAATGAGTTTTATATGCCCTGGGGTAAGTGAAATTGCACATTTCACTCCCCACATTGTGATAAAGTGCTGCCCAAAATCGACTTTGGTGCTTGGAGCACTGTGGAGGGAGGATCTGCAATATTGTTACATATTCAGAACCCCTAAAGTCTCCCCTAGGTGTTCCTGGGGTGGGGGTCCTGTAGATATATGTAGTGTACTGGTACTGGAAAAATGGCCCAAGTCATTTTTCCCATTGCAAATCCCCTGCCACATAGATTAACTGCTAACTCTTGATAGGAGAAGGCTAAAAATGCCATTCAAAGACTTGGTATTAATAAATCCCACAATATGATTGTGGGAGGGCAGGCCGAACAAACAGACGTGGAGGCTGTATATAGTGTGCCAGCTGGCTAGTTTTATTCGCTATCAGGGAGTGTCTGTCCTTAGGGTTTGTTTTATGGGTTCTTGGGAGGGTCTTCCGGGTCTTCTCCTGTTCCTGCGGTTCCTTGTTGCTTGTGGGCGGGGGATCCTGGTCTCCTAGTGGGTCGGTTCTCCCAGGGAGGCTCATGGAAGAGAGGAAATACAAGGAACCGTCAGTCGCATCGATTGATCATGCTCATAATCAGAGTGACCCGTAACCACACCCGTTCGGTGCTCTCAGCTATCCGGGAAAGGGTATAGTGTCTTCTGGTTTCGTGAAGGGAGAGGGGTTGCATGCAGGGAGGGTGTGTGGTTTGCTCAGGGAACGTAGTGAACAGGGAATAAACAAATTAAAGAAAGCGCCTCTTACTACTTTTGGGCGCGCAAACAGTCACTCGTGGGGAGAATAGTAGCTATGATCGTGACACTCTCCCTTTTGTGGTGCTCCCGTAGACCTCCCGCCACCCTGCTCTAAACCCTCAGCCCTCCCGCTCCCCGGTGCCCGTTCCCCCTCTTTCTTGATCACTCACCGGCCCCGCCGCAACTCTCCCGAGCTGCGGCCGCTCTCCAGCCTCCTCCTGTGGGGACCACCAGTCCTCACACCACGCTTCGTCCTCGTCTCGATCGCCGTCCTCTCCGTTCCGTCTTTCCTCGTTTCCTCCGTTCTGTTCTCCACTCTCGCTCGACTCCTTCCTTCCACCGGCTTGTTCGCGTCTGCTTCCTGTTTCCTTGGGCTTCTTCTCTTCCTGCGAGGAACCACATCCGGGGTTAGTCCCTCCTACTGCCGCCTCTGATACGTGAGTATCGAAGCACTGCCCGGGCTGAGGCAAAAGGGGAGGGGTTACTGTTACGAGTACCGTAGACCTGCATCGGGACCTGTTGGGATACCGTCCTGCAGGTAGGGTTTTGGGACCGAGTTGTTGTGGCGACCCTGGATATCGGCATGTCAGGGCAGGGGTCCTCTCACAATGATATTGTTGAATTTCTCCTAAAATGTACACACAATAAGTTATAAGACCTTCTTGTTTGTAAGCCCAGATTCAACCTTCCAGTGGTCTGTCCTGATTGGTCAGAGTTAAGTGGATTAGCCAGGCTTCTTTGAAGAGGTGATAAAGAGCCCCTGGGGTTAACCAGCTCTGCTGGTAGGGCAGTGTTCTGTTACACTGGAATGCCAGAGCACGGGGAGGAGTCGTAAACAATGGACTTCAAGGGAAGGGGAAGACATCAGTGTCATTTACAACTCTACTCTTTTGAACCCAGCCAGATGCTAGGCTTAAGGAAGGAATGAGCAGATGCAAGGGGGAGAGACTATGGAGATTAGCCATCCTAGGTGTGTGTTTAGCCAGCTCTTCTCTCCCTGCTGGAAAATCCGTCATTATGAATTTGGAAGAATTGGTGCACTCTGGGACAAAATAGTGCCACACTCTGCAGGAAGTGGTCAGACCTTTGGGTGGTACCCTGCAGCCCATAGGACAGGAGTAACCCCCTGCTTGACCCAGAGAAATTGGAATAAGTATCTGAGAAGGGCAGAGCCCCTCAGATCTGCTGCTTGAAACTTAAGAAAGCAAGACGGGCCATGCTGAGAAGTTTGATGTGCATTTACTAAGGCCTGCACTCTGAAGATTGCACCTTCTGCACCATCTGGAACTACAGTCCTGTGGACTACCTTGCTGTAAAAGGACTAAAGAGTGGACTACCTGCAAGCTACAGGTTAACAGAGCTCACCTGGAACATCACCACCAAGAATCCTCAACCTGGAGCATGACCAGTGGATTTGTAAGGGTTTTGTCCAAGTGGATTGTGGGAACTGAAGTCCTCAACTTTCAAGGACCATCTTGGAGCTACCAGACCCTTGGAGTGAGTTTGAGACACTTTGGGACTCTTTGGGGGAGAGACTATGGAGATTAGCCATCCTAGGGGTGTGTTTAGCCAGCTCTTCTCTCCCTGCTGGAAAATCCACCATTATGAATTTGGAAGAATTGGTGTACTCTGGGACAAAATAGTGCCACACTCTGCAGGAAGTGGTCAGACCTTTGGGTGGTACCCAGCAGCCCACTGAACAGGAGTGACCTCCTGCTTGACCCGGAGAAATTGGAATAAGTATCTGAGAAGGTCCTTCTTCCAGAGTTTGACCGGGAGTAGGTGAAATCCGAGGCCCGAATCCGGCCTGGTGAAGAGCATCGAGGGACCCCGTAAGAAAAAGCTCCAGAAAAGTTTCTAAGTCAGAAGGTAAAAACTTTGACCGAGACCTACAGCGAGGGGTAGCCGCCCAGAGCTCCATCTTGGTCGGCCTGAAACTTTGACTTTGACCTGGTCTATCGCGACCAGATATCCCAATAAGGCGCTTTAAGTTTCTAAGTGCTATAGAATGCTAAATCTTTGAAAATTCAAATCTCTGGTTCCCTATATTGGGTTTCAGTTGTTTTGGTGTCATTTTAAAGATAAAAATATTTCCTATTGTTATAAATTGCTGTTGGATTTTTATTATGTGTCTTAATTATTTACTGAATTGGTGTTTTTAAATGCTTTACATACCTGTCTTTGAAGTTAAGCCTGCCTGCTCGCAGCCAAGCTACCAAGGGTTGAGCATAGGAATAATTTTCTAAGACCTATTCTGAGCCCTATACTGTGTTAGTGGCCTTATTGCCAGTGGCAGATATGCATTTGCCCCTACTAATAATCTACTTTCCAACATTTGGTGGCAGGGGTGGGATGAGGACTTGTGTTTAAAAAGTACGCCTATCAGTAAAGTGAATTAAGATTGTAAAAATCCTCTAAATTGCCTTAGGACAAAACTTTTGAGTTTGATTTTTGGAATTTGGACTAAACTGTTTTGAATCCATTGTTTTGAGTTTTCCAAATTGTTCTAAGTCTGTTGTGCCTAGTTGTTGTGACCCAAATCTAGGAACCATGGAGCTGGACCTGGCTAAACTGTCCCAGTTCAGATTGGCTGATCTTAGGGTACAGTGTAGGCTTAGGGGGCTGCCTTCTTCCAACAAGATTAGGAAAGCAGGATTGCTTAAGTCCCTAAAGGCCTGGGCTAGGGTAGCTGAGGAGATTCAAGGGGGGATGGAGGGTGTTCCCCCCCAACCGCACCCAAGACGGGGTGAGGATGATGCCTCTTCCATTTTCTCTAGTGTTAGCCATATAATTCCAGATGGTGGGAGGGGGGAGGGTCCCTTCTCAGGAACCACTACTGTCCCTTGCAGGGAGACAGCTTGAGGCTCAATTAGCTTTGATAGCTTTGGAGCAGAGGAAACTGGAATTGGCAGAGAAGAGATGGGAGAGGGAGGAGGCGTTCAAAAGAAATGGTGGCAATGAAAATGATGAAGATTTTGAAATGTCCAGGGGTGGTGGATTTGAACACAAACTTCCCAAGGGTATAGTTCCCAAGTACACCGAGGGGGATGACATTGACAAGTGGCTAGCAGCCTTTGAGAGGGCCCTTAGAATGAGTAGGATCCACTCTCAGTATTGGGGTGCACTCCTGTGGGAGTTGATTCCAGTAGCTGGGAGGGATAGGCTCCTGACCCTGAGGGGGGAGGATGCAGAATCATACCAGCAAATGAAGGCATGCTTAGTCAAGACATTTGGTCTGACTCCACAGCAGTACAGGGTGAAGTTTAGAGGCACCCAGAAATTGAGTTCAAAGTCTTGGGTAGACTTTGTGGGTGTTTCAGTGAAGGCACTGGAAGGCACTGGAAGGCTGGATTGTTGGTAACAAAGTTGACACATATGAGGGATTGTATGATTTGTTTTTGAAAGAACATATTTTAACTCATTATGCAGAAGAGAAGTTACGCCAGTATCTAGTGGACTCGAAGCTGACAGACCCCAGAGAGCTGGGGGAAGCCGCTGATGAGTGGTTGAGAACCCAGGTTTCCAGTCAGCACCAGGGGGATGACCAGAAGAAAGGAGGACAGATCCCTCCCCGGGGAAAGCCCAGGGAAAAGAAGATCAAAACCAGAAGGATTCCTCCAAAGACCCACAAAAACCTGCACAGGGAGGGGGGGGGGCCGAGCCAACCCAAATTCAAAGGGAGAAGGTATCAGGAAAAGAATGGTAGGTTCTTTGATCCCTCAAAGGTGGGTAAGTGCTTTGACTGTAACCAGCCAGGGCACAAAATGGGAGATGCTGTCTTTGCCAAGAAGCCCCCCCCTAAGGGGCCATCTACAGGGGTTGCCAGTGTAAGTGTAGGGGTGGAGAGTGGTGCCCAAGAGAGGGGTAGTCAGGTGGTGGAAGCAACCTTAGTGTCCCTGGGTGGGGTGAATATTGCAACCCTTGCTGCCTTACCTCCAAACATGGACAAGTACAGGCAGAGGCCTAAAGTGAATGGGACTGAGGTTGAGGCTATTAGAGACACAGGGGCTAGTGTTACTATGGTCTTGGATGAGCTGGTGCCTCCAGGAAGGTTGCTACCTGGTGAGTTTCACCAGGTGACTTATGCAGCCAGCACTACCAAACTCCATCCTATGGCTGTGGTGGATTTGCAATGTGGAGGTGTGACAGGCCCTGTGAAGGTAGCTGTGTCTTAGGTGCTCCCTTTCCAGTGTTTACTGGGCACTGATCTTGAAGACTCTGAGTGGTCAGAGGTGGAGAGAGGACTCCGTATGAAAATATTGGAGCTCCCTGCGTGGGTATGTGCTGGCCTCTGAGGGAAGGACTCCATACCTGCCAGAGCTGTCAGATTTGGCAGAACTGACAGGAGCAGGTAGACCCTCCAGAGAGGAGTTCAGTAAGGGACAGAGAGACTGTCCCACCCTTGAGAGCTCGAGGTGGATTGCCTCTAAGCAAGAAGAGGGGGGTGACAGTGGGTTTCATAGAATCTACTGGGAAGATGGACTGCTTTATACTGAGGCCGGAAACCTCAAGGATGGGGCCACCAGGAGGTTGGTGGTACCCCAGAAATACAGAGAGTTCATCCTGACTTTCGGACATGATATCCCCTTGGCAGGACATTTGGGACAGACAAAGACATGGAACCAGTTGGTGAACCATTTCTACTGACCCCATATGTCTGAAAAGGTAAAGGAGTTTTGCAGCTCCTGTGTCACCTGTCAGGCCAGTGGCAAGGCAAGGGGCAAGACAAAGGCTCCCCTAATACCACTGCCAGTGGTTAGGGTTCTTTTTGAAAGGGTGTGGATGGACACTGTTGGTCCCCTGGACCCACCTACTGCATCAGGGAATAGGTATATCTTAGTGGTAGTGGACCATGCCACTAGGTACCCTGAAGCAATCCCTCTTAGAACCATTGATGCTCCTGCAGTGGCTAGAGCACTGCTTGGTGTGTTCATTAGAGTGGGTTTTCCGAAAGAGGTGGTGTCAGATAGCGGCACTAACTTTCTGTCCAGCTATCTGACTGCTATGTGGGATGAGTGTGGTGTCACCTACAAGTTCACCACCCCCTATCACCCACAAGCAAATGGTCTAGTTGTGAGATTCAACAAAACCCTGAAGGGCATGATAAATGGGTTGACAGAGAAACTCAGGAAGAGATGGGATGTTCTCCTCCCATGCCTACTGTTTGTCTACAGGGAGGTGCCACAGAAAGGGGCTGGTTTCAGTCCCTTTGAGTTGTTGTTTGGACACCCTGTGAGGGGGCTATTGAGCCTGGTGAGAGAGTCTTTAGAGAAGCCTCTTAAAGAAGCAAAGGACAATGTGCTTGACTATGTGCTAGGCCTGAGATCTAGAATGGCAGAGTAAATGTACAAGGCAAGCAGGAAACTAGAGGCCGGCCAGGAGCTCATGAAGCACTGGTATGATCAGAAGGCTACTATGCCTGAGTATACTCCAGGACAATTGGTGTGGGTGTTGGAGCCTGTGGCTCCGAGGGCCCTCCATGACAAGTGGAGTGGGTCCTATCCAATCTTAGAAAAGAAGGGTGAGGTTACCTATTTGGTTGATCTTGGCACCCCCAGGAACCCTCATAGGGTCCTGCATGTGAATAGATTGAAACCCCACCATGACAGGGCAGATATGACCATGTTACTGGTCACTGATGAGGGAGTGGAGGAGGAAACTGAGCCAGTGCCTGACCTCCTCTCCACTAATGTGCAAGATGGGTCAGTGGAGGGAGTTGTACTCTCTCCCAAGTTGACATACCAGCAGCACAGAGACTGTAAGCAAGTGCTGGAGCACTTTGCTGGCCTGTTCTCTTTGACCCCAGGCATCACTGAGTGGTGTATGCACCACATTGACACTAGTGACAGCCTACCTGTCAAAAATAAGCTGTACAGGTTGTCTGACCATGTCAGAGCCAGCATTAACAATGGTTCTGGTATGGCCAGATGGTCCATTCAGAAAGTGACCCTCTGGGGGCCACTACGTATGAGAGTAGGAAGTTAATTCTTTAAGGGAGCGATGAGTAATATACTGAGGGACATGTAGGTCAATCTATCACAGATATTTATTTATTTCCAAAACAATAGTATACAGGTGCTCACACAATAAGTTCTGCACAACTGTTAATTCAATAGCGCTCAGTTATATATTCTTTTCTAGCTGGGCTTAGATCCTTGTGCCACTGAACAGTCCCTGCCCTCACTTCCGGTGCTCCTACCATTAATTGTGAGTATGTGGCACCAACCTATCTTTCCCTTTAGTACTCCTTTGTAAATTATTCATTCTTTCGGTTCCTTTCATTTCTAAACAAATCTGAAATAGGAACTGCGCGCATAACCTGACTATGCAGTAATGACCTAATGGGAGCCCCACATAACTATAATATATGTACTATACTCTGGGATCCAATTATGTAGTATTCATTACTCCTCCTTTTTCTATTCCTCTCCCTTCCAAATGTTTAGATTCAGCTTGCTCACCTATTTGTCCTGAAGATGATCTTGAACAATTGAGATCGAAACGCCGTCGACCCCCTACAACATGAACTCCTCCCACTCTGTAAAAATTTTCTGAGGAGCTTCTATTATTGTTGTCAATGCGATGTCTTTATTTTAATATCACCATCACTTTTTCACGTCACGCTTATTGTCACTTATTGTGTGAGCACCTGAATACTATTGTTTTGGAAATAAATAAATATCTGTGATATATTGACCTACATGTCCCTCAGTATATTACTCATCGCTCCCTTAAAGAATTAACTTCCTACTCTCAGACGTAGTGGCCCCCAGAGGGTCACTTTCTGAATGGACCATTTGGCCATACCAGAACCATTGTTTTTCTAAAACACATTACCACCCCAGGTTCACATATTGGGGTACCCTTGTTTTTCTCTATTACCAGAGCCAGCATTAAAGCTGAGGTTGCTAAAATACTGGAATTGGGGGTAATTGAACCTCCTGAGAGTCCATGGGCCAGTTCAGTGGCACACGTACAGGAAGGCGCTCAAGACCTGGATTTTCGACTGAACGGAACTGCTATTCCCCCCCCCCCCCCAGCGCCTTGAGACCCTCTGTGTGAGTAGGGCGCTTATAATTCCCTGATTGATTGATTGAGTGGTGCTTGTGTCCAAACCTAATCCACAGAGGGGACCCAAGGAGATAAGGTTCTGTGTGGACTGCAGAGGATTGAATGCAGTCACCAAGACTGATGCTCACCCTATACCTAGAGCTAATGAGCTCATTGACAGGTTAGGGGCTGCTTAGTACCTGAGTACTTTTGATTTGACTTCAGGTTACTGACAGATTGCCTTCACTGATGAAGCAAAGGAGAGGTCAGCATTCTCCACACCAGTGGGACATTATCAGTTCAAGGTAATGCCCTTTGGCTTAAAGAATGCACCTGCCACCTTCCAAAGGTTGGTGAACAGGGTCTTGTCTGGGTTGGAACAGTTCAGTGCAGCTTATCTGAACGATATAGCTGTATATAGTTCTAGCTGGGGGGAATCACTCAAGACACCTAAGGGAAGTGCTTCAGGCCAAGCAGCGGGCAGGCCTGACTATTAAGGCAAGTAAGTGCCAAATAGGGCAGAGTTCTGTGGTGTACCTGGGCCACCTGGTAGGTGGGGGCCATGTACAGCCTCTCCAAGCTAAAATCCAAACTATTTTGGATTGGACAGCTCCTGTTACCCAGACTCAGGTCAGGGCATTCCTTGGACTGACAGGGTATTATAGAAGGTTTGTTCAAAATTATGGGACCATTGTGGGGCCCCTAATAGAACTCACTTCTAAGAAGAGGCCCAAAAATGTGGATTGGACCCCAGAGTGTCAGAAGGCTTTTGATACTCTGAAAGCTGCTATGTGTTCAGCACCAGTGTTGCTGGCCCCTGACTACACAAAAGAATTTGTGGTTCAGACAGATGCTTCAGAACAAGGGATTGGGGCCGTGTTGTCACAGCTAAATGAAGAGGGCCTTGATCAGCCAGTTGCTTTTATTAGCAGGTGACTTCTTCCCAGAGAGCAGAGGTGGAGTGCCATTGAGAGAGAGGCTCTTGCTGTGGTTTGGTCCCTGAAAAAGTTGAGGCCATATTTGTTTGGGACTCACTTTCGTGTTCAGACTGACCAAAGGCCTCTCAGATGGCTCATGCAGATGAGAGGGGAGAATCCCAAGTTGTTAAGGTGGTCCATTTCCCTACAGCGAATGGACTTTACAGTGGAACACAGACCTGGGGTTGCCCATGCCAATGCCGATGGACTTTCCAGGTTTTTCCACTTAGCTGATGAGGACTACCAGGGTGTAGGTTAGTAACCCATCACCTTTCGTTTGGGGGGGGCTATGTTGGAAAGTCATCCTGTGCCCTGGGCACCCCCCAACCTTTTGCTGACTGGTACTGGTGGTAACTGACTCTGACTGACCCTGGGCTCTGCCTAACCAGGCCCAGGGCCAGTGCTATGCTGAAAGAGACACATTTAGAATACAGTGAAAACACCTACATACACTAGGGTACACTATGGGTTGGGGTACCCCTGTGATTGGCATAACCTACCCTATAAGGCCCTAGTACATAATAGGGCAGGGGGATTGAAACTACCTATCAGTCCCGAGTATATAGTAGGGCATGGCAGTTTAGAGGCCAGCAGCCCTTTCTGCACTTGCATGTGTGCACTGCTGAAGCCTGAGGTCAGTTTCAAAGTGGCTCTGTGTGGCAGGACAGCTTTTAAAAAGTAAATTGTGCCCAAACTCGACTTTGGTGTTTGGAGCACTTAAACATGGTTAACCTACAATGTTTGGGCATATTAGGTACCCCCAGGGTCTCCCCTAGGTGTCCCAGGGGTGGGGGATCGGGTATTTATAAGGAGGACTCTTATAAAATGAGTTTTATATGCCCTGGGGTAAGTGAAATTGCACATTTCACTCCCCACATTGTGATAAAGAGCTGCCCAAAATCGCCTTTGGTGCTAGGAGCACTGTGGAGGTCGGATCTGCAATATTGTGACATATTCAGAACCCCTAAAGTCTCCCCTAGGTGTTCCTGGGGAGGGGGTCCTGTAGATATATGTAGAGTACTTATAAAATATGTTTTTATAAGCCCTGGTGCTGGAAAAATGGCCCAAGTCATTTTTCCCATTGCAAATCTCCTGCCACCTAGGTTAACATGGCACGACGTTATTAGCTGCTAACTGTTGTTAGGAGAAGGCTAAAAATACCATTCAAAGACTTCCCAGAATGGTATTAATAAATCCCACACTGTGATATTGTTGAATTTCTCCTAAAATGTACAGACAAGAAGTTATAAGACTTTCTTGTTTGTAAGCCCAGATTGAACCTTCCAGTGGTCTGTCCTGATTGGTCAGAGTTAAGTGGATTAGCCAGGCTTCTTTGAAGAGGTGATAAAGAGCCCCTGGGGTTAACCAGCTCTGCTGGTAGGGCAGTGTTCTGTTACACAGGAATGACAGACAGGGGGAGGAGTCGTAAACAATGGACTTCAAGGGAAGGGGAAGACATCAATGTCATTTACAACTCTACTCTTTTGAACCCAGCCAGATGCTAGGCTTAAGGAAGGAATGAGCAGATGCAAGGGGGAGAGACTATGGAGATTAGCCATCCTAGGGGTGTGTTTAGCCAGCTCTTTTCCCTGCTGGGAAATCCGCCATTATGAATTTGGAAGAATTGGTGTACTCTGGGACAAAATAGTGCCACACTCTGCAGGAAGTGGTCAGACCTTTGGGTGGTACCCCGCAGCCCACTGAACAGGAGTGACCTCCTGCTTGACCCGGAGAAATTGGAATAAGTATCTGAGAAGGGCAGAGCCCCTCAGATCTGCTGCTTGAAACTTAAGAAAGCAAGACGGCCATGCTGAGAAATTTTATGTGCATTTCCTAAGGCCTGCACTCTGAAGATTGCACCTTCTTCACCATCTGGAACTACAGCCCTATGGACTACCTTACTGTAAAAGTACTAAAGAGTGGACTCCCTGCAAGCTACAGGTTAACAGAGCTCACCTGGAACATCACCACCAAGAATTCTCGACCTGGAGCACGACCAGTGGATTTGTAAGGGTTTTGTCCAAGTGGATTGTGGGAACTGAAGTCCTCAACTTTCAAGGACCATCTTGGAGCTTCCAGACTCTTGCAGTGAGTTTGAGACACTTTGGGACCCTTTGAAGAACTTCAGGAAGAAGTTCCAGGAGTTTGGAGAACTTTGGAAAAAAGGTCTATAAGGGGACCGACTCAACCTGGCCAGCCAAGCCGCCTGCCCTCATCCGCGAGTCGGCCTGCCGTCCAAGTTCGTCCGCTGAAAAGCTCCATAGGTCCTACTTCCAGAGTTTGACCGGGAGTAGGTGAAATCCGAGGCCGGAGAACCCTCACAGAATCCGGCCTGGTGAAGAGCATCGAGGGACCCCGCGAAAAAAAGCTCCAGAAAAGTTTCTAAGTCAGAAGGTAAAAATTTTGACCGAGACCTACTGCGAGGGGTAGCCGCCCAGCGCTCCATCACGGTCGGCCTGAAACTTTGACTTTGACCCGGTCTATCGTGACCAGATATCCCAATAAGGCGCTTTAAGTTTCTAAGTGCTATATAATGCTAAATCTTTGAAAATTCATTTCTCCGGTTCCCTACATTGGATTTTTGTCGTTTTGGTGCCATTTTAAAGATAAAAATATTTCCTATTGTTATAAATTGCTGTTGGAATTTTATTATGTGTCTTAATTATTTACTGAATTGGTGTTTTTAAATGCTTTACATACCTGTCTTTGAAGTTAAGCCTCCCTGCCCGCAGCCAAGCTACCAAGGGTTGAGCATAGGAATAATTTTCTAAGACCTATTCTGAGCCCTATACTGTGTTAGTGGCCTTATTGCCAGTGGCAGATATACATTTGCCCCTACTAATCATCCACTTTCCAACAACAGTGCTTTTCCCTTTTGTGAAATCTCTTGTTAATAAAATTTTATATACTGAACCATCACTCACCCTCATGCCAAATCCAACCAGTATGTATGTGTACTTAATGAATAGTTGGTTGTGAAGGAATATTTGCATTTTCTGGCTTTCTCTGCCAGTGTGTACATTGTCTCTGGGGAAAATCTACCAATTCTCAATACTTTCATAAAGTAGAAACCGAGGGGAGTACAGGGTGGTGTCCCTTTCGTGGATTCCATCGAGTTTTCTTACCCAAAATGCCTTGCAAACGTCTAAATGTGACTCCAGTCACACATTTCACTTGCATTACTGTGCCATATTCTTCAAGGATCAGAAAGAATCCCCAAATTTCCTACCGGCCAGCATTCCCCCAGGTCTCCCGATAAAAATGGCACCTCACTTGTGTGGGTGGGCCAAGTGTCCGTCACCGGGAAGGGCCCAAAACATATTGTGGAAGCATCTAACATCAGCAATCACAAAACAACCTGATTTTGCAAGGGGGTCACCTGCGTTTTTGGCCTCAGGCTCAGCGGCCATAAAGGGAAACCCACCAGAATCCAGACATTTCTGAAAACTAGAAACCCGGGGGAGTTCAAGGATGTGTGGCTTGCATGGATTTCCCAACATTTTCCTACCCAGAATCCCCACCAAACCTCAAACTTGGCTAACAAAATCAAATTTTTCTCACATTTGTGTGTGGGAGAGTTGTGGAAACCACCAGGCCAGCTCAAATTTCCTACCACCCAGCGGTCCCCCAAGTCTTCCGATACAAATGGCACCTCACTTGTGTGGGTAGGCCTAGTGCCCGTGGCAGAAAATGGCCCAGAACGTATTGTGGAGGCATCAAAAATGATCAATCACAAAACGACCTGGTTTTGCTAGGGGGACACCTGCGTTTTTGGGCCCGGGCTTGGCGGACATGTAGGGAAACATACCAAACTCAGACATTTCTTAAAACTAGACATAGGGAAACCTACCAAACTCAGACATTTCTTAAAACTAGACACCCGGGGGAGTCCAAGGATGTGTGGCTTGCGTGGATCCTCCAACGTTTTCTTACCCAGCATACCCTGTAAACCTAAAATGTTGCTAAAAAATCACATTTTTCTTACATTTCTGTGGGGGAATTGCTGTGCCGGCACAAATTTCCTACCACCCAGCGTTTGGGCCATTTCCTTTTGGGGGCACTAAGCCTACCCACACAAGTGAGGTACCATTTTTATCGGGAGACTGCGGGGAATGCCAGGTGGGTGGAAGTTTGTGGCTCACCACAGATTCCAGAACTTTCCATCACAAAAATGTGAGGAAGAAGTGTTTTTTTTTTTTTTTTTTACAAAGTTTGAGGTTTGCAAGGGATTCTGTGTAACAGAACCTGGTGATAGCCACACAAGTCACCCCATCTTGGATTCCCTTAGGTGTCTTGTTTTCAAAAATGTATAGGTTTGCTAGGTTTCCATAGGTATCGGCTGGGCTACGGTTCATAAATCCACAGCTAGGCACATTGCAAAAAAAGGGTCAGTATTCACTGGAAAAATGTGATGTGTCCCCTTGTGTTTTGGGCCGTTTCCTTTCTTGGGCACTAGGCCTACCCACACAAGTGAGGTACCATTTTTATCAGGAGACTTTTGGAAATGCCGGGTGGGTGGACATTTGTGGCTCCCCGCAGATTCCAGAACTTTCCATCACAGAAATATGAGAAAAATGTGTTGTTTTTTTTACAATGTTTGAGGTTTGCAAGGGATTCTGGGTAACAGAACCTGGTGAGAGCCACACACGTCACCCCATCCTGGATTTTCTTAGGTGTCTAGTTTTTAAAAATGTATAGGTTTGCTTGGTTTCCCTAGGTGCCGGCTGGGCTAGGGTTCGAAATCCACAGCTTGGCACATTGCAAAAAAAAGGGTCAGTATTCACTGGAAAAATGTGATGTGTCCCCTTGCGTTTTGGGCCGTTTTTTTCGCAGGCACTAGGCCTGCCCACATAATTGTGGTACCATTTTTATCAGGAGACTTTGGGAAATGCTGGATGGGTGGAAGTTTGTGGCTCCGCACAGATTCCAGAACTTTCCATCACAGAATGTGAAGAAGATGTGTTTTTTTTTTTTTACAAAGTTTAGGTTTGCAAGGGATTCTGGGTAACAGAACCTGGTGAGAGCCACACATGTCACCCCATCATGAGTTCCCCTGGGTGTCTAGTTTTCAAAAATGTATAGCCTTGCTAGGTTTCCCTAGCTGCCGGCTGAGCTAGGGTTCAAAATCCTCATCTAGGCACATTGCAAAAAAAGGATCAGTTTTCACTGGAAAAATGTGATGTTTCCATGTTGCATTTTGGGCCATTTCCTGTCGCGAGCACTAGGCCTACCCACACAATTGAGGTACCATTTTTATCAGGAGACTTTGGGAAATGCTGGATGGGTGGAAGTTTGTGGCTCCACACAGATTCCAGAACTTTCCATCACAGAATGTGAGGAAGATGTGGTTTGTTTTGACAAAGTTTAGGTTTGCAAGGGATTCTGGGTAACAGAACCTGGTAAGAGCCACACAAGTCACCCCATCCTGGATCCCCCTGGGTGTCTAGTTTTCAAACATTTATAGGTTTGCTAGGTTGCCCTACGTGCCGACTGAGCTAAGGTTCAAAATCCACAGCTAGGCACATAGCAAAAAAAAGGGTTAGTATTCACTGGAGAAATGTAATGTGTCCACGTTGCGTTTTGGGCCGTTTCCTGTCGCGAGCACTAGGCCTACCCACACAATTGAGGTACCATTTTTATCAGGAGACTTTGGGAAATGCCCAGTGGGTGGAAGTTTTTGGATCCCCACAGATTCCAGAACTTTCCATCACAGAAATGTGACGAAAATGTGTTTTGTTTGCAATGTTTGAGGTTTGCAAGGGATTTTGTGTAACAGAACCTGGTGAGAGCCACACAAGTCACCCCATCCTGGATTCCCCTGGGTGTCTAGTTTTAGAAAATGTATAGACGTGCTAGGTTTCCCTAGGGTCCAGCTGAGCTAGGGTTCAAAATCCACAGCTCGGCACATTGCAAAAAAGGGGTCAGTTTTCACTGGAAAAATGTGATGTATCCACGTTGCGTTTTGGGCCATTTCCTTTCGCGGCAACTAGGCCTACCCACACAAGTGAGGTGCCATTTTTGTCAGGAGACTTTGGGAAAGGCTGGGTGGGTGGAAGTTTGTGGCTCCCCACAGATTCCAGAACTTTCCATCACAGAAATGTGAATAAGATGTGTTTTTTGTTTTATAAAGTTTGAGGTTTATAAGGGATTCTGGGTAACAGAACCTGGTGAGAGCCACACTTGTCACTCCATCCTGAATTCCCCTGAGTGTCTAGTTATCAAAAATGTATAAGTTTGCTAGGTTTCCCTAGGTGCCAGCTGAGCTAGAGTTCAAAATCCACAGCTAGGCACATTGCAAAAAAAGGGTCTGTTTTCACTGGAAAAATGTGATGTGTCCACGTTGCGTTTTGGGCCGTTTCCTGTCGCGAGCACTAGGCCTAACCACACAAGTGAGGTACCATTTTTATCAGGAGACTTTGGGAAATGCCGGGTGAATGAAGTTTGTGGCTCCACGCAAATTATAGAACTTTCCATCACAGAAATGTTTTTTTTTACAAAGTTTGAGGTTTGAAAGGGATTCTGGGTAACAGAACCTGGTGAGAGCCACACAAGTCACCCCATCCTGGATTCCCCTGGGTGTCTAGTTTTCAGAAATGTATAGGTTTGCTAGGTTTTCCCAGTGCCGGCTGGGCTAGGGTTCAAAATCTAAACCTTAGGCACATTGCAAAAAAAAGGGTCAGTTTTCACTGGAAAAATGTGATGTGTCCCCTTGCGCTTTGGGCCGTTTCCTTTCGCGGTTACTAGGCCTACCCACACAAGTGAGGTACCATTTTTATCAGGAGACTTTGGAGAATGCTTGGTGGGTGGAATTTTGTGGCTCCCCACAGATTCCATAACTTTGCATCACAGAAATGTGAGGAAGATGTGTTTTTACTGACAGAGTTTGAAGTTTGCAAGGGATTCTGGGTAACAGAACCTGGTGAGAGCCACACAAGTCACCCCATCCTGGGTTCCCCTGTGTATCTAGTTTTCAAAAATGTATAGGTTTGCTAGGTTTCCCTAGGTGCCGGCTGAGCTAGAGTTCAAAATCCACAGCTAGGCACATTGCAAAAAAAGGGTCAGTGTTCACTGGAAAAATGTTGTGTCTAAGTTGCGTTTAGGGCCGTTTCCTGTCGCAAACACTAGGCCTACCCACACAGGTGAGGTACCATCTTTATCGGTAGACTTTGGGAAATGCAGGGTGGGTAGAAGTGTGTGGCTCCCCGTCAATTCCAGCCTTTCCATCACTTTTTGCAGAGTTTGAGGTATGCAAGGGACTCTGGGTAACAGAACCAGGTGAGAGCCACATGAGTCACCCCATCCTAGGTTCCCCTGGGTGTCTAGTTTTCAGAAATGTATAGGTTTGCTAGGTTTCCCAAGGTGCTGGCTGAGTTAGGGTTCAAAATCCACAGCTAGGTACATTGCAAAAAAGGGTCAGTTCTCACTTGAAAAATTTGATGTGTTTACATTGCGTTTTGGGCTGTTTCCATTCGCGAGCAGTAAGCCTACCCACACAAGTGAGATACGATTTTTATCAGGAGACTTTGGGAAATGCTGGGTGTGAGGAAGTTTGTGGCTCCCCACAGATTCCAGAACTTTTCATCACAGAAATGGGAGGAAGATGTGTTTAGTTTGACAAAGTTTGAGGTTTATAAAGGATTCTGGGTAACAGAACCTGGTGAGAGCCACACTTGTCACTCCATCCTGAGTTCCCCTGAGTGTCTAGTTATCAAAAATGTATAAGTTTGCTAGGTTTCCCTAGGTGCCAGCTGAGCTAGAGTGTAGCTAGAGTTCAAAATCCACAGCTAGGCACATTGCAAAAAAGGGTCTGGTTTCAGTGGAAAAATGTGATGTGTCCACGTTGCGTTTTGTGCCTTTTCCAGTCGCGAGCACTAGGCCTAGCCACACAAGTGAGGTACCAATTTTATCAGGAGACTTTGGTAAATGGTGGGTGATGGAAGTTTGTGGCTTCCCGCAGATTCCAGAACATTCCAACACAGAAATGTGAGGAAAATGTGTTTTTTTTTCTACAAAGTTTGAGGTTTGCAAGGGATTCTGGATAACAGAACCTGGTGAGAGCCACACAAGTCACCCCATCCTGGATTCCCCTGGGTGTCTAGTTCACAAAAATGTATAGGTTTGCTAGGTTTCCCTAGGTGTTGGCTGAGCTAGGGTTCAAAATCCACAGCTAAGCACATTGCAAAAAAAGGGTCAGTGTTCACTGGAAAAATCCGATGTGTCCACATTGCATTTTGGGCTGTTTCCAGTCGTGAGCAGTAAGCCTACCCACATAAGTGAGGTACGATTTTTATCAGGAGACTTTGGGAAATGCTGGGTGTGAGGAAGTTTGTGGCTCCCCACAGATTCCAGAACTTTCCATCACAGAAATGTGAGGAAGATGTGTTTAGTTTGACAAAGTTTGAGGTTTGCAAGGGATTCTGGGTAACAGAACCTGGTGAGAGCCACACATGTCACCACATCCTGGGTTCCCCTTGGTGTCTAGTTTTCAAAAATGTATAGGTTTGCTAGGTTTCCCTAGGTGCCGGCTGAGCTAGCGTTCCAAATCCACAGCTTGGCATTTTGCAAAAAAAGGGTCAGCTTTCACTGGAAAAGGTGATGTGTCCACGTTGCGTTTTGAACCGTTTCCTGTCGCGAGCACTAGGCCTACCAACACATGTGAGGTACCATTTTTATCGGGAGACTTTGGGAAATGCCGGGTGGGTGGAAGTTTGTGGCTCCCCACAGATTTCAGAATTTTCCATCACAGAAATGTGAGGAAGATGTTTTTTGTTTTTTTTACAAAGTTTGAGGTTTGCAAGGGATTCTGGTAACAGAACCTGGTGAGAACCATGCAAGTCACCCCATCCTGGATTTCCCTCGGTGTCTAGTTATCAAAAATGTATAGGTTTGCTATGTTTCCCTAGGTGCCAGCTGAGCTAGGGTTCAAAATCCACAGCTAGGCACATTGCAAGAAAAGGGTCCGTTTTCACTGGAAAAATGTGATGTTTCCACGTTGCGTTTTGAATCGTTTCCTGTCGCGAGCAAAAGGCCTACCCACACAAGTGAGGTACCATTTTTATTGGGAGACTTTGGGAAATGCTGTGTGGGTGGAAGTTTCTGACTCCCCACAGATTCCAGAACTTTCCATCACAGAAATGTGAGGAAAATGTGTTTCTTTTGAAAAAGTTTGAGGTTTGCAAGGGATTCTGGGTAACAGAACCTGGTGTGAGGCACACAAGTCACCCCATCCTGGATTCTCCTGGGTGTCTAGTTTTAAAAAATTTATAGGTTTACTAGGTTTCCCTAGGTGCCGGCTGGGCTAGGGTTCAAAATCCACAGCTAGGCACATTGCAAAAAAGGGTCGATATTCACTGGAAAAATGTGAAGTGTCCCCTTGAGTTTTGAACCGTTTGCTGTCGCGAGCACTAGGCCTACCCACACAAGTGAGGTACCATTTTTATCAGGAGACTTTTGGAAATGCTAGGTGATGGAAGCTTGTGGCTTCCTGCAGATTCCAGAACATTCCATCACAGAAATGTGAGGAAAATGTGTGGTTTTTTTTTTTACAAAGTTTGAGGTTTGCAAGGGATTCTGGGTAATAGAACCTGGTGAGAGCCACACATGTCACCCCATCCTGGGTTCCCCTTTGTGTCTAGTTTTCAAAAATGTATAGGTTTGCTAGGTTTGCCTAGGTGCCGGCTGAGCTAGGGTTCCAAATCCGCTGTGTAACAGAACCTGGTGAGACCCACACAAGTCAGCCCATCCTGGATTCCCCTGGGTGTCTAGTTTTCAAAAATGTATAAGTTTGCTAGGTTTCTTTAGGTGCCGGCTGAGCTAGGGTTCAAAATTCACAGCTAGGCAGATTGCAAAAAAAGGGTCAGTTTTCACTGGAAAAATGTGATGTGTCCATGTTGCGTTTTGGTCCATTTCCTGTCGCAGGCACTAGGCCTACCCACACAAGTGAGGTACCATTTTTATCAGGAGACTTTGGAGAGTGCTGGGTGGGTGAAGGTTTGTGGCTCCCCTCAGATTCCAGAACTTTCCATCAGAGAAATGTACGGAAAATGTAGTTTTTTGGACAATGTTTGAGGTTTGCAAAGGATTCTGGGTACCAGGACCTGGCGAGAGCCACACAGTCACCCCATCCTCTATTCTCCTGCATGTCTAGTTTAAAAAAATTTATAGGTTTGCTTGGTTTCCCTAGGTGCTGGCTGAGCTAGGGTCCAAAATCCACAGCTAGGCACATTCCAAAAAAAGGGTACATTTTCACTGGAAAAATGTTGTGTCCACTTTGCGTGTTGGTCCGTTTCCTGTCGCAGGCACTACGCCTACCCACACAAGTGAGGTAGCATTTTTATCGGGAGACTTGGGGGAACACAGAATAGTAGAACAAGTGTTATTACCAATTGACTTTCTTTGCATTTCTGCCTTCCAAATGTAAGACAATTTGTAAAAAAAAGAAATCATTTTGAAAAATGTCCTCGAATTCACATGCTTGTATGGGTACCCACAATTTTGGAGTTGTGCAAATTACCACTGCTTCTAAACTCTATATTTTATTCCAATTTCAGAAATATATAGGTTTCCTTGGTACCCATTTTTAACTCTTTATATTTTACCAAATGATTTGCTATATACCCGGTACACAATAAAAAACCATTGCAAGACGCAGCTCAGTTATTGGCTCTGGGTTCCTCAGGTTCTTGGTGAACCTACAAGTCCTATATATCCCCCCAACCAGAATAGTCCAGCGGATGTAACAGTATATTTCTTTAAAAAATCTGTCATACTTAGAAGACGTTACAGGTGAAAACGTGACCACAAATGGCAGTTTTTTCAACTCAATTTCAATATTTTTTATTTTCTCCTGTTAGTTTCTATAAGAACAACTTGAAGGATCTACACAAATGACCCCTTGCTGAATTCAAAATGTTGTCTTCTTTTGAGAAATGTATAGTTTTCTGGGATCCATTATGGGTTTCACACTCATTTCTACCACTAACTGGTAGCCGGTTGAAAGCACAAAAAATTGGAAAAATAGGCTATGTCCCAATAAAATGACAAAATTGTGTAGAAAAGTTTGGTTTTCTTACAAAGGTTTTGCTGTTCCCGAAAGCTGGGAAGATGGCGATTTTAGCACCACAAACCCTTTGTTGATACCATTTGCAGGGGAAAAAAACAGATGATGTCTTCTGCAGCACATTTTTCCCATTTTGCTGGATTTTGCCTAATTTCTCTGTGCCCTCCAGGGGAATCCACAAACCCTGGGTACCTTTAGAATCCTCAGGATGTTGGAAGAAAAGGACACAAATTTGGCGTGGATACCTTATGTGGGCAAAAGGTTATGGGGGGGCCTAAGTGGGAACTACCCCAAATAGCCAAAAAAAGGCGTGGCACAGTGGGGGGAAAGGCCTGGCAGCGAAGGGGCTAGAATACAATTCCTTGAAGTGGATAGCTAAATTCAATTAAATTTTTTAGTAAGAATTTGGATCTCCAATGAGGTCCACTTAAAAATACGTACAATTATTATATAAATACATATTAAAATACGAACTCAGTTCATTGCCATCGTAAATAGAATAAAATATTAAACAAATTAAATTCCAGCATAATTGTATCAAAGTTGGCTGAAACACAGAATTTATAACTATATAACAACGGCAGTACTAAATTCAAAAAAGCCCATCATGAAGAAACATGCCCCTTCATAGCCAGTTCTTAAGTTTCCATAACACGGAAAAATAGAAAGTCTACAAGCAAATGGGAGCAATCAGTAGCCCTAGATATGCAGAAGGAGACATGGGTAATCATTAATCGACAGAGGACATACATTTAAATACATATGCACCTTTGTATATAGTGGAATACAATACAATACAATATCGGCTTCACAGTAAATCTAAATTAAATAAAGTGCAACGTGCAGCAGCAAAGAGTTAGTAAACAAAACAGGTTGTAAGGAGATAACTGAAACATTTGTGACTAACAACAGTTTTTCCCTGGCAATGTCAAATAACAGCAAGATATGATCCAATTCTGTGCAAAGTACATTTAAATAGCAGCAGAAACATATCTAAACATTAAATTAGTATACACTATCAGCTTTAAAATAGGACCAATTTTCTGTTAAAATGCATTGTGTAGCAGCGGAAAATTGTAAGCCAGACGGATCTCCAAGGAACAAATTAGCAATTTTATAATTAAGGTTTCATTCTCCCTTAGCATCAGCAGTTATAAACAACAATTTAAAATAGGGACCAGCATCAATAAGGGTAGAAAAGACTAAAATATATTCATAAACTCCTTAAAAAAAATTAATAATTTTATACCCACTTTCATTTTTTGGAAAAACGAGGAATTCACACGCTTATGATACATTCTTGATGCTATTTTGCAAAAACATAGATCGAAGCCATCGGTAACGAAACTCAACTAAAGCTGGGCAAACAAACAGACAATGGTCGAAATTCTGAATGCCCAAATTACAAAAGCCGCAATTTTTTCCAATTTTCGTGGCATGGTACCAATTAGCTAGTAGATCATTTAATGGCAAAAGGTTCATAAGATATAATGTAAGTCAACGTCGAACACCATGTTCTAAATTCCAAGATAAATATTTTTGAGGGATTCTCAGTGTATTTGACATTGCTATTATCTTCAGCCTTTCTTTTGATCTGCAATACTTAACATCTCTCAGAAAACTAACCATACAACTTGTGTTTTTTTAAAAAGATTTAAATTCTAAAAGCTAACGGGAGGTCACTGACGCCTCCTTTGTGCTAAAATAGTTCAATGCCAAGGAGAAGTCACGTCAAAAGGAGTATTTATCAGTGGGTCCTTCAAAAACCGCCTTACACATGAAACCCCTTAATGTGTGTAACTCACTATTCTCTAGCTGGTATCCCAACGTAATATACTGGCTAAGCCTTGAGTGAATGAACCTATCAAACCAAATTCCAGTCTAATAGCAGCTATTGAGACCAAGGTATTAGAATTACATAATTTACGTAAAATCGGGCCTTTAATTTTATGTAAAAAACTCTAGTCCTTTACTGGAATAGTTTCAATCGCATATAGCAACGTAGGAGGAATTTTTGCTTTAAAAACAGTAAGCAAATGTAAAAAATGGCTTCGACCCATTGCACTATAAAATATGCATAAACCATTTGCGTGTGTTACAGCTTTAGAATAACTATATTCAATATGTGGCTTATTGTTTGTATTGCCTGTTATTACTTTCCCCAAATAAAGAAAAGAATCTACCTTCTCCAATTTTAAGGAAACAATTCGCCAGTTAAAATTACCTAATTTTCTATTTCTACTACATTTCATAATCAGGACTTTACTTTTAGAAGCATTTATCTGTAGGTACTGCGCCATCGTATATTTCTGTAAAGATATCAGCTTTTTATTCAACCCATTAGGACTCAAGTCCATGATTGCAATAGCGTCTGCATACATAAGGCATGCAAATGGACAGCAACCTATCTTAGGCGCATCTCCTTCAAGGGGAGAAAAACATTCGAGTAAGTCAGCTATGTGCAAAGAAAAAAGTAACGGGGCTAATAGACTACCTTGCTTCAGTCCATTTTCTGTGGGAATTATTGTAGATAGGCCTGGATTTCCCCCTTTTAGCACCTGACAGCAGGTAAGTGAGTGCAGGGCAATAATTAAAGATAACAGGGGGGTAGGCACTCCCATTTTATACAATATTTTCCACAGTAAGGGCCTGTCTACCTTATTGAAGGCTGTTGAAAAATCTATAAAAGCCACATATATATTTGAGCTACAAAAAATTGTCTACTTTTCCTCTATTAGTTTCAACATGCTGATGTTATCCAGGGTGGAATGATGTTTCCTAAAACCTGCTTGTTCTATGGGTAGAATTTTCTCCTCCACTGCCCAATCTGTAAGATGATCGAAAATGCTGCGTGCAAATATTTTACCCACTGCATCTAACAGGGCTATTTGTCGATAATTGCCCGGATGATGCCTATGTCCCTTTTATATAATGGAATTAAAATACTGCCGGACCAGGATGGGAGCTTCGTCCCCTGCAGGTAGCAATCAGCAAACAACGGTACAAGATACGTAGCCCACATTAGAGGCTCTTTTTTAATAACTGTCATAGGGATTTCATCAGGGCCCATTGCTCCTGAAGCTCTCATTTTTTTTATAAAACCTACAATTTCGCCCTTTGAGGGCGCATAGCTAAACTCTAAGGATTTAGAGGAATAAGTTAAAATGGATGCAGGACAAGAAGAATTGGGATTTGCAGAGTAAAGTTCGTTCAGATATAATTTCCATTCTTCTTCTTTTATGGGGATTGGGAGAGATTTTACTCTTGTTCCACAGCAGACCGCAATTATTTCCCAATATCTTTTGGCATTATTTTTCAAAGCTGCCTCTTTTAACTGTATCCATTCATAGTCTTCCTTTTTTGTTTTAAAGAACGTTTTTTCCTCTGTCTTTTTCTCTTTAGAACATGCATTAATTTACTACGTTCGAGGGAGTATTTCAGGAACTGGGTTCTCACTAGTTTATTTATTTCCCTATTTATACGTATCAGCGGATCAAAAGGGACTCTCTGTTCAGCTGGTAAATGGGGCAATTTACATGTTGAGACTAAAGTGCTTATATTACGACCAAAAGCTTCAAACTGATTAATTTGTGGAGGCTGAGGATCTACCACTGCTTGCTGCTGCTGCTGATAAAACTGTTAGTCTATTTAAGTTTAAAAACAGCCGGAGTATTCCAAAACATTCAGCTGTTTGTTAAATTAAAACCTACCGAAGTATCCTTAAAATTCCAGGAACCAACCTTGGCACAGGACATCTTGAATTTAGAGCAAATCAACATATGATTGCTAAAATCATTTCCCAGGACTTCAATACTGGAGAGTTTATGAAAAGAAATCAGCTGTTACAATTAAGTAATCAATAATAGTTACCCCAGTAGGAGCCTTATGTGTGAATTTTGCTGGTATGTCACTTTCTAACCTCCCATTAAGTATTAAAAGGTCTGTGGTCCTCAGGCCTTCCATAAAAGTGTGCCTCTTTTATCGGTCCGACTGTTATTCGGGAACTAAGCTGAGGGAAAATGTAAAGCTTTGTTTTTTGAGGCATTACCAAATAGCCTTATACTGTGGGTAGAGACCTTAGCATTCAAATCACCGACCAGCATTAAATGCCTACAATCTTCTCTTTCCATAATGGTGGAAATAAAAGTAAACAAATCTTTTCATAAATAAGTATTATAAGCGTCAGGGGGTATATACGCATTGTCAATCAACAAGGAATCTAAGCAACTGAATTCTTCTTTAAGATCTAGTTTAATCGTCTGAATTAAGTTGCAAGCATGGGGGATTACTTTATATATCCATCTAAGTCTTGTTCTAAGTAGAATAGCAATGCCTCCTTTCGCATGTCCTCTGTTTACTGGGAGCGCAGGACGGCTCAGCGCAATATAATCTTCAATGAACCAGTCCTTTACAATCCAGGATTCTTGTATGCAGATTATATCAGCAATCTGTTCTTTCAAAAATAACAATTTGTTTTTATTTGTGCTTAAGCCGGCGGTGTTCCCGGAAATCAATCTGAGACCTTTGTAGAGTTCCCATGTCTCAGGCCCAAAGAACTATTTACATTAAGAGCCCCTGCTACCCAACTCCATTTCATATTTTTCCTCGTCTGCAGTTAATATTTCTGTATTCTTTTTCTCCGCAAGGAGAGAAACTCTCCTTCTACCCTTTCCAAAAGAGACCTGCAATGTACTTTCTTTCTCTAAGTAAGGCAGGTCCCATGAAGGACGATCTAAATGGGAGGAGGGCTGTTGACTATAAATCACTTTTTTGAAGCTATTTCTTTTTAGCCACCAGAACATCAATACCACAACTTCTTAGTCTATCACTATTTGACAATATTAGATTGGATATTATCTTGGAGCCAAACGTCACTCTAGCTCCCCCATAATTGCTATGATTTTGAACTTGCACCAAGGTTAGATTACTACTCTGGATCATCTGGAGACCAGGAATTACAGCAAAACCATTCAATAAAAAGTTCTATTCATGTATATCTCATGATCAAAAAGAAAAGAAAAATCTAGAGAAAGAGGTACAGAAGGTAAATGGCTAGCTTGGCAGACCCCCTCCGGCACCATTCCATTTGGATTGTAGATGACATTACTGCCCAGAGAGGAGGAAAATAAAGCAGCATTAGGGTTCAGATTACAATGTGCCACCGATTTCAAACTTGAACCTGAAGTTGAAACTTCTTGTATAATCGGAATTGAGGTGCTGGAATTCAATAGTGGAGATCGAGGACCCCTTGGAATAGTTTCAACTCGTCCTTCTTCCCTCTTTTGAACATTCAAGTCCGAGTTCAGGGACACATTTAGGATTACATTAGGGTCAAAACGTAATCGTTTAGCTCTTTTTTTGTTTATCCTTCGACTTTTTACCCTTTTTTCCTTCTTTTTTTTTATGGGTAGATTTACTTTTAATTTCCTTTTCCTCTGATATAGGGAGTTCAACTTTTAGTTCCTCGGTTTGGAATGACCAGCTTTTTTATCCACTCTTTTTAGAAAAATAGGGAATACTTTTCGCTCAGTGTTTGTTTTTTCCTTCTCTGGGCACTGGGAAGACAAAGGTATTGGTGGAGGGGAAGATACCTCAAAAAGCTGCTGTAATGAGGAAGGTAGAATTTCATCAAATGTATCTTCCTTTTCTTTGCCAGTATGATTTCTACCACCATAAGGTATGCCAGCCTGAGTGCCAGAGTCCCGGCAATTAAGGTGGAAAGCGAAACACGTTTGTGTAGATTTGGACTGGTTAGAATTATATCCAGACAGAGGTGAAGAAGGGATCCTATTATCAGAGCTCGACTTATGACAGGACAATGAAGTAACTTTAATGTTCGGGGATCTTCGATCAAAAATTTAAAATTTTGTCAAGGGCAGGAGTGAGTCCCAGATGTAATCTGAATTACTTACAGATTTCTCCATTAGGGCTCAAATAGACGACAGAACTCTTTCCAAGCATAGCAGAGATTCAGACATCCATATTTTTTCCTATGGGTCATTATTTAGTAAGAGAAAGTTCGAAGATAGATCAGGAGTAACGGATGGCCTTGAGTTTAATATATCTATTCCACAAGGTGTGCTACTAAACAGCTGCATCTTGATGGGAAAACCCAAAAGAAAGTCCTGAGAATTTGGGAGAGGTGAAGTGTCAGTAGTGTAAAGCTTTAAAAGCTTGGGGGACTGAGAAACCTTTGGGAGTAGATTAATATTGATATCTGGGAGAGTGAAATCTTCCCTCTGAGGACTTTCCACTACAGGTTTGAGGCATCTTCCAACCTCGGCATCAGTCACTCCCTTTCCAGGAGAGTGGACAGTAAGATTTAACAACAAGGAATCATCCACTCTAGGTTCAAGGATTAGTTCTTCCCCAGACCGAGCCACTTTAATTCCAGAAGAAATGTGGGTAGAATTTGCTAGAAGCGAATTTTTGAGTTCCGCTTCAGCCACTTCGATCGCTTCGACTTCTCCAGGAAGAGATTCAAGCTCCTTTTTTGAGAAGAAGGTAGAGATGGCGTTAAATCCTTTCAGGGTATCCATCTGTATTGATTTATTCCTTAAAGGATTGGCCTTGTTTTTTTTTACAGGCTCTTATGAGAACCAATTTTCCTGAGCGGAGTTTTTTTGCAGTCAGACCTCCAAGTAGGTGATTCACCTACTTCCAACTTCCGACCACCAAAGGGCTCCAGTGGCCTCCCAACACTTATCCTAAACCCTGGGACCCAAATCCTGGGACCTAGGATTAGAGGGGGCCACCCAGCATCAGTACTGGGGCTGCAGATGAAGAGAATACCAATGATAATGAAAACTTCAGCCAGGCGCAGACAGCAACCAGCAGCCAACTGCAACAGTGATGTCAACGTCGGCATCAGCAGAAAACTGGCTGAGGACTGCAGCTGCAGCCAATGCCAGCGTGAGTGGAGCCCTGCAGTGGACGCAAGCTACACCCAGAACTAACCGGGCTGCCTCCGCGCCCAACTGTGGCACGCTCTTAGCCGTCTGACGGCAGCCACACTCGTCGGGCCAAGGGATATGCCCTAGACTAACCACCCTCCAAAGAGGAATATAAAAGGATGCAGGTCGTGAAGATTAGGAGACTACAGTAGAGCCAGAACCAAAACAAGGGTGGAAACTCTTCCTCCTTCCTCCACCTCCTGGCGGTTCCCCTGCGGTCCTGCGGCCTTCCCCGTGGCTCAGCTCACTGACTCTGGACTATATCCGGGTCTGAGTCCGCTCCACAGCTCCCCAGCACCTCTGCAGCACCTCAGCGCTCCTGCAACTTTGCGGCACGTGGCTCCACGTCCGCCTTCAGTCTCCAGTCATCAGCCCCCAATTTAGTATGAAAGGTCGGGCCGGGTCGGAGCGGGGGCAGGAGTAGGAGCAGAAGCAGGAGCAAAACAATCCAGCAACGACGAGCGTGCACTGTGACGTCAGACGTGATGACACGATGAGGCAAGTCCCAGGCTTCAACTTGGTGTCAAGTGTCAGGCAGGAGCCGCCAGGTGCCCGCAAGCTGCACCCAGACCTAGCTGGGCTGCTTCCGCGGGTTCCCGGGCTCTCACTCAGCGAGGACCAGCTAATCCCCTTGTGCTTGAAAAACGACTGAACACGGCTGCGGCTCACCTCTTCCTACCGGGACTCGTCCTTCACAGCCGCAGTCGTAGCCGTATCCGTCATTCCCCGGGCCCGGGTTTCCTCTCACCACAGACGCACAGCTACACAGCCAGCCACGCTCTATCCCACCTGACTTCCTCCTCAGATCCAGCAGAGATAGCATCTGTCGTTGTCGTCAATCCTCCACCTTACTCCCTGCTCCCTTGCGCTCATGCAGAAGAGGAGGGGAGGATAGCTGGCCAGTAAGCGATGTGTAGACAAGCGGGCACTGGCAGACTCACAGGAGATTCGTAATTCTCCCCTCCGCCAGTTCACGTAGCCATTATTAAAATCCTGTGCGTCACTGTCCTTTGCGTAGAAGTGCTTGAGGGGGAGGGTGAAGCGGACCTTCCAGCTGCACAATCCGCGCCGGCCTAACGCCGACCACTTCCGCGTGTATGGGAGAGACCGCTGCTCTAGCCTGCTCCTATGTGCCTTGCCTGACGTTGTCATCAACCCTCTGATGGCAAGAGCCGGATTGCCGCCGCCTACCTCCGTCCATCCGTGTGCCCGAACCAAACCGCAGGCAGCCGCAAGCACCCGGAAGATCTTCCCTGGGCTCGTGGCCCGGGGCTCAGGACTCAGGGCTCAAGGCACGGGTGCAGGGTTTCACAGGCAGAAACAGAGTCACAGCAGTCCGACCGCAAGTCCGGCGATACAGCAGGTTTGCTTCCGGTCCGATAGCTTCATCTGGGGCCATCATGGCGTCGTGAACAAAAAATCCAAACAGTTCTGGCTGACCACCGCGTTGCAGGCCAGCTACCATGTCGGGAAGACCCGCAAAACAGTACCTTTCGAAATGCAGGGCGCCGGGGACCTCGCAGTGAGCTGCGAAAGAGCCGGCATTGGTAGGTGTTGGTTCCGGAGGTCGGTGCAGGAGTTGCAAATCCCTTGAAGTCACAATCGTTGTTGTAGATTGAACTCCTCGCGGTTAAAGTCGGTAGCGGCGGCGTTGGGGCTGTGGTACAAAGTGCAGCGGTGCGGCGTGTGGTGTCCTCGGGTCACGGTGCAGGCAGCGGCTCGGTGATGGTCATCCAGCGGCGTCGGTGAGACCAGGGCTGCGATACAAAATGATGCGGTGCTGGCAGGTCATGGTGCTAGCAGCATTGTCGTCGTTGCTGGAGCGCTGTCATCGGCTGACGAACTGAAGTTGATGGCACCAGCGTCGGTAGGCCAAGGCTGTGGTGCAGGATGAGGGCGGTGCATCGTGTAAGTTACGAGCGGTGCCCTCGAACTACGGTGCAAGCAGTGGCGTTGATGTCGGCATGGAGCGGCAGCGGCGGGGATACCAGGGCGGCAGCGTGAAGCAAGATAGTGTGAAGTGCTGTGCCCACAGGTCGTGGTGCAAGCAGCGGCTCGGTGGCGTCGTCGGGCGTCGGCGAGACCAGGGTTGCGGTGCGAAGTGCGGAGGTGCCCTCTGCGGTGCCTTCAGGTCACGGAGCCGGCAGCGGCGTTGGTAATGGCATCAGGTTGCTTTTTCTTCTGTTGCAGCACAAAACACACAGTTCCAAGTGCTAGTAGCAGATGAACTTAAAGTCTTTGCTGTTCCTGAGACTTATTGAACAGGGGGCAAGATCTACCTCAAGCCCCTGGAGAAACTCAAACAAAGAAGTTGCAGAAAGTTCAGTCCAGTCCTTTCTCTGCCCAAGACAGAAGCAACCACTGCAGGCCAACACAGCAAAACACACAGCAAAGTGGTAGTTCCTCCTCACAGATTCTCCAGCTCTTCTTCTTGGCAGGTTCCTTGATCCAAAAGAGTTCTAAAGATCTGGGGTCTGGGCCCCAATATTTATACCACATTTTCTCTTTGTTCCTTTGTGGCAAGGGTGTCTGAGCCCAGTCCAAACCAGTTCTACCCTCTCTGGCACAACTTCACTACAGGAGGTGGAGACAGCATTGTGCAGAGGAGACACTGCCTACCTCCCACCACTCTAAATGCAGGCCAGGCCTATTCAGCCCAACTATGAGTCACCCAGAAAAGGCAGGACACACCACACCCTCCCAGTGGCTGTATACAGTGAAAGCACATCACCAGCCCTGGTCCCTCCAAAACCAGACAGTCAATACACAAACCAGCAGAGGCACACAGAATGGTTAGGTAAGAAAATACCCACTTTCTAAAAGTGGTATTTTCAAACACATAATATAAAAATCATCTTTCCTAAAAGATGTATTTTTAAATCCTGAGTTCAGGCATACTATTTCTCTGTCTTGTCCCAATGGTAAGTTAGGCTTGTAAGATGTTACAAGGCAACTCCCATGTTAGCCTACGGGACAGCTAGCTTGTCAATAGTGAAAAATGAAATTGGCAGTATTTCACTATCAGGACATGTCACACACACCAGGGCATGTCCTACCTTTCACATATACTGCACCCTTCCAATGGGGGTACCTTGGGCCTACCTGAGGGGTGCCTTACATGTAAGAAAAGGGAAGGTTAGGGTCTGGCAAGTAGGTGTACTTGCCAGGTCGACATGGCAGTAAAAACTGCATGCAGACACTGTATTGGTAGGTCTGAGACACCTTTGAAAGTCTGCTTGTGTGGGTGACACAATCAGGGCTGCAGGCCCACTAGCAGCATTTGATGTAAAGTCCCTGGGCACACCTGTGCACTGTAGGGGGGACTTAGTAGTAAGTCAAATAAGCCAATCATGGAAACACCAATCCATAAACATAATTTACATGGAGAGCATATTGTACTTTAGCACTGAATAGCAGTGGTAAAGTGCCCAGAGTCCTAAAACCAACAAAACCAAGGTCAAAAACAGGAGGCCAAAAAGCAAAATGTCAGGGGGTGAACCCGCTGAAAAAGTCAAGTCTAACAGTTTCCCACCATCTCATTGAGTGGTAGAGAGAGCACTTTTTATGCTCGATACCTTTGTGAGGCAGAACGTTTTCTATTTCTGCAGACACCAACTGAACACTATTATCCATGAGATCAGTATCTGGTATTCCTTCCCTGCTAAATACATTTTTTAAGTAGGCCGATAACATTGTGTGTTTCAATACCATGGATAACATGAACCTACGGCCATCGAGAGTATGTGCCAATAAGAAAAAAAACATAATATTGACCTGCCCTATTGATCACCAGTCCCAAAATGTCCAACGCAACTTTCTCCTATGGTTTTTCCGGAAGTTTCCTTACTACCACGGTTTGTACTCTTGTTTTGCCCACCTTGATACTGATCAAAGACATCTTGATCTTCTGGACCTAAACAATGAAGAAGAGAGTTTCTCCTCTCAGCGCTTAAAGAGGTGGCACACACTTAAGCATAATGAGTGAAAACTTTCTTCTGCTTCACCCACTTTATTACTGGATCACTAGGAGAAGAAAGGAGAATCTGTGATATTTTGCATAATCAATAACCAGACAATAGGTGAATAACAACAGAACTGGCACCAGTACTCTATGTAGTACCTGAGTTAGATAACACTCCCCCCCCTTGTACTCGAAAAAGTACTTGGGATACACTTGGGGACTTGAGTGGAGGAGTTCTTAATCGAAGAGTATGTAAGTATAGAAACAGTGAGTGTCACTGGGAAGTCAGTTCTAATAACACCATCAGCAGATATTACACATAAATACAGAAACTTGAAATATCAAAGTAACAAAAAAAAGCAATACTGTTTCTCTAACCACCTTTTCCTTTTAAAAACGGACTTTTAAAAACCTTGTCTTCTTTGGGAGACAAAACCACAGCTCACAGACTTTTTGCAAAACGTTACAGTGAGCTCTTTAAGATGACCGCGTTTTGAGAAAAAAACACCTCGTAAGAATACAGAGAAGGTAACTTGTGCACTGCAATAACAGTGTATGTAAACCTCAGTTTCCTGGCATAAAACGTCACCTGCTAGTATGTGAATGTGTGATGCGTTGCGTTCCGCTGAAACATAGAGCAGAGCAGACTCGCGAGCAAACGTTGTGTCTGACAGGTAAGCACAAGCACAGACTGGTGCACAAAAAAAGACAGGTGAGTATACCTCCTGAGCTGATTCACGCCCAATAAAGACATCATGTGGAAATCTCTGTTTTCCCTGACAGGTAAGTATGCGCACAACACAAGGGCAAAAATGACACGAAAGAGGCCGAACAGCGAGCATAAATAGAAAGCATCTTCAAATTAAAAAATGGTCCTAAAGTGGCACAAAGGTTGTCAGCAGAGGAAAGTAACTACCTTTTGGGGAAGAGGGGGAGAAGCACAGACCACTGACACCAGGTTTGTGTGAAAAAGGCCGCTTTATTGAAACAGGTTCACATCACATACTCAAACCTGGGCTTTTGCCTTACAAAACTATGCAGCTATACAAAGTTGTTGACCTATGTTAAAGTAACCCCTAAATATTCCTCCTCCCCACAACAGCTTAATTCTGTAAGTCTGTACTTGCTCCAGTGCTGATCTTTTGCAACTGAGAACTTTAAACTCCCCTCCATCTTTACTGCAACTATTAATCTCTAACTAGCTAAACTTCCTAATTAACCTTAAACCTCCTGGCTTGTTCTTTTTCAGCCTGGATTGCTGCAGTCAACAACAATAAATTTTAGTAAACCATGCCAACTTCTTGGCCGACCGCCACCTAGAAATAGGCTCTGCCATGACTTTTTCTGCCCCCGACGCTGTCTAACTAATGTTCAACACCTTAGCCAACATAAGTCTCAGCTGCAGCAAATACAACTCCATGCCCATGTACGACAACTGGACGCCATCTCCGCTGAAAAACTCAACATCATTATACTGTAAATGAGAATGTTAAAATCTTCCAAGTCCCTACAAAATGAAGGCATCTCGTTATTGAGTTTCCTTCTGGCCCTGTCTATAGCTGCTGGCCTGTGGGCCCCACGCCAGTCCCTCCTGGGAACAAACATTTGTCGTGTAGTTCCTATAGTACCCCTGCAGGACCTGCGCGTTTGGATAACATAAACTGTGGGCTTGGTGACAGACTGGCTCTTTGCACCCCCACCGCGTATGTTAGCCTGTTTTGCATTAGCTAGCTCACAGTGCCACTAGAATCTCCTCTTATCGGGGAGAGATTAGTTCCTGGCAATCTTTGATCATGACAACCCTGATCCCTCAGAATCGTGGAAACAATGTACTACTTTTCGCTCAGTCACTCGTGCTTACTTGTTCGGTTTGTCTCAGAGAGTTACACAGAATAAACAGTCTGGGCGTTTCAATAAGTATTTATTGAACAGTTGTTACTCTAGTGTAGAATATATGTGCTGCAACAACCAGCAGACAGTAGCAGAGATATATTATCAGCAGTACGATGAAAGTGAAAGGATAGTACAGTTCTACCATATTGCAATAATAATGGTTACATACATGAATATATAAAATGCATTATAAAAGTGCGCATACTCCTACGATGCCTAACTAGATGTACCTTAGTGTACCTAGCATGTGTGTAGGTCTAAAAGCCTAATTGCCAAGAATCCCTCTAGGATTTAGTCGAACCCCATTACCTGAATAGAGAGAGTATGGGACCCCATCCTGGTCTCGAGTTGGACACCCCGCAAGGGTTGTGTTAGACCGCTGTCAGCTGGAGCGACTGCATGCAGGAGCCTTAGCGTCTCTGGTCAGTGTGTCGGCATGGAAGTCTCGGTTCCCTCTCTCTTACCGTGGCAAGATGTGGTGTATTTATACCCTAAAGTATCTCGTCCCTCAGTATGATGTGTATTGGTCTTTGTTAGACATGAGGAAGACGTCAGGGGTGAACTTTGTACATACCCATTATGCAGGAGATGTAGCTGGTGAATGCTCATGCATAATTTATGAGTACATTGTAGGCCTGTGTTCAGGAAAAACCCTTCAGTGTTCAAACCACAGACTAGATAACGTTCAACCCTCAGTGTCCGTTGTGTACTGTAGGGAACTAATGTAGGTGAAAGATCATGCCTATATAAGGACCTAGGAGATCATGACCATAATAGGGCATATACGATTATGACCATAATAGGGCATATACGACTAAGTCTATATTATGGCATATATGAACATGTCTATATTAAGGCCTCTATATGAAACATAACACATTGGGGTCGATTCCGATTCGGGCCGGAAATCTCTCCGACCGAGCCGGACCCGGAGAGATTTCCGACCGAATCGGACCCGTGCAGTCCGACCGAACGAGTCCGATGCATTCGTATGCCACCGGACACGAGTCGGTCGGACTCCCATTGAACTCAATGGGAGCCGGTCGTACAACGCGTACGCGGGCTCCCATTGCCTCAATGGGTGCGAGGCGGACAAGGGCGCCCCTACAGCGAGTACGCCGCGGGCGCTCGCGGCGTACACGCACAGGTAGGGGGACCCATGGGTCCCCCTGTGTGCGCCTCGCACAGGTACGCAGTACAGGGGGTCCGACACGGACCCCCAAAGTACGGCTCCGACAGCGAGTTCGAGTCGGACGGCGCGAGTCGGTCGGAGCGGTCGAGGTGCGCATCGTACTTACCCGGCCGGAAAACGTCTCCATTGCGCGGTGCGAATCGTGTCCGAGCGAGTCGGTCGGAGCGGTACGATCCGGGTACGAGTCGGTCGGAGCGGTCGGAGTCGCCCGGACGAGTCGGTCGGCGAGCCCGCATCGTACTCGCTCGGCCGGACCCGCGTACGGTTCGGTCGGGAAACAGGGCTCCGAATCGGATCCGGTAAAGCCGAATCCTATTCGGAGCCCTACCGGCCGAGATCGGAATCGGCCCCATTGTCTCCATTAGACGTGGCATCCTGACCACTGATGCAGAATCTCCTTCAAATCCTCTTTAATGGATTTTATCAAAGCCAACCTTTCTCAAAAACGAGGTCATTCTCGCCTAGATGCAACAACAAAATATCCGGACAATCCCACCCCCCAAACAGCCTGTTCAAACAGGGTAAAAGCTCCCTCCAGCGCATGCCAGCGCACTTTATACATGTTGGCGTCAAGTCCCACATTTGCACCATGGCTGCTGTTTCTCACTTGTCTCTCCGCCCTCTTAACGAACGAATGCCCCATGATCCAGATTGACAATCTGGCGGCCCCTGGACCGGGAACCGAACCTGAAAAACACAAGCAAACTGTTGACAACTAGCAAGGATTCACAATTCCCCCTCCCATCTAACGCAGCGTTGAAAACAGTCTGAGGACCATCTACCTAAGCCCATAATAATTTCCCTACTCCAATCCCGCCTATCCGCCTCTGTCCTCATACCTATGTGGAAGGAATGTGTCCCGAACCCTTGTGCATCAAGTCCTAGTTGAGCCAAAGCCTTGAGAAACACTGCCAGCAGCTGGCATGCCAACACCGTCTTGCCATCCCCATGCTTCCCTAACACATTCTGAGACTGAAGTGCCAACCCCCAGCGTACTGTGCAAAACTTGTCCGCTGGATAAACATAGAGCAAAATGATCCTGCCAGTGCAGACAGAATATCGAGTACAAAATATCGAGTTGCCCAAATATCGAGTCATTAATATCGTGGGTCAGAAATATCAACAGCAAGAATATCGTGGTCAAGAATATCAACTTAAGGTAAGTAATATTGATTTTAAAAACATCAAAGTGTTTAATATCGTTTGCAAAAATATAGTTGTTAAAAATATCGGTTTTTTATTATTGTTATGTATTTTAGAATATATTTTATATGTATGTGAATATGTTTTTTTTGTATAAGATTTCCTTGTATTTTTAATATATGTGTTACATTTTTAGTAGTCATTCATTTTTTTTTATTTGAATTTTGCGCTTTTGTTCCCGTAGCGGGTTGTGAGTTTATAGGGGAATGGGGTGGAAACTAATTTAAATATATTAAATTTATTATTTATTTTTTTATTTGGATTTTGCGTTTTTAGTTCCGTAGCGGGTTATGGGTTTATAGTGGAATAGGGTGGGAAGTAATTTATTTATATTTAATTTATTGATGAATTTTTATTTATGATATGTTTTTAATTGAGATGATAAAGTGTTAAATGTGTACAGTAATTTATTATTAATTAATTAATAATTGGTTGTTAATTAATTTTAATTAATTAATTGGTAATTAATTATGGCCATTGTGTAATTAATTTTAGGAGTGTGTTGGGGTGTTTATAGGTGTAAATGGTGGGAAGAAATGTATTTTTAATTTATGAATTAATAATTGGTTGTTCATTAATTTTAATGAATTTGTAATTAATTTTGGTAATTGTGTAATTAATTATATTTGCATGTGGTAGTTTTTATAGGTGTAAAGGGTGGGAAGGGTAGGAAGTAAATTATTTGTAATTGATGAATTAAGAATTGGTTAATTGATTTTAATTAATTAATTGGTAATTAATTATGGTAATTGAGTAATTAATTTTAGGTTTCTGTTGTGGTGTTTATAGGTGTAAATGGTGGGAAGAAATTTATTTTTAATTTATGAATTAATAATTGGTTGTTAATTAATTAATTTGTAATTAATTATAGTCATTGTGCAATTAATTTTATGTGTGTGTTGTCATTTATAGGAGTAAAGGGTGGGAAGTAATTTGTGTTTACTTTTAAATTTAAATTGTGTTATTTAGTTATTAGTCGTTAATAGTAATAGTTTTCGTTAATAGTAATAGTTTTTCTTTTAAAAATAATATATAATTGTGTTTTATTATTTTATAGTTTAATTTAGGTGTGTGTTGTGGATATTAGAGTGTTAAAGCTTGTGTACTCAATGAATTTTTTTTATTAATAAGATTTTTTTAATTGATTATTAATTATGTTAATTATGGATATAAATGTAATTAAAAATGTTGAAGTGTTTTGCTATTGGTGTGGTGTTATAGGGTATGGAATAAAATTAATTCATTAATGTTTTAAATAATTTTTTTGTTTGTTAATATTTGCTACTTTTAAATAATTGTTTATTAATGTATTTATTAATTTATTTCGTATATTATTTGTAGGTTTTTGTTATATGTAATTCATATTATAATATGTGTTCTTTTGATATGTTTAATATATTTAATTATACATTTTTTAAATATTGTTTATTTTTATGATTGTTTTGAATTTTGTAATATTTTTTGTTTTTTTTTCAACTGTTTAAGTGTTATTAGTAATTTTAGTTTCTCTGCTATCCAACACTTTCCCTAATGTTGCACTCACTGGAGTGGGAATAGTCATTTTTACCCCTCTGCTATCCAGCACTTTCCCTACTGTTGCACTCACTGAAGTGCGAATAGTAATTTTTACTCCTCCGCTATCCAACGCTTTCCTTACTGTTGCACTCACTGGAGTGGGAATACATTTTTTTACCCCTCCGCTATCCAACACTTATCCTACTGTTGCATTCAGTGGAGTGGGAATAGTAATTTCTACCCCTCCGCTATCCAACACTTTCTCTACTGTTGCATTTTTTGGAGTGGGAATAGTAATTTTCACCCCTCCGCTATCCAATACTTTCCCTACTATTGCACTCACTGGAGTGAGAATAGTAAGTTTTGCCCCTCCGCTATCCAATACTTTCCCTACTATTGCACTCACTGGAGTGAGAATAGTAAGTTTTGCCCCTCCGCTATCCAACACTTTCCCTACTGTTGCACTCTTTGGAGTTGGAATAGTAAATTTAATCTCTCCGCTATCCAACACTTACCCTACTTTTGCACTCACTGGAGTGGGAATAGTAATTTTTACTCCTCCGCTATCCAACGCTTTCCTTACTGTTGCACTCACTGGAGTGGGAATAAAATGTTTTACCCCTCCGCTATCCAACACTTATCCTACTGTTGTATTCAGTGGAGTGGGAATAGTAATTTCTACCCCTCCGCTATCTAACATTTTCTCTACTGTTGCATTCTTTGGAGTGGGAATAGTAATTTTCACCCCTCCGCTATTCAATACTTTCCCTACTATTGCACTCACTGGAGTGAGAATAGTAATTTTTGCACCTCCGCTATCCAACACTTTCCCTACTGTTGCACTCACTGGAGTTGGAATAGTAAATTGAATCTCTCCGCTTTCCAACACTTACCCTACTTTTGCACTCACTGGAGTTGGAATAGTAATTTTTATCCCTCCGCTATCCAACACTTTCCCTACTGTTACACTCTTTGGAGTGGGAATAGCAATTTTTACCCCTCCGCTATCCAACACTTTCCCTACTGTTGCACTCTTTGGAGTGGGAATAGTAATTTTTTCCCCTCCGCTATTCAACACTTTTCCTACTGTTGCTATCACTGGAGTGGGAATAGTAATTTTTACCCCTCCGCTTCCAACACTTTCCCTACTGTTGCACTCACTGGAGTTGGAATAGTAAATTTAATTATTCCGCTATCCAACACTTTCCCTACTGTTGCACTTATTGTATTGGGAAATGTAAGTTAATTTTTTTTTTAATAGTTTAATATTTTAATTTATTATAGATTTTTTTAAATTATTGATATATATATATATATATATTATTTTTATATAATTTTCTAGTTTAAAAATTAAATAAAGATAATAGTTAATAAATCATTTTTAAGTAAATATATGTATATGTATAAATTATTATGTTTGTGTGTTTATATTTGTTTCAATTAAGTTTATTTGTTATATTTAGTTAAAATGTATATTAAATGTAATTAATTTTGTTAAAAATAATATTATTTAATATATTTAATATATATTATTTTATTTTATATATATGTTAAAATCGATATTTTTTACATCTATATTTTTTACATCTATATTCTTTACCTCAATATTTTTGAGTCGATATTTTTGTACTTACCTGTTAAGGTATGGGAGTCGATATTTTTGCAGTCGATATTTTTGCAGTCGATATTTAGAACATCGATGTTTGTTACATCGATATTCTATCAGTGAACCGATCCTGTCATAACCCCTCTGATCTGTCTTTGACCTGTGTAGCCAAACCTGGAGACTTGCTGCACACTGGCGAACCTCCTCCCAGAGCACCTCCCACCCCCCAGTAGCTCTGATGCCAGAAACACACCGATGAACATCCATGTCCTCAACGTTGAGAACAACACCGATTCATCCTCTCCTCTGCAAATCCCCGGCAAAGTCAAAAGCACGTGACACAACAAACACAAAGTCAATGGCCTTCTTTTAGGTCCTACCCGACCTTCCTCCCTGGCCCAACCTTCCAGTATCCGTCACCCCAGTTGGCTGGCCAAAGGCGCATAGTTCACAAAAGCTTCCCCATAAAAGCTGTACCCGCCAGTTTCCCAGAAACAGTTACCTGTGACTGCCCCTTATCTATTAACGACATTGAGGTTGACCACATCCTCAGTACTAGCCCATTCCTCCTGCCTCCATTGTGCCCCGCCAGCTAAACATTCTGACCAAGCCTGAGCATAAGCTGTCCTTGTAGAAAGTACCAATGAATCTACCACCAACTGAAGCATTCTCTGTCGCCTACTGTCCAAAGCTCCTGAGGCATCCGGTTCCTGCCTCTGTCTGCCTCCGTGGCCAGCCCATGGAATCTCTTCCACTGTGAACAAGACAAAGCACCCACAATGTCTTTGTTCACACCAGGCACATGTCTGGCTCTAAAAACAATGCCATATTTCAAGCACCCCAATACAAAACCCTGCAGCAGTTTCAGCACCTGTGCATCTCTGGCCGACTGTCTATTAACCACCTGCATCATTGACATATTGCCAATCCAAAACAAAACTCTTCTGTGCGCCAACTGCTCCCCCCATAATGTCATCGCTACCACCAAGGGAAAGAATTCCAGAAAAGCATTACTGCGCCTGCCCAGTTTCCACTCCAGAGGCCATTCTCCTGCACACCATTTACCCTGCCAATACAGCCCAAAACCAATTCCTCCTGCAGCATTTGAAAATATCTATGCATCCCAGTCCACTTCCCTCTACGCTACCAAAGGTACTCCATTAAAGGATTCCGGAAAAAATAGCCATATCCTTAAGTCTTCCTTGACACCTGCCGATAATCTCACATGATGGTGTGGCAAAAGCAAGCCAGACAGGGAAAATCCCAGTCTCCTACAGAACGTTCTCCTAAAACCAGCCACTGTGTCACGAAGACAAAATGGTGGCTGGTAACATAAAATGTCTGGTAATATACCCTGGGCTATGGATATAGCCCAATCTAGCCCAAACCGCCAGCATTCGTCAGATTGCTCCATTCCCCAGTAATCCTGAGGGACAGAACTCCCTGTGGTCGGCTGCCTCCCAAAACCACATTCTCAATGAGATACGGGACCCTTAAAACAAAGATGACGGTGTTGAGGCATAGGTCAATAGGACGTCCTTTGACTTCCAGGGGTCCCAAGCCAAGTTCGTCACCAGAGTGAAGAAGTACACGGCTCCAGTAGTTGCTCTGGTATCTCTTTATTAAGTTATTTCCAGAATAAATGCCTCAGCCACCATACAGCATCCTGATTTCCAACTGTCGACCAAACAGCTCAGCCCCCAACATTCTAAGAACACACAGATCACTCACCCTCCAATATATATTTAGAGCATTCTATAGCATACGTGCATAATCACTACAAATATGAGATGTGACTGCGATACTACTGGTATGCGTCAAGCACTGGTCAACGTGCTAAACCCATGATACGGACGCAATTCCACAAACATATGCGGATGACATCGTGTTGCTCTCCCAAACACCTCGTGGCTTGCAGCGGTTGATTTTTCAACTAGCGCAATATACCTCAAAAGCACAACTAACAATCAATTTAAAAAAATTGAATGTTCTATGCTTCTCCAGCACCCAGAAAAAACACCCTAAATTTGCCTGGAGGCTAAATTCCAGCATCTTATCGCAGGTGGGCGTATATAAATATCTGGGGGTTCATTTAGATCGCCAGCTTAGCTACAAGCAACATTTAGACCTTGGGCAAGCAAAAGCAAAACAACTACTATTTGCCTTTAAAATTCTGCAGAAAAAGCTAAGCAGCAGCTCAACAAATTACTTACTAAAGGTCGTAGCAGCTAAATTCTTGCCATCTATCTCGTACGGCTCGAAAATGCTAAATACCAAGGATTCAACAACTCTAAACACAGCCCAATCCAGTCTATTTAAGAAACTGTTCCTTATTCCACGTCACATTTCTCAGGCCCACATACGACTGGAATACGGTTTTAAAAAAACAGATACCGGCTAGACAAGGAGCATTGGCCAAATATTACTGGAGAATGAGGGCAGCTGAAGAAAACACGTTAGCCCATCACTGCTGGGAGGAGGTTGAAAAACAAACAAGTCAATATTTCGAATTTTAAAACAAGCACTTTCAGTATTAAAGCTAGAGGAAGCCTGGCACACATCATTGCCATATTCTGCATTCAAACAAATTACCAATAAAGCAATCAAACAACAATTGCTGCAAATTGATAAAGCCTCCTTTGCCTGCAAAAGACATGCATGGATGGTGATGCCATCTTATAAACACCTGAAACCGCAACCATATTTACAAGATCACTTCATCGACTATTATAAGTGGAACTTGACCCTATTGAGACTAGGGTCCTTCCCAACGAAAGATCTCATTCCAAAATGGCAACGGACCTGGTCGACTACGGATTACCGCCTTTGTGGAATTGGAGAGGAGTCACTATTGCACCTACTATGAATCTGTCCGGTTCTACAAAACACGAGGAAGATCCTTTTACGGCCTATTATGAGAGAAGAACAAACAAGGACCTGTAGAGCGGCAGTCATAAAATGTCTTGGTGGTTGCTCTGTTCAACTATCTTGTAAGACAATAACATTTTTTAACTTAGCGGCGAAAGAGCTAGAAAAGAATGACAGATGAACTGTATCCTACCCTAGACTTGTTGTGTTCACCCCAGTATTTTTTCCTATCAGCACAAGCACTTTATCCCATGCCGGAGGAATAGACACGCTTACAAACAATCTTATAGAAACTGGCTGAAGTGTCTTATCACAAAAATGTTGGTCCTTAGAATCAATTACGTCATCTTTTTTTAAAATATCTTTATTTGCATTTTTTTATTTTTCCAGAATTACAGATGACAATATACATATATGAAGCAGGGGACAGTTGACTACATTAAACGTGATAGAGGGTGCCATTCTCACTGCTAAGACATGTCATACTGAGCCTGATATCAGTTCCCTATAGCAGGAAAATGGTTACATATTATGTCCTCCATGCACTGTGTCGCATACAAATGTGCAAGGAGTTGCACTTTTATGCCCGTTGGAATAGCAAGATGCTTGTCACGTCCTCCATGGTATTGTCTTTTATCCATGCGCCCAGTTAGTATTTCACTTGAATGTCTGTACCTGAGCATGCAGTTGGAACAGAGGGATGAGGCAAAATATGATACAATTTATAATTAAGGCTCCCTGTTTTCCGTTTTTACAGATTTTTACAGATAAATACAGACAGAAAACAATGGGTTTTCTGTCTGCATTGATTTTTAAAAGTGGATAAATACAGAAATTTTGCTTCTTTTAAATGACTCTTCGTGCTGTCTTTCATGAATTATAGCCCAACAGCTGAGCAGATGGACAGCATGAAAAATTAAAAAACCGGATGACATTTCTGTAAATAACAGCATGTGTCAACACACATTTGTGGTATAATGCTAATATTTGCCAGTGGATGTACTGCTATGTAATATTTGGCAACTTAAATAGCTAAAACATGACAGACATCAAAGTATGAGTGCGCTTCTATCATTTAAATAAATATGGAAATGTACAGTTTTACAACACATTTATATGCAAAACACAAAATAAATATGAATAAATACAGAAAAAATGGCTAAAAAATAGATATGGATAAATACAGACGGAAATGTTAAAAAAATTAATACCATAAAACCGGGAGCCCTATTTATAATCAAACAAACAAACAGGGCCATCGTCTACTCGCCACGCCTGGGTCAATGTGTATGTAGTGTATATGTTTCATTCCCAGCACTTCCATGTCAGGCTCGCCACTCTTTCCTTGTCAAGAGAACCTGTCAGGATAAACGACCATACTGCCCCTCCGTTGACGTTTGTGCATCTCAAATGCGGCCCATTTTCCTGTGACAACCTCTAGCCTTATCCTGAGCCTGAAGTGTTATGTATCTGTGAGTCCGTGCCCACGTCTCTTACATCCGCTACTTCGGAGGAACTATCTCCCCCCTCCCCGTCCCTGTGTGCTAAGTCCGTGAGTATGGTATCCCAATACTGTGCGATGGGGTATTTGCGTAGTCCAGCTATTTCCTCTCTGTGCAAGGATGTGCTTTCTGCTTGTTCCCACACTAGGAGTGATTTTTTCCAATTGGTGACAACTGGGTGGTCCGTGTGTTTCCATCTCTTAGTTATTAGTCTCTCTGCCACAATCAATCCTACGTCAATAAATCTGGATGTAACCTTATTGTTCTTTGATCTGGGAAAAAGGCCTAATATGCATACCTCCCACGTGTGTGTTATTGGCCTGCTAGTGCATGTTGCAAGTGTCGCTGTAACTTCTTGCCAATATGTATGTAGGGAGGCGCAGAACCAGAGCATATGGAGGAGGTCCACGTCTGTCTGTAGACAGCGCGGGCATGCCGAAGTGGTAGTGTGAAAATATTTGTTTATTTTGTCCGGGGAGAGGTACGCCCTTTGCATTATATATGTCTGTATAAGCTTGAACTTAGAGTTTCTCGGAATGTAAGTGGAGCTAGCTAGCACTGCGTCCCATTCATGGTCCGTCCATTGTTGTCCCCTATCTGCTTCCCACCGCAATCGAAGGGCCGCCATGTGTTTCATTGTGTGAGTAAGTAGCGCCTCAGCCAACCAGTGTACAATGTGTGATCCGTTGCCCATGATGTGTAAGTATTGCATCAGGAGATGCATCTCCGGTTCGGTGGTGATATCGCCCCATGTCGCGGAAAGCGATCTCATGATTGAATTATGTAGTAAGAATTGACCTGCAGGCAGGTCGTAATCCTCCACCAAGGTCTCGAATGGTATCAGAGCGCCCTCTGCATAGAGATCGCCCAATGTACTTAATTCCTATTCGTGCCAGCGTGTAAGCACCCCGTTAGAGGTACCCGTCCTGCCCCTGGGCGTCCCCAGAAGTGGCAGTGACGGGGCAAAAGGGACTGTATCTCTACTGAGGTACAGGCTCCTCCTGTAACAACAGTGTGCTAGGGCCAGACAGGTCTGGAATGGGCGTGGTGATCGGGCAATAGGGTGAAACAGGTGATATATCTGAGATTGGGACCAGGGTGGCTGCATGGTGGCTGTATCTTCTAAACCCATACCTGCAAACCATCTCGTCACCCATTGTAATTGCGCCTCCAGATAGTACAGTTCCATATTGGGGACCGCCAAGCCTCCTTTACTAGTAGGGGCATGAAGTTTCCATAATGCGATACGGGGCCGGCCCTTGTTCCAGATGAGGTCACGGATCAATTGTTCGAGGTCGCGGAATATTCTGGCCGGAACATAGACCAGGAGGTTGGAGAAATAATATAACAATTTTGGTAGTATTACCATCTTGGTCAGTGCGATCCTGCCCATCACGTTCAGAGGAAGTGACTTCCAGAATTGAATCTGAGCTCTGACAGCAGATATAGCCCTAATCAGGTTTCCCTCCAACACATCAGTAGGGTTCCGATATATGAAGATACCCAGGTATCGGAACATAGATGGGTACCAGCGGAGAGAAGAATTGTTCATGTGCACGTTTGTTTCGGTGATTTCGTCACAGAATGCGTACAGGCCCGATTTTGTCCAGTTCACTCGGAGACCTGATACCCTTTCAAAGTCCTGAAGTGTATCCGCTATGGTAGTAGGGATATCATGTAGGTCCCTTAGGTGCAGTAGCAGATCATCGGCATACAATGAAACGGTATGTAGGCTGTCTCCCAGACGGATGCCCCAATCTGCTCCTTCCCTGCGGAGTCGCATTGCCAGCGGTTCCATGGTGAGAGAGAAAAGAAGCGGGGTCTGGGGGCAACCTTGTCTGGTACCTCTATTCACCCGTATGCTATTTGATATGAGTCGACCCGTCCGAACTCTAACAGAGGGCTGCTTATATAATAACTGAACCATTTGTAGAAAAGCGTCGCCTAGCCCGTATCTCCGCAATACCTCGAAGAGGTATGGCCACTCCAAGGAGTCGAAGGCTTTCTCTAGGTCTAAGACCAAGCAGCCGGAGCAGGGCCAAATGTCTGCCGCATAATGCTGCACCCTGAAAAGCCTACGTATATTAAGCGCTGTACTTCTAGTGGGGACAAACCCATTCTGGTCCGTGTGCACTAAGGTCCATACTAGTGGGGCCAAACGCACAGCTATAAGGGATGCTAGGACCTTGTAGTCTGTGTTAAGAAGCGCCAGTGGTCTGTATGAGCCCAGCGCTTCCGGGTCCCTGCCGGGTTTAGGGAGAGACATCAGTAGCGCCTCATTCTGCGTGTCAGAAAGGGTGGAGTCCTCTATTGAGGCCTCATAGACCTTCTTGAGCTGAGGTGCCAGTACCTCCATATAGGTCTTGTAAAACTCCGCTGGTAAGCCATCCGGGCCCGGAGTTTTGCCATTAGCCAGTGAACGTATGCTCGCCCTAATTTCATCTAATAAAATGGGGTCATTTAGGTTGAGTTTCTGCTCAGGCGTGATCTGTGGCAGGTCAATGTCTTCTAGGTACCTGTAACATCATTCATTGAAGCCATGGTATGGGACTTGCAGAGTGTGGTATAGTGAGTTGTAAACTCCCGATGTATGACTTGTTCCGAGTATACTATAGCACCCTGAATAGAATGGAGGGAAGTAACGGGCGATGTAGTGTCGTCTTGACGGATCAACCAAGCTAAGAGCCTTCCAGCCCTGTCGCCTGAGTGATGCGTACGCGCTGAGTGCGCTGCATAGTTAAGGCAATGGAGTCTTTCCTGCAGTCGGGGATGTTCCTCCTTTTTGTGAGTTAACCTCCTATTTGAGCCCTCAACCGCCTCTCTTTCATGGGACGCCAATTTCCTTTCTAATGTAGTTAGGGCTGTCTCTAGCTGTTTGCGCATGCCGGCCTGCGTGCCCAGGCAGTGTCCTCTAGTAACTACATTAAAGGCGTCCCATTCTATCAATGGTGACGAGGCAGTGTCTGTATTGTCCTCAAAGTATTGTGCAACGGCTGTTTCCAATGACTCCCGGAATGCCGCATCTAATAGCGTGTCTGGTTGTAGGCGCCATCTCGGAACCGATGGTATGTTACAAATCCATTCCAGCAGTAGCGTGTGTGGGTTATGGTCTGATTGAGTCCTCCCGAGATATTGTGGTTCTGCAACAGCTGTTAAGAGGTCATTAGATACCATTATTCGGTGAAGGCGGACATGCAACCCATGTGCCCCGGAGTAGAATGAATACACCCTATCATGTGGGTTTCTGTGCCTCCATGCGTCTGTTATGCGCCATTGTGCGGCCCAGTTGTTTAGCGCCTTCATGGCAGCATGTGTGGGCGCACCAGGGAGAGGAGGAAATGAACGATCCAAGGAGACATCAAGAACACTATTGTAGTCCCCCCCCCACCATCATTGGTACCCCATGCCAGGTAGACAATTTGCTCGACAGGGCCTCTAGAAATGTAGCCTGATCAGTGTTAGGTGCGTATATGGATGCAATGACCACGGGTTGTCCATCTAGGTTTCCCCTCACGGTAACATAACGGCCTTCTGTGTCAATGAGTGAGTCCTCTATGCGAAATGGGATGCCTGGTCTGACCCAAATTAAAGCTCAAAAACAACAGTTGATGTACAGAATGCAGAACAATGTCATACATTCATCCCAGTACAGAGATCTGGGCCTAAATCCATCGTTTTTTTGCTCACCATGCCATTCCAGTTTGAACCCAGCCATATGCAAATCAGTCTTGACCCTGTGCCTCATGGGAACAGTCCAGCCCGAACTGCCAAGCCAGGTCCTCCCTGGACTGGAAACAAGCATCCTAGGACCGGTTTCGGGGTTTCACCCCTCTTCATCCAGGATAGCTTGATTCCAGTGGCATGGAGAGCACGGGACCCACGTCTGGGCATACCCGTCCCACTCGCGGTCCCAGGATGCTTGTTTCCGGTCCAGGGAAGACATGGCTTGGCAGTTCGGGCTGGACTGTTCCCATGAGGCACAGGGTCAGACTGATTTGCATATGGCCATGTCTGAACTGGGGTGGCGGAGTGAGCTAAAGAATGATGATGGATTAAACCCAGATCAGTTGACTGGGGGTGAGTGCTTGCAATGTTCAACACTCCGTCCATCATCCCCTTTGGTTTTGCTAAGTTGGCAGGGTATGCCCAGACGTGGGTCCCTTGCTCACTTTGCCACTGGATTCAAGATAGCCTGGCTGATGAGGGTTATGAACCCGAAACCGGTCCCAGGATGCTTGTTTCCGGTCCAGGGAAGACATGGCTTGGCAGTTCGGGCTGGACTGTTCCCATGAGGCACAGGGTCAGACTGATTTGCATATGGCCATGTCTGAACTGGGGTGGCGAAGTGAGCTAAAGAATGATGATGGATTAAACCCAGATCAGTTGACTGGGGGTGAGTGCTTGCAATGTTCAACACTCCGTCCATCATCCCCTTTGGTTTTGCCAAATTAAAGCTCCCCTAGCATATGCTGAGTAACCTGTGGCATGTAACTGTCCTCTCCATCTTCTCTGCAGTTGTTTCACTTCAGACCCCACCAAGTGCGTCTCTTGAAGAAGAGCAATCTGTATGTGGTGCCTTTTGAGATACAAGTAAATGAGGTATTTACAGGAAGGGCTGTGAATGCCTCTCACATTCCATGTGCATATTTTAACCAGTGCCATGGTATCCCATCGGGAACGAGCGTGTGAGTTATGAGTGGCCTAATGGCTGTATTAAACGGCATGACGTGTGTCTGGGGTGGGAGCTGCTGTTGAACAGCTATATATCTACTACTCAGTGTGCATCGGCCCAGCGCGTGACGAATGGCAAAACTACTATAAACTAAAACTAATAATACCAAAAGGGCGAAAATGCAACATGCAGTCGTCCAAACAGTAAATAACAAGCATTTACAATGCAATAGGTCTCGCAGTGACATTATTTTGAGCTATTGACATTGTAAATGACATTGTTTTTTATATTGTTTTTCTTTTGTAAAAATAAATAAAAGGCATTGAAATTAAAAATGCAAATAGTCAAAAGTTTTGTAAATGCAAAACCTATTGCATTGCATTTACATGAGTGTGAGCTATTGGCATTGTAAATGCTAATGGCTTATATTAATGTGACTTTTTTTAAACAACATAAATATAATGCATGTTCAATGCTAATAGCATAAACTCATGTAAATGCGATACTTACTGACAACTAAAATGAAGTATTTTCCTGGATATTTAAGGAAGCAATGCAATAGGTCTTGCATTTATTAGTTTGAGCTATTGACATTGTAAATCATAATGTTTTTTTTTTAAAAACATAAATAAAAGGCATTGTCATTTTCAATTGCCAATAGCTACCAAACGTACTAACGGGATTTACAATATGTGGCCTTCAATAAGGTACACAAACACAACCTTGTTACTAAAGAATTAACCTGGTAAGGAGCACGTATGTGTTGTACAACGTGCATATGTATTCTTTGGACGGTTTGTGCTCCTGTTCACCAAGCTTGGCCACAAGTCGGCGAACAACGCATCAAACACCCACCCACGCCACTGCAGCACTCCTAAGGATAGGCTTTGCCAGGGTGACAAAGGAGGTCGGGTCAAAGGCACGAACACGTGTGCGCAGGGAAGACAGGTTTTCACGTGAAAGGGACTCAAAAATGTAGAAAGTCTTCCCTATAAACAAACGGGGGAAACTGGGATCGTGCAAACAAAATATGCTGATGGCACATATGGCTAAAATCGAGGGACCCAGTGTAATGAGCAGCGCTCTAGTGTTTGGGGCGCAGGGGACGGAAGTCCCAGCACGACATCCGCAGGCCAGGCGTGGCCTGCGGGGATTGGCGTAATTAAACGGAAGGCGCTCGCTCGGGGGCGGCACTTCCAAGCTGGACACGGCGAGTGTGGTCTCTCTGTTCCTCGTCTGCACGCAGGGATCTCGCGCCAGCATCAATCACGGCTAAACCGGTGGTGCCCCATATCACCCACACAACACTGGCGACGAGGGGGGCCGAGACCCTCGCTCGTTTTCCTGTCGGCGTTTAGCACTGTCGGACAGCGGATCCGCGGTCCCGCGGGGAGCGGCCCTGTTAACCCGCCGACGCGCACGCGGACGGGTGAGTCAGCCCCCGCAGTGCTGTGCCCTGAGGCAGCTCCAGCGCTGAAGCGCGCTACCCTGAGCCTCCGGCCACCAGCGCCACCTCCACCACCCCACAGGAAGCACCGCGTGATCACGCGCTCTCTCCAGGCACAGGCTGCCAAGTGCCTGCCCTGCTATCCCGGACACCTCCACGTGAAGACCAGGGGGGGAGAGTGGTCGCACCCCAGCCCCTCACTGGCAACACCTCCACAGCTGACGAGGAGAAGCACAGGGACGTGCCAGAGCCACGCCTGAGCTGCCAGCATCCCGGCGCTGCCAAGCACACAGCCCAGGCCAGTGGGCCTACAGACACGTGCGCAACTGCCACCCCCCAACACGCGCAGCACGCAGGTGGTTTGCGTGGCACCAGGGGACACGCCTGCCACTGACGAGCTACGATGGCGGACAACATCCCTGGCCCTGCACAAGTCCACGTCCAGTTTCAACACGCGGCCTCCGGGGTGCTGCCACCCTTCAGCGAATTGGAGGACCCAGCGACGGCGTCTCCTCGGTGGAGAGTATGGATTGAACGCCTCGATAATTACTTCATTGCCACCAGGGAGGACAATGGAACAATCAAGCGGTCCCTCCTACTCCACTATGCCGGGGATGAGATTTTCAAACTTTTCAAACATCTCCCGAACACAGGGGCCGCAACAGACTACGACGCAGCCGTGGCAGCATTGGACGCCCATTTCGACCCCCAGCTCAATCCGGATTTCGAGCGCTTTAAGCTGCGCCAAGTGCGCCAAAGGGAAGGAGAGTCTATAGATGCGTTCTACGCCCGCCTCCGCGAACTTGCCAGCACGTGCACGGAGGATGACCAGCCCAAGGAAATCAGGGCCCAGCTCATTCAAGGGTGTAGAGACAAAACCCTGAGAGGTCTCATCCTTCGCCAACCGAGAATAGCGCTGGAGGACATCCTCATTCTAGCACGGTCACACGATCTGTCAGCGGCCAGAGCGAATGAGATGGACCAAGCCCTCATCAAACCGGTGGTGCGCACAGAGACGATCAAGATAGAACGAGCGGATGCGGTCAGGACGAAAGGCCGAACAGAATTCGCACGAAAACCAAGGTCAGAGGCACCCAGGTCGCGATGTGGTTACTGTGGCCACGAACCACACGCAGCGAAGGACTGCCCAGCCCAGGGGAAGACCTGTACAAACTGCGGGATCCCAAACCATTTTGCCACCGTATGCCGGAGAAGGAACAGAGGCCGCGATACCAGAGGCCCGAAACCACCATCACGGGCGGTTCGACGACTATCAGTAACAGAGGCACCCACAGCAGAGGAGATATCGAGGACCAGCCGCAGGCATCTCAGGCTATTTGTCTCCTCCTTGGAAGATGAAGAGGAGGAGACATACCTTATATCATTCACACAGGAGCTCAAACGGCGCCGCAGGCCCCAGCCAACCTGTGTGGTCCAGATAGCTGGGTCTGAAGTGACGGCGATCATTGACCCCGGGGCATCGGTGAACGTGATGGGCCTCCAACAATATCGACGTCTCCGACCATGTCCCCCCGTCACGGACCCGGATCTATGCATACGGGGCAACCACTCCGCTACCACTGAAAGGGAAGATATCTGTCCCAATCAAGACGGAAGACCAAGAGGTGATCGCGACCATCCATGTGATTGACAGAGAAGCAGACACCCTACTGAGCAGCCATACGGCCGAGGACCTCGGGTTGGTTTCATTCGCCAGGAGTGTGCAAGCTCACCAAGTGGACGAACTGCTGGATCAATTCCCGGAGCTGTTCCGAGGCCTGGGCTGCATCAAGTGCGACCCCATCAAGTTGCACATCGACAAGGCAGTCACCCCAGTTGCCCTACGGCACAGGAGAGTGCCATTCCACCTGAGACCGTTGGTGGAGAGGGAATTAGAACTCCTCGAAGCACAAGGCGTAATTGAAAAGGTATCCGGACCGACACCGTGGGTGTCACCCCTTGTCATCGCGGAAAAGCCAAAGCAACCAGGCGCCATACGCCTGTGCATTGACATGAGGCTACCAAATAAAGCTATCAAGCGGGAACGCCACATTACGCCAACAATGGATGATATCATTGCTGATGTCAATGGATCAAGGTGGTTTTCCAAAATCGACCTCAACGCCGGATACCACCAGCTGCCACTCTCCAAAGAAAGCAGATACATCACCACTTTCAGCACCCACCTCGGACTGAGGAGATATAAACGGCTGAATTTTGGGATCTCCTCAGCGGCGGAGGTATTCCAGAACACAATCCCAGAAATGCTATCCGGCCTGCCTGGCGTACTTAACGTCAGTGATGATATCCTGATCCACTCCGCAACGGCCGCGGAGCACCACAAGCACCTCCGAAGCACGCTCAAACGCCTGAGCGAACATGGAGCGACCCTCCACAAGGATAAGTGCCAGTTCTTCCAGCCCTCTCTGGAATTCTTCGGATATGTTTTTAACCAGGAAGGCATTCAGGTGGACCCGCGAAAATCGCATGCCATCAAAAGTGCGCCAGCTCCTACCACACCCACCGAAGTAAGGAGTTTCCTTGGGATGGCCACCTACTGCGGGAGATTCATCCCTGACCTGGCGACCCGGGCAGAACCCCTCCGAGCTCTCACCCGGACAGACAGCCCGTGGAAGTGGGGAAAGCAAGAGGAATAGGCGTTCCAAGGGATACAAGATGCCCTGCTGGGTGAAGCGACGCTAGCCTACTTTGACCCTGCGAAGCGAACGGAAGTGCTGGTCGACGCAAGCCCGGTGGGACTCGGAGCTATCCTAGCCCAAGAACAAGTGCCTGGCAGGTGGGCCGCGTTGTCGTTTGCCAGCAGGTCCCTCACACCCACCGCAACGAGATATGCACAGATAGAGCGGGAAGCACTCGCCATAAAATGGGCCTGCAGCCATTTCCATCTCTACCTGACTGGGCAGCCGTTCACGATGGTCACGGACCACCAACCCCTCGTGCCTCTCTTCAAGGGATCCGCCCCCCATCCTCCGCCGCGAATTGAACGATGGGCTGTGCAGCTTCAGCCCTACGAGATGGAGGTCGTATACAGGCCAGGGGCAAAGAACCCAGCGGACTTCCTGTCCCGCCATCCAACGCAACAAGCGCCCGCTGAAGACGATGATGGCCCCGAACAATACATTAACATAATCTCCACGGCCGCCTGCCCGTGAGCCATGACTCTGGAAGAGATTCAAGAAGCTGCCAAGGACGACAGTGTGTATGGCCGCACCCTCCAGGCCATTCAAATGTGGTCATGGCAAGATTACCTGCGTAATGCGAACGCCTGGAGCCCAGAAGACAAAGAGGGGCTGATGAAAATGTGGCGAGTACGGAGCGAACTCAGTGCCACAGGCGGCGGGCTCCTACTCAGGGGATCCCGGTTGGTCATACCGCGAACGCTGCGAGACCGAGCGACACAGCTCGCCCACGGAGGCCATCAAGGGGCCACGAAAATGAAAGCGAGGATGAGGGAAAAGGTCTGGTTTCCTGAACTAGAGCAAATGGTCGACGACCTCGTCCGTCGCTGCCCGTCCTGCCAGCTCACCGGCACACTGGCTCGCCCAATACCAATCATGACGGAAGAGGCCTGCCACCGAGCCCTGGTCCAAGGTGAGCGTGGACTTTGGGAGCTTCCCAGACGGCCGACACACTCTGGTGTTAGTGGACGCATTCTCCAAATACCCCGTCGTAGAGGTCGTAGCCTCGACAGCCTTCACTCACGTGCGCCCCAGCCTCGAGAAAGTGTTTGCACTATTTGGACTCCCTCAAGAAATTCGGAGCGACAACGGGCCCCCGTTCCAAGGGTCAGAGTTTGCCACATTCCTACAACAATGTGGAATACGCCACCGGAGGATCACACCTCAATGGCCCCAGGCCAATGGGGACATAGAAAGATTCATGCGGACACTGAACAAGACATTCCGCATCGCCGCACTGGAGCAAGCTGACCCGGAAAAACGGCTCCATGAGTTTCTCAGGGAGTACAGGAGCACCCCCCACTGTACGACGCAATGAAGCCCGTGGTCACTGATGTTACAAGGCCCCAGGCGAGACCTCATGCCATCCTGCCCGGGGTGGACGGCCCCACCCCTAGACGCTCAAGCCACGCAAGACAGACGGGAGCAAAGGAACAGGCAGGCTAGCGTCCGACGACGGGCCACACCACGATGCCTTAGGACAGGAGCAACCGTCCTCCTCAGAGATCGCCGGCCGGGGGGAAAGTTCAAAACTGCCTACGAACCAGGCGCATGGACAGTGGTGGGCAGTCGTGGCCCCATGGTGACCGCAAGGAGGAGAGGTGAGGACGTATCGAGAAACATCTCGTGGTTCAAGGAGGTTCCGGCCGAAAGGGCCGGCGAACAAGATCCAGGACCCGCCGTAGTCCCAGTCGGGGGACTCCCCGAGACAGTAGAAATCGAGACAGGGAACGAGAGGAGCTTCGGAGAGCTGGGTACCAACATCATGCCCGACTCTCACACAATCACCGGGGGTGCTGGCCAGAAGGAAGGGCGCAGAGAACGACACCATCGGAAATATGATCTACGGCCCAACCCCCGCCAGCGGCTGCGAGATTTCGCCTGCTGAAGATGAACTCTAAACGGCTGAGAGATAAGTAAAGAACTGAGTGACTCACTGGTGAACTAACTGTTTGAGTTTGGGTGTGTTTGTTTAGTTTGTTGTTTTTCAAGGACTGATTTGGGAAGGGATGTAATGAGCAGCGCTCTAGTGTTTGGGGCGCAGGGGACGGAAGTCCCAGCACGACATCCGCAGGCCAGGCGTGGCCTGCGGTGATTGGCGTAATTAAACGGAAGGCGCTCGCTCGGGGGCGGCACTTCCAAGCTGGACACGGCGAGTGTGGTCTCTCTGTTCCTCGCTGCGCGCAGGGATCTCGCGCCAGCGTCAATCACGGCTAAACCGGTGGTTCCCCATATCACCCACACAACACCCAGCATCCGCTTCACTGTATTTACATCAGCCTGTTTTAAAAGGGGTTTCCCTTGATGTCTCCCCCCCTCTAAAATGGCCGCAGCCCAGACTGTGGGTGGGCTTACGTCCACCAACAAACTTGCCTTCTTTCCTACCTTAGCTCACTGCTCCATGCACTGTGCATCTTACAGGGGTCTCTAGAGTGTCAGCTATGCCTAGAATGGTCTCTTAGGGCGAGGCAAAGAAATCCCGTCCTTTTCTCCTGAAAGGCTTTTTGCGCCCCAACCCCCTCCCCTGTTTAATTCTTGTCGACCCCGTGAGGAGCTAGGACAGCTGCTGGAAGCCACAGATCCTTTGCAGATTGCCAGGGTTGTGACCCCAAGGCCCCCTTTCCTCTCCGCCCTGAGAACTGAATTGGCTTGTCTGTATACATCTCCTGTCACCCTGCCTTGGCCCCAGTTCAAGCAGCACAGCTGTGACTGCTGCCTAGGCACAAGGCCAACTCGTACCTCACCTTTCCTTCCAGTAGACGAGTACTTTATAAATAACCTCTGTTATTTTCAGACGTAGTGATAAAGTTGCAGTGTTAGTAGAGAGGCCAAAGAGCGAATGGGCATGAATGTAAACCTAACTATAAAGGTTGTCAAGAAGATTTTCGAAACGCACTGAAAAGCTTCTGCAGGGAGGCTGTGTTGTTGCTGTTTATCCTGCCCTTGTTTGGTGTTGGTATTGGGGTGGTACTAGGGCGACAAGATTGTGAAAACCAAGAACTAGGACGTTCCGCAAATATAGGAGTAAGACTCTAGTTTCCCATTGCCCAAGCGGCACAGAATGAGGTGTGAGCGCACACCAACTTGAGAAAAAAACAGAACATGAAGTATTATGGGGCAATTTAAAGTAACTTTAGATGTAGTGATAAAGCGCAGACCAACACCAGGAAAACAGAACACGAAGCATTAAGGGGCAATTTAAAGTAACTGAACGCACACTGTTATGTTGGCTGCAGTATGGCCTGGTAGTAAAGTTGTGCTGTGTGTTATATTTTAAATAAAATAGCGCACAGGAGTACTTTTACAAAATAGTATCTCTTCTTTCTAAGCGTAGTGATAAAGCTCAGGGGAAAGAGCTTTGCACAAAAGACACAGAATATCCGTGCGAAAAGTACTACTGCTGTTTAGACAGGAAAGGTAGACTGTACGACGTTGTCTACAATGCGCTAAAGAGATGTAAAAAGGCACAGCATGTGGTTCAAACAACAAAACACTTTGCTCTTAGCTGCTAATCAATGGTTAACAAAAGATGGTGACATAGATTATAATGAAAGACTTGCCTACCAGAGAGCAAACAAATTGCTAGAGGGCCTGTTTTAGTTCGGAGGGGCGGGAGGGGTGTATCTATTCTTCAAAGAAATCGTTAACAGATGGTGACACTGATACTAATAAAACTTCCTAAAGGTGCCTGAAGGGTGTATCTACATAGACAAAAGCAGCCGTCAAAAAAATAACTCATTTGTTTTGCTGCGCTCAGCTTTAAAGTATAAAAAACAAGAGTGCATCGCACAGGCAAACTTCACCGAGCGGAGACACGGTCACTATATATATATATATATATATATATATATATATATACCGAATGTGGACAGTCTCCGGCTGGGGGTCGCAGCAGCTAATAAACACGCTGGCAAAGAGCAGACGACTTTGTTTCTCGATTGATCAGTCTTTCCTTATGTGGACTTCCATAGCAAATGGGCAAAGGCCGTCACTCAGTGCTCGACGTGCCAAACACCATTTAACTTCCTTGCGTGCTGTCTTAACAGGGAAGTTTGAAGGAAATCCACAGAAATAACGCACAATCGGCACAATTCTGTAATGCAATGCTGCCGCTGTGACAATTCTATAATGCAATGCTGCCACTGTGGTTACAGACGCTAAAATAACTGCCCAGCGTATATTCACACAGAGGAGAGTCTCCAGTTACAGACGCAGGGAGTGATCTTCTAAATAAATAAACAAACGCGGTGTGAGAAGCAGATGGCACACTGCAGGCAAGGCAATTAAAACAAGTGCGAGCGGAGCGGATGAAAACTGTACTTAGGCGCCGCTGCTTCGGGACTACACGGAAGTAACTATAGGATCAACAGCCAACAGAAAGCAAGAAAACAACAGCAATGCCTCAGGTAAACCAATCACAAGCGGAAAAAGAAATTAGACGAAGTTTCAGCCAACATACAGATTACTTTATGTCTCGCTGAGACAGCGCATGCACCGCATGCGCTGCCAAGGCGAGACCTAAAAATGACATTCTGTCAATGACAAGGAGGGGTTCTGTACAAGCAGGGAGTGTCTGTAATACAATAGGTACATTACCGCTATGACTCCCCGGCCCCAAGGAAGAAAGCATAAGTCAGGGCCTTATAACAATGAACACAAGTCGGTGCCATGAGGGAAGTCACATAACATATGGCGTGAGCCCGGTCTTTCTCAAGCAACGCCCCCCCCACACCCAGAATCTATATTCTATATAAGCATACATGCACATTACAGCTGATAAGCATTGTGATACATCATTAATAGGGACTTATTATACTTGCATAGGCAGCAGTGTATTCTGGTCGGTGCTTGTCTAGAGTTCTATATCATGGTCTAAACAATGTCGTCTGCAGTCTGAGGAGTGACCTCTGGCAGATCATCCGATTCCTGTGAGTTCAGGACTTTGTCTGATAGTTCTCCCTCACTTTTTCGTCCTTGCAGGCTGGATGCAGAGGATGTTTTTCCTTGCGTCCCTCCGATTTCTGCTGCCTCCTGAAGGGCATTGCGTTGATCCTGTAGCATCTGCTCTGGGTTGGGTCCAAGGTTTTGGGATAATTGAACCGTTGTGCGCCTCTTCCCCCTCCTATGGCTTCCAGAAGGGCCGCCAGTGTTCATGTCATTTGCTCTTGTCCTCGAGGCAGTGTCTCCTGTGGAACCTTGCGTGTCCAGCCAGTCCCCTGCTGCCTCAGGAGTATCAAAGAAGTACGTTTTGCCACTTACCACCACCCGTAAACGGGCTGGAAACAACAGGGAATATTTAAGATCTTGTTGCCGGAGTCTCCTCTTCACTGCCATGTAAGAGGATCGCTGCCTCTGTACCAGTATCGTGAAATCAGGGAAAAGCATGATTTTGTGATTGTCCACTTGTACGTCCTATAATTTCCTGGTTTCCTGGAGAATGGCGTCTCTATCCGTGTAGTTCAGCACTCGCATCAGGAGCGGTCTGGGGTTGGACCCCAAGGGCGGAGGCTTAGCTGGAACCCTGTGAGCTCGTTCAATGACGAAATGGGTGAAAGTGTCCCCTCCGGGAGCAATTCTCGAAGCCAGGATTCAGTGTAGGCTACTGAGTCTCTGCCTTCCTTGCCTTCCGGCAGGCCCACTACACGCACATTATTGCGCCTCGATCTCCCTTCGGCAACTTTGGCTCTGTTTTCCAGGAACTCCACACGGGCCGTGAGGTCTTTAATGTGCTTCTCCGCCGCTGTCATCTGTGGAGAGATCTCCGCCATGGTGGCCTCCATTGCAGATGTTCTGTCCGTAAGTTTGCGGTGGTCCGCATGAAGGAGATTCAAGTCAATGGCCACCTTGTCTATCTTGCTTTCAAGGGAAGTACGGGTCTGGTCCATAGTTTCACCTAACTTTTCCACCGCTGCCAACACAGCATCCAATTTTCTGGACATCGGGTCGAATGTCACCTCCCCGGGCATTTTGTCAGACTGGGCGCGGGTCAGGGGGGCTGGGGTCAGCGGGCCCCCAGTACCAGTCCGCGGTCTGCCTCCGCGCGACATAGAGCCAAGGTGGGGCGCGTATCAGCAACCACCCCAATATGGCGGCGCAAAGTAAGCTAGAGGAGATCGCTGCCCGGCCCCGTTAGACCAAAAAGAAAACTGGTGCACTATATTATATAGCTAGGTGCGAACTCGAATCTTCGGTGGACCAATCAACAGGCCCACGATCCTGGGTCCACACAGTCTCCCAGCTCCAGTCGTCGCTGGGGTCCTCGCAGAGCGCCTAGCCCGCCCCGGATCACCAGGTTGTCGGCCGCCAAGTACAGGATCTAGGGTCCAGATACGTTTTAAATGGCACCGCTGGGCTCAGGGTTATATTTCCACCATTTTGTGTCCTGTGCGCACTTTACTTCCTGGCACAGGGTCTCCAGCTGGGCGTCGGCCGTTGAGTTACAACTAGTGCAACTCGGCTGCTACTGTGTGCTTGCCAGGTCTCAAAGTGTCTACGGCGTCGACCCCGTGTGTTTCTGGGGTCTAGATGTGCTTTGAATATCCAACAATCTTTATTTCGGTCGATGTAGACCATAAAAAGTGCATACGTGAAAACAGTTTACACAGGTAAAAACACATAACTTAAAACAGTTTACACATGAATAGGTATACAGATTACAAATTTAGCAGCATTAAGGTACATCACAGAGATCACAGGGTGGTAGATCAGGGGAGTTCATACCTTCAACCCGTCCTCAACCAGCTACCATGTCTGTTTCCCTGTGTAAAGCCACAAGGGCCATAAACAGGTGCACATACAATTTTGGCCAGATAAAATCTCAATTCATCAGTAAGCTTAATTATTAAAACATTAGGAAGGGTTAAAAATGGGTTAAAAGATAAAAAAAAAAAAATGCATACACTATGGGCTTTTATGGACGCGGTGGCGAATTTAACAACAACCAACGACTTCGCCACATTGAGTTTAAAAATCGAGATACGGCAAAGACAATGGGTGTATGAGTGTCGTACTTCAGGACTCTAAATGCCGCCACACAATGCATAAACCCTAAATTCCTGCAGAGTGGGATAAGCCAACGCTGTCTGGCTAATTTATAGCCAGGACAGAAAAAAAAACATGAAGCTCAGACTCTTCCACACAATTGCAGGCAGGGCACCCGAAGGGTGTGACTTTTGACCATTTATTAGAAAAAGCACGGAGCGGCAAGGTCCCTATTCTAGACTGGATGTATAGTTTCTTTGGTTGGATATCATCCAGAAAGGACTCGATTAGATACTCGTCTTTGATTCTCAAGAAATTGGCGGTCAAGTGTCCAAAGGCCGAGTTCCCCTGGATATCTGCTAATTTATGCGACCTATAGATTCTTACCAATTCTGGACGTGAGATTACCGGACACATTTCCTCAGGGTTACTCCATAAGCTAGGTTTTCCCAGCCTACAACATACGTCCTTTATATACAGAAAACATGGTATTTTACCCAGACCCGGGAGACTCAATAACTCCTTTAACTCTGACTGATAGACTGCTAGTTCTGGGGTCACCCACAGTCTGCGCCAAAAGGTTAGTGGCCTAAGTCCAATCTCATCTGCAATTGGTCTAATTCCTAGATCCAGGCATAGGGGGGTGAGGGTGTGCTAAGGGGAAGGCCTAACATCTGCCTCATAAAATTGTTCTCTATTTTGCTCAGACTACCAGAGGAACAATGACCCCATAGTTCAGCCCCATACATTGTCGCGCCCCTTGCTTGCACTTTGTAAATCTCCGCTATAGGCCCAGCCGGTTTGTGGGAGGAGTTTCTATACATTTTTGAAATTCCCCCGCAGTCTGTGGTAGCTTAAGGCTTGCTTTGGCCAATTGTGGGCCCCACTCAAACGTTTCTGTCACAGTAACACCTAAATAGTCAAAAACTGCACCCTCTAAAGCAAGGTACCATTTAGACAGGGATTAGGATGGGATGTGTTAGCTGGGTTGAAGGCCATAAATTTGGTCTTCTGTGTGTTAATCTCCAGCCCCCTATTTTTACAAAAAATAGCAAAGCTATCAAGGACCCTCTGGATGCCCATGGGCGACTTTGATAATAACAATGTGTTGTCCGCAAAACATCATTGCTGGCACCTTTCTACGTGCTAGCTTTGGGGCATCATTATCTTTTACCTCAATAAGTTGGGCAACCAGGGCGTTAATAAATAGGCAGACCAGGGTAGGTGCGAGCACGCACCCCTGCCTTACTCCTCTATTAACTGTGAAACGGGAGGTTAGTTCACCACATTCCCCATATCTCACTTGGGCAAAGTTGCCCTCATGCAGTCTCATAAGCAGACTCAAGAGGTAGAGGGGGATCCCCAGGTCTCTAAGTACATCCCACAATTTAGCTCCGGGGACCAAATCAAAGGCCGTCTTCAGATCTACAAATATTAAGTAGAGACTGCCACCCTCTATTTTGAAAATTGAATATCAGCGCCTGGCCCCAGGTTACATGCCTACTATTTTGTACCTTGTGCGCACTTCAGTTTCTCGCCCGATTCCCCCGGCTGGGTGTCGATTGCCGAGTCTTGCTCAGTACCGCTCCGCTATTTATCGGAGACTCACTTGGTCCCGACGCGCCTCCAGCGCCGTCCCCCGTGTGCTTCTGAGTCTGGGTGCACTTTAAAAGATCAACGCCGGGCTCCGGGCTGCCTGTGTGCCATTTTGGATCCTGTGTGCATATTAAATTCCTACGCAGATTCCCAGCTGGATGTCGGCCGTCATTCCGGTGGGTTTGCTGGGGCGCCGGTCGTTCCCAACCCCCCCCAGGCCCTGTCAATGGCCAGCGGGGGTCCAATGTAACAGCGCGCCACTCACCGCTGCGTATCGCGGCCTACTGGGTGGGGTGCATCCTCGGCCTTGCATGAAGACTTCCGCTGGGCTTCCTTAACTTCCACTCAGTGCCTCCGCTGCTGTCTGGCTCCGAACGCGGGCCCCAGCGTCCGTGGCGGCTCCAGACTTTACAGCGTGCCACAGGTTGGACAAGGCTCGACGGAGCAGGTCACCGGCCCGAGAACATGCTGTGTCGGATGTTTGTAGCATGGAAAGGGGAGCCAGCGATGGAGCTCTAACTGAGCACTTCCGACTCCATTGCCCGCATAGCCACGCCCCCCTAGAATCAATTACATCATGTAAAATACGTTTTATTGTAATTTTAATCTAGATTAATTGTGTTACATTGGGCCTGATTCACAGAACTAACTTACGTCAAAATCCTAAACTTACAACAATTTTGGTATTCACAGAATGAACTTACACATTTGGGTATTCACAGAATGAACTTACAACAATTTTGGTATTCACAGAATGAATTTACACATTTGGGTATTCACAGAATGAACTTACACCAATTTTGGTATTCACAGAATGAACTTACACATTTGGGTATTCACAGAATGAATTTACACATTTGGGTATTCACAGAATGAACTTACTCATCCTAACCTTATGTCCGCACTCGGGCCGGAATTTCCGGCCCAGTGGCGGACATAAAGTTAGGATGAGTAAGTTCATTCTGTGAATACCAAAATTGTTGTAAGTTCATTCTGTGAATACCCAAATGTGTAAATTCATTCTGTGAATACCAAAATTGTTGTAAGTTCATTCTGTGAAAACCCAAATGTGTAAATTCATTCTGTGAATACCCAAATGTGTAAGTTCATTCTGTGAATACCAAAATTGTTGTAAGTTCATTCTGTGAATACCCAAATGTGTAAGTTCATTCTGTGAATACCCAAATGTGTAAGTTCATTCTGTGAATACCAAAATTGTTGTAAGTTTAGGATTTTGACGTAAGTTAGTTCTGTGAATCAGGCCCAGTGTACATATCATGGTGGTTTGTTCCACCCTTTTATGATTTTAAGAAAATCAAATAAAAGTATTTTTCACGGCAATTCCACAGTCAGACAAATGAGGGTACCTTGGTGTCCCTCTCTGTGTCAGGACAGGTGTAGCACCTCACTTGTGTCCATGGACAGTCCCAGGTCTTCACAAACACACTGGATTAGCATAAGTATGAGGCCAAAATCCAACTTGAAAAATAAAAGAAACAACATTGTGTGGGATGTTGTACAACATGGTTACTATTCTAAAGCCAATAGGTCCCAAAGGTAAGACCTATTGTCTTTACCAATGCTTGTTAGCTTCGCATCTTGGTAGGTTTCCGTATAAACTTTACCTGCGATCTATTATATTTTATATATTTTTTTAGTAATACAATGTTGGAAAGTGTGTCCGCAAAACTGTAAAAGTTAGCCATCACTATTAAATCTGAAGGAAAAGACTAAAGTACCCCGCTTTTCTCATTACATCCGTCCGTAATCTCTCTGAATTTCACCTCTTTTCGCGTCCCCAGGCCTGTCATAAATTACGTGTCTCCGAGGCAGCAGCTGCTTCCTGGCGGCCCACATTCCCTGCATTGTTCTGGTAAATGGGAGGGGGCGCAGTTTTTAAACCTGGAATACCCGGGCGGCCACCTGTGTTGGCGCGTAGGTCTGTCATCGCTTTGCGAACCGCCCAGGGCATGTTTGACGTTTCCAGGAATGTTAGTTGCGGGTTTCTCTGGCGCTGCAATGATTACCTGAGAAGTGCACAGGTGGAAGTTGGACGTGTTGTAACAGACCAGAGACAAAGGGGGCCATTTACAGACACTGACGGCTGGAAAGTCGGTCCTATTTGCCCAACGCAGGAGAATGTTGGAGTGATTTCGAAATTCAGGCATATTTAAAAACATGCAAGGGTGTTTCTTAGCTGCCAATGTTACAGATGGCTGCTATGTGTGACAGTTTCACAATTTCAGTGTGATTAATTATGAGTGACATTTCTACGACTAAGAGTGGCACTTTCTCGTGAGCAGAATCAATTGTCTAGTCCCCCTGTCAGTATAAAAATTAGAAAAAAATTAGAAAAATCACCCAAAGCCATTACACAGTCCTGATGTCATCCGACACTCAGCCCAGCCACCCTCTGCCACAGATTGCCCAGTGATTAGTAAGGCCTTCTCCGACTGGACACTTACCAACTGACTATGCTTCTAGTGGTAAATACTGCAGCAGAGCTCATCCTAACTCTGCTTTTAATCAGGACCACCCCCACCACCATAGCATAACTTGAGAAGCTGAGAAACTCCTGGCATGGCCACTACTAACCACCACTCTCCTTTCAAATGTTGCAGCGCCGCTAGGCACAGCTGCCACATCTGCCTGGTGCTGCTTGCTGTGCTTTAGAGCAGTGCTTTAAATGGGCCGGTACTGTCTGGTACTGAGTACCGGCACTTTTTTATTTTGAGAGGGAGAGTACCTGCACTTCTAAAGAAAAACGTAATACTTTTAATTGGCGAGTACCGGCACTTCTCAGAAACAAGCAGGTACTTTCTTACAGAGTACCGGCACTTCTATTTTTCCATTTCAAGCACTGCTTTAGAGTGCTGCTCTGGTGTGCCACTTGCTGTGCTGGGCAGGCTCTAGATCGGACCCTCAGGCCCGTACCTCCGTCTGTTGTGAGTCAGGACTCCACCTCTGCAGAGCTGAGGAGCCGCGTTGAAGAGGGCTGCTCTGACAGGGTTGTGGCTAGCTGGACTGGTGATCGCGGGTGGTGCTTTTTATTAAATATTTGCGCGCGCCAGGATGGACACTGTGCGCACCCCCACCCAACCCTCAACAAACACATCTGGTGGTCAGGTGAAGTTGTTGACTTATCATCCAGGGGCGGCAGGGGACTTGGCTGTACAACTGGGGCCGGGAGACAAGTCGCTTGGGGAAGAAGGCCCCTGATGAGACTGGGGAAGGGGAGTTCATTTCAGCCCCGGCACTAAACTAGCGGAGAAAACCCCCTGGAACTTGGGTCGGCTCAGCTCGTCCCTTGTCCAACTGCCTGGGTCAGAAGCGGTGAAATCTGTTCTGGCTGCTGGGGGGAGGAGGCGCCGACCATTGGCGGGCTGACTTGGTGGACTGGCTGTACAACTGGGGCTGGCCCTTCCCGCTCTGCCTCAGCGCTGCATCGCCCCCCTCTCCCTCCCCAGGGGGCTGGCTGGACAGACGTATAGCGCATCTTGTGGCAGTGATCGATATTGAAGTGGGGATGGCGGGGGGCAGGGGAGCAGTCCGGTGATCATGATCCGGGACCCTGATGAGTGCTAACTGGGGCACCCTCCCTCAGGGCTGTAGTGTCTTGGGCCCTAGGCCCACATGCTGGGTAATGGACTACACAGACACTGTAATATGATACTGAAACTGGCCCAGGGCACGTATGCCAGGCCCCTTTTATTAACAGGGTCACCTGACTCGTGACGCCTGTGATGGGTGGGTGTACAATGTGGGTGGAACACTAGAACGTGTCCAGCAGAACACTACATCCCTCCCAAACTTTAATGGAAAAGAAACAAACAAAAGTCCAACCTATAAGAAAAAGCAAACAACAATACACAGCATCAATGAGTCTCTTCAGGCCATCTGCTCGGCGGTGCTGGAGCTCTGGACCGCATGGTCAGGATGCTTTAGTCCGCCTTGGGGATGTATTTCAGACCGGCCTGGTCTCGCGGAGTTGAAGTCTATATACAAAGTTCAAGTATCGGTGCATCTGAATCGGTGGTGGTGTCTCAGTCTGGGTGTTCTCGCCGCCAGGTCTCATGTTCTATGCCTTCCTCCGATGGTCTTTTGGTGACCCGTCTTCATCTGTGACCTCCATGCTTCCCGTGCCTGTCGTGGAGCTGCTGCCGACGCATCTCTCCTATTCGGATTCCCCTCTCACAGGCACTCCGTCGAGGCACTTGCCCCTGGATTGCCACGCGACTGCATGGGCTGTGCGGGCCTTTCGTAGGCTGCGCTGAGGGGTCGCTGCAGAACTCCCAACAGGGCCACGGCCAAGCCTAGTGTAACCCCAAGGGTGGATATTCCAATGGTCGGGTATGCTCTACTTCGGCAGGCTTCAGGTTGACGGGGGCACACAGAAGGTTCCTGGGTGGCTAGCCTCGTTGAATTCAGATTGTCTGGAGTGTTGGGATCCACGCTGGTGATGCGATGCTCCTTTGACGTCCTTGGTGATGATGCACTTGGATGACGATGACGAACACAGTACTTTTCCTTCAGTTGGGCAACAGGTGGCAATCTCTTGCCTTGGGTGACCTCGTGGAGTGAGGAGGACTGGAGAGACTTCGTGGCCACTTGCAGTTGTCTTCCAGCAGGTGCACTTGCTAGTCGTGGTGCTATCGATACCAAGCAGCCGGTGACAGGTGAGAGGACGGTCAAACTGCGAAGCGTGGGGCCTGGACGCAGATCGCGCTTGCTAGTGCCTTACGGTTGGTCCTCCCGCGAAGCTGTCTCCAGTGACGTCTCTGCACCCCGGTGGCTGGCTTGAGCTGATGAACACCTGCCCCAGTGCTGGCACGATTCCTCTGTCCTGTCGCTCTTCTCCGTTCATCCTTGCGCACCTGTGGTGATTGTCTGCCCTGTGGTGTTGTGCCACTGTTCTTTCTTCCTTCGCAGAGTGGCGTCCTGCCACTCTCTTTTCCTCCTTCCGACCAGGTCCTCACTTGGATGTGGCGTCCTGCCACATGTCTCATGTTTGCGCCACATGGACATCTCGCTGGTTGCGTTCAGTTCTTGGGACGGTCTTCACTTTTCTGTGGACCTGTCGCAGGTCTGTCCTGTCAGTAGGACTTGCTTCTTCCTCTTGGGGACCTTTCATGGGCACCATCCCCTCCTCAGGGATTTCGCGGTGCTCCTCTTCTCTTCACTCGAGGGCGTCGTACTTGCGCCTCGAGGCTGCGCCGTCGTGGCACTTGATCCTGCCTCCCTTCAGGCATGCTTGGCGGAGTTTGGTCACTCCGAGTGACGTGCTCCATGCTTGCGGTGCGATGTGGCATCCGGCCACGTGTCGTGTGTCGTTGGAGCACGTTGCGGTGGCAGCATGCCACGTGGAGTGTGCGACTTTCCTCTTGCCTATCTTGGGTCACTGGCGACTCCGTCTTGAGGCAGCGTGAGGGAGGATACTCTGCTGTCTTCGGCCCGCTGCGGGGTTTCGCTGGTGCAGTGGAGATGTGGAGGCTCTCTTCTTTGTGGAGGGGTCTCACTTCTGGGAGCGCCTACCCATGCTGTCAAACTTGTGGGTGCATGCGTCGGGCACCTTGGACTCCGCGCTCGTGGTGCTTCTTCCGGGCGCCCTCTTCTGAAGCTCGGCGGGTTTGCTCTTCTTTCTTGCGGTGGTGGCGTCAGACGGCCACTAGGGGGCGTGCATGTTCTCCTTATGCCTTCTATGGGGCTTGCTTGGCCGCCTCCTGTCTATGAGCAGGAGTCCTTTGCTGTTGCTTCTCCCAGCCTTATGTGTAGGCTGCTCTGCAAGGTATTCTTGCTCTTCTGTGCTACCACTTCCTTAGTGGTGTAGTGGCAAAAAACGGTTACCGGGGGACCCGCTCCGGCTTCTTTGTAGTGGTCTCGGTCTCCTGTCCTGTGAAGGCACTGCAGGCAGTAGGTTCAGGCACTGTGGGACTCCTCTCATGTTTCTGCATGAAACCAGTGTGTAAAGGCAAAGTCATCCTGGACCTCTCTGGTAATTTGCGCAATCAAGTAGTGGGGTCACTGAGGAACCAGTTGCTCCTACTAGCGCAGTTCCTTGGTTACCGCTGGGTGGTACTGTGGGCACTTCACTCTGGTCGTGGCTGCTTTCCCTATGCTGCGGGCCAGCCTACGGGGTTGCAGGTGCAGCGGTGTACACCCAGAGACGTCAGGCTACTTGCACTGCAGGCAGTCTTCCCTTAGTGTTCTTAACCTACTGCTCAGACACCTGGCAGCTGAGATGTGCTTCACTGGGGGCCTGCCTCCCCTTGATTCCCGGGAGGCCCTCTCATGCTGTTGCTGGGTCCTTTTACACGCCGCTGGCAGCAGTCTTCACTGTCTTTAGAGCAGTCGGACTCACGTTGGGCAGGGCAGCTTGACTGTCTTTTTTTTGTATGTGAGGGCTTGCCCTGCACCCTCGCGCACTAGGTGGCGCTGCAGGTTGTCCTTGTGTTGTCAGTCACTAAGGGCGCTCTTGATTCAGGTGCCGTGTGAGTGCCTAAACGCATGTACTAGCTTCCTTTCTGTTGCGGTGCCACGCACCACCACTAGGGGCGCTGAAGAAACTGTTCAGGCTTTCTGACGCCCGGGAGCCACGCTGGTGTGGCGATGCAGGTGTGGGGCACTGTGCAGTGCTGGTGTTGCCCCATCCTTCACCTGATGCTCTCCATGGTCGACTCTCCCCCTGTGAGTGATGCTTTGATGGTCAAGGGCCTCACCCTATGGGCCCTTTTCTCTGTTGCCGGCCTGGTTCAAGTCACTGCAGGGCAGACAGGGGTTGCTCCAGCCGGTTTCCTGCTTCAAGTTGGCAGGGCCGGCGGCTTACTTTTCCTTTTCCTCTGTGTGGAAATCAGGTATCGCCTGGCTGGGAGTGCGGGCTTCTAAGTGCGGGGCAAGGTGTGTCCCTCCTCGCTGCAGATAAGACTGTTTTCTGCGCCCCAGCGCCACGCTCATTGCAAGTGCAGTCTCATCCCCACAGGGCTGCAGAGGCGGGCGCTACGCAGTTGGAGTCCTCGGGCTAAATGCAGCATTCTCCTCACTCCGTCATGGGCCCAGGGTGCTGCCACATTACACGCGGGTCGCGGCAGTCTTCCTAATGCTGCGGGCCACACTGTGTCTTGTAGGCTTTGCATTACTTGGCAGGGGGGATGGGGTGAGTGTGCCACTCACGTCGGGGGCGGCCACAGGCTGATCGGCTCGCCGCATGCTGGCCACCGACGGGTGGAGTGGTACGAAGTTCATTGGGGGCTCACAGCGCTCGGGGGAACAGGCTGAGCTTCATCTCCTAACTGCGCTCTCCTCAGTGGGGAGTGAGTGCGATCCGCTTCAGGCCGGAACAACTTCCTTTGTGAAATGGGCCTTGCAGCTTATTTTGGCGCTGTGCAGGGATGCGCTGGGGCCGTTCGGTGCAGCGGCCTCGGGACGTTCACAGCCGGTACTGGCTGAGTCCTATTGCGTGCTGCGCTTAGCAGTCTCAGCAGGGTGTGTGTGTATCGGAGCGCCGCTCACCACTTGCATGCTGCTGCTTGCGTGGCTCACCTCACGCCGGATGGGTAAGCAGGCTCTGCCTTTCTGGGGTCACGGCCAAAATGTGGTTTTAAAAAAAAAATCTTTTTATTAACAATGCTCATGAGACCACACAATACAAAATAGTTCCAAAAGTCCATAATTGGAGATACCACAGAAATCAGCAGTAGAATAATCATGAGGGATCAACCAAGACAATCAATAATCCCCATCCCACCAACCACTACGTGTCCCCTCCAGATTCTCTGTATTTCCGCCATGACGTCCACACTTTCTTCCATTTTTTTAGCAAACCCCCTACTTTTGTACACAGTTTCTTCGGCCCTTTGGCACCAGTCAAGGTCTCGCTTCCAGTCCTCCAGTTGCGGGGGTGTCGGTGCCCCCCATCCCCTAGCAATATTGCGCTTTGCAATTCCTGCAGCCAGGACCAACCATATTTCCATGTATCTAGACCAATCCGTGTCTCCTTTAATCATCAGCAAGAGCCACTTCGGCTCCATCGGGACCGTCTCCCCCACCACCTCAGACATAGTGTCAGTGACCCTCTTCCCGAAGTGACTTATCTCCGGACATTCCCATAGGATGTGGAAGAAGGTGCCCTCCTGCTGGCATCCCCTGACACATAACGCTGACTGAATCCTGCCCCATGCATACAGGTGTGTGCGGGGATAGTATATGCGGTGCAGGATCTTTAGCTGCACTAGTCTAAATCGAGAGCGGATTGCGATTTCTCTAGGGCTCTGCAATGCATCCTGCCAATCCTCATCGTCTATGCTACCGAGGTCTTTGACCCAAGCTTCTCTGAGTGTGGTTAGGGGGTCAGGTACGTTGTTTATGAGTTTGCGATAGATCGTGGATGTCGGTTTCTCTGTGATGGGGTCAAGCAACAACCTATCCTCCAGCGGGGAGTAGTCCGGAAGAGGCGAGCCGCTATGTATATGTGTTCGTAGGGCATGTAAGAGACGAACATAATTGTACCTCTGTGATTGGTGGAGGTTGTATTTCCTTTGGAGATACTCGAAGGAGCGGGGGGAGTCCCCCTTCCAGACGTCCCCTAAGTAATCGATCCCTATCAGTTTCCACCCCTTGAAGCCAGTTAAAGCCGTCACTTCCCGCAGTTGGTCACCCAACCACAGCGGGGTTCTGCCGGTCAATTGTCCCGCCCACCCCAGGAGTTTATTTGCCTCCCTCCAACACTGCAGTACCACCCTGGTGTGTTCAGGCCACCCCTGACGTGACCTCCGGGCATATAGGAGAGGTTCACAGTTCCCGCTGGGCATAACCATCCTATCAACCCTGTATGCTGGTTCACTACTGTCCACGTAGACCCAATCATTTATCACCTGGAGCTGCGAGGCCCAGTAATATAACTTGACATCCGGTATTGCCAGGCCACCATCTTGCACTCCCCTATGCAGCTTGTGTGACGCAATCCTCGGGGACCCACCCTCCCACAACAGGGTTCGTACCGCTTGTGCTATTCGTGTGAAGGTGCCCGGAGGGACAGGTTACGGTGTATTCTGTAGAATGTACAGGAGTCTCGGTAGTGTCAGCATTTTAAATAACGCCGCCCTACCTATGAGGGAAAGTGGAAGGGAACACCAATGACTCACGTCCGCACCCAGGCGACTCAGTTGGGGCTCGAGATTCCTGTCGAGAAACACCTTCCTATCGTGTGTGACATAGACGCCTAGATATTTGAAGCCCTCTAGTACCACCGGGGCCGAGCACCGAGATGGAGTTCTGGGGGGAGGGGGGCCCGACAGGGGAAAAATCACGGACTTCGACCAGTTAATATTATAACCAGAGTAGCTGCCAAACAGTTCGAAAATATGCAGCACTCGGGCCATTGAGTGATATGGTCTCGCCAGATACAGAACGATATCGTCGGCGTATAGGGAGATACGCTCTTCCCAACCCCCCGGCGCTACAATGCCCCAAATCATGGGGTCCCTCCGGATCCAGTGAGCCAGGGGTTCCAACACGAGGGTGAAAAGGAGAGGAGACAGGGGACAGCCCTGCCTGGTCCCTCTGCGCAAGGGGAAAGATCTGGACATCGCCCCGTTGACAAGCACTCAGTCCGTGGGCCTTTCGTACAGGAGCCTTACCCAACTGCAGAAAGTCGGACCAAAACCCGGCCTCTGGAGAACCATAAACAAATAGGGCCACTCGATGCTGTCGAAGGCCATTGAGGCGTCCAATGCCATCAGCGCCGTCTGCGAACTCCCAACCCCCTCGGTCATATGTAGTACACCATACAGTTGTCGTAAATTATGACGGGTGCTCCTACGGGGCATAAATCCGGACTGGTCCACGTGCACCAGTTCCGCAATGACGGACCCCAGCCTGTCCGCCAATACTTTAGCGAGGACCTTGGCCTCCACGTTGATGAGAGAAATAGGACAGTAGGAGTTACACTGGTCAGGCGGCTTTCCCGTTTTGTGGATCACCACAATCGTTGCCTCCCTCTGATCGGGGGGGAGCCTCCCAGTTTCACGCGCTTCAGCGAACATCCTACGAAGTGGAGCTAGGACAACCGAGGCCTGTCTTTTATAGATCTCTATCGGGAGCCCATTGGGCCCGGAAGCTTTCCCGGACTTGAGGGAGCCCAGAGCATTGCCGAGCTCTTCCTCTGTGAGACCCGCTTCAAGCCGTTCACAAGCCTCTGAGGACAACGTGGGTAAGGCGAAGTCCCGCAGAAATTCCGCACAATCATCTTCCGTCCTGGTGCACACTGGAGAATATACCCGCTCGAAGTGCGTCGCGAAGGCTTCTGCTATACCCATGCTGGTCGAGTGAAGAGACCCAGATGCGTCTCTTACCTCAGTCACCCACGAGCGATCCCTATCGCGACGTTCCAGCCATGCCAGGAGTTTCATTGCCTTGTCGCCGACATCGTATATCCGGTGTTGCGTGGCCAGCGCATACGCCCACGCCTCGCCTTCTGCCAGGGCCCTAAGATCCCTCTGTTTCAGCGTCAGCCTGTGGCGTAAATCCACAGACGAGGCTGTCACACTATCACCCTCAAGCTGGGCAATCTCAAGCTCTAGCCGGCGGATCCGCAGTGATTCCTCTTTTTTCTGCGCGCCAATCAGTGCCTGCGCCAGGCCCCTCAGCACCGTCTTGTAGGCCTCCCACATTGTAATATGTGACTCCACAGATCCCTGGTTTTCTTCAAAATATAGCTTCGAGCCTTCTCGGAGCTTTCCCCCTATTGTTGGGTTGCGGAGGCGCCAAGGGTCAATCCTCGGGAATGCCGCTTTGTTAACAACCGGACCCCTAAGAGAGACACATACGGGGGAGTGATCTGAGATCCCCCGTGCCATATGTTTGGTGTTACAAAAACCTCCCATCTGGTCATTGCGAGTGAGGAAATGGTCAATCCTCGAAAAGGACCCATGGCGTGCCGAGTGGAACGTATATTGCCTGAGTGAGGGGTTATGCGCCCGCCATAAGTCACACAGACCCAGGGCTGTGACAAAGTCCACCAGGCCGCGCTCTCCCTGGCGGCCCGTCTGAGAACAGGACCGATCCAGTTCCGGGTTCATGACTGCGTTAGTGTCGCCGCCAATAAGAAGAACACCTGAGGGGAGGTCAGTTAAGAAAGAACTCAATTTTGGGAGGCTTGTGGAGTGCAGGCCAGGGGGTATATAGCAAGAGCAGAATACCAACAAATGCCTCTCCCATCTGCCTGCAGCCGCAGTAAAACAACCCGCGTCATCCGACCATGTGCCTGTTATAACCAGGGGCAAAGTGTTGCGTATCAGGATCCCCACCCACCGTGCCCCGGATGTGAACCCAGAGTGGGCTACCTTCTTATAACCAAAGCGATCCAAGGCCTTACATCTATTCCCCCGTAGGTGGGATTCTTGGACCATGACTACATCTGGGGAGTGCCTCTTAAGGTGTTGTAAAACTAGTGTACGTTTGATCTTGTTGCCAAGCCAATTCACGTTCCAGGTCCAAACCTGCATTCTAGCTGGATCACCCATGGTCATGGAAAGGTCCCAGAGTCTTCAAGTGCTCCCTCGCCCCTGCTGTGTACTCAGGGTCAATCTCCAACATCTGGTGGATAGCAAGGTCTCGAGCAAACATCCCCTCCCCCCTCAACAGAATAAACGAGAAACCCAACACCCCCCTCCCTGCAGCCCTGCTGGGTGGGCCCCCCAACCTGCCACTCCCCAAACTTGCAGAGTGCCTGTCGCCCCAACAATTCTAGAAAAAACATTTGTAAGGGACTGTGAACTCGCAGCCAGCGGGAAGAAGTATATATCTGCTGACGAAGGTTGCATGCCCACCTTGTAGTAGACTAAAAGGCACCCCCCTTGGCAGACCACGAGGGCGGCTTGACTACCCATTAATATACAGATATCAACAAAAAGATATAGGCTACGTTGTGCCAGAGTCAACTGAGGGGCGAGAAGCCCCCCCCCTACCGGGAAGTATCACTACTCGCTGCTCCCCCTCCCAACCCTCAAGGACACATTAGACCTGTGCACCTGAAGACGACCCGTGGGCCCAGCAATGTGCAGATTGTCCCAGAGTCACTTAACTGTCCGCTGCTCTTGCATCAGGCTGCTCGGTGACCGCCCATCCTCTGGTTCGATCTCCTCGCGGTCTCGGCTTGTCCCGGAGCGTTGCTGTCTTCCCTTGCAACCAACGGTTCACCAACCCTCCAGCCAGTCGCTTGCATCCACCACCGCATCAAAGAAGTACGCTTTTTCCCCATCCAGGATTTTGAGCCTGGCCGGGAAGAGCATCATATATTTCACCCCCTGGTCTCTGAGGGCCTTCTTCACTCCATCAAAGGAGCGCCGCTGACGCTGGACCCGGAGTGTAAAGTCTGGGAAGAAACGGATGGTTGCATTTTCGAGCCGAAGTTCACCATGCGTGCGCGCAGCCTGCAGGATTGCATCCCGATCCCTAAAGTTCAGGATACGGGCGATAATTGTGCAGGGAGGAGACCCAGGTCGGGGCTTGCCCCCCAGAGCCCGGTGCGCCTGTTCTACAGAGAAGAAATTCGATAGGCGTTTGGGCTTCAAAAGGTTGAGAATCAAATCCTCAATGAACCAGTCCATTGATGGCCCCTCCATCCCCTCCGGCACTCCCACCACACGGATGTTGTTACGCCGGGCTCTTCCTTCTTGGTCCTCCAGCCGGGCGTAGATATCTACTTGGTTTTTCGTGAGGGTGGCAACTTGTTCTTCTAATTGCTTGGTTTTAGACTGTAGACTCCCAATGCCAGCCTCTGCCGTAGAGACCTTCTCGGACATTTTCCTGAAGTCTGCACGCAGAAGGTTCACCTCCTCAGTCACAGAGTCAAGTTTCGGTTCCAGGGTACCCCTAAAGTCACTGATAGCCTTCATTATATCCTTGAGTGAGGGGTTCGGACCACTATCCTCAGGATCTTCCTGCGGACCCCCACCCGTCGCTCCTTCCTCACGTCCCATGGCTATGTTGTATTTATCGATGTGATTGGTCTGGCCAGGTCCCGTTACTCTATTACGGCCCATGACAGAGGCCAAGATGAGTCACCAGTATCACTCCAGGAACCAAAAGGACTGTGGCTGTGTCTGGCTAACTATAGTCCAATTACGCCGTGCAGCGCAGCCTTCCCAGGATCGTCCAAGCTACTGCCAGCATCAGGAGCTGCAGGATCTAGACCTTGCTACGGGCTGCGGCGGTTCCCCTCTCACACCATGCCAGAGCCGCCGCCGCACACCAAGTCAGGAGAGAGGACTTCTGGATTTGTAGAGACCCCGCCAGTGGGCCTCGCTACCCTGGCCCCAAGGTAGAGTTCAGGACTGTAGATATAGGAGTAGGTGACTCTCCGTATCGGCACTTGACAGGCAGATTAGCGCACAGCCGGTAGGCCAGGGACGCAGCGCGATCCTCCTCAGTCTAAGCTCTACCAGCCCGCAGCAGCCCACCTCGGCGATTGCACTCCGCGCCGCCCCCGTAATATGGAGTGCGCGCGCCAAACCTCAAGACCTCCACCGCCGAGTCTGCAGCACAGGCGCCCTACCAGTGCCGTTAACCGTGCGTTCTGCCCACAGCCTCTCCAGGGTCACTTGTATGGCCGATGGGGGCGGGGGCTCACTCCGTCCCGCTCTCGCTGAATCGCCTAGACACCGCAATGCCCCAAATCACAGCGGTCTCAACCTGTAGAGTGGTGAAGTCTGCAATCACCGGGCCCGCAGCTCGCACAGCCGGGGATTCTGGACCAGCTGGATCTCCCGACTGCCGCTTCGCCGACTCGCGGCAGCGTCCTTAGCAGCGCGCTGACTGGGCACCACACACTCCGGAGCACTCTTCCGCTCACTTCGGCACCGCGGTCCCGCCACCAGAGACTCGGGGGCCAGTCCGCTGCCGCTGTCACGGTGTATCGCAGGATACCAGGCGGGATCGAGGGCTTCCACCTAAGGGACTCTGGAGGCCGCCATCTTGTCTCACTCAAGCCGCTAACTTCCACACGCCATCTCGCCACGCACGGCACTGTTACACGGCTGGATCTTCGCCGTATATGGTCACCGCCGCTCTCCGGTACACTCCGGTGCCAACGGGTGTTCTGCCTTCACTCGGATGATGTCGGATATGTGGGCTGAAACGCCGACTGCTAGCGCAGCGCGATTAGCAAGTGGCCATCTTCCGCGGCTGCAAGTCACGCCCCCCACGGCCAAAATGTTGGACTGGTTCTCTCCTGCTCCTCCACTGCCGGGCCCCTCCCTACAAGCCTGGTCAGTACTGCGGCAGCGGGACATCCGCTTGCGGGCGCCTTCGTTTTCACTGGTTTGATGGCAGCGTGCTGAAAAGGGTGCCTTATGCACAGGCTACACTTCCCCCTCAACCAAACACGAGGCGGCCGCCAGCACACACGCGGGGCTCGAACCCCTCGTCGCCATTGGAGTGTCTTGGGCCCTAGGCCCACATGCTGGGTAATGGACTACACAGACACTGTAGTATGATACTGAAACTGGCCCAGGGCACATGCGCTCAGGCCCCTTTTATTAACAGGGTCACCTGACTCGAGACACCTGTGATGGGTGGG